>CM045765.1:46430257-47093043 GCA_025200525.1 Camellia lanceoleosa
TTGTATGGCTTCTACACAAAGCATGTGAAATGGTAAAAGTTCAACGCACTAAGAGATTATAAGAATAGTAGTTAAAATCGAACTTTCGAAGCTTTATCAAAACCACTTGATTTGGTGGCGGACTGAATCGCCTTCAGCTCGATCAGGTGGTCGTATTTTTCCATGCTCCAAATTTTGGAAGGCACAGGCTTTTGGATAAACCAAAGTCCAGTAGGTGGTCTTTTTCAGTGACCACCAAATTGGTGAAAGTCCGAGTAGTCACTGCAGTCTGCGGCCTTTGAAAGTTCTGGCGGGAGTCCATATCGGAGGAGAAGAAGGAACTACCTGCAGATCGGTGGCGACCCAGTAAAATAATTGCTGTAGTATTTGGATGGTTTAAGCGGCTCGGCCTCCGATAGCTACCGAGCCTCTTCCTCATCTACTAATCATTGTGTGGTTGAGTTGCCCAAAGTGTGTGGCCTCTTAGCTGTGGCGAGATGAAGTAGCCTAGGTAGAAAGCGTAGCGACAACGGTCTCGGCCAAATTGCAATGGCAGTGAGAAGTTACTCATCGGGCCTGAACCTTAACTTAATAATGGAGGATACCTTTACTCGATGATTTGACTTTCAGACGGTTCTCGCTCTTGGCCATCTCTATTCTTCGATGAAAGGATTAGGTTAATTTACCGGGGAAAGGTTAGGGTCTGGCTCAGTGAAGGACTTTAAGAGGAAGTTGGTTACTAGTCTTTCTCCTACCATGTGTAGTAGTAGGTTGGCTGAACATCAGCGATTAAGCTACGATCTCGATGTCGATAGTGTACTTGTGCATGACTTGTGAGTCTGACAGATTGGCGCAATCTAAGTTGATTTAATTTAATTGGTTCAAATCGTAAAGGGACAACCAAAATCTACAAGGAGTTAATGGCGGCGATTATTAAGGTAGCAAAGAAGATTAAGCGGACTATCCTTCTTCTGTTCTTTGTTCTGAGATTGATATTATGGCCGATATGCGGAGGCTTCTACCGGTCGCTCAAAATTTCTTGACACCCGAGAAAATATCTCCATCGTTGTTTGGGTCTTTTGATTAAGTGTCTTTGACAAGATGATTTTCTCTCGGTCATTTTCTTATTCGGGAGGTAGTTGACCCAACCATCATCATTTTAATGGCGACTCTTGACAAAATAGCTCGAGCCAATTCGAGTTGAGAGCTAAGCGTGTGATTTAGCTTCGGCTATTACGTTGATAATCCTATAAGTATTGGTGGATAGTTAGGAAGGCCATAGTCTACGGTTTGCCCTAAGGGAACCATGATGATGAGTGGTTGGGCGAGAATAGGGGTGAAGTCCCCATTCAACAATGGACTGCTTAGCAGAGAAAAGAACAAAACAGGCTTGCCCATGGTGAGGTATCTAGCTTCGGCTAGGAAGGTGGACGTCGTTTTGAAATGTGGTAATCCTTTGGAATTCGACTATGGCACCAAGCGAGTTCACCAAAAATCGATATTGCCCATTATCTTAAATTTACTATGTTAAATAAGGTGTACGATATTTAACATGGCGTTGATATGTACTGGTTGGCTTAGTTGACCAAAGTAAGCCCGAGCGGTGTAAGGTGTCTGCCAACCTAATCAATGCACCAAAGTGGAAATAAAAAAGGTGTTATGCCCCATTGATAAACCGGGCTACGTAATTGTCAGGACTAATCAAGCCTAGCTCGACAGTAGGGGGACACAACTATGCTTAGTTTGGCCAAGGAACAATTCGGTATTTCTTGGCTGGGTTCGAGAACAGTTCAAGGTTTTAGACTAGTCCTAACACAGGGCAATTTTCGACTTAGGAAAAGGGATAGGATTATAGCACAGTTTTGTTGGGTGAGGATTCCTCGACGGTCAAAAGCAAGCCTAAAGTGTAAGAGGTTCTTATTTAGGTTGTAATATGATTTTGGATCGAAAAAGGGTTTTATTTCGATCGTAATACCATTTTGGATCGAAAACACTATTCTTGTTGGTTTAAGTTCTAGTCGTTGTGTTTCCTAGTTTGAGCATGAAGTTTTGGGGGTTTTTTAGGTCTTGGTTTAATCTTAAGTGCATATAGCATGCATTTCTGGTGTTAAGATGCTATTTTCAGGCATAAACATAAATATATCAGTGCAGAAGTGACAAAGGCATGAAGAACTTACTAATTTGGGCGTGAAATCAAAATCTAATCGGAAAAAGGAGCACTAGCTACAAAGGCGAGCAGAATAGGAGGTGTAGATCGTGGATTAAAGGCTTGGCGTGGGAAGTGAGGATTTAGAGCCGTGAGTGTGAGGACTTGCAGTATGGAAGATGAACAATAGAGACCGTTCATGTATATGAGTTGTGTATATAGTGGAGGTAAAACGGTGGGGCTTTTCAAATTTTTGGGTAGTGTCTAGCATGTCATAGAAGGTGGGGGCAATTACTAAGCACCACGTGTCCCGATTAGAACCTGACATTAGAAACATGGGAAGAGCAGGTTGTCTGATCGAGACAGAGTGTGGAAGCGAGCGAATCCTAGCTTGGTTAATGTGAGAAGTTTGGCTCGATGGACATGAATATCTTAGCAATTTGGAAGAAAAATAATCCCACTCATGCTTGGAATAGGATTAAGGGGTAATTATGAGGGTAATTTATATGGATAAATTGGGCTATGCTAAGGATCGGGCTATGGGTAAGTGTAGAACAGAGGATAGCTCAATCTGGGCGGGATGACTTCAAGCTTGACAAAAGTACCAGGGGCTGGACCTAGGCTGTTTCTGAAGTTCTATAGTAGGCAAGGGGTAATATCGATTGAAGAAAATTTGAGCTAAACTTAGATCGGTAGAGCGTTATCTTTGTCATAGTCTTTTCTGAGTAGAGCCAAGTTAGCTTAGTTGACCGCATTGACAGCCAAGGTAAAGGATCTAAACCATCTCACTTGGTTGGCAATGAGTATGGTGATATCAGGATAAGCACTATCCTTGGAAGTGTGACTCCTAGGAGGATTTTGCTAAGAAGAGTAAGAGTCCTACTAGAATTATGCCAGGTGGAATCTATATAAGCTCATGCCAGGACCTATGGACAGGTATTACAATTCTTACTCTAAAAGACATAGAGCTTATTGTCTATTGTCTACTTGCTGAGTTAGGCATCGGAGGGGTTTCTGGCACACACCCGCCGGCTAGCTCACGTTTGTATTTTCAGTTAGGAAAGCGACAACGTTTGGAGGAGTGTAAACTTGATTAATAGGATTATACGAGAAGATTATTATGTGCTCGTACAGTATGTATATATGTATATATACGAGAAAGAGACTCTATTTTATGATATATAAGTTGTCTTGTCATTATCATATGAGGTTGTTTATCTTGAGTTGGATCTTATAATTTGGGAGTGTTACATTGTCAAAAATAATTGGAACATAACTCTATCAAAAGCAAGAAAGAAAAAAAAAATGTTATCTAGAAGGCAACCTAGAAGGGGGGTGAATTGGGTTTATAAATAAATTGTTGAATTAAAAATGTTAAGCTAATATATAAATAAATAAGTTTTCTCAACAATATAAATGAGAATAATAAAAATGAAATGAGCAAAGGAAAGAGAAAGTAAAAATAAATTTATAGTGGTTCGGTTCAAACCAAGCCCATATCCACTCCTCAAGATCTACCTTGAGATTTCTCTACTATTAATCAAATAGCATTACACCAACTAGTTTTGAATCGATTGCTAGTCACACCTAACCATGTGATCACTCCGAGCCACTCCAACAACTAATTTAGAATTTGATGCTGGTCACACCTAAATCAAGTTATTTTATCTCAAAAATCACTTACAAAAATCTCTCTCTTTTTAGAAGAATAGAGTGATGATTAGAAAATCCTTTAACAATTATGCTCAAACACTCAACAAATTTCTCTCAAAGAATATTACACAATGAAGTACACAATATAGAGCGCTTTTTTCTTCTTCTTCTTCTTCTTCTTCTTCTTCTTCTTCTTCTTTTTTTTTTTTTTTTTTTTTTTTTTTTGAGGAATAGTAAACTATATAAATATATTAGTAAAAACATAATAAAGTTATACAAAACTTATGTGAGATCCTGACTTTTGTAAATTCTATTAAGGACCATAAATCATGGAATTGCGTTTGTACTTGATTTCAATCTAGTTCTATATTAGTGATGACATATAACTAAATCATGTTTTAACACATAATTAGACATCCTAATCATCCTCCATTCCATTACCTTTCAACTAAATCCAAAACTATTTCATTCCATTCCAACCAAGGTCACTTTAGACTTTTCACCACAATTTTTCTATAAATAGGACCACTCCCCTCCTTTAGCAATTTGCATCAATTAACCCTAGGATCAAAATACTTGCATAAAATTGAAAACTTCATAAACCCTAATGGATTTAGATAACAGAATCAATTCTAATACCATAATATTGATTAATTGACTCCCTGAAAGTGGAATTACCACTCGAAAATCCTAGATTTTCCAATTTTCATCATGTTAGTCGGTAAATAGCCTTTTTATTTGAAACAAGAATACAGACTGAGTTAGACTCTCTAATCCTAATTTAATTTAATTCTACACTAAAATAAATGTTCCAATTCATAAATTAAACCCAAAGCCCTCACATTTTTATTAAATAACAAATTGACCCCAAACAAGTACCATTATATATATACACTTATACCCTAAAATCTATTTTATACACCATAGTTTACAATTCCCAACATTTGTACACTGAAAAAAATAATAAAATAAGTTCCTCAATTCACCATTTATGGCTGGCCATTACCTGTATAGGTGTAAGGAATGTACTTTTTGAGACAAGTTTGCATAAATTATGGAAAATATCTTTGACTTGGTACAAACTTATATATATATATATATATATAACTAGGTTGGTTTGATTAGGAGCAAAACCCTAACTAGATCATGTTTAGGAAACTAATTAAGGCCTCTAAACTTTCACTATTCCATTGGATTCAAACTATATCCAAAACATTCCATTCAATTCCAACTAAAGGGCATTTTGGACCTTTCACACTAATTTTTCTATAGAAGCAACCCCTCTCTTAGCATTTTACATACAAGAATACACACACACACACACACTATATTAAATTTGAGAGAAAGAGGGAGGAGGGTGGAAGCTTGGTGGAAGGCGGAGAGGAAGAAAAGTTTGCTAGCAATTCAACAAGCCTCAAGTAAGTCACAACACAACTCTCTCTTATTTTCCTTTCAAATACATGCTCTTAGAAGTTTTAAACATTCATTTCATATGTGTTTTGATGGTATTCTTGTGTTAAAAAATGAAAGGAGTTGAGCTGATTCTACCCTTCTTGTATTTCTTTTAATGGGTATAAGACTACCTTTTTCCATATCAATCTCTCAAAATTTCCAAAGGCACCTTGTCACCTTAAATTTATGAGTTTAATATGTATTATTTAACATGTTTTCATCACAAGAAAGTGGAAAATTTCACCTAGTTGACCTCTTTTCTCACCTTTCTTATTTCAAAAATTGTACGGAAAAATACATTTCTGACCAACTTTCGAACATTCTAGAAAAATGTAGAAAAATCTTCTGGAGCTCAATTTTATGTAAATCTTCCTTAAGGATTTATCGTTTAGGGAAAATTGGTTTCATTGAAAAAGAGTGAGCGGTCTGTGAGAAAATCTGATTTTCGTAATCGTCGATGAATCTGGATAGAGCTGGAGTATTTCTAAAATAACTAAAAATTTGGAAAAGCTATTCCATTTCTGAAAAATGTTTTGAAAACTAGATAAAATCTCTACGAACCATAGGAAGGCCGGATTTTGGAAAAATCTAAAATAGTTATTTTAATTTGGACATTCTGTTTACATTGATGTTTTGTGCTCTTGACTTTATGAATGTGCTTACTTATATATAATCATGTCTTGGTATGATATTATACATGTCATGGTCATGTTTTTTTTTTTTTTTTTTTGACATTTGATGATACTTACACTTATGCAAATATTTTCCTTCTCGTTTGTACTAACTAATTACAACGATTAATCTAAACGAAAAACTTAATGGGGTGGCTAATGGGGTTTTGACCACATGAGTATTGTTATGGGATAAAGTTATATTCAAATTGAATCGGTTAGTGGGTTGTGTTTCCCTTTGAAAGTCAAAGTCTTGTGCAAGTGGTTGTATTAGAACCCTTGAATGGATCGGTTGTATTTGGACCCTAGGTGTCTGACCGAACCCGCCTCTATGGGTTCGATGACATAAGCCCCGATAATCCTTGGATTTGTGAAGGCCTCTTAGCATAATAACATATAGTCAGGGGCTGTAGAAGTAAATACATAGAATATACATAGTCCATCGAGCTGTGCAGGCATACATGAGACTGATAACTTTAAACTTTTATAGATGTGCGGGTGATGTCATAGATACAGTATTTACCGTCACTAAGTAAGTACATACAAAGGGAAACTTGTTCAAAGAAACAAGAGGATTAGTCTTGAACATTAACATTCACATAGCCACAAACATGACATGATTTGAAATCTCCTCGTGGTAGCGAAGGGTGGTGATAACACAAAAATACCCCAAGCATCAACTCGGGCACGATCTGAACACGCTTACCTACATACATAATAAATAACTAGTGAGTGGAGGCCTAGTGAATAATACTTGAGTAAAGGGGTATATGAATGATGTCTCAATATCGCCATTTGAAATAAAACAATTCACATTCATATTCTTGTTCTGAGCATGTAGACAAAAGTCAGAGTTCATACTTAATCTTTCACAAATGTTCATCAGTACAAGTAGATCTCACATTGAGTGGCTTAAATTTCACTTGTCAGTTCTATAGAAGAACCTCCGACCGGGTAAAGATAACTTGTCAGTCCCATATAGGGACCTCCGGACTTGGAACTTGCATACTTGTCAGTTCCACTTAGGAACCCCCAGTCGGGTATAGATAGCTTGTCAGTTCCATAGGAACCTCCGGTTTGGGAACTTATAGTATACTTGAATCATAAGATCATGTCACTTATAACGTACTTGAATCGTGGCATACATTACTTGCATCATACTTGAATCGTAGCATGGCATCATAATTGCTTTTTATGTCAGACAATCATTCATAGTAATAAACCTGGCATTTCCTTCAACAAATCTTATTTAGTATATAGAAAATACATAGATTTGTACATAGCTTTACTAAGTTGTTACTTACAGATATTAGGTGTTGTAAGTAGACAATTCAACTTTCCTGTGGCACTTGACTTACATAGTTACAAAACGAACATATCCAGAATTACACACCCGTAAATGATAACTCGGTCCTTTCTTGTTTTGGTGTGTACCTACATCATTATCCTCATTATGGGGTCTTAATCATGGCCTAGGAATGCCTAGGATGGAATGAGGATGTAAAATGCACTTGAAAACATTTTCCAAATTTTGCTGAAAATAAGGTCCACGCTCGAGCGTGTCTTTCCCCGCTCAAGCAGACATGCAAGATATGAAGGTTCGCTCGAGCGTGACTTTCCCCGCTCGAGCGGACTGTAAACTTGGAAAAAGTATTAGTAGCATGTTTTTCATGCTCGATGGACGCCCGATCCCCGCTCGAGCGTGAGACTCAGACCTCCGCTCGAGCGTGAATTACCTTACTCGAGCGGACTGCAAAACATATAAACTTCTGGGTATATGCATTTCACGATCGAGTGTGACTCACGCCGATCGAGCGGGAGTGCATGCACTCAGAGTGTCCGCTCGAGCGTGAAGTCCTCCGCTTGAGCGTGAATCAAAGTTCTAGAATTTTCAGATTTGATCTTCAAGCTCAAACTCAACTTTTAAAGCTCCAAACCTCATTTTTTTGGGTCAAAACTTGAGAAAGTACATAAAGACCTTTAAAACAACATAAATTAAAGATCATTACAAGAAATCATGGCCGAAAGACATGCCAATTGCACACAATCTCAACTTAAATTTTAGGAATGATTCAAGAACATAACATGCATGGACTTCCTTAATCTTGAGCTTCACAAAACATGATCAAGTGCCATAAAACAATTTGAAACTTGATGATTTCCCTAAATTGAGGTGAATTTCAAACACGCAAGAAGGAATTTCCTAGCACCATGTTCTCGATGCATTGAAATGCACATTCATGTATGAATTCATTCTTAATTCCATTCCTTTAGCATAATTTTCATGTTAATCCACCTAACACAATTAATTTCATGCTCTAATCAACCAAATTACAAAGCTAGAGATTAACATTCTTACCTAAGGTTCTCAATTCCTTATGCTAGAGATGGTCTTGAGTGATCTTCCAAGTTTTCCTAGCAATTTCTTCCAATTTCAAGCTTGGTCTCAATTTCTTTCCCTCACTCTCTCTCCCTCTCACGTTTTGATGTAGAAAAGGGCTCAAAGGTGTATGCAAGTGGATGAAAAGAGGTGAGTGGGCTCAAAGAAATAGTGTTTATTTAGATAAGGTCATAAGCAATTAAGTGGAATTAAATTAATCTTATTTAATCATTCCGAAACGAATTTTAATTGAACCTACCAAAAAGTCCTAAAAATTCTAATTAACACATAAATCAAATTGACTTTTGTATCGTATGCCGATAAGGCCTTCAATTAAATAAATTGAAACTAAAACATGAATAGATCTTGCTACGCTAAACAAATAGGGACACATCAATAATGCAATGCACATGTGATTAACCCATGATTTCTTCTTAATTACTTGCTAGGTACACTTAAGCATGAATTAACATTAATTAAGGGTTGGGGTTGTTACACTAGGTGTTTATGATGGATAAGGTTGGAGGAGATTATGAGTAAGACTCTTATTTTACTGTCTCTTTTGAGGTCCTCGGTTGGCGCTACGTGATGTATAACCGTTGGTAAGTATTTGGGGTAAGATGCGTAAGCGGTAAAGAGGGGTATACCGAATAAGCCAAGACCAATTGTTGTGGTTGGGAGGATGAAATCTCTTTAGGGGATTTCTAGAATGTAAACATCTAACCTTGTAATCCTTTATTATTGAATGATTATCATGATTCATTACTTGCTTGTTATAATTGTGATGGTGTATTGATTGGAAAAATGGGCCGGGGTGTGTGCGTTTATTAGGCATTCAAAGCTCATGGCGCATCATGCGGTATTGAAGACTATTAGATCGGTCAAAGGAAAAGCTAAAGTATTTGAAGGCGTATGGCTATCCTATGAGAGTTAGGAACTAGTTTTGTAAACACGTTATGAGATTGTAAGTGATTAATAAACTTGTTGTATTTAAAGACATAATTTTGTAATTATTATATATAACATTTGTAACATATCCTTATATTAGTCAACTCATGTAGGCCTTGTCAATACTTGTCAAAAGGTAGCTTTGCTATCTAAGTGGTGGACTTAGAAGAGAGGCTATATTGACTTCTCGAGCCTTCTTGAGATCTTGCTTGGTTACTAACCAAAGGACTCGTTAGTGGCGTTTCCTACTCTTGTAACCTTAGATAAACCTGTATTTATTTGTTAATATATTCTCTAATGTTCACGATTTTTGGGGTGTCACAACTTGGTATCGAGCCTAGGTTCAACCCTTACCCATGTGTTTCAACACAGGTTAGCAACTACCTAGCCCTAATTAGGTTATATTATTATGACAGTATCTATCCTATTAACTAAAAGACATCAAATATAAATTTTCTTGACTTACCTTAGGGCGTTTCTTCGAATTTCGGGCATAGCAACATCGATTCGTGAGGATGTATTTCAGGATCGAGAGGTGGTTTTAACTCTGGACAATGCCTCACATCGCCTTGATAGAGATACTAATAGTTCTACGTCTTACGTCGATCGTCATACCCTCATCTTGTATTTGTAACCTTTATTCGATGTCATCCTTTTTGAAGATTAAGTCACGACCATCTAGTTCTATTTTATATACTATCCTTTGTAAAATTGACCTCCTTTGAGCCACGATTATTTAAGCGCAAGGCTTCTTCTAAATAGTTTCATTTTCTTTACTTGGTAGCGAATCTTGGATATTAGGTTTGAAAGCGGATGGCCAACACAGTTTCAAGTTAAATATCTAGCTTAGTCACTACCTCTATAACCTTAACCATATTAATGTCTAAAACTGTAATGTTGTCCATTCGATTATATCATTTATTCATATTTCACATGATCCTTATGTTAATTGATGCTATTACCCCTTCATACTCTTCGATCTCCACTTCGTAATCATTCCATTAACCAAACTCTGCTAGTTATTATTTTGCATATTTTAAATATATGAAGTGAGAATTTGATCTATATCTGTAGGATGTTACTTGCTTTAATATTTCACCACACCCTAAGAAAACTAAACCTCAATTTCAAGTCTAGTAGAAAGATTATCTCTAGCTAGAAATCTAGAAAACAACTTATCCTGTGCCATGAATAGAATGGTGGATATGCGAGCTAAGGACTATTCAGAAAGTAGCAACAATGCTCGGAATTGTCTCAGAAACCAGCATAGGCCTATACCCGAGGGAGCCAATATCCCTAATAATCTTGGGCATCAAATTCTGGAAGAGTTAGGACAACTAAGGAACAATCAACAAAACAAGAGGACTCGACTCTTTCCGAAGTTTAGAAAGCAAAGGCCCCTAAAATTCACAGGAGTACCAGACCCAAGGGTGGTTGAGAAAAGGCTTCGGCAGATAAAGAAGATGCTAGACACTATGGAAATAACCGAAGATGCCAATAGAATAGCATTGACTATGTTCGAGCTTAATGATGGGGCCAATCATTGGTAGGAACAAATCAAGAATACGCGTGACGTTACAAACATGTCATGGAACCAGTTTAAGGAATTCTTCCTAAATAAATACTTTCCAAGTACAGTTCGCTGAGAGCGAGTTGGGATTCCAAAACTTGGAGCAAGAGAATATGACTGTAACTCAATACGTTGCAAGATTTGAAGAGTTAGGCCATTACGCAACTAGATATGTAGCAAATGATGAAGAGAAAGCAAGGATGTTTGAGTGGGGGTTGGACCTTACAATCAAGGAAAGAGTTCTCCCACAACAACTTCATTCATATGCTGAAGTGTTGGAGACGGCATTAGAATCTGAAAGGGAAGTAGCCGACGCTAGGAAGACTTGGAACAATGATCCCATTTCCACTTGTTCCAAGTCTTAACCTATCCTCATAACCTAGAAGAGAAATACGGCCTCGAAGCCCTACTCAAAGCCACAATCACTTGGCCGCAACAAAAAATCTAAAGGAAAGTTTCTAGGAAGGACGGTCTTGGTGATTTAATGTTATCATTGTCCTTGAGATAGGACATAGAAAGTTCAAATGTCCCCGGTGGTTAGAAATCAAGAAGAGCACCAGATGCAAATACATATGCTATCGGGGAGTAGCAACCATAGGTAACTAAGCCTGGCTGTTGAGCAACAAAATTATAAGACAGAAAACAATCAGAACTCTAGGAAGCTCACCAACCAAAGGCCAATTGACAGAGTATTCGCATTACAAGAAGAAGAAAATCCCACCATGGTGCACCCAAAGTACGAACAATACACCGCGTATGAACCTATGGAACCACAGTATGAGCCATGGCTAACCTAGGAAAATGTAACTAGTGTAGTAGTTAGAACTCCTTAGAAGGAATTTTGTAATTTGAGCATGAATGTGTAAACTCTCTTTAATTAAGTCTTGGAACTTTTACACTTGTCTTCATAATTCTTAAGTACATGTTTAATTCATCACATTCCGTCATAACTATACCATATTGGACCATTAGATTTATATGTGGAGAAATTGTTTGTACGATAGTTGTCGGCTCCTGAGAAATGAAGATACTTTACTCCGACCTCATCTTAGAAATAGAATTGTTACTCGTACCTTAGCTATTATCGATAGTTACCAATAGAAGGAAATGGCTTACCCATCCAACGAAACGCTTTTATTATTTAAGGGGGGACATATTAGTTTCCATGATTCAACAAATCAATGGCATCGGTAAATTACCAAGGGGAAGTGTAGATCACAACATCAGGAAATTGGCAATACAAACCCTTACAATGAACAACAACGTCATTACTTGTAGGACGAATAGTTCAAACTTTTCAAAGAAAATGAAAGATTGACGCATCTCCTTATGTCATTAATTGGGAGAAATTTGATTCAAAACACTATTATTAGAGTGAGACAATTGTGGCTTTGGACAGAATGGAGGACTTAAGAGGACAAGATGATCCAAAAGGTTAAGATATATTGACAAGATCTACCCAGAAGCACGAGGATGCATTATGGAAAAATATTTCTAGACATGAAGAATAGATAAAATTTCGAGGATGAAATTGTTTTTAGAGGATAGGTTATGAGGCCCCCAAAAATTTTACTTTCTTAAAAGCCCCTTTTAAATTATTTCCTTGAAATCCCTCAGTTTCTTAATTAATTGCCATTTTAATCCTAGGATCAAAATACTTGCGCGAATTGAAAACTCGCAAACCCTAATCAATTTGATGGCGAGGAATCAATTCTAATATCCTAATATAGATTAATTGACTCCCTAAATGTGGAATTACCACTCGAAAATCCTAGAATTTTCAATTTTCATCATTTTTGTCGGTAAATAGCCTTTTTATTCGAAACAAGAATCCAAATCGAATTAGACTCTTTAACCCTAATTTAATTTAATTCTACACTAAAATAAATGTTCCAATTCATAAATTAAACCCAAAGTCCTTGCATTTTATTAAATAATAAATTGACCCCAAACAAGTTCCATTATATATATATACACTTGTACCCTAAAATCTATTTTATACACCATAGTTTACAATTCCCAAAATTTGTACACCAAAAAAAATAATAAAATAAGTCCCTCAAATCACCATTTATGGCTGGCCATTACCTATGTAGGTGCAAGGAATGTACTTTTTGAGACAAGTTTGCATATATTATGAAAAATATCTTTGACTTGGTACAAACTTTTATGTATATATATATACATATATATGTATATATAACTAGGTTGGTATGATTAGGAGGAAAACCCTAACTAGATCATGTTTAGGAACCTAATTAAGGCCTCTAAACTTCTACTATTTCATTGGATTCAAACTAAATCCAAAACATCACATTCAATTCCAACTAAAAGGCATTTTGAACCTTTCACACCAATTTTTGTATCGAAGCAACCCTTTCCTTAGCATTTCACACACACACGCGCGCGCGCGCACGCACACACACACACACACACACACACACTATATTCAGCTGAGAGAAAGAGATGGAGGAGGGTGAGCTTTGTGGAAGGTAGGAGAGGAAGAGAAGTTTGCTAACAATTCCATCAAGCCTCAAGTAAGTCACAACATAACTCTCTTTTATTTTTCCTTTCAAATACATGCTCTTAGAAGTTTTAAACATTCATTTCATATATGTTTTGATGGTATTCTTGTGTTAAAAATGAAAGGAGTTAAGCCTTGATTCTACTCTTCTTGTATTTCTCTTAATCGGTATAAGACTACCTTTTTCCATATTAATCTCTCAAAATTTCCAAAGGCACACCTTCACCTTAAATTTTTGAGTTTAATATTTATTATTTAGCATGTTTTCATCATAAGAGAAGTGGAAAATTTTCCCTAGTTGACCTCTTTTCTCACAAACTTTCTTATTTCAAGAACTGTACCAGAAAAATCTATTCTATAGGCCTACTTTCAAACATTCTAGAAAAATGTAGAAAAATCTTTTGGACCTCAATTTCATTGAAAATCTTCCTTAAGGATTTATTGTTTAAGGAAAATTAGTTTCATTGAAAAAGAGTGAGCGGTCTGTGTGAAAATCTGATTTTCCTAACGGTCGACGAATCTGGACAAAGCTGAATTATTTCTAAAATAACTAAAAATTTGGAAAAGCTATTCCATTTCTGAAAAATGTTCTGAAAATTATATAAAATTCTCTACGATCCATAGAAGGGCTGGATTTGGGAAAAATCTGAAATAGTTCTTTTAATCTTGATCTTTAATTGACTTTGAATCCAAAAATTCTGTTTACATTGATGTTTTGTGCTCTTGACTTTAATGAATGTGCTTACTTATATATAACCATGTCTTGATATGATATTATACATGTCATGGTCATGTATTTTTTTGACATTTGATGATGCTTATGCTTACGCAAATTTATTTTCCTTCTTGCTTGTACTAACTAATTACAACAATTAATCTAATTGGCAAACTTAATGGGGGTGGCTAATGGGGTTTTGACCACATGAGTATTGTTATGAGATGAAGTTATATTCAAATTGAATCGGTTAGTGGGACGTGTTCCCCTTTGAAAGTTGAAGTCTTGCACAAGTGGTTGTATCGGAACCCTTGAATGGATCAGTTGTATTCAGACCCTAGGTGTTTATGATGGACAAGGTTGGAGGAGGTTATGGGCAAGGCCCTTATTTTACCGTCTCTTTTGAGGTCTTGGGTTAGCGTTATGTAGTGTATAACCTTTGGTAGGTTTCGAGGTAAAGATGCATAAGCGACAAAGAGGGGGCATACCGAATAATCCGAGTCCAACTCTTGTGGTTGGGAGGATGAAATCTCTTTGATGGATTTCTAGAATGCTAACATCTAACCTTGTAATCCTTTATTATTGAATGATTATCATGATTCATTACTTGCTTGTCATAATTATGATGGTGTATTGGATTGGGAAAAAAGGACGGGATGTGTGTGCGTTTATTGGGCATTCAAAGCTCATGGCATTTCATGCTAGGTATTGAAGATTATTAGATCGGTCAAAGGCAAAGTTAAGTATTTGAAGACATATGGCTATCCTATGAGAGTTAGGAACTAGTTTTGTAAACACGTTATGAGATTGTAAGTAATTAATCGCTTGTTGTATTTAAAGACATGATTTTGTAATTATTATATATAACATTTGTAACCTATCCTTATACTCCGTCCACTCATGTAGGCCTTGTGTTAATACTTTGTCAAGATTTTTCAAAAATGTAGCTTTGCTATCTAAGGTGGTCGGACTTAGAAGGGAGGCTATATTGACTCGTCCAACCTTCTTAGGATCTTACTTGGTTATTAGACAAAGGGCTCATTAGTGATGTTTCCTACTCTTGTAACCTTAGATACACCTTGTATTTTTTTGTTAATATATTCTCTGATGTTCTTGATTTTTGGGGTGTCACACACACACACCCATATATTTTAGCAAGGAGGAAAAGAGAGGAGAGAATGAGAGAAAGTTGAGCTAAGAGGAGGAAGGAATAAAAGAAAGCAAACTTTGTCCAAGCTTTAGCAATCTAGCAAATAAGTAAGGCACAACACAACCTATTCCTTTATTTCTTTTCTAAATACATGATATTAGATGCTTAGAATATAGTTTTCATATGTTTATGTGTATGATTCTTGTGTTTAATTAAGAGAGGTTGTGCTTTGTTGGTTATTGTACTTGTATTTTTCCTCTATTGAAACAAAATTAAGCCAATTTCTATTGCTTCATACATTATTTTTAAAGGCACACCTTCAAACTAAAAATCTAATTTATTATTGTTTAGCATGTTTTCATCATAAGAGAAGTGAAAAATTTTCCATGGTTGCCTTGTTTTCTTACAATTCTTTTTATTCAAGTTTTGTGCACAAATAAATAGTATTTTCAGATTTAAAAATTCTTAAAAAATGCAGAAAAATCCTCCACATCATTTTATATCAAAACCTTCCTTAAAGTGTTAGTTTTCAAGAAAAAATGGTTTCATTGAAAAAGGGTGAGTAGTTTGAGAAAAAAAATCGATTTTCATAATTCGATGAATCAATTTTATCGTACTATTAAACTCTTCGTTCTAACAGCTATGGAATAGTTGGATTCTAATTTTCTTTCCTTTCTTCGGGGACATGGTACCCAATCTCATCGTTCTTGTGCGCACGTCCCAACAAAATGGTCATCTTAGAAAAAAAGCATCGTCATATTCTAGACACTACTCGGGCCCTTCTCATCTCTTCTTTATGTCCTGAAAAGTTTTGGGGAAAAGCTGCTCTCACTGCTGTCTACACCATAAATCGTGTGCTTACTCCTCTCATAGCCAATCTCCCTTCTTATGAGTGTTTGTATGGTTCTCCTCCTACATACACCACTCTTAAAGTTTTTGGCTTTGCTTGTTTTGTTTTCCTTCAAGCTTATGAACACACTAAACTAGAACCTCATTCTCGTCTTTGCTATTTTTTGGGATTTGGTATAGAACATAAATGATATTGCTATTGGGATCTAGTCTCCAAGCGTCTTCGTATTTCTCGTCATGTGGTTTTCTAGGAACACAAACTGTTCTCCACTTTGTCTAAGTTTCACCTGCCTTAGTCCACTCATTCCCCGTTTTTTACTGATCTTTCTATAGACTTGATGTCTTCTGAATTTAATGCAGATTCCAATCCAATGCCTTCACAGTTGCCTATGCCTATCGTTAATCATGAGGTTTCAGTATCTGATGATGGTCATGTGCCTCATCTATTACCTCCTATGGAGCCTCCTCCATCATCTCTTATGGAGCTTTCTTCATCTCCACTACCATCTCCTCTAGCAGATCGTAATTCGACTTGGGTAAAACAACCTTCTATTTTTCTTCGTGATTATATTGTTGGTTCCACTACTTTTTCCTCTCATAAATCTTCTTTCTATCGTGAGGCTTGTTCTAACCCTTTTTGGAAACAAGCTATGACTGATGAACTACAGGCTTTGGATAAAACTCATACCTGGAATGTGGTTGATCTTCTTTCTAGCAAGACTGTTGTTAGTTGTAAATAGGTGTATAAGATCATAACCCATTCTAGTAGTTCTATTGAACGTTACAAAGTTCCTTTTGTTGCCCGGGGATTCACTTAAGAGTATGGGATTGACTATAAGAAAACATTTGCTTATGTTGCTCGTCTTACTTTAGTTCATGACTTATTAGCGGTTACTCTTGCTTACTCTTGAAGTCTTTATCAGATGGATGTCAAAAACGCATTTCTCAATGGTGATCTCACTAAGAAAGTTTATACGCAACATCATCCTAGTTCCTATGTTCCATCCATCAAAGTTTGAAAACTTTGTCGTGCTTTGTATGGTTTGAAACAAGCTCTTTGTACCTGGTTTGCCAAGTTCAGTTCTACTATTCATGTCATGACCCGAACCCGCCCCTATGGGTTAAGGACATAGCCGGCCAGTAATCAAGGGATTACCTACGGTCTCAAACCATTCCAGACATAACTCAACAGAGTAAAGGGGCCAAACGAAAGCAATTTCAAACTTTTGTCCATAGAGCTGTACTTATATGACACTTCATAACAATCCACACATATATATGTTAATAACTCACATAAAAAATATGTACTAACACAAAGCTCAGTACATATAGGATCATTCAAGTCTAGGTCAGCCAATCATACTATATACAATCATAAGCCAAAGTCCTCACCAACATGACAAAATAAAACAAGATAGCAAAAGGGCGAAGACGGGCCTCGTGCGTGAGACGTAAGGGCTGACTCTTCAAAACCTTGGTTGTTCCTCACAAACTTCACTGAGGCTGGGTTTGGACCTCTCTTGGCTCACCTACAAACACATGAATGAGCGTGAGCGAAAGCCCAGTGAATAATATCAGATATAGTAGATACATTAGAACAACATACATCAGACGGCCTTAGGCCCAATTCATATTTCTATCTAGTATGTATATATAGATCAAGTGACTGTGGTCCCAAACACATCGAACGGCCTCGGGCCCAATCTATCCATGTCAAACTGGCCTTTGGCCCACTCATACTTTCGATCATGTCAAACTGGCCTTTGGCCCATTCATACTTTCAATCATGTCAAATTGGCCTTTGGCCTATTCAGACTTTCATTCATGTCAAACTGGCCTTTGACCCATTCATACTTTCAATCATGTCAAACTGGCCTTTGGCCCATTCAGATTTTCATTCATGTCAAACTAGCCTTTGGCTCATTCAAACTTTCATTCATGTCAAACTGTCTTCGGCCCAGTCATTCATTCGTATCAGATTGGCCTTTGGCCCATTCATTCATTCGTATCAGACTAGCCTTTGGCCCATTCATTCATTTGTATTAGACTGGCCTTTGGCCCATTCAATCATTCGTATCAAACATTTGTCCACAATTCAATTTAACAGACTTACAGGAATATGAGCAATTGGACAAATGGCATATTTCATATATCTTTGTTAAGCTATTACTCACAGTAATCGGCTGGTTGATTTGCCCTGGAGTTTGACCCTACACAGTACATAACACATATGGGTCATAAACGATTCAATCCATCTATAATTCACACATTCCTCTTTAGGCTTCTTTCTTATTCCTTTAATTCATTCATAATGCTTAATGCATGCCTAAGAGTACTTAGAAGTGAAAGAGAACGGAAAACGAAACACAGAACGCATTTTCAAAATTTCAGAAACAGGGGTCCCCGCTCGAGCGTGGACTTTCCCGCTCGAGCGGACCCATAAGGTCTGCAAAAGTACTGGTTGCCTCATTTTTACACTCGAGCGTGGATTCGGACGCTCGAGCTGAAGGTCATCCCACATAGCTCCCCGCTTGAGTGGACATCATGTCTGCAAAAAAAAATACTGGGAGCTCGCATTTCCCGCTCGAGCGGACATCCCAAATTCTGAAAATTCCAGAACTGTTCTTCAAGTTCAAATTCGACCTCCAAAGGTTCAAAACTCATAATTTTGGTTCCCAAACATGCAAATACATATATATATCATGAGTACATAACCAATATGAGGCCAATTGCTCCATATCATGGTTCAATTCTTTAAAATCAATCAACATTTTTGTATAATCATGGTTCATGCTTTCAAACCTCATATGAGCTCTATATCTTCAATAATCACACATGCATGCAATCTTTTAACTCCAATTCCATTTCAAATGGGTCAAGTGATGCTTAAACATATGAAATTCATCCAAATCATGCTTGCATGTATGATCCTACAACTCAATTTCCATGATTAACAAACTACATGATAGATTATACAATCCTTGCTTATTTATGGTAATTCTATGCATGCATGTACATTCTAGCTTCATTTTCAACTACATCTTTGCCATGAACTACCAAATCACTAGAATTCACAAAATCACAAGTTCAACTCATGAATTAGGGGTTGATTACTCACCTAGAAGCTCAATCTTCCCAATCTATGGTTAATTCTTGAGTTCAACCTTCCAATTTCACAAACTTGAGCCAAACACACAATTCTCCTTCTTTCTCCCTCTCTAGCTGACCCTCTCTCTCTTTTCTTAGAGTAACATCAGCCAATTTGAATAAAAGAGAAGGATTGAACATATAATGGCCCTTATATAGCCCCTCATAATCACATTATTTTAATATTACATAATTGAGCACTTAATTAATTACGAATCTTATTATTTTAATTCGAATAAATTTTCAATTAAATTTCACCGTAGGTTCTAAAAATTATGCTAATTACAATGGCGTAGTCAATTTAGTGTTTGATGGCCGATAAGGCCTTCAATTTAATTCCCAAAATAGAAAGTTAAACAGATTTTCCTACGGTGAACAAATAGAAATTCAAAATCACAAATTTTCACATAAATGGCACACAAAATCATATCAAACACATAATCACATTCATAATAAGGCCAATTAGCATAATACAGAACAAGGTTATCACAATTCATGACTTTGGCTTCTCCTCCAGTGCCTATGATTCTGCCTTATTTATACGTCAGACAGAGCGTGGTATTATTATTATTCTTCTTTTTTATGTGGATGATATGATCATCACTGGAGATGACACGGTGGGTATTTCTAGTCTCAAATAGTTCCTCAATCAGTAATTTGAGATGAAAGATTTAGGTTTGCTTAGCTACTTCCTCGATTTGGAAATTTCTCAGGATCCTTCTAGTTACTTTCTCACCCAGGCCAAGTATATCTCTGATTTCTTGACTCGTGCTAGTCTTACCGATTGCAAGACTACCACTACTCCAGTTGATCCTTAGACTTGTCTCACACCTCTTGATGGTCACCTATTAACTAATGCTACTTTATATCGTTAGCTAGTTGTCAGTCTTGTCTAACTCACAGTTATATATCCAGACATCGTCTATGCTATTTACATTGTCAATTAGTTCATGGCTGCTCCTCGCTCTCCACACTATGATGCTCTAGTTCGTATTTTGCGCTATCTCAAAGGCACCATGTTTCATGATCTTCACTACTCAGCATTCTTTTCTCTACAATTACATGCATTTTCTGATGTAGATTGGGTAGGGGATCTTACTGACCGCTGTTCTACTACAGGATTCTGCTTTTTCTTGGGTGATTCTCTCATTGCCTGGCATAGCAAGAAGCAAACTCTTGTTGCTCGTTCTAGTACTAAAGCTGAGTATCGTGCTCTTGCTAATACTATTCAAGAGCTTGTGTGGCTTCATTGACTTTTTTCTTATATAGGAATTCCTCATCCTGCTACCACTAATCTCTATTGTGACAATTAGAGTGTTATTCAGATCACACATAATGATGTCTTCCCTGATCGCACGAAGCATATTGAGATTGATTGTCACTTCATACAGCAACATGTTACTAGTGACACTGTTCGTCTTATCTTTGTTACCTCTGCTGATCTGACACTGTTCGTCTTATCTTCACTAAGGCTCATCCTCTAAGACAATTTTTTGATTTACTTTCCAAGCTCAACTTGATATCTGCATTACCACCTTGAGCTTAAGAGAGGGTGTTAAATATAGTATATTCTCTGTATATACCTTATCTGTGTATATAGTATATTCTTTATACATACCTTAGCTTCTCTCATATATAAAGGAGATTGTATTATTCATTAATTATTCAATTTTCAATATAAGAGTTTCTCTTTTCTCTTCTCTCTCTACTCTCATAACAGTAAATATATACCAGCAATCTTTTCTTCTTTCTTGTCCAAAAGCTAAAGACATCATAGACAGAGTAGATTGAATAGAGAGAGAATATATAGAAAGCAACAAACTGATTTCCAATACTCTCTCTCTCTCTCTCTCTCTCTCTCTTTAGAACTCAACTATTCTCTTTCACCAGATTCAATCATGTAACTCTCTTTCTCTCTTCAATTCTCATTTTTTTTTTGGAAGCTGAATTATCTCTTTTATGAAATAGGATTTACATTTTTTTGTTATACATTTAAATGTATGTAATTTGGTGGAAAATTTGTGATCATAGTTGTAATTTTATTAGATGTATTATGCATTTGGTAGTTTAAGCTGTTTAATTTGTTGTGTTAATTTTGTGTTAGGAACCTAGCCTCATAAGAAGGACTTGTTCTTGAGATCTCTTTGTACTTGCTTAATATCTGAAAATCCGAAGTTAGGTCTGGACATTTCAAAGACCGATCTGGACATTTTGAAGACGGATCTATAACTCTCTGTGCAAGATTTGAGCTCTCTTTTCTATTTTCTTCTTGAGGTTATGGTGATGATGATGGTGATGATGGATTTATTTTTTTATCTGTTCAAAAATATGTTGTGTTTTTTTTATCTATTTTTTATCAAAAAAAGAAAAAAGAAAATTGAACACATAAGGTTTGGTTTGGTTTGGTTTGGTTTGGTATTGCAACAAATAAAAGCATATATATATATATATATATATATTTGATGATGATGATGATGATGAGAGAGAGAGAGAGAGAGAGAGAGAGAGGGGGGAAAGAGATGTTGGTTTGCTGTTGTATTGGATAATTCCAACATATTGAAAACAAGTTTGTCAAATTTTAAACAAATATATCAAATTTTTGTAATTTTTAAATAGATAGAAAAAGAAACTCACATATTTTAAAGAGAGAGATCGAGAGAGAGAAATTCACAATTTTTGAACAGATAGGAAAAAAATTCAATAGATAGATATAAATTTAAATAGATACTAAAAAAAAATTGAACAAATAGAAAAAAAATTTGAACAGATAGATATAAATTTGAACATATAAACAAATTTAAACAGATAGTCAAAAAAAGTCTATAGATAAAAAAAATAGTCAACAGATAAATTAAAGGAGTAAAATTGGAAATAAAATGTCCATCAAAACTAACAGAAGAACTTCCCACCAAACTATTTCACAAAGGGTGCCAAGAATTATATCAACTTCAACATTTAATTATGAAAAAAAAAATTTAATGTAGAAGTATACAACAAATTGAATGAATAGAAGAAAGACACCAAACAAATATAAGGAAAAATACCGATAGATAGGTGTATAGAGTTGAATTCCAAATCTTAGAACATTTCCAACTGGAGAGGTATTTAGAACATTTTAGGCATTTTGCCTAGGCTCAACATAAAATGGAGCTTCAATAGAATAGGCAACACGATATGGATTTTGCTTCACCCCTATTAGATAGCTACATTTGGAAAACCTTGGAGACTAAGCAAACCGGTTTCAAGAGTAGAGAGGGTTGCTACAGCACATACTAGGCAAAGTGATTATAAAAGGGGGCCGCATTATCTCCAATTGAGATATCCAACTAGATGGTCTAGCCCGGCCAATTGTAGATGATCCAAACTATTCATTGCTTTAGGACCCTCTGACAATATCATACATGCCAAAACTCAGATCGATCAGTCATCGGTATAACCTCTTAATCAGATCACATTTGTATGAAAAATAACTAACAAACAACTTTCAAAATTTTTTTGTTCGTTAGTTATTTTTTAGACAAATGTGATCTGATCTAGCGACTCTTGACATCCGATCAACCTGATTTTTGACATGCAAGATCTCCTCAAAAAGGCCCTAAAAAATGAACGGTTTAGATCATTAAGATGGATCCAAAATGAGCCCATAGTGAGCTGGACTGAACTGTCCAATTAGATATCCCAGTTGCAGAGGATCCAATTTCTTATGAAAAAGAGAAACTACATACAGGTGGGAAAATGAGAAAAAAATTATTTATTAACACATGAGGAGTGCAAGTATGTCTGCGGTGGATGCAAATGAACTGCATGGGTACAACCCTCATGTGTTGCTAATTTTTTTTCCCTTCTCCCACGTGCATGTAGTTTCCTCTATGAAAAATACAAAATGTCCCTTTTTATGTACTTCTATTAGGCAAAATGCCTACTATTGTTGGAATTGCTGACATGTAAGAATTCGTGGCCAAACAACTAACCCCTTCGTTCTGTTTCGTTCGTTTGTTTGTTTGTTTTTTTTTAATTTAAATTTTAAATCTGCATTGCTACGCGGTTTGGACAATGGATTTTGTCATCTTAGCAGAGCTACTCAGAGTGAGGATACCAAAACATACCATTTAGCAATTGGTTTATGAATCTAATTTGTACTAGTCACGTGCCTCTCTCTTTCATGAGTTAAGACGATCCGTGAATCAGATTATATAATTATGCATAAGACTTCATGATATAAATAAAAGAGAAATTTAGTCAAAAATCCGTCATTGGACTTTTATTTAGTGAAAAAGACAGCTCAATTTATTTTAGTTCATAAACTTTCTAAGAAGAAAACATATAATTGAGTAAGGATAAAGCAAAATATATATATTTTTTTTCTTGCATATCCAAGGGGATAGTTAAACAAGGCTTGTTAGGCATTTTAGCCAATGTAAGTCTCATTTTGAGCTCCAATGAACTAGCTATTGGGCTAGTTACTTTACCATCCTATTTTTTGGATGGCTATAGTTGAAAAGCCCAACAGGCTCTCTAAACAATTATGTATGTATATATTTTAGATTTTTGTATATTTATGTCTTGGATTTGGGATTTTATATTATATATATATATATATATATGTGTATGTGTTTGTGTGTGTATGTAGCAATTTTATATGTTCTTTTTCAATTCTGTTTGATGAATTACGGAATAACTTATTTTGTATTTTTTTTTCCCCTCATTCTACAGGTTTTGTATGTTTGTATGAGCAAATTTATATTAGTAAAACATTAACAATTAGTATTTTTTTATTTTAAAAATTAATTAAGTTAGTTTAAATGATTAGCTAAAATAAAGAGCGTTGTTGGAGAATACAATAGCTAAAGTAATTAGGTAAAATAAAGAGTGTACTTTTTTTGTACTTTAGCTAGTGAAAAGTAGAGAGTGTGGTTGAAGTATATTGACAGAGTAATATATTATTGTGAACCAAAGTATCACGTTCCTGTCAAACAGAATAGCATGTTATTGTCAGATAGAGTAACATGTTACTGTTATTGTTTATATCAATTTTGACAGTAATAATTATTTATTTATTTATTTATTATTATTTTTTTAAGAATTGCATAGTCAACATAGATCTTATTTGATAGATCTTGATGAGAGAATTCAAAAAATACTAATTTTACTAAAAACGATATCTACATAAAAAATTATATTATTTTAAAATTTAATATTTTAATAATAATGGTATGTGTTGAACTTTTCAAGAAATTTTTATTTTTATGTTTGTCCTTAATGCATTAAAATTTTATTATGAGGTGGTTTGGCCAAATTCTCCTAAATAAAAGGCTACATTTTAGTATGTATACATCATTTTTCCATTAAAAAATAAAATAAAATATTTAAGAAATATGAAATATAGTTGTACCGTGATATCTTTGACATAAGAATTAGATGAATTCAACCTTAGATACTTATCCGCACCTGACACTGTACTGGAGTCCTTATAACAGTCTCGTTGTGTCAAACAGTAATGCAAATACTAAAAGAAACATTTTGGTTGCTGCAATTGTTGAAACTCAACCAAGAAGCATAAGACATCTAAAGTCTTTTGTCGATATCATCCAAGCTTGTAAGGAACTTATATTGAAAATATGACTTAAAAAAGAAAAAAGAAGCTTGTAAGGAACTTATATTGAAAATATGACTTTAAAAAGAAAAAAGAAAAACTGTGAAAATTTTGACAGCACATATTTTTATATGGATGCATAATAATCAACTTATTTGTATTCAAAGAAGTGTGCATGGCCTTGGCTTATGTTGTTTTTTCTTCAGTTTTTGCGGGCGCAAAGCAACCTTTATTGCCGTGTCAAATACCATCTTCACATTCTGAAAAAAAAAAAAAAAAAGGAGAAAGAAAAAAGGAGAGAGAATTGTGAGAAAGGATATTTTCCCTGCTTCTAAGCTTAGGAATTTATAATAATAAAAGGAAAATGTTTGGGACCTCTACAAAGGAGAATCCTATGACCCCACTGATGTATTGATTATTGATGTGTTTGAATTTTTTTTTAGAGTTGTGTCTAACAGTGACATGAATGGTTCAGATTATTTTTGGGGGTTGTGAGGGTTGTGTTTTGTGGGGGTCTTTGTCATTATGCTAATAAAAACTATGAACCAATTTATATTTTGTAGTATGATAATGTGATTATTGCTAGAAAATGTATGTAAGTATGAAAATGGATCCATTTGTACTTAATGTAACACTTTTTAGTTGTTACTCATTTTTATAGAAGATTCATATTTATAGTTGGATTACAAGTTTACTCCTATGTTTTCAGTATAATATAACCTAATTTTGTAAGATGAGAGCCCTTCTGATCTCCCATCTCACATGCAAAATTGGCATAAAAACAACACGTGATCCAACGGTCATTTTTGTAAAATTTTAATCTAACTAGAAGTTGTAAAAAAAAAAAGTTTAACAATGGATCCCTTTCTTTTAACTTTATGCAGAGACAATTTGTTGATAGCATGTGTAAATTTGAAAACAAAATATTAAGTAAAAGAGTAGTTTGCCTGCTGAGTTTTGGAACTGCATTCAATGTAAGACACTGCACCTATCATCTTTTTCAATTCTTCTCCCTGTCCAAAAAATGTCACTCGTTTAAATTCAAATGAGAAATTGGATGAAGTTGGGAGAAATTGTAAAATCAGTGGGAAGAAGTAAACATAATTGCAAAAAAAGCATGGACGTGGAAGTGGGTCTGCACTCAAATCTACTTCCACATCCATGATTTTTTAATTAGTTTTCTTGTTTTCACCGATTTACAATACCCGTGATGAAGTTGGACAAACTCTACATTTTGGAAAAGAAAAATAGAAATCCTTTGGTAGCTAGTACTATGCTTTGCAAGGATGACTTACCTGGGCTGTTGATATTGGTGTTGCACCAGGATGATCAGTCAAATATTCCTTGTCTTCTCTTAAGTCTGTTTTAATTGCAATCATACCATATTTTTACAATTAGATCTTATGAAAATTATCTCTTTTTAACCAAATGGTGCCCAATGATTCGCGAGAACCAAAATAATTTAGATTAATTCTAGAGTGAAAGTATGTGCTTCTCGTCTTTTCTTATGTACTACTTTATTTTCTCCCTCAATTTCATTTTATTATTAAGATCACAAACTAAAGCACAAAATTAACAGAGCACTAGGTATCGTTTCAAAAACATGGACAACATTGTCAAAGTGGATATAACTTAATACTTGTAATTAGTGATTAATTTTAAGATTAATATATACTCTTACCAAGCTTGGTTCCCACGAGCACAATTGGCACGGTTGGAGCATAGTGTCTGAGCTCAGGGATCCACTATTATCCAAACAAACAATGGTTTTAATCAGATATTAACAGATAGTTGATAAATACATGTAAGATGACATTTTTTTCGAGGCAACGATTAGAGCAAGAGCAAGAAGAAGAAGAAGGAGAACAACCTTTTTGTAGATGTTTTCATAACTGGCCTTGCTAATGAGAGAGAAGGCCAATAGAAACACATCAGCTCCTCTATAACTCAAAGGCCTTAGTCTGTTGTAATCTTCTTGTCCTGCATTAGCACCCAATATTATTATACTCATAAAATTGTCTACAAACTAATGAAGCATTTTTTCAGAGAAGAGAAAAAAAAAAAAAAAAAAAAAAAAAAAAAAAAAAAAAAACAAAAAAAAACAAAAACCCTTTACTCTTTTGATGATAATTAATTTCAGAATTTGCATATTATATGCAAATTTTTTATGGTTTTCAAGTTAAAAATTACATGGACTTACCAGCAGTATCCCATAGGCCAAGGTTCACTGTGCTACCATCCACCACAACATTAGCACTGAAGTTGTCGAAAACAGTTGGAACATAATCCTATCAAAAGATCAAGAACAAGAAAAAAAGAAAAAAGGAAAACATGGACCGATGGCATCATTTTCGATTTCTTGATATTCCATTAACTTTGAAAAACTCTTATACATAGAAAATTGAAATGTTGTATGATATCATCATATATATAAACTCATACCGTTGGAAAGGTATTGCTTGTGTAGGAAATCAGCATACAAGTCTTCCCTACCGCTCCATCGCCTACTGTCACACACTTGATGAACCTAGCAGTACTCATTTTCCTATCCTCTGTTTTTTTTTTTTTTTTTTTCCTCACTAGGCAAAGCTTCTTCTAATCTTCATCTATATTCACCTTACAAATCTTGTTTCAAATTGATTTATATATTTGAAACCATTAAGAAGCATGAGGTGAATTTTGAACTGTAGAAGATAATTGGATTGAAAGGGTAGCTTTGAACAACCTACGCACATACCACCAATACAATCATTGCTATTTTATTTTATGTTTTTGCTTTTCTTTAAGTGCAAGGCCAAATCCAAAAGAGGCTGCAACAAATTAGGTGTAGTGGTGGTGTTAGTTGGGTTAAGTGTTGGAGAAGGGAGGTAATGAATGATGGAAAGTAAGGGATTGCTTAATTAACCAATACACTATGATTGTATCAAATTGAAACAATTTTGGTGGAGAAGTCAAAAATGGATGTGACCATTGTTTGGACAGCGGGAATGGAGAGTCGGAATGAGAATATATTTCAAATCTCTTTTATTAAGTTGTTTGAGCAAGTCCAAAAATAAAAATGTGATTTTCTAAAATAGAATGATAGGAATCTTTTTACCACATTCTCCCATGAAAAATTTTAAATTCCTTATGTTGTGTTTGGTTGGGAGATTTGAGGAGAGATTTAGAAAAAGAAATGAAAAAGTTAGGTAAAATGTGAATAAATATACCTATATTTCACCTAGTTCCACATACATTTTTCTTTTCCCTTGCTAAATCACTCTCAAAATCTCTCAACCAAACGCAGCATTAAAGACTGTGGGTAATTTAAGAATAAAATAAATAGATGGAACACAAAATTTAAAATTATATTATACTTTTATAGAAGATTACTAATCAAATAAACATTTGAATTATATTGACATAATTAAAATTATATTATACTTTTATAGCAGATTACTAATCAAATAAACATTTGAATTACATTGACACAATTATTGACAATAGGATTCCTGCTGGTAACATTCTAATTCTTATTGTTTGATTTCTATCATCCAAACATGATCTTAAAGTGTGTTTTTTTCTTTTTTTCTTAATGTGTCGGTAGATGTCACTATTATTATGGGTGGCATTGTGCAAGGCTAGGCCAACCCCGGGTGTGGCTTGCATAGGGTCTACTTATACATAAAAGGCCCACCCACAATGACAGAGAAAAGCATGCAATCAACAACTACACCTAGGATTACAAATATGCTTACATCAAAGGGTCATCTTTCTGAGTTGTGGGTAATTGTCTACTCATTTGGATTACGTATGTTTGGAAGATTAGATTAAATGAGATTAATATTTATAGAATATTAGTTATAAGATCAATTTGTTGAATCGTGTATCATAATTTATATTTAAATAAGTCGAAGATTATAAGGAGATATTGACAAAATCCTATCAATTTTGTAATAAAGTCAATTAATTTGAATTTCTCTTTTATTCCCCATCTTGTATTGCACCCTCTCTTCAAATTCAATAATCCTCCATAAGGGATACCATAAGTTTGGAGGGCCTTAATTTCCTTAGCCAGTGTTCTTATGACTATTAGTCTCGAGTTTAATATTTTTAATCATACATAAAATGATATATTGTATTAGATTATTAATTCAGTTATAAAATCATGTCCCTTCAAATAAATATAATTGATATGATTATGATTGATCCATTACAAATTGCCCTGGCAATTGGGCTTCCCTATAAAAGTCTAGCGAAACACTCGTTGGGCTTTGTATAAGTGAAGCCCAAACATTGAATACTCTCCGTGGACATCTAAAGACCTTGACTCAGCATGTGCTTGTCACATGCTTTCTGCTTGGGCTGAGTCAAGAAGTTGAGGTTTGGTGATCCAACTCATACCAAATTGGACATTATTTGGATTTGTGAAATTGCGAACTAGCTTTGGGCTTTCTAATTCAAATTCTACATAGAATGTATAGTTGGGTAGGCCCATAGCGAATACGGTCAAGTTAAGACCCTACAGGCGTCGGGACTTGGGCTTGGTGTAAGAGTTGACAATTCTTATCTTAATGTTGTGTTTGATTGTTAGAGTTATGGAGGGAATTAAAAATCGAAAGAAAAAAGATATATAAAATTAAGTAAAATATAAGTATATTTTATTCTTATTTTACCTACATTTTTTCTTTTCCTTTTCAAATTCTTTTCCAAATCTTCTAACCAAACACAGCGTAAGCGAATTTTTATTGAAAATATATACCGGGTGAATTACACTTGCTCTTTTATATTTGGTCACTTTCTTACTTTGGTCTTTAAGTTTGTTTGTTTGTTTGTTTATTTGTTTTTTTTTTTTTTTTCTTTCTACTTTGGCCTTTCATGTTTTAAGTTTTCTCATTTTATTTCTAAAACTAACTTCTATTCAAAATTAAACAGAAAATACCATAATAACTGTCATATAACATAAAAAATATATTATATTAGAGTTTAAATTTACATTAGATGTGTGAGTCATATATAATAAAATATTTTTATATTACATAACTGACAATGTGTCATTTCTATCTAATTTTTAATAGAAAGTAGCTTTAAGAGTAAAGTGGAAAAACTTGAAACTTAAGAGCTAAAGTGGAAAAAAATAAATTTAAAGGGACAAAGTAGAAAAGTGGCTAAACATAAAAAGAACAAAGTATAATTTACCTATATATATATGTTTAAATAATAATAATATTTTTTTCTCTCGAGAATAATTAATAAATTTTGAATTATTTTCAATTTGCTGATTAACTTTATATATAAAAAAAGTGAGTTTTAAAATTTAGTATACAAAACCCATAAATGATAAATAACCATAGAAAACATCAAGACATAGGAGTTATGACCAATTGGGTAATATTAATTGATTATCTTAAATGAATTTTCATTGACAAAAATAAATAATTTTATTTATTTATTTTCTTATACATGTAAAGATTAATAAACCTTTTTTCTCCAAACATATCAAATAAATTAGAAAATTTTCAAATTGCTAATTAAATTAATTTAATATATAAAGATAATTGGTAGCGAGCTTTGAAATTTAAGAAAAAATATTCATTGAAGAAAAATAAGAAAATTAAGCTATGTCAATACTAGTACCAAAATATCCCTTTATGATTACTTGAATTATAACCCGAGTTGTTTGCTTGGTAAGGTTAAAATCTCATTTGACATTGATCATTCCAATAGCTTGAATCTAAGGGCTTGGATTTTTTGGATGACAAGTTGTTGCATATAGGATAGAATTGGAATACCAAAAATAATTTGACAATTTCTGTTTGGTGTATCACTCAGGAAATTAGGGTTATCTTATTCCCAAAATCAGAATTGGGCATACCTGTCATTGGAAAACCAAGAAAACAAGTTTTTTAGTCCTCAAATACCCCTATTTTTTCTTGGAATGGTGAATTGTACCCCTACTCATATATATATATATATATATATGGTAAAATTACATATCAATTCCAATTCTGTGAGATTCGTTTTGCTGTTGTTGTAGATTATTCTCGTAAAAAAAAAAAATAATTTTGTCGAACATCAATAATTATTAATTTGAATTATACTTTTATTGAAAAAAAAATAGATGATCGGCCTTATATAAAATAATGATCGTTTATTTTTTTAAGATAAATATTATTTAAACACAAAACTAATGATATTCGATCAAATTAATTTCTTTATACAAATGATCTATTTGATGAATTCCGCAAACTCAATAGCTCGAATCATTGATGTGGAGCTCAAGGTGACCTACAAGCCTTGATCTTTGTTGAGCTTAGGCCAATAATAAAAGCAATTGTGGTGGACCATCAAAACTGTTACCCATAACCGCTAATACCACATCACTATTCCCCCTCCTCCTTCTTCTTCTTCTTCTTATATTCGCATTGTGTGCAGTGAAGTTTCTCTACTCTGTACTTTCTTGGAAAGACATATCTCTCTCTAAAACTCATCGAATGTTCTTCCTCTTTCATTACATGCAGGGGCATAAAGAATTGAAGAAACTCTCATTTTTTTTTTTTGGTTCATTCTTTCTTTAAGTGGTTTAGTTTTCCAGAACTATGTTTATTGTGCGAAAATGTTGATGGAAAATGGGAATCACAGCATGCGCAAGTTGCAAGTACTTGAGAAAGAGGTGCCATGAAAATTGTGTTTTGGCACCGCACTTCCCCGAGAACAAGATGCCTAAATTCCAAGCAGTTCACTAAATTTTCGGCGTTAAAACGTGATAAAGCTCATCAAAAACTTTGATTTCGATGACCAGAAATTGGCCGTCAAGTCCTTCTTATAGGAAGCATTTTGGTGCAAGCAAGACCCAGCTCATGGTCTTCTCGGCTGAGTCAAGATGTTAGAGGAAACTCTCGATTTCTCTCAAAAACATGGAATGGGGAATGGGACACTGGTGTCAATGTTGCAATGGTAGTACCTCCTCCTCCTCCTCCTCCTCCTCTTCATGTTGGTTATGGTGTTAACCCTAGTTTTGTACAAGATGTTCAAGAAACGGAGAGGCAAAGAAATGGAAGATATGGTAATGGCATACAAGGACAAGACAGAGGTGGCCATGGAAGTGTTAGTGTCCAGCACCATTTCTTCACTGTCCAAATGGAGAACCCACTTGAAGAGAAGTGGGGGTGGCACCTCCCCATTAATGTGGGTGGGGGTGGCCACCGCCTCACTAATTGTTTGTGGCTCTCCTCTCCCTCAATTGTGTATAAATTGAGGTAAGGAGGAGAGGTTTATTAACACACAGAGATATAGAGATTGTGAGAGTTCAAGTGTAGTGAAAGTGCCATAGTGAGTGAGTGATGTTTGAGTCGTGTAAACTCCCTCCAGAAAATTCTATAGTAGATAGCTCTCAGTGGACGTAGGCAATTGTCGAATCACGTAAATATTCTTGTATTATTGTGTGTGGTTGATTTCTGGTGTCTCACAGTCCTAACAAGTGATATCAGAGTCGAATCGGTTGTGTTTCGGAAAAACAGAGTGCGTTTCTTCGAAACTGCCAGAAATCAAGCTACTCAAAATCAAGTTTTGAGCATACCAGGAGCAAAGCCTTGAAGAGAAGAGTCCAAACTTGCAAAGAAAAGCTCTAGCGACCACACGCGCGTCATCGCACCTTCAAAGAATCCACGTGAACCCGGTTGCACCATGCGCCACACGCCGTTAGTGCGATCGGTAGCATCCCACGCACCACGCGCCACGCGCGTCGAAGGTAGAAGACGAGCTACGTGGTAGCCACGTCAATGCCACCTTAGCACACGTCAGCATCGAGTGTCAAAGCCCGCGTCACGCGTGTTTGACACGTGCATGTCTGCACATCAACGGCGACACCGGTCTGACACGTCATCTACCATGTGAGTGACACATGTCAGTCTTTCAGACACGTGTCAGCCACGTCATCACATCTGTTGACCAGTCAACCTTTCGAAGGAATGATCCAGTGCTTTGCGGCTAAGGTACACCCGCAGATCTGAACTGTCCAAACTGTTTTGGCTTGATCTGAGCCATTCGAAGTCCATTTTTTACTATCCAATAGTGCTTTCAAAATATTTGGAATATTCCGGACACATATGTATGGTCGATTTTACCGTCATTTCAAAAATTTGCAGTTTTTATTTGGGCAATCCAAAGTGCTTTTTCGGCTAATTTGACTAGTCCAGACTCAATAGCGAAGCCTGTTTTTCAGATAGAGATTATTTTCTATATAGACAAGTGTTGATGGAGGAATCAACGTTGACTTCAGAATCTATGTTCAAGTTGACTCCTTCCAATTATGCAATTTAGAAGTCACAGATAGAAGACACCCTGTATTATAAAGACCTATTTGACCTTATTTTTATACAAGGGGTTAAACTAGAAGCAGTGAAGGATGATGACTGGATAAAGATAAACCGCAAGACTATCGGTTATATCAGACAATTGATAGACCACGGTGTGTACCATCATGTCGACGAGGAAACAGATGCCTATTCTCTATGGACAATGTTAGATGATATGTACCAGTTAAAGATCGCTCGGAACAAAGCCTTGGTGATGAGAAAACTTGTCAATTTGAAATTGAAGAATGATGTGTCTGTCGCCGAGCACACCAGTGAATTTAAAAGCCTGGTGAATCAGCTTGCAACCGTCAAGATACGCTTAGACGATGAAATGCAAGCCGTTCTACTGCTCAATTCTTTACCGGATAGCTGGGAGACGTTGGTAGTTTCTTTCAGCAACTCTGCACCAAAAGGGAAATTGACCATGAGCATGGTCACAGACGCCATGTACAATGAAGAGACAAAGCGGAAAGACTTGGGTAGAGATCAATCCCATGCCCTTGTCATAGAAAATAAAGGTAGAGGCAGAGGAAGAAGCAAAAGCGAGATGGCCTGATGAGGAAGATTTCAAGACAGAAGGAAATCCAAAGAAGGTACGAGCCAGCCAAAGTTCAAGTGTTACCATTGTGGCCAAAAAGGGTCATATAAAGAAATATTGCTATGCCTTGAAGGAAGAACAAAAACAAGGCAATAGGCGACCAAAGGCGAAGATGGGAACAACATGATTCTTGTCTTAGAGGATATTGCATTATTCTCTGTTGAAGAAGAAGAATGTCTTCAGATGCCAGACAATGACACTGAGTGGGTGGTAGATATAGCAGCTTCCTACCACGCCACACCCCGGAAGGAGTTAAATGCGTACCAAGTTGAAGATTTTGGTACAGTGAAGATGGGCAACTCTAATTTTTCAAAGATTGTGGGAATCGGTGATGTTCGCATCCAAACCAAACTTGGGTGCACAATGGTGTTGAAAAATGTCAGGCATGTTCCCGATTTATGCCTAAATCTTATCTCAGGAATGGCCTTAGATCGACAAGGATATGAGAACTACTTCGGCAAAGGCATGTGGAAGTTGAAAAAAGGAACTCTGGTGGTAGCCAGAGGACATACAAGTGGCACATTGTATAAGACTCATATGGAGGTGCATTCAGATAGCCTCAACGCAATAGAAGATAAGGCATCACCAAATTTGTGGCACAAAAGGCTAGGTCACATGAGTGAGAAATGGTTGCAAATTCTAGCAAAGAAGTCACTTATTCCCTTTGCCAAAGATGTGAAATTGAACCCTTGTGACAACTTCTTGTTTGGGAAGCAACATAGAGTCGCTTTCCATTCATCATTCAGAAGACAATCAGAGTTGTTGAGCAGAGTATACTCTGATGTATATGGTCCCATAGAAGTGGAATCTTTAGGTGACAGAAAATACTTTCTGACGTTTATTGATGACGTATCACGGAAGGTATGAGTTTATGTTCTAAGAACCAAAGCTGAGGTGTTCTAACATTTTCAAAAAAATTATGCTATGGTGGAAAGGGAGACCGGAAAGAAACTGAAGTGTCTCCGAACAAACAATGGAAGCGAGTACACGTCAAAGGAGTTTGAAGCCTACTGTGCTACTCGCGGCATCCGACATGAGAAGACTGTTCCTGGAACCCCACAACACAATGGTGTAGCCGAAAGAATGAACCGGACCATTGTGGCGAAGGTTATATGTATGCTCAAAATGGCAAAGCTGCCAAAGCCATTTTAGGGAGAAGCTGTTCATGTTGCATGCTATTTGATCAACAGATCGCCATCAGTTCCACTAAGTTTTGAAATTCCAGAGAAAGTATGGTCTGGAAGGGAGATTTCTTACTCTTACTTGAGAGTGTTTAGGTGCAAAGCATTTGCACATGTATCCAAGGAGCACAGACAGAAGCTGGATGAGTTTATGTTCTAAGAACCAAAGCTGAGGTGTTCTAACATTTTCAAAAAAATTATGCTATGATGGAAAGGGAGACCGAAAAGAAACTGAAGTGTCTCCGAACAGACAATGGAAGCGAGTACACGTCAAAGGAGTTTGAAGCCTACTGTGCTACTCGCAGCATCCGACATGAAAAGACTGTTCCTGGAACCCCACAACACAATGGTGTAGCCGAAAGAATGAACCGGACCATTATGGAGAAGGTTATATGTATGCTCAAAATGGCAAAGCTGCCAAAGCCATTTTAGGGAGAAGCTGTTCGTGTTGCATGCTATTTGATCAACAGATCGCCATCAGTTCTACTAAGTTTTGAAATTCCAGAGAAAGTATGGTCTGGAAGGGAGATTTCTTACTCTCACTTGAGAGTGTTTAGGTGCAAAGCATTTGCACATGTATCCAAGGAGCACAGACAGAAGCTGGATGACAAAGCTACTTCATGCATCTTTATTGGCTATGGAGATGAAGAATTTGGATACAGATTATGGGATTCGAAAAACAAAAGGTCATTCGAAGCCGAGATGTGGTATTTCAAGAAGGCTAGACCTTAGAAGACTTTGGGCAACCAGCCAAATCCAAATTTAATGATGTTTTAGAAATTGTTCCCAAACCTGCACCATCACAGCATGCCAATCATGAAGAAGAGCTACTGCAGCATGCAGCCAATGATGTAGAGTTGCAAGATGGATTGCAAGAAGAAGAAGATCCAGAAGAAGAGGGTGTGGAGTAGGGGGAGCTACAACTCCCTCCGCTAGAGACTGTTGGTCCACAGTTGCGAAGATCAACAAGAGAGTCTAAGCCGTCGTCAAAATACCCTACTTTTGATTATATTTTGCTTATTGATGAGGGGGAGCCAGAAAGTTTTCAAGAAGCTCAAAATCATAAAGAGAAGAGTAGCTGGCATCAAGCTATGCAAGAAGAGATGCAGTCCTTGCAGAAGAATCAGACTTATGATTTGGTAAAACTTCCCCAGGGTCGAAAACCATTGCAGAACAAATGGGTGTTCAAGTTGAAGAAAGATGGCAACGAAAAGCTAGTCAAGTATAAGGCTCGATTGGTTGTCAACGGTTTTGGGCAGAAGAAAGATATTGATTTTGATGAAATCTTCTCACCAGTTGTGAAAATGACATCCATTCGAGTAATTTTGGGACTAACGGCCAGTTTGAATTTGGAACTTGAACAGATGGATGTGAAGACGGCATTTCTCCATGGTGATCTGAAGAAAGAAATTTACATGGAGCAACCATAAGGTTTTGAAGTAAAGGGAAAGAAAACTTAGTCTGTAGATTGAAGAAGAGTCTTTACAAGCTCAAACAAGCGCCTAGACAATGGTACGAGACGTTTGACTCATTCATGGTGAGTCATGAGTACAAGAGATCTGTTGCAGACCAGTGTGTCTATGTCAGGAAATTTCCCTATGGAAACTTCATCATACTCCTGCTCTATGTTGATGACATGCTGATTGTTGGACAGGATGCCACAGCAATCAGATCGCTGAAGAATGAGTTATCACAGTCCTTTGACATGAAGGACCTAGGCCCTGCACAGCAAATGTTGGGCATGCAAATTGTGCGTGACAGGAAAGCCAAGAAATTATGGTTGTCACAGGAGATGTCACGACCCCATTCCGCCCCTAGTAGAATGGTCTTTGTGATGGCGATAATCGAGATTACGAAAGGCCAACTTACCAAGATTCACACACAATTAGAGTATACATATGGGGCTTACATGTGCGGAAGCAATATATTTAAATCTAATTACTCCATAAGAGCTGTGCATAAATCAAATGAAATGACATACATTTTAACATGGGTTACAATTGGGATACAAATAAAATAAAGTACATGTTACATCTTGATCAAAAGGCTTCTCTAGCCGAAGTATACAAAAGACATGAGTTACAAACGAAGAAGCATAATCTTCAAGACGATACAAAACATGAATCAAACATCTTGCACATAACATCTTAGGTGTCACCGCCTTCTTGCTTGACACCTACATATATATAAGGAGATGGTGAGCTTGGATACTCAGTGAATGACATTAGTAATAAAGGTTTAAATGAATAATATCTGAGATCTTTATCAAAACAATACATATCATGACTTGTAACAAAACATGGGATGAATCAACTTCATTAATCAAATCTTTCAAAGCTTCTTGGGATGTTTAATAACATCTACATAATACATGAGGGATGACATTCCGGACAAAACAAGGGAATAATCAACCCGGAATCGATTAGACAAATCCACCCGTACACCAGACTGTCGGTGAGGCCATCCGTTCACAGACCGTCGATGACAGAGATCTCTCAAACATGGAGCTACATGGGCTTAAAGTCCCCTAGCATGGAAGGACTTTCCAAGAATGTCATCAAAACAAGATAATACTTTATACAAAAACTAAGGATAATCATTCATGCTTGATCAAATACTTTTCAAAACGAAGCAAAGCTTTATCAAAACTTTATAACATAACTTTATTAAAAATACCATTCACATAGCTCTTCGGGTGTAGGGATTACGGCAAGGATCCAAGACCTACAAATACATAATAAAGTCTGCTGAATGCACTTCAAGAAGACAAGAAAGAATGCTCAAAGATGGCTATGCAATGTATCCTTAAAATAAGCTTTACATGAATGAAAATGATCCCAACATTTCTTTCGAAAACCAAGTCAAGACAAAGTAAAACATCTTGGGAGTTAAAACACTGTTTTTCATCTAGGGAAAACATGTTGGGAGTTAAATCACTGTTTTTCATCTAGGTAAAACATGCTGGGTACCAACCAGGTCTTGGAATGGATGCACATAAATGATCTAAGAAAAAATGACCTAGCTGGGTGGACTCAAGAGGTCTTGGCCGAGGTCCCACACCTCTTGGCCGAGGTGTGGTTATCTAGGCTTCGGTGTGCAGCTGTCTGCCGAGGTGTTACAAGGTGTCGGCAAGGGTGTACCATGGTCGGCCTAAATGTGCAGTGGTTAGCCTAGGTGTGCATGCAAGATAGACTAATGGTGCAAGTGATCATGCAAGGTAGGCCAAGGTGAGATACGATGCTTGGCCTAGGTGTGAGATCTAGGCAAGAGTGGTTTCAGTGACCACACCTAGGGAAATGAGGTCTGGAAATCTGGATTTCCCTCTTGATGAACATGAAGAACATGAAGGACAAGAACATGAAGAACATGAATGCTAAAATCATAACTTCTTTATTCAAAATCTGAGATTTCATGAGATGAGTTTGAAAACATGGACCTGGGTACCCATACTTGAAGATTTTATGAAAACAAACACAAAAACATGGATCTTGATACAAACTTTCGGATCAAAACATGGTTTTTCTTCAAGAACACATGAACATCACTTTCTCCTTCTAAAACAAACTTTAAATCAATGCATGGCTCATGAATCATGCTAGATCATGCACTGTGATTAGATCAATATAAAGAACAACAAGAGTAGATCAAGAATCTAACCTCAAAACACGTATCTAACGGTTTAAACTTTAAGGATCAAGCTTGGAAATCTATTTCTCTCTCAAGAACTCCTCTTCTTCTTCCTAGAGCTTCTCTCTCTTCAAATACAAGGATATGACAAAATGATATGTTTTCTCTCTCTGCCGACTGACTTAACCCTCTGCTGGGACATGTGGCAACGGCTGGTTGGCTCTCCTAAAAAAGGTGACTGACTGACAAGACAAGAGCATGACAAAGGGTGTATAACAAGTAAGATGACATGGGTACTCCGGCAGGTAGTGATCTCGACTTAAGACATAGGCTTCGGCAAGTAAGGTTCCAATGATCTCGGCTAGGAAGGATAACACTTGACTTACCTGTGCCACACCTCGGTCTAGGTCATTCCAGTCCAGGAACAAGATCACTAGGTGCAAGGATCAAAGATCTAGGACGCCTAGATGATAACATCTCGGCCTAGATGATACACATCTCAGCCTAAGTGATGCACACCTCGGCCTAGATGATGACATCTCGGCCAATATGCCTAGGTAATGGTGGAGGTAAACCAAAGTGGTTCCAAGATGGTCCTAGGTGTAAGAGGTTCAAAGGTGTGACCTAGGCTTGACATGACCTAGCTTAACATGACCTAGGCTTGAGACAGCAAGGAAGGAACAAAGCATGCATACAACATTTAGGCAAATCACATAAGCACAAAACAAGACAGGGACCTTTACTTAGGCAAAACAAGTCAAAGTCTACAAATGCAAGCTTAACAAGACAAAATCATGCAAATGAACATGAACATGACTAAGATATGAATGTGGGTTATTACAGGAGAAGTACGTTGAACAGGTGATTGCAAAGTTTAACATGAAAGATTCCAAGCCAGTCAATACTTCGCTGGCTAATCATTTCAAGCTAAGCAAGAGTTCTTGTCCCTCCTCTACTAAAGAAAGAGAAGAGATGGAGGCTATTCCCTACTCATCCACCATAGGGAGTTTGATGTATGCAACGGTGTCCACCTGACCAGATATTGCTCATACTGTTGGAGTAGTAAGCAGATTCCTTTCTAATCCAAGAAAAGAGCATTGGGAAGCAGTCAAGTGGATTCTGAGGTACCTCAAGGGTACGGCAAAAATGTGTTTGTGCATTGGAGATGCTAAACCAGTCTTGGAAGGCTATACGGATTCCGATATAGCGGGAGATCTTGATGGTAGAAAATCTACATTAGGATTTCTGTTCACTTTCGCAGGGGGAGCTGTGTTTTGGCAGTCCAAGTTGTAGAAGTGTGTTTCTTTATCCACAACCGAGGTAGAGTATATTGCTGCAACGGAAGCTGGAAAAGAGATGTTGTGGTTGCAACGGTTTCTTCAAGAGTTGGGATTAAAGTAAGAAAAGTTCACGGTACATTGTGATAGCCAAAGTGCCATCGACCTGAGTAAGAATTCGATGTACCATTCTCGCACAAAGCACATTGATATTCAGTATCATTGGATACACGAAGTGATAGAAAAGCAGTTATTGGAACTGATCAAGATCCATACAGATAAGAATCCAGCTGACATACTTACAAAGGTAGTCTCGAGAAACAAACTCGAAATCTGCAGAGACATTGTTGGGATGGACTTCAAGTGAGAAGTTAGTTCTCCATATGGGTGTGGAGGGGGAGACTTGTTAGTGTCCAGCACCATTTCTCCATTGCCCAAATGAAGAACCCACGTGAAGAGAAGTGGGAGTGGTAAGTGGGGGTGGCACCTCCCCATTAATATAGGTGGGGGTGGCCACCGCCCCACTAATTGTTTGTGGCTCTCCTCTTCCTCAATTGTGTATAAATTGAGGTAAGGAGGAGAGGTTTATTAACACACAGAGATATAGAGATTGTGAGAGTTCAAGTGTAATGAGAGTGCTATAGTGAGTGAGTGAGGTTTGAGTAGTGTAAACTCCTTCGGAAAATTCTATAGTGGATAGCTCTCCATGGACGTAGGCAATTGCCGAACCACATAAATATTCTTGTGTTATTATATGTGGTGATTTACGGTATCTCATAGTGTAACGCATGAAATATTGCAATAAAGACAACTCATATGCAGAATAAATATAAAAAAAACAACATAAGTTCATATATCAAAGTTCCTTTGTTTAGCAAACAATTAAATGCCATATAGGCTTCCATCTTTCCAAGACATTGCTTGGTTACACAAATAGAGTCTCACTCATTACATATTAAGCCCTTGGCTTTACAAATAACACTCATGCACACATAAAGCATAATAAGGAAACTCTTGCTTCCCGATGGTCCATCCATACTATTGCCTTGGAGGTAACATCTCACCTGCACCTGAAAATGATATTCCCGTATAGGGTGAGCTAACAGCCCAGTAGAAATACACTAAACCAGCTATGAACAATGACTAAAAGATTAGTATTTGATAAATGGTCAACACTGATACATCCACTTATATCACATTACAGTTTTATGACATAAAATTCCATATTACTTTTCATTTCCATTTCTTACTCATTTCTCAACTCAAAACCATGGCTCAGAACTTGGCCAAGCAACTTATGTGAGGCAGTAACTCATATTAGACATTTTCCCATTTCACAACAGATAAGCATATTAGCTATATCAACACATCAACCGATAAGTACAAGAGCTATATCACACTTCCAAAGATAAGCATATGAGCTGTATCAACATATCAATAGATAAGCATATGAGCTGTATCTACGGAGTCCATCCCTTATCTTCTCCCAAACAGCATCCGGTTTAGAGGTCCATCCCCTATCTTTCCCTAAACCGTGGAGTACATCCCCTATCTCCTCCAACACAACTCATTGCATATAAACAATTATTATACACATCATCAATCAATACATAAAGTTGATGTATTCTTTCAACCGTCATACTCAATGACACATTCCATTGATTAGTTTTTGTTTGCCTAATCATGCATTGTCTACAATAATCAAGACTATCCTCCACCGATAGCCCAAAGCAGTTATTTTTAAACAGAAAATAAATGCACCAAATGGATATAAAATCAACATTTCAAATAGGTGAGCAGTAAATTGTCCCACTACATCCTTTAGCCCCATACACCCCCAATTCCAACAATTTCAATTTCCTTTCTCATTTCTCAAATTAATTTATCAATGTAATTAAGGCATTATTCCCATAAATTACATAACAACCCTAAGGTTTTATTTTCATCAATGTTTCAACATTAACCCATTTCTCCAAGCCAAACATGCATATAAGTTTTATATATTTAAAACCCAACTTTTGTAAAATTTCATAAAGGTCCAAACTTTTTGAAAATTACACAGCAACTTCCAACATATCAAAATACCAAAATTTAAAGACAAAGCTCATAAGGAGGAGTATGACATCCCTACCTCAAATTCAGAGCTCAAATGGAGAAGATGAAAAGAGTTGAAACTCGATCTCCACCACACATCACAAAGCTCTCGAGAAATTACACAACTTTGGCGAAGGAACTATGGCCAAAATCCCAATGGAACTATGGCCAAAATCCAGCTCGGCACAACTAAAATTTATAACTCGAGCTCGGCTCGTAATGGCTAATTAAACCAAGAAAGAACCATCGAAGCTGATAAGCTAACCCTCAGCACTTGCACTTATATAGAAGTTTGTTCACCTTAGAATGTATCTTGTAATCGATGTGGGACTTCCAACAAGCACACCAAACGACGTCGTTTGGCACAACACTTTTGTCCACTCTTTGAGTCCCACATCGCTGAGAGAGGAAACATTTTTGTGTCCAAATGCTTATAAAGTGGTGAATTGCAGACATAGATCAAGTAACTTCGAATGCATTATGAATTTTTTTTGTTTGGGCGCCTCAACCCCGCCAGTTGCTACCCTTGGAACTGCGACTGACCGGCATTCGACCGCCAGGAGCCTGGACCCTTGATGGTGCCCCTGGACCCATAAGGGGTGTTGCCCCTGGACCCCAAAAGAGAGTTTGCCCCCTGGACCCCCGACCGTCCCAGTCGATGTGGCTAAACATAAAAGAAGGATTGAAACCAGGATTGCTACACATAGTCCTAACATGAAGAAGCTGTGAATCTATTGCACAAGAAGAATATAGGTTAATTCAAGAAATAGGTTTTGGAGGTTTTGGTGTTAACCCTAGTTTTGTGCAAGAAGTTCAAGAGAGAGGTGGCCATGGAAGTGGCAGTGAAAGTACTTCTGGTGGTTAGGGCATAGTTGGTCCAAGTTTTGGGCATGGTGGATAATTGATGGAGAGAGATGATAATCTTTCAGATCATAGTCCAGATCAAGAACTACAACACAGGAGTGACACTACTCAGAATAACATTCCAGGTAAATTAATTGCCTTTTTTTTTTTTTGGGGGGGGGGGGGGGTTGTTGTAGATCCTAAGATATTTCTCAAATCACGATCTCATAACAATAATAACGAGAGAATGGCTTTCTGGATTAATTATGATCTATTGAGATGTAAGGAGGGGATTAGAATTTTAGAAACTCGAATTTATGGAATAATAAAAAAGAAAAAGGGGTCTTGCTTATTTTTGGGAAATAAGAATAGCACATGGGATTAGTTTTCCCAATTTTGCTATGAACATAGAAATCGGCCACGGAATTGATACAAAATCTATAACAATGGATAAAATGGGGTCTACTTTTGAAAATTCTTATCTGTCCGGTGTCCATAAACATTCTGCGTGTTCTGTTTCGTAACCAGTTTTTGTGTTTCTATGGTTATTCCTAGTTTTCTGTTATATGAATCTGTCTGTGTGTTGTTCCTAGTTGTTTGCAAATTCAAGTATGCTACTTGCCTGAATTATCTGCTTATCATGGTGCAGAATGATAACCAATGAGTGGCAATGAAACTGAAAAAAGTTTAGAAGAAGATTGATGCTTTTTGTTTGATTGTTTTGATGTTGTTCTGAGACTATCCGTAATGTGATCACAGCTATTGACCTTTTCCGCAACAATTACTGGTATAATGTGAATATGTTTTCTGTAGTGATTTTTTGGGTGTAATAATTGTTGCCACATTCCTTATAAAAATGGGTGCAAACAGAAATGCAGTTCTTTTCTGAGCTTTAGTAATGTGTTTGGTTGATCTGTTTTCCTCTGTTTTTTGTTTTTTTTGTTTTTTTTTTTTATATTTATATTTATTTTTTTGTTTTTAGGGTAAGATTCTGTTGTTGTTGGTGTCTTTGCCAATTACTGATATTTGTATCATGGAGGGAGGAGTAGGGGATTACTGGTTTCTCTCTCTCTCTCTCTCTCTCTCTCTCTCTCTCTCTCTCTCGTGTTGTGCTATGTCTTTTTTTTCTTTTTATTTGTTGATGTAATGCTACAATTACCGTGTTTTTTTGTGTCAATATTAGTCTCGTTAATATCATTGTGCTATGTCTTTTTTTCTTTTTATTTGTTGATGTAATGCTATAATTACCATATTTTTTTGTGTCAATTTTAGTCTCGTTAATATCATCTCTCAAGATTCTGGACAATGATTAATGGCAAATTTATAAAATAGTCCATTCAAAAGGAAATATATCATTTCAAATTAGATGTCACCCTCTCTATTATTTTGAAGACATGACAGACTCACTACAACAAAATAAAATTTTGGAGACAAAATCACTTTTTAAGAAAGAAATACTTTTGTTGCCAAAAATATCACTATATTTTTAGTAATGAAATTATATATTTAGTGATAAATTACTACTCTTTTAAAACCTCAAATCAAATCTGATGAAAAAAGTGATGACGTTGCAAGAATCTGATGAGCCCCCTCAAACAACCAACTAATAAGTCTAAACAATTGAAGAAAGCACTGTTAGATCTTGATCAAAGAGGGTGACTGATTCAACATTTAAAGAGAAGATCTTGTCAACTTAAGGTAGGGGTAGGGTAGGACTTTTGTTGTGGCGGGAGCTGAAGTTTGGGGTTTGGTTGGAGGACATAAGGTAAAAAATATTATAAAATATTTTATAAAAATTTTTATCTTTTGATTAATGTGTAATATTTTATTATATGTGTAATTCAATGGTGAGGTATGGTGGCTGCGACTTCCGCTTTGGCTTTGGCTTTAGCTTCAACTTGGGCTTGAGTTTGGACTTAACTAGAGTTTGGGGTTTCACGGCCTTAAAATGTATAAATCGCCCGTCTCAATCCTTGCACAGATTTACAATTCATTAGAGCCCAAACAAGAAATATCTAAAAACAAAATTACAAATGTAAATTATTTATACAGCAAAATCTTCTAAGCGATTAGTTACAAACATTTTTTGACAACCATTTGACACACTAGGCTCAGTAAATCAAAACCCTATTAATAGATATGAACACATTCCAACTAATCCCCAAAAAGTCACTTTTTAGTAACATAATTTCTATTTTTATTTATTTTTTGTCAATCGTTAGAATTATTCTAGCTTGTATTTAAGGGATCTGGGGTCACTGTTATGCATAATGCACAACAGTGACTACTACGCGACTTGTGAGACTCACTTCGGGTCATATTTTGATGATTCGACGTTTAATTTTAGGAAACATTGAGTCGGATATATCTGTAGAAAATCAGATTAATTAGACTCCGATAACCTCTTTATCAAATCACATTTATATTGAAAAAATTGAATATGTAAGTATTTAGTTTGAATACAAACGTGTTTCACGAAGAAATTATTAATGTCTGATCTACTTGATTTTTTTTACAAGTGTGTTGTACTTAATATTTCTTAAAAATTAAACGTTCAGATCATCAAAATAAGACCTATAGTAAGTCTCGTGAGTTGCGCAACAGTCACTACTATGCATTGCTTGATGGGTGGTCATGGGCCTCCCTCTACCTGAAAAGAGCTCTCCAAGGGTAAGGCTTTCCCTCATACTTAGAAACTGACCACCAGTCCCATGCTCAAGCGATGTGGGATACCCCAACAATCACCTCCTTACACATCGCTCCGACACCAATCCTCGGCACCACCTTTGCAACTGTGAGGGCTCTGATTGTGGGGCACTTAGGCAGTGCCCCTAGGCTTTGATACCAGTGATGGGTGATCTTGGGCCTCTCTCTACCCCAAAAGAGCTCTCAAAGGGTGAGGCTTTCCCTCATACTTATAAACTAACAACCAGTCCCATGCTCAAGTGATGTGGGATACCCTAACATTGTGCACAATAATCATTGCTATACATTGTGCGCAGTAGTGACTCCAAATCCATATTTAAGGGGAAGAAGACAAAGAAGGAAAATAAAAATAGAATAACCCCAATGTCCAAACTCACAACCTCCACTATAGGGAAAATTCTATTTCCACACACCACATTGTCTTTATGCACATCCTTTCTCACTCCATACACTTAGTAACTTGATTATTAGGTATTTATCTCAGTCCACACACCCCACATTCCAAATATACCCATTTAATAAAATATATGTGTACAGAGAGCTCTCTCTATTGTATTCTTAGCCACTTTTGCTTTTTCTCAAAAACTGGGAGTGTTTCTTGAGTCTGGATTCAGCTATTCATGCTGTAGCATAAAGATTTTATACAATGGGTTTCTCTTTTATTTATTTATTATTATTTATCACCACTAATGCTTCACCAACTGGATTTCTCTTTGATCTTTCAGTATGCTTGGTTAGAGTTTTGCAAAAACTCTTTTCAGAAAATTCTACTTTATTATTTTTCGTGTTTTTTTGTTTTTACTGAATTTTTTTAATATTTTAAGCAATTTTTTTTTAACTTTTTAGACATACCTAACATAAATATACCTAAAAAGTAAAAAATTTGTGAAAAAAACATTTTAAAAATTCACTAAATACCAAAAATACAAAAAAAAAAAAAAAACAAGAATTCCGTACATATTTTGTATTTTTCTGTATTTATTAATTTTTTAAAATATTTTTTTACAATTTTTTACTTTTTAGATACATCTAAGTAAGGTGCATCTAAAAAAGTAAAAAAAAAAAGTTTAAAATTTTAAAAATATTCACTAAAAACAAAAAAACACAAAAATCAAAAAACTCAATTTTTAAAAAAGTTAATCCAAAAAATTCAAACCAAACACACTGATTTCAACAGTGTTCAAACTGTTTGAGAGAAGGCGTGCGCCTGATGTTGAGGCTTTAGGTGCACGACTTGTGTGCTTCACTTAGATTTTTCTCCAGCCTATGTTCCTTTTAAGTTACCGGATTTAATTGCCTTCTTCCGAAAAGTATTTGAAAACTTAAATAGAACAGAAAATTAACATAGGCAATAGACAGTAGATGTGCACAGAGAGCCTTTTATAAGAAAAAGATGGGTACACAAATCTCTATTTTGGATATTTAAGTGTGTGGATGGATGCCTATTTTAATCATTTTATTTAAGGATAAATTTGTAACAAAAATAAAGTTCATTAAATGTGTGTACAAAGACAATATAGTGTGTAGAGATTGGAGAGAACACAAGGCACTACAGGAAAATGGGCCTACATCAACGTTTCTTTTATGGTGTTTTGGGAAACGCCATTATAGATGGATGAAAGACAACGTTTCCAAAACGTTGTCTTAGACCTCAGCTGAACGACGTCGTATTGGGTGTCTATATTGACACCGTCCATGCTCCGTCTCTCACTTTCTGTCTCTCACTTTCTCTCGGTCTCTCTCCCTCTCTCTTTCTCTCTCTCTTCCAAAGCCCTAGACTGATATTCATCGAACCAGATCAAAGGCGCACACACACTCTTTCTCTCTCTCTCTGGTTGAACTCTGGATCTCTGTTGTTCTTCATCGATCTGTCAAACCAGATCGATCTCTGTTGCTCCTATCTCAGGTACAATTTTCATTCTCTTAATCACTCAATTTAATACTCTCTAATTTTTTCATTTTCAGATTAGATTAGAAAGAGATCGAACTCTGGATCTCTTTCTCTCTCTCTTCCAAAGCCCTCGACTGATTTACTCTCTAATTTTTTCATTTTCAGATTAGATCAGATCAGATCGTTGGACCAGATCGATCAAATCTGGTTTGTAAGTATTCATCTCTAAGAGCTACGTCATTCTTGTCCTGAATCTGGTTTGTAAGTATTCATCTCTAAGAGCTGCTTCATTCTTGAGGTCATGTTGATTTTTACCAATTATCTGTTAAACTGATTTGGCTACTCATTCTTAGAATGTAGAATTTAGACACAACAGACAGCTTGGTCACTTGAATATTTTCTTCGCATCGGTATTCTTTTCCTTACAAATGTAGAATTTAGAAATGTGTATAGTCATCTTTCAGTAAGTGTTCAATTAAATGGACAATTGCATATTTGAATTGTAGGTGGTATCTGTCATTTTGAAAGTAATGCTTATTGATTAAAAATCAATGAAATTCTCATTAGAAAATAAAGAGAATTTGGATTATTTGCTAGCATCTGATTATTAAAAAAAAAAATGAAGAGTTAAATACATTATTTTTAAAATATGTATTTCTTGTTATTTTCTGTCTTTAATATTTCAATTTTGTCGGTTTAATATTGAATGCATGAAATTTGAGTTTAAAATAATCATTTTTATCTTTTCAGCCCATATTTGTTACTAGACGATTGGAATTTTTGGCAAAATATATTAGCACGTTAATAGCGAAAGAGTAAGGGATTTCAAGCTGGTGAGATCTTAATGTCTTTTGTCCAAAATGCCCTAACATCAATTAGTTTAGACCACATTCATGTTGGGAGAATATTTGAACACAAATTTCATGCACAGAGAACTAAACGATACACTTAAAATGTTGAGAATAAAAACAACACAAAATGCATACTTTGAGAGAACTAATGAAACATTATCCCAAAATAAATAATAAATAAAAAAGTGATCCCTATGTATATAGAGAGTATATATGAGGATGGATCCGAGGAGGTACATCAAGCAATCATTTCTTGTGTTTAAAACACTTCTTATTAAAATAATATTAGTTAACATATTTTCAAATTAAAAATATAATACCCACCTTGCTCGTAACTTTTTATTTATTTTTTTGAAAAGCCCATGAATTTAGAATCATGTGTCCCATGATGATAAAGCCAGGCCACCATTCCTCCCTCCCCACGAAGCCATGCATGGATTAACCATGAAACATTTAAGACAATGAAGACCCTTTTAAATCAATTAAACATTTCAGATACAATCTTTCTAAGTTTTACCTTTTTGTGAGTTTCATACCTGTAAGAGGATTGTATATCCTATATTGTAATTGTTTTTGTACAGATAAAAGAACTATTTGGAGGATGATAGAAACTACAAAAACCCTAGTGCATGATCAATAAATGAGAATGTACCAAGCGAGAGAATAAATGATAATGTACCAAACAGAGAGACGTGATCAAGAAACCCAAAAGCCCTAGTGTATTACAAGAAAAACAATAATAATGTACCTAAAAAAGCTTGACTAGTCTCTATATTACTCTCTACACAATCTGCACATTCTCCAATCCCAACAAACTCAAGCACCTTTGTCTTATCGCCGCCATAGCGGTGGTGGCAAACAAAACCACCTGACCAAAACCGACAATTGTCCCTCGACAAAAGGATTGAATCCTCATTGTAAGCTTCTCTAAAAGCCTCTCAAGGCTTGAGTTGGATGAGTATTGGAGTCACAAAGACACTGTTATATATAATGATTCTTAAGAGAGAGAAGAGAAGTGGTAGTTTAAGCGGCTCACAGACAGTCAATTAAGGGAATCACATGAGGTTAGGGACCCATTGAGATTGCCTTGAGATTGAGAGGAGAGAGGCAAGATGAGATGGGTAACAGTGTTCAGAGGGCAGAGAGAGAGACAGAGAGAGAGAGAGGGGGGTTATCCAAGGCATGCATGGCCATTATCTTTCATTGAATGAGATCCTACTTTTTTTTTTTTTTTTTTTTGGGTATCTTTTTCCATCTGTAAACCTACTTAACCAGCTCTCATAAATACATTGCTTTATGAAAAAAAAACAAAAAACCAAGTTTAAAATTCGTCACAAAATAAATATATAACTTGGTTATATGGTGAAATTTTGAAGTAATAGCAGTGCTTCTCCATTATTGAGCTTTGATATCACATGGTTGGAAGTTTGAAACATATTTATGACAATGTATAATGATTGAAAATATTACATATAATTTTATTTTTTACCGTATTTTCTCAACTTTAATCATTATTAAATTTCTTCAACTCTACTACCAAGCTGTCTGTTGTGTCTCATTTCATGACTGTTTTTGTTGCCCTGTTCATCATTCTCTATTTGTTCGTGTAGGGTCTAGGATGAGTGATGTTTTTACCTTTCTTCTCACTAGGTTTTGAAATTGTTTTGATTTCATGGTTGTTTTGCTTTGATGTTTTCTTTGGCGTTTTAGTTAATTGATGACTGCCTTGTTTGGTGTTTTAATTTCATTATGTATCTCAATTTGATTTTTCACCTACTTTGGTCGAGAAACTTGATCTGAAATGTTCACAGCCTTGACAACAATGAAATCTCAAAAAGTAATGAACCATTCTAAGGTCAAACTGACTTCTTGTGTTCCATCAAACCATTCATGGTTACACCTAAGGTTTTTAAAATAATAGTACTGAGATATATCGGTTTCTATATTAAAAATATTCTGCCTCTGCAAATTCTGAGAGTTCTTATAGTGGGAGTGCAGATGAGAGTTCTTATAGTGGGAGTTCAGATGAGAGTTTAGAGGAGAGTACACGTATCATACCTGATCCACCCATGTCATGGTATCCTCCAGGTAGCTTGCCTAGTGCATCATCGAGTACTGGTTCAACACATGACACTACTGCTGGTATGAATTATTTTATTCAATTGAATTACTCCCTTAGATTTCTTTGTTAATGTTCTTTTTTCTTTTGATGTTTTACATTTCTTTTTTTTAAACTAAGTGACACTACTCCATTTGCAAATGGGGAACTCTACCCCAAATATTTAATTACCAAGTATGTTAGGGGTCCTCTAGGGAAACCATAAAGGCTTCTATGTTATGAACTATTGGCAAGGATCAGACCTCATGTGGAAAGATATGTGCCACCTGAAGTTGTTTTCCCCCTACTGGTATTGGGTCATAGAAATTTCAGTTTTGTACCCCATAAATCTCAACTCAAGTATGACTATCTATTACTGATTAACCCCAAGTTCAGTTTTGTACCCCATAAATCTCAACTCAAGTATGACTATCTATTACTGATTAACCCCAAGTTCAGTTTTGTGCCTCATTTTTTTTTTTTTTTTTTTTTTTTTTGAGGAGTTGTAAAGTTTCTTTAACAGCCTAGTTTCGTGGTTTGAAACAAAACAAAGATAAAACCTTACAAATCTTCAAGACCTCAGAGACTTTTTGTGTGTGTTTGTGATTGTGTAGGTGTGTGTTGTTCAAAAGACAAAAATTGTACTACTGTGTGCTGGAAGTAGTAGTTGTGACCGTTGGAGCGTATTAATCTGTCTGCTTGTGACAATCCTCATCATGGCATATCAACAATGCTTCCATTGTCATGTGCATTATGCACGAATAGCGTAAAACCTGTAATTTTATTTATTTTCAATTACTTTGACAATTTTTGTCATTCTTTCTAGTATCTTCTAACTTGATATTGATATTTGGATGAGTAGGTCATAGTTCGAGAGGCCCAACACTCATGCATGGTAGTGATTGGAACCCAAGTGGTGGCATTTTACATATTGTGCCTAATGAGTTAAACCAAGTGGTTGACGGGTATACACCCGTAGCTTCTCGTTTGGGTGTTTTAGCTCGAGATGGGAACCTTATGCCCCTCACTTATAGAACTTGGAGCCATGTACCGAAGGAAAACAAAGAGAGAATTTGGAGAGAAGTAAAGGTAAAAGAATTATAGCATTTTACATATCAATTTTAACTGAATATTAACTCATTTTACATATTAATATTGTTTGCCTTGTCTAGTAGATCCTTGTCAATATTAATTCCAAAATTTGTCTGGGTTTGATAACGTGCCTACCGTATATAAGGATAACATTAGTGCTTTAGGATGCTTTAGAGCAGTGATTTAATTTTTTCTGTTTAATCATTTTCTCTGTATATATTCAGTGTTTTAGCATGCTTTAATTTTTAACATTAATTCGTATATGAGGGTGTTTTAGCATGCTTTAATTTTTCAATTAATGGATACATTATTCAACTATTGCTGAAGATAATGTTTTAGAGCAGTGATTTAATTTTTTCTGTTTAATCATTTTCTCTGTATATATTCAGTGTTCTGCTTATATTTTTGAATAATCAAGTCCTTTGATTTTTGGATCTGCATAGGTTTTACAAATATACCCAGCTGAAAAGTAGAGGGAGGGTAGTGTAGGGCGTACTCAATTCAGTTGGTTGTTCTGTATGTTTCACAGGAAAACAAAAAGAAAAAGATTAAGAAAATTGTGGCATGTTTGGGGGGGTGGGGTGGTTGTATTTGATTCTTTAATTCCTTTGACTCATGATTCTCATCATCATTCCAACAATAATAATAAAGTCAACTAATGCTCTCCATGATAATAATTGATGAAATGCAAAATCAATTGGTATCTCTTGATGACTGCTGCACCCTACATGATTGCCCAATTTATATGAACCATGTATATGAACCAACTAGAGTGGAAGTTTTGCCTAAAATTTGTTCACTCCTTATATTGGCGATGTAACACTGAACAATAAGACCTCCAAATGAATGTCCAAGCAACACTGGTGGCAACGTTACTTCTTTCCTGATGAAGTCAGCAACATCTGCTGCGTGTGTTCTCGCAAGAAAGAGTACATAAGAAGTGGATTCCATCAAAAATGAAATAAGGCAAGATGATCCTAAAATGAGGTAATAGAAGGAGGAGAGCTAAATACCTAAAGTGAACACAAGAATCGACCAAAGGTGCATCACTTTCACCCTGATTATGTAGAGAAGTATGCCAAACAAGGATTAAAATTTAAGTTCAATGGATAAGGATACTAACACAAAATATAATCTACTAAGTAGATCTAATTAAGACCATAGATAGGCTAACAAAAAACACAAACTGACCAAATGGAACACTGCTAAGGCTATCTCTTATTCATTCCTCCTGTTAAAAAAACACTTATGAAATATAGAGTTTCACAAAGTTGCCAATTATTTGCAGGTCAATACAGATGCCGATGAGTCAATGAAGAAATTTGTTTTGGCATCTGTTGGAAAAAAATGGAGAGAGTGGAAGGCTAGAGTTAAACAAATGGGGTATTCGCCATTCGACAACGATGCTGATAGGTTAACTCATCGACCCGAAAGAGTACATGAGCATCAATGGCGAAGCTTAGTCTATTATTGGGGCACTCGGAAGGCACAGGTATCATTTAAATTGTTTATTGATCTCTATCGTAATCTCATAAGATGAGTTTGTTAAATTAATAAATTATCTTGTGTTTGTGTTCGTATGTAACAGAAAAAAAGTACAAAAAACAAAGCAATTCGGAAGAAGAAGACATTAAATCACATCACTGGAAGAAAACCATTCTCAGTTGTTCGAGTAGAGGTATATAGTTTCTTTATATTTCAAATTGAAATTGTATATTTTGATTTTGTTACTTAATTTTAAGTGTAATTGTAGGAAACTAATAAGAAGAATGGAGTTCCTGCAACTCGCTTAGAGGTGTGGATGGCTGGGTACTCGAAGGATAACAAACCAAGTAATGATAAAGTTGCTGAGGTCATGATATGTAGCACCATAATTATATACTTTGCATGTATGGAATGTATTAAATACTTGTCTCAATAAGACATAAATCTGCTACTAACATATATATAAGGTACTCAGTAATTATTTTTGATTAGTGTGCCTGACCTAGAATTTAGTGAAAGCTTCTTGTTTGAAAGCAGGTTACATTTAATGGCACTAGTTATGAACAATTTTATTGGTGGCTAATTACTAATTAACAATTGTAGACACAAATGAAGGACCTTGGGGCGCAATCCAATGCTACAGATGAAGAAATTATCACACAGGTTCTAGGGCCTGAGCGACCTGGTCGTGTTCGAACATATGGATTGGGTCCTTCCCCGACAGATGTCTTTGGAGGCGGATATAGGCAATCGCAAGAACAAACTCGTATCATCCAAACGCAAGTCCAAGAGCAACTTAACCAATATAAAGCACAAATGGAGATGCAAATGAAGGAGATGATGGATGCTATGCTTAATCAACAGAAAGTACAAATGGAGATGCAAAGCACAATCCAAGCTCAACAAGCACGAATAGAGCAATTGGAGTCTCAACAGGCCATGGGTGGGCCTGTTGCACCAGCTGCTACACATGTGCATTCACAACAACAATCCCATGTATACACCTCATCGTTTAATTGTCATCGTTCGTCCGAGGAAGTGAGTACTAGTTAATTATGCAATTTTCATATGGCATTTTATTCATGTCATTTGTTCTTATCAAATGTAGGTTCACATATCAAAGAAAGAAAAGAAGAAGAAGAAGAAGTAGATATGACAAACTCAGGTTCATTCTAAACCATTATAGTTATGATCTGAGTTCCACCATAATAGATTTGAACTTTTGTCTGTGCTTTGCTGAATTGGACTTGAACCGCTTCATATAGAAGACAGATCATTGACAGTCCAAGGTTTAAAAAGAAATTTAAAAAATAATAAGAAAAGACTCTGCTCTCAAGTCATATTCATGCGTATATCTAAACACATCATTCAAATTTTCGGTTAGGAAGTCTGACAAGCCATGTTACATTAATGTGTATGAACTGTAATTATTTATTAAGTCTAATATTTATGGGTCATGAGCAACTCTCTCTCTCTCTCTTTCTCTCTCCTTTTATCTATCTACCTCCACCAGATAGCCTTGGCTGGGTCGAATAGCTAAAACAACAGTGAGCAATGCTACTTCACATAGAATTTATACACGAAAAATACATAATATTTATTATGTATTCTAAATCCATTTAAGATATGAGTTCCACCATAATAGATTTGAAACAACAGTGTTCACATTTCAAACTTTTAATTTAGCAGAAATAATGCCTATGCAAGTTGAACCTTACTTGTGTTTTAAAAAGGGACTCACTGAGCATTTTAGCTAGCTTCTCAGTTCACACCTGTGTTATACTCTTCTTTCTCCTAATTGAGCCAAAGTTTGAAATGTGAACACTCACACATCCAACAAATAACAGGATGGATCAATTCATGTACTTCTTTGGAGCTTATTTTTAAGTGCATTCCTTGTCAAACAATTTATTTGGAAGCCTGTTGAGAAAGGTGAGAAGCTAGCAAAAAGGGTTTCTTTGCTCTGAACTTCTGTTTGCAGGATTTAATTTGTTTGGTTTATATTATTAGTAATAGCTTCAAGTTAATTTGGATGATGACACTAACTGTTATCCTTGTTTGGAGGCATTGCAAAAGCAGAGGGCATTTCTTTGTCATTATCATAAGTTTATTTATCCTGCATTCTCCTTGTCTATCATCATTTTCTTGTGAAAATGGTTTAGTTCATAAAGTTATTGCACTAGTCGGACCATATGATCAAGATGTGAGAATCGGTGAGTTGTTTAAAAACATTAACAATTTTTTACATGTAACATGAAGTCTTTGGACCAATCCCTTTAATTAACATATTGCACTTTGTTGAAAAAGTTACATCTGTGAGTAACTTTACCTGTGTGCCAAACATCCACAATATACTTTGCATTAGTCGTTTGATCAGTCCATTGCGGCATTGCCACTATTGGCACCCTAAACTCAATGCCTCCAGTCGAGTTCCATCCACGATGAGTCATGAAACACCCCACGGCTTGGTGAGACAAAACTTCAAGCGAGGACACCAATTCACGACAAGACCTTTCTCTAATGTCTCGGCTATGAAATTGTTCAAGAGCTTACTTTCTTACGAAGCTCGACTATCCATAAGAAGTTTGTGTTCTTGTTCTTCAAGCCCCATGCTAGTTCCAATAATCACGTTTTAATTTAGGAAATTGGTTCTCTTGCGTGTTGGCTTCCTTTGTGCACAAGGATGCAATTTTATGAAAATTTTATTACCTTGTAGAATCGCTACTCTTTATGGATTGTTTCCTAGCTCGTTTTTCTAATGAGAACCAATTTCTTTAATTAGCTAAAAGAAATTGACTTGATGCTTGTGTTTGATTTTTGTTTCAGTTCTTCTCTTTTTAAGCTGTAATTGGTTATATTCTTTTCTAAGCTGTCCATTGGTATCTTTTTTGCAAGAATTTATAACAACAACGGTTATCTTATGGTTTCTTGCAATGGGGGACTTAACCAAATGCGAGCGATAGAAGTTGCGATTATCTTTGTCATATTTGATGCCATTACACATTTATTTTCTCTTCTCACCTGGTTTTTTGCACTAACTTCTGCATCTTATCTTCAGATATGTGACATGGTTGCTATGGCCAGATATCTACATGTTACCCTTATTGTCCTCGAGCTTCATAAAACCTCCTTTTGGAACGATCCGAAGTTGGCGTAGTTATTTTCTCCATATTTACTTCTTGAACTAGAAATAGCAGCATGGATATCTCATTTTGTGTGCTTTCTAAATTCTGATTGTTCTTCACAGCTGTTAACGAATTTTTTTTTGGTTGTCTTGAGTTTCTAAAACTCAACGTGGACATGGAATCCTTTGTTTGAATTGCGTCCTATGGAAACAATGTGTTACAGACTCATGGTTGCTTAGCTGTATTAGTTGACAATATGCATGTATGTGACACTAGATGTGAAATTTTCACTTGAAATGATGATTCTGGTGAGATTATATTATGCATGTATTGAGAATTGGTTTTAAATCTAGCAGTTTGGTTGCATAGAGCAAACATAAAACATGAGATTGGTTGCATAGAGCAAACATAAAACATGAGATCTCTGAATTGTGAATTCAGTTTCCATCACTAGCAGGGAACCCACCAAAAAAAAAAAAAAAGTGGCGTTTCTTGAAAAAACGCCACAAAATGACGTCACACATTAAATTAGGAACAAATAAAAAAAAGTGGCGTTTTTTTGAAAAAACGCCACTAAATGACGTCATTGTGACGTCACACGTTAATTTGGGACGGAGGATGAGACGGGCGTCAAAGATTTTACGGCGTTTTAAAAAACGCCGTCAAATATTTTTAGCAACGTTTTATAAACGTTGGGCAGCTATTGCGGCGGCCCTATCAGCGGCGAAATTTTTACACGTCACTATAAGATATTACGGCGTTTTTTAGGCTTTTAGTGACATTTTTAAAACGCCGCTAAAAAACGAATTTCCTTTAGTGAGGCCATGTGCTAGTAACATAATTAACCAATTGGGGATTTGAGTCTTCTACAACAAATAGATATTTACAAAGAGAAAGGATTAGAGTAGGTGTTTTAAATGTTTTAAATTTGTGGTCAATGAGTTTTGACGCAATAAATGAATATGAACAAAGAATGATATTTATAACCGGTTGGACTAGATGCACTAATTAATGTATTAATGAATACACTTATTATAGACCCCACTCATTATATAAATCACAAATACTAAAAACTTTTATGCCAGATCATCAATTGGCACACTGATTAATATACTAATTGGTACCTATAACATTATTCATTTATAACTAATATGTGTTTGAAATTTTTTAAATCCAGTTAAACTTGTAGTCAAATGGCTGAACCAGTGAAGTGGTGACATTTAATGTAAATACCTTAAAATTTTAAAATCCTTTTAAATTTATAAGCAAATGTCTAATCCAATAAAATTATCTCACTTGTATATTTGAAATTTAAAACTTGTAGAAGGGTTGTTGTTAGAAAGTTTCTTTTGTATGATCTACCCATATATATAGTGAATTTGAAGGATTATCGTATTGCAGAGAGATTATTATAATAAGTTAAAAGTTGATTTAGAGCTTCCTTATCAGACTACTTAAATTTTACTCTAAAATATTATTAAAAAATTTATTACCTATTTTAGAAATTATTTTTTCATCTATTTCCTCCAACAAACTCTCTATTATTTCTTTATTATATTAAAATAATATTTTTAATTACTTTTAAATTTAAATATTTTTTTAATAATAAAAACAAATGCAACAGCACAAATAGTATAGAAGTAGCACAGGAAAGCAAAGGGGTGGTCGACCGGTCAAGCTAATTTTGAACATTTTCCTTCTTTAGCTCCAAGACTCTCATGGGACATCCGAGGGGACGTCCGGGAGGACATCCTTCACGCCTTCAATGAAACAAAATAAGAATTTATTAGATATGAGGGAGCTACAGTGACTCCCTATTTGTAGGGAGTCATTGTAGCAATACTTATATTTGGGGGGTTGGATAAGGGAATTGCTGGTGATGCGTTTTGACAGAAAAACTCCTTATTTTGAACAAGGAAGTAATAAAAGGGAAGGGATGGAGATGCTCTTAATACAAAGATGTTATTGCAAGAAACTAAAGTTGACTTAATATTTTTGTTCCTTAAAGTCAAATTTTAATGACTTAAAAATACAACCCAAGTTTTTGATATTATGGTAATTTAAGCTTGTAGTTGAAAGTTGACAACGATCAGGGACGGCCGCATGATTCTAATGTTGGAGGTGTGAGTGTATATGTAATTAAAAAATTTGTAATGAGCATGTGATATACAATATCAATTTCTACCCAAATATCACAAAAATATATAATTAGATATTTCCATTCATCATATATAATTACAAAATATTATCAAAATATAATTTGATATGTTCTAGTAAATCCATATTAATTTTCAAAAAAGCAATTATTTGCTCTACATATCTACTTAGGCATCTAAAGTTGTGCTCAATAGTTGACAATAGAAATGTAATACAAAAGTATAAATAGTTGACTGAGAATTACACAAATGGTTTCATTACCAGTATTACCAAGTTCATAGTCCAATCTTTTTTCCTCAAATAATAAACCCTAACTCTTCTTCTTCTTCTTCTTCTTCTTCTTCTTCTGAGAGAGAGAGAGAGAGAGAGAGAGAGAGAGAGAGAGAGAGAGAGAGATAAAGAGTGTGTGTGTGTGTATCGGAGTACTGTCGGAGAAATCACGATCTTGAACGCCGAAAGACTCATGATGCAGGAGAGAGAGATTGTGTTTTGGGTCACTGATTTTGATGATTTGGGTTCACTAGTTGTGAAATAAGAGAGAGAAGAGAAATTTCTTTGTTTTGAATATATGATGATTGATCTAGGTAAACACCTACTGCTCTTGAGTAATCATTTTGTTTTTTTAATTTAGTTATAAGCAAACAACTAAAAATTTGGGCCACAATCAGACAAAAAGGACTTTAACATATTAACAAATAAATTCTCAATTATTTTAACATTACGAAATTTAAAATAAAAAAGTAATCATACTTAAAAAATAAATTGCTATTATTATTATTTTTATTATTTATCAAAAAAATAAATAAATTTTCAAATTTTCAAATACAAAATTTAAGAGGTGGCAGTTCTTAAATATGATTACTTTTTCATATTCTTAAATATGATTAATTTTATTTGGTGTTGTTTGTTTACAACATAGGCATAAATAAGCCAATAAAGCTAAAAGTGATAGAAGCCCAAAACACTCACATCTTAGCTTTTAGATAAATTTTTTTTTTTTTTTAAATTTATTTAAGTTATTTTTGCCTAATAAATTATAACCAAAAGCTATATAAAATAGTTTGACATGAATTCTTCATAAAAAAGGGGAAAAAAAAAAAATACTATAAGCAGTTCATATCTACCAAATAGTTTGAATATATGTAACAATTTTTTTTATATTTTTTATTGAGCAAATTATACTAACAGTTCTTATAATTTGGGACTTATGCACTTTGGTTCCTGACTTTTCAATTGTGACATATTTGGTCCTAAATTTTGAATCTTGTTCCAAATAAGGATGGTTGAAGATACCATTGCTCAATTTCAAGGGCAAAGTCATTAATTTGATAAAATACAAACTAATTTGACAAAAATAAATGTCAAAAAAATATTTTTAAATTTTTAAAAATTATTTCTACCCACCAAAGATAAAATTATGTAAAATTGATAAATCTTTTACACATTTATTTTATTTTACCAAATTAATTTTTATTATGTATTTAGATGATGATTATGTAATGGGTGGTTGCTAGACTTAATGTGTAGTCAATATATTAAATATATGAAATTTTTTTAGTTTTGGATTTTTTTTGATTTAATAATGACTGGCTTAATAATGATATCAAAGTTGTCACTATATTTGACTTTTGGAAAAATAAAAACTAATTTAATGAAAATAAAAAATCACCCATTACATGATCATCATCCAAACACAAAATAAAAATTAATTTGGTAAAATAAATAAATAAATGTATAAAAGATTTATCAATTTTACATAATTTTATCATTGGTGGATAGAAATAATTTTTAAAGATTTAAAAATATTTTTTGACATTTATTTTTATCAAATTAGTTTATATGTTATCAAATTGATAACTTTGCCTTTGAAATTGAGCAATGATATATTCAATTGTCCTTATTTGAAATAAAATTTAAAATTTAGAATCAAATGTGTCATAATTAAAAAGTTAAGAACTAAAATGACATAAGTCTCAAATTATAAGAACCTATAATGTAATTCGTCCTTTTTTAACTTGTATTGTGATGTATGAATAAAGGTGCAAAAGAAGTGAGCAAGATATGTATAAATTGATTAAAAATTGAAGTTTAACTTGAAATTTTGGATAAAATTGTAATATAATAGAATTTTCTTTTAATAGAGTTATAACACCCTGAATTAAAGGTCCAAATGATGAAATTTGTCCAAATGGGATCCACTGACATAAAATCATGCTTAAAATCGCGTTTTTCATCAACTCAGCAAGTTTTACGCAATTCCGAGCTAGACCCATTTTTTTGCCTTGCCATCATGACAACATAAAATAGGCATTAACTGGTCCATCTCCAAGAATTTACATCACCTTCTTAGGTATGATAAGGACTCATATAGGCATTAACTGGTCTAAAACTTTTGCTGTCTTGTAACCTCAAAATATTCAGAAATAAGTTTGAAGACCACAATTCGCCAAAAATACAGAGACAACTCATATTTTTAAATATTTGTGTATGTTGCATGTGGCCCCACATTTGTTAATGGTGTTGTGCATGTTCTCTCAATTGGTCATCCCTAAATAACCCATCCATTCGCATTTAGGATTGGTTTGGGATATCCTAAAAAAGTGTACTTTTTGACTTTTTGGTGGGTTTGGGTTGTGTTTGGATTGGGTTTGATGTGATGTGTTAGAGAGGTGATGTGATTTAAATAAAATGATGTGACTTAAATAAGATAGTGACTTTTTGACTTTTTGACTTATTTAGTACATGCCAAACTAGCCCTATAACTAACAGAACTACAACGGCAAAGAGAGAAAATACTTGCAACGTTCCACCCAAGATTGAGAGAGAAAGAGAATGCAATTGAGAGAGGGGAATTCCATAGGTGTTGTTTGAAAGTGGGGAACTTTAATTTATTATTGACATGGGTAGGCCCACAAATGCTATAGCCCACTATAAACAACCCAAGCCTACCACTTAGGGCTCAATACATAATTCAATTAACGAAACCCAAAGCTGCTGAAGCCCCACACAGCAATAAGAACCAATGGCATCAAGACACATGGCAAGAGAAGGGCAAAACACATCAGCAGACAAAGATCTGCAAAGTTATTGTCACGGCATATCGTCATTAATGAGGCCCCTTACAGCATTTATTGCGACAACCTCTGTTGGGATGGCACGCCCTCATCCTGAACAAGGTGAGCTACAGCATAGACTTTCAGCCAAGGTGACAGGTCGGAAGGGACAACGAAATGATTACCAGAGGATATAAGCAGATGTCGAAGACAGGAAGAAGGTTAAGCTTTTCTATCTCTAATCTATCTACGCACTCCACTTCTCTCTCTAACTTGCTCGTCGGAGGGTTCGCTGGGGGACTCCCCGTTTCCCGTTGAACTCTTGTGCAGGCCTTCCAGTGGGCTTGATCATTCGGACATAAGCTTGAGGAGCGCGGATCAGTCCGACCCATTCTGCTTGGAACGAACTGCCTCATCAATTATGTTTGTAAATTCTATTTTATTTTTTATATTTCGAGAGTTGGGTCTAGCGACTTTTTGTTACCCAATGGGCAATTATCAGTAGTAGGAAGTTAGGTAATTATTTTGAAATACCGAGTAACCATTATGGATAAATTATCAATAGATCTTAATAGTTGAATTTAATTCTTATTAAGTCCTATTAAAAATAAGTCTTGGTAAAATTGTCACTAAAAATAATTTTTTTATGACAATTTTTTATATATGTTGCTAAAAATTGACAATTAGTGACTTTTTTTTGTTATGATTTTTATAAATTATCGCTAAAACTTACAATTAGTGATTTTTTTTATGAGAAATTTTTTCCATAGAACCTATTAGATAATAAGCCCACTTACTAGGACCTACACGTAAGTACCGCCAACATTATTTACGGTCTTACTATTTGGACATGGAGCAGCAAAGCAAGGATAGAGGATGGATTCCAGTGGTAAAACAGAGAGGAAGACAAGCAAATCAAGATAGGTGGAAAGAAGGTAGAAGAGCAGGTTTGTACATTCTGTTTGTGGATAACTTACCTGATTCAATGGAACCACGAAGTATGTATGCTTTGTTTATAAAGTTTGGAGTGGTAAAGGTTGTATTCATTCCACAAAAGAGGAGGAAATCAACAAACACAAGGTTTGGGTTTGTACGCTTTGATTGTCCGGTTGCAGCCAATGTAGCAGAACAAAAGCCTACACCCTCAAATAGAAAATCTAATCTGATGGAGATTGGAGACAATATCTTGAGTTGAATAATCCACCTCCATATGCACTTTAACCAAAAAAGCAATATGCAAAATCACCTTTTCACCTAATACTTCAAAATTGGGTTGGACCTCATTAAAAAGAAAATCATTTCTCATTTTCCAAACAGACCACAACACAATTAAGGGTACTATCCTCCACATTTTGAACAACCAACTTTCCAATTTGCCACCTGACCACCAATGAAGAAGGTCCTTGATTGATCTAGGAATTGCCCAGGATCATTGGTCCTACCAACTTATGATTTTTGACCACAACTTCCAAACTAGTGGACAAAACATTAGCACATGGTCTACTGATTCCATCTCTGTTTTGCAGAATACAGACAAAGTGTTGACAGTAGTAGCATCTAATACCCCAATCCTTTGAAGGAAGATTGAAGCTTTAACTCTACCTCTCCAAGCTAACCAACCAAAAAATTGCACTTTTGGGGAAGCTATATTTTCCCACAACCCTTTAGGTAATTTCAGACTTGGACCTTTCGATTCTACCCACCACTTCACACAGAGGCCATAGAGCACTGCCCTGAATTATTACCTAAACAGGAGCAAGAATCTTCTTACTCATGTCTAATTGGAGGAGATCCCTCTAATATACCATTCAATCTCTTTATCTCGTCTTCTTCCCAAGCTAGAAGTTGTCTTCTGAAATTAAGCTGCCACACCCCTAAGTTACTCTTCTTGGCATACATTTGCTGCAGAGACTCCTCTTTCTCAATGGATAAACTATATTATTTGAGTAATTCATCCCTTAGACACATGTTACTGAACCAAGCATCTAACCAAAACTGAATTCTCCACTTATTTCCAACATTCATTTTAAATTTACCAGCATAGAACAGTTGGAACAATCTTCTATGTAAAATAAATAATTTAAAACCAAATCAAACAAAATAAAATAAATAACTGACAGAATTTATTTTACCAAACCGAAAGAAAAATTAAAAGATCAGGTCGAGTGTGTGACACTCTATCCTTGAGACAGATTTACCCCGTTACGGTGCTTACGGACAAATGACGTCTATCTCCCAAGATACAATGATCTTCACAAATTGTAGTAGCACTCTAAACAATTTGTACAGCGAACAAAACCTTATACTCTATACCCTCTTTAATTTTCCTAAAAAACTAATATGAAGAATAAATTATGCAAGAGAGCAAAATGGACTGCAAAAAGAAATTATCAAATTGTTTTTTGGATCATCTCGGGATATCAAGACTGCTGGAAATAGGTCTCAATTTATATGCAATTTGGTGACCATTCATACTGCCCGAACATGTAGAATTTAAAGTGAACAGGTGCAGAATTTAAACTGGACAGATTTGCTGCCAGTTTTGAATCTGTTCAGCAGATTTGAACCAGTCCAAATTGCTGGCAGTTTTAGGCAGTTTTATACCTGTCAAAAACAGTTTAAATCTGTTCGAAAATAAATCTTTTGTGGAATCAAATGAACATGTGCAATTCAAACTCAGATCTGTTGAAACCCAATTTAAATCTATTTGGGAAAAACAGATATGTCCGGGTGCAACAGATACTATTTGGACAGTTAATCTGTTTGAAAAAATTGGACTGAAGAAGTAACAAATGGACAGAAAAATTAAATTAAAAAATGAATTAATTTCGAAAAGAATTTTGGAAAAAATTCAAATGAATTTTCTCAAAAAAATTAATATAAGAACTGACCTGACCTACAACCCACACTCACTCCTGGATCGGTTCGGCCGGACGGACGGCAGCAGAGACGCGTGCGCGCGCGTGTGGTAGTTTGAGCCAATGTTCCATTTGTCCATAACTCCTCCGTTCTACAAACTTGGGGTGCCCCTTGGGGCCCAACCCAAGTGTTGCCACCTAGAGTTTATATACATACACAAACTGTCTTAAAGTTTCAATGTGGGACAAGCCTTGTAAGAAAACCTGCCTTTAATTCTTTAATTGTCCATTCCATGAACCCGAACATGACGTCAATTTCCCATTCACTCATAAATAGTTTTGACGAATCATCTTCATCGTGTGACTTGCTATGCGACAAGGAACACGTTACCTCCTCGGACCCATCCCAAAAGACGTTTAGGACCCACTCAATTTTGGGCTTAAAGTTAGCCTAAAATAAGCCTATAAAAAACCAAATTTGCAACAATCCCCTACATGAATGGAATCTGATGGAGAGAAAATGCAACAACATGATCTAATTACAGAGAGTACAGAAATTGAAAGTATTCTACAAAAGATAGGTAGCTTTTGGCTTTGAACCTTCCCTTGTGAGACACTGTCGGATTTACTAGCTAACCAGTAAACATGATGTCTTGAACTGTTCAGTCGTTTGAGTAAACCAATTATAGCAATCCTAGATTTGACTCGACCTTTGTTACATTCCGGACTCGGATTTAGTGGTTTAATATTGTATCCATGTCTTATTTTCCTCCTTTAACTCTTTGAATTTGAGTTTTGGAACATGTTGGGCATGTTTGGAATAGGTTGGTTGTTAGTTGGTCTAGATTATTGTTGCCTAGATTTTGGCTTCTTTGCTTGAGCGAGGCTTCTTATGCTCGAACGAGTCTTTTGAAATTTGCTTCTTCGCTCGAGCAAGGTTTTTTGCACTCAAGTGAGATTTGAGAGTTCTCAAGTTTCCTTCCCAGACACAGAATTTCTGAAAAGGTGAAGTTCTTCGCTCGAGCGAGGCTTATTGTGCTCGAGCAAGCGTGTGTGTCTGTAAATCTTCTGAAGCTTTGCATTCTGCGATCGAGCGACTCTTCTTGCACTCGAGCGATGTCACTTGTTGTGTCTGGTCGCTTGAGTGAATGTCGTGTATACCAGTTCGCCGTAGAGGAGTTTTATACTCTTTTGATTTCTTTTTTGCAAGAAACCCTAATTCGGCACCGTCTCTCTCTAAAACACTCCCTCTCTCTACAAATACTCTTTGATCCAAGCATCACTACCCTACTTCCTTTGAGAAAAGGGTAGAGCACCTTGTGGGCTTCCATTCCATCCGAACCAAGCTTGGTTTTGTGCACTTTTAAAGATCTCCTTCTTCTTCTTTAGGCTTCTACACTTGAGGTAGGGACACTCTACACAGTGATATCAGTTTTAACTTAGGTATTTGTCGTTTTGTATAAGTGGTGGAATTTGGGAGGATATGGGGGAAGTTAGGGTTTGGTTCCAAATTTTAAAAGAGGGATTTTTATATTGGGTTCCATGAATATATATATATATATATGGGGTATTGAATATGAGGTTATATGGGTTAAAATGATAAAATTTGGACTTGGGATTGATATTTGGAAAAGGGAAAAATTGCCCATGTTAAATAATTATTTTGTATAAATAATGAAATTGATATGGGAAATATGAAATTGAGAGGATGTGTGAATGAATGGTGTAGTTGGATCTGATAAATCACTCACCTATGAACAATTTGATAAATTACTTATTTGATAAATTGTACATCTGTTTAGAAATATCTGTTTTGGACTATCAGTGGAGGATAGCTATGATTGTTGTAGAAATCGTATGAGGTCTAGGGGAATTAAAATTGATCATTTGAATTATGTCATTAAATATGACGGTTTGACTAAACCATTGAATATATGATTTGGATAGTCATTGTATATGACAATGCTTTTAAATACATTGTATATGTATCATTATTTGGGAGGAGATAGGGGATGTACTCCATTGTTTGGGAGGAGATAGGGGATGGACTCCATTTTAAATTAAGTTAGCCAGATTGTCCAGGGTGAAAGTCCCGAAACCTTATATGTGTATATTTGGGTGTCGATTTCCTCGGACGAGAATCCATAAAATGGCAAGAAGATTAAAGTGTTTGAATAATAATCGTTATTGAATTGTGAACGAATGAGTTGTACTCTCATTTGGGATTGTTTAGATGATAAGGAACTACTCCTAAGCATTGATTTGAAATGAATGAATGAATGAATGGAAATGGATTAAGATTTGGTTATCAATATTAAATGAGAATGGAGAGAATGTAAGTTAGCCTTGAGTATTGGACTTTCATCTGACATTCATATCTTAGTTAAATCTCATATATTGTGTTAGTTTATCTCTACTGGGCTTTGGCTCACCTTACTTGGGAAACCATTTTCAGGTACAGGCGACATGCCTTCTCCAAGGACGTAGCTTGGGAGGACTTAGGGACTGGAGGCTTTGTTTTATTACTTCTGCGTTAAATGTTTATTCAAGCCAAGGGCTTTACATGTATAGAGCCTAGGACTCTTTTTGTTGTAACAAAGTGATATCTTGGAAAGATGTAAGCCCGTCAGGCCTTTATTTTGTTGTTATCAACTAGTGTTACATGCTGTAGTTTCAGAATGAACATTTATGAAAGTGTGATGCATGTAATATCTCTTGTAATATAAACTCTGATGAAATAAAATATAACATTTTCTATTATGTTCATGAATCTCATGGGATGGATTATTCACTTTATTTTGAGGGTGTTACAACTTGGTATTAGAGCGTATCAGGTTTGAATACTTTGGGTATGTAGGAAGTGGTTAGTACCACAATGGGTTTGTCTCGCTTGTTAGAGACTGAAGTATAGATGATATGTGCTTATATGATAACATGCTTATGTGATTATATGGGTATGAGATGTAATTTCTAGGATGTTGATCAGGTCCTTGGGTTTCTGGGAGTCCTGTTGGAAAGGCACTTGATCACTGCCTTTTGTAACTGGAACTCTAGCAACGCCACAGGACGATCATTATCCGGAAATGAAATTCTTTTGTGTTTATGTAATTATATGCTTATGTAGAGTGAATTACAGTTGTCCATCGTATCAGGACATGAGTGAATTAGCTTTGGCACATTTGTAAATGTACTAATCTCCTTGTTATCTTCATTAGGATGTTTGGACGTGGTCGTGGTGGTAGGCCTAGGAGGCATGAGATGCCTATATTGGATGAAATTCTGGCATAGGAGGAAGGAGTTGGTCAGGCTAATGTGGCCGAACTGGTAGGTCAACAGGCGGTGGGCGCCTTAGCCTGTGAAATGGTAGGAGCATTGAGGGAATCCATGGACATTCTCAGAGCTAAAAATCAAGTCTAGGCCCAAGTAGCTGAAGCTTGGCCGTCCTTTCTGAAGAGGGAGTTTTTTCGGTCGAATCTGGACGAGTTTTTGGGTGATCCAAGGAGCTATTGAAGGTTGATGAGTGGCTGGAACAGATGACGAAGACGTTTGAGATGCTCAGTATCGAAGACAGAGGTTTGAGAGTGACCTTGGCGTCCTTCCAGCTGAAGGGAGATGCAGGTCAGTGGTGGAAGTATGCGCGGCGGCATATTAGAGTGACTTGGGAGGCCTTTGTGGATACATTTCAGGACAAGTACTTACCTGCTAAAGTAAGGGAGAAGTTGAGGGATTAATTCTCCAATTTGGTGCGGTTGAATACACCAGTGGCTGAGTTTGAGGCCACGTTCACCAGTTTGTCGAGGTTTGCACCAGAGTTAGTGGCGGCTGAAGAGCGCTGGTGTTTGAAGTTCGAGAAGCGGTTGAGAACCGGGCTCATGTTTAGGGTGGTCGAATGAATGATTAGGGACTATGGGCGCCTTGTGGAGGCTGTAGCCCATCTTGAAACTATCATGCATGAGGAGGATGAAAGGATGAGGGGCTCTAGGAGGAGTAATGATGGACTGGGGAACAATAAGAGACAGAAGAGTTCTAATCCCAAACAGTCCCAAGGAGCGCATTCGAGGTCTACCTTTCCAATGCCGAGTTCGGGTTCTGGGAGAGGTGGTCACAGAGACATCATTTGTTTCAAGTGTGGCCAGTTGGGCCACAAGTCTCCAGCTTGCCCACAGAGGGGAAGAGCCAGCGAGTAGCATCATCTTCGACTCGTTCTAAGGGCTAGAGTCAAGGGAGAGGTCAGCCGCTCGCTTGTTATCAGTGCATGCAGGCGGGGCACTTGAAGAGGTTTTGTCCACAGTTGGGTGGCATACTTGATGTGTCTGATTCGAAGCAGACATAGAGTCACCACCAAAGGCAACAAGACAGCCTCGAGGGCCAATCAGGGAGCCTCTTGGCTCGATTAGTGCAGATCTTATACTTCGAGGTGGCGGAGTAGATCGAGACCTCTGAGGCGTGTGTATCTTTATACTTGCTCCATTAGAAGTGAGAGGTACCTTTTTGTTTTGCAATTTAGTTGTTATTGTGTTGATTGATACGGGTGCATCATATTCTTTTATATCTTCTGCATTTGCATCGATTTTGGGGTTGGAGTTGGCACAGCTAGCATCACCTATTTGTGTAGAGTCACGTATTGGTAGTGAGGTTATTCTGAAACAAGGGTGTCGCGGTTGTGACATAGAGGTCGCTGGTCGTCGATTACCTTTGGCATTTGTTTTGCTTGATATGACTAGCTTTGATGTTATTTTGGGTATGGATTGGTTATTGTCATACCGGGCTGTTATAGATTGCTACCGTCAGAGGGTTACTGTATGTACCTTGAGCAGTGATTGCTTTTATTTCTTAGCGGACCAGGTGGATAGAGTCTTATCACCGGTGTATGATCTGCGTAGGCAGAGTGAACTTAGTTGTGTTCTTGCTATCTTTTTGAGTAGTGAGTGTGTAGAAATTCAAGTTGAGCTACCAAGAGTGGTTTGTGAATACTCGAATGTCGTTCCTAAGGATCTTATTACTTTACCACCTCACCGGGAGATCGAGTTCTCTATTGATCTAGTGCCTGGAATGTCACCGATTTCCATGGCACCGTATCGTTTTGCGCCAGTTGAGTTGAGCGATTTTAAGATTCAACTCCAAGAACTACTAGATAAGGGCTTTATTTGCCCTAGTACTTCGTCTTGGGGAGCACCGACTCTCTTTGCTAAAAAGAAAGATGGAGCCTTGCGGCTTTGTATTGATTACCGGAAGTTGAGGGTTACAGTTAAGAACAAGTATCCAATGCCATGTATAGATGACATGTTTGATCGGTTGAAAAGGTCTCGTTGTTTCCCTAAGATAGACCTAAGATCGGGTTACTATCAGTTGAGAGTCAGGGAGGAGGATATCCCGAAGACGACATTCCGTATGCGGTATGGCCATCATGAGTTTCTTTTGATGCCTTTTGGGCTAACCAATGCCCCAGCTGTGTTTATGGACTTGATGAACCGAATCTTCAAAGAGTTCTTTGATCGTTTTGTGGTCGTCTTCATGTACGACATCTTGATTTACTTATCCTCTAAGGAGGAGCACGAAGAACACTTGCAAGTGATGCTTGAGTTGCTTAGACCCCATAAATTGTATGCTAAGTTTGGAAAGTGTGAGGTCTAGCTAAAAGATGATAAGTTCTTAGGCCATGTGGTGTCTGGGGAAGGGTGACTGTAGATTCATTCAAGATTGAGGCAGTGCAGGATTGGGCACAACCTAAGAATGCTTTTGAGTTTCGTAGTTTCTTGGGGTTGGCCGAGTATTACTGCCAGTTTGTGAAGCATTTCTGCAGATTAGCTTCGCCTTTGACTAGCTTGACGAGGAAAGGGGTTAAATTTGTGTGGAGTGACACTTGTGAAAAGTTGTTCAAACAGCTTAAGGTTGGACTTACCACCACTCCAGTCTTGATTATTCTGGAGAGGGATCTGGGCAATTCTGTGTATTGTGATGCCTCATGAGAGGGTTTGGGTTGTGTATTGATGCAAAAGGGGAAAGTAGTAGCCTATGGCTCACGGTAGTTGAAAACACACGAGAGGAACTACCCTACTCACAACTTAGAGTTAGCAGCAGTGATTTTTGCCTTGAAGATTTGGAGGCACTATCTGTATGGTGAGAGATTTGAGGTGTTTTCTAATCATAAGAGTCTGAAGTATCTGTTTACACAGAAAGACTTAAATTTGAGGCAAAAAAGGTGGATGGAGTTCATAGAGGATTATGATTTTGAGTTGCATTACCATTTGGAAAAGGCCAATGTTGTGGCCAATGCCCTAAGTAAAAAATCTATTAGTAGTGTAGCTTGTATTGCCGTCTGGGAATATGAGATGTTGGGCACTCTTGGGGAGTTTGACTTGCATCTGGGCGAGTCTGTTGAGTCTGGAGCCTTATTTTTTTGTAGTTATACAACCTACACTTGTGAGCCGAGTTTTAGAATCACGGATGGGTGACCTTGAATAGAATCCCTCTGAGAGAAGATCTCCAGTGGGAAGATAGAGAAGGGCTTGACTGTGTATCTCGACTTGAGTGTGAGATATCGTGACCACTTATTTGTGCCGGAGTCTTTTCGAGAGGAAGTACTCTAAGAGTTTCACCATATACACCTTGCGGTGCATTCGGGAGGCACGGAGATGTATCATGACCTTAGTCGCCAGTTTTGGTGGAGGGGTATGAAAAAGGATGTGACAGTGTTTGTATTGAGGTGCCTTACTTGTCAGCAAGTGAAGGCTGAGCATCAAAGGCCAGCGGGTTTGTTATAGCCCTTGCCTATAGCTGAGTGGAGGTAGGAGCATGTCACGATGGATTTTGTTGCGGGCCTTCCGAGGACTCAACGAGGTAGCGATGTCATTTGGGTGGTAGTTGACGGGTTGGCCAAGTCAGCGCATTTTATCCCTATGCGTGTAAGTGATTCGGTAGATTATCTTGCCGATCTTTATATTAGAGACATAGTGAGGTTGCACGGGGTCCCTGTGACGATTGTTTCGGATAGAGATCCACATTTTATAGCTCTACTGTGGTAGAGCTTACAGAGTGCCTTGGGCACTAGACTGACTTTTAGCACAACTTACCATCCCAGACTGACGGGCAGTCCGAGCGTAATATTTAGATCCTTGAGGATATGCTTCGAGGCTGTGTCCTTGACTTTAAGGGGTCGTGGGAGACACACCTACCCTTAGTGGAGTTTGCATACAATAACAGTTTTCAGTTGAGTATTGCCATGTGTAGACACCCCATTTTTGACCGACCATAAGACTCAGACGTCACTGATTGAGCGCTTGGTGATGTTACATATTGTGCTCATTCTGAAGTTTCAGAGTCTCGGCTGCGAGCTTTGCCTTCGAACTTCCAGACTCTTTTGCGCCTTGCCTCGGTTTGCGAACCAGGCCCCATTTTCTTTGTTTTCTCTTCCCGAAGGGAGGGAAAGGTCCCGTAGATCATCTCTCAGTGGCCGTAGGCTACGTTTCACGGTCGTAGTCCATTTTTCCCGTTTGGAGCCCGGTTCTCGATTTTCGGAGCCGTCGACCGTGTGCCTCGGTTTGGGATCGCTTAACCATCTCTGATTGCTCCGGTTTTTGGCACACATCTTATTTCCTCCCTTTTGAGGGACACTGGGGTCAGAAAGACCAACTTCGTAGTCGAACGCCACCTCCGGTGCTTAATAGCCTGTTTTCGGGGCCCCGAACTGCGTGTTTCGGCCCCCGAACCTTCGTTTTGCATCAGTTTGGGTTCATTTTTGGCGGAGACCTTATTTTCATTGTTAGGAAGGTTGTAGGAGGGTGGGAGGGCAGTAATTTTTCTAAAAAATCAGCTTTTTCCTCTTCATTGCCCTTCGTCGCCCGTTTTCTTCACTAGAAAGCTGGTTTTTCCCATTCTCGGGCCACTTTTTCTGACTTTCCACCACACCATTGCGTTGTACACACCTGGGTGGCCACCAATATGGGTAGGCCGGCCATTAATTCCCCCTGACCCTTTTGAACCTTTTTAAAAAGTTGGTTTTTCTCTCTCCTGGGTTACATTTTTTGGTTTTTCTCCATGCAGCTGTGTTGCACTCACCTGGGAGGCCACCTTCTTGGGGTGGCTAGCCAACAATTTTTCTTGAACCTTTTGCACCTGGTCGGCCGGCCAGGGGAGGTGGCCGGCTGGCCACTTGAACCTTTTGCACCTGGCCGGCATGTTTCTCTCTCCTGGTGCATTACAGCTGTGCCAGCTGTTTTGCACCAGACCCTTGCCCGAGGGTCTGCCCTTTTGGGGGGGGGGGGAGGGAATTCGAATTTGTTTTTTCCCCCTTTTGTTCACACCTCTCCCTCTATATAACCAGCACGCCTCCTCCATTTCGAAGGGTTACAAAAACCAGTTGGAGCCTTTGCATACAAACCTCCATATCCCCCTCTTCCAAGCTTCAAAACATCCTTGACCTTGCACCATTTATACACCAACTCATAGCCTATCACCTCCACACTCCATTCCAACATCTTGAGGCTGATTTGTAGAGGTTAGGAGCTCCTCTTCTTGGACCAGAAGCTGTTGGAAAGTTGTGCTACAAGGATGAGTCCCTATTTCCTCATTTCTTGCCTTATTTTGCTTAATATTTTAGCCTCTTTTGCTAGCATTTTTGGGCTTCGACCTGAACTAAAAATAGTCTTATTTTGAGCTCATCTTCATGTTTGATCAAGGACTTTTCTCTGTTTGAGGTCTTCTACCCACCCTTTGTGCTTAATCCCTCTTTTGGCCCTTATTTTGCATGATTTATTATCCATGCTTGTGAGAATTTCTGGGCTTCGAGCCAAACTACAAAGTGTCTTATTTTGAGCCCCTCTTCAACTTTGTTGAAGGGATCTTTGCTTTTTGAGGCCATCCATTGCCTCTTGCCCTCTATCTCTCTTTTAGGGCTATTTTTGCATCTCGTTTTAGCCTTACTTGTAGACATTTTTGAGGTTTTCCATAAACTGGAAAGTATCTTTTTTTGAGCCCCTCTTAAAATTTGTTGAAGGGCTCTTTGCTGTTTTAGTCCTTTTGCTTCCCAGTTTGTTCAATCTCTCTTTTAGGGCTGTTTTTGCATGATACATTAGCCTTATTTGTGAGCCTTTTTGGACCTCGACCTAAGCTGAAAAAAGTCTTTTTTTGACATCATCTTCATAATTGATTAAGGTCTATTCTCTGTTTGGGGTCATGTCCCCCTATGCATGCTTTATCTCTTCATGATTAGGGCTATGCATTAGAACACTTCCATTGGCCATGGTTTCGCCTCTTAGCCACTGAAATCTAGTGGATTTTCAGTAGTTTTGATTCATTTTTGAAGACCAAAATCAGAGGGGGGTGACCCCCTCTCTCCTTGTCTTGTGTGGTGGTCTTTTTGGCCTTCCAAAGGACCTCTTATTCGCATGCTTCTAGGCCTTGTTCCAGGCCCTTTTCAGTGGGTTTTAGGACTCCTATAGGCTATTTCCAGAGTTGGTTTGGCCTTGCTAAGTGTTCTTGATCCATGCGCTTAATAACCCCTTGTATGGCCCTCTAAAGGAGCTCACCATTTTTACACATGTTGGCTGCATTTCAGTGATTATTTGGGAATATTTTGGCATGTTTTGTTCACTGATTTTGGCTGGTTTGGTGAGATTTCATATGCTTCATATACATGCCATATAAACCATGTTTGCTAGTCAAAATTGCATGCTATTTTAGTCCATCTTGCTAGCATCTTTTGGCCATTCTTTGAACTAGAAATGTTCATGTTTTGGGACTGCCTTGGCTCTGTCTTTGTGCTTCATGGTCAAGTAATGCATGCTTTGTATAGCTATAAGTCAATACATGTGCCTAGTTTTGAGTTTCGGGGCTCATCTCATGCATCGGGTGCCATGTTTCCATGTTTCGGGGCCATTTAGCATCATGTTTTAGTGCTGAAAATTACATGTTTGTATGTCATATTTCATGCCTTGCCATGCCTTGTTAGATTGGCATTTGATGCCTTAGGTTCGGTCCTCGGTTTGCGTGCATGCGTGCACGCATTTCGAGTGTCTCGGTTTCATCTAATGGCTACTGATGTGAGTGTGCTGAGGCCCACTCATGTTGGTGTAAGTCCATTATGCATTGTGTATGCCATTTCAATTCATAGCATTGCGTATGCTAGGTTGTATGTTAGAGCATTGTGTATGTCTCGCTACATCGTGCATTGTGTATGCCATCTCATAGCATTGTGTATTCTAGGTTGTATGTTAGGATTTCATTCATGCATGTCATGCATATTGTATTGTGTTTGGGATAGGAGTTGGCCCGAGCAGGGGAAACGAGGGACGTTTCGTACTCCGTGTGACGGAACGTGTCTCAATTCCCGGTCACCAACACTCCGGATCATCCATGATGGAGTCTTGGTCTTGTTATGTTTATATGTGCATTCATTTCATATTAAGTCGTGCAAATCGACTCCTCGGCCATCATGCATCGAGATGTGTGATTTGTGGCACGAGGATCGAGGACTACACTCCCTAAAGAGTAGTCAAGCATACATATGTGAAAATACATTGCCATGCCCCTTTCTTGCTCTCTGTTACAGCAAATCAGAAACTGGCAGTCTTTTGGAGCTTCGTGCAATATTCCGGGCTTAATTATAAACAGAGGCTAATTGGGGCATCACGATAGATTTCCGCGCAAGGCAACTCAAGCATGCATCATTCATCATTACGGAACAGAGCCGAGGCGGTCCATTGATTTGGGTGCCATTTATTGCTATCCTAGATTAATTTGTTAATTAATTAGGATTTTGTACTTATTCGAACTGTAATTATTCATTTTGGACTGTATATTATTTATTCGGACCCTCCGAGCGAGGGCAATGTTGTAATAAGTGTGCGTGCGTGTGATGTATGTCTTCCAACCCCACGTCTTTTTCCCTTTTATTTACCAGCTTACGATGGTTAGATTAGGGCATGTTTCAATTAGCATACAGTATGATAGCATGTCTGCATTCATTCATCTGTTTTGCATGCACCGGGCTCGGCGCGTCATAACTCACTGCATTGTATTTCAATTCCAAGTTGAATACTTGTTAGCTGTAGCATTCCATATGCCATGTTTAGAATAGCCGGACCTATCTTAGTTGCGTTATTGCATGTGTTGCATTAGGCATTCCTGTATAGTTAGGATCATGCATGATTTCTAATTAGCTTCTGTTTTGGCTTGGAGTACTCGGTAAGTTTTTAAGCTTTAGCATCCTTGCATGTGTGTGAGTGACTGCCATGATAGCATGCTTACCATGAGGCTATGTGCTTATGTGATATACCTGCCTAAATGCCTGTGGGTGAAGGTTGGGTTATTTGGATTGGAACAAATCATTGACTGTGAGTCTTAAGCCCACTAGATAGTAGCAAAACCATCTTTTCTAAAGCCCACCCAAGGGTGGCAAAATCTTCATTTTTAAGCCTACTTGCGAGTAGCAAACCATCTTTCAAAAACAAACATGAAATATTTTGTTCAAATTCAGGCGACCCAGTCTATACTTGTATGCTGTGCGCATCACATAGTAAATCTAGGCTAAATAACTGGAATAAGAACGCATAATGTTTTCAAAACTAGATATCATGGTTAGTAGAGGCCGATCTTTGATTGGGCGAGCGGGGGTGCTCACGAAGTGAGCTTCCCCAATCGTACCCAAGTTCCCGAGCCGAGGCAACTTTGGTGATGACGGACACGTGGCCTTAGGCACGAGTCAGGGTTTCCTAAATTTTCCAAAAATAAAATATTTAGGTGGCGACTCTGTATCTGGTAAAGTAGTCCATGTTTGGCACTTTTTTCAAAAATCTGTTTTCTCAAAACGGTCTGCCGGATTTGGACTCTTTGGTTTAGATTAAGAACCATGACAATTTGAGTCCGAATTGTAGTGAACCCAAAATGAACAGAACAGGACTCATCCTCCCGGGGCTGTGTGCCATAACGCCGATTGGAACACAAACGGTTTCCGATATGGGCACCCTTTTGACCATTCGACCTAGTGCATTTTCGGAATCCATAGTGACCATTCCAAGCTAGGACAGGTTGCTTACTCGATATAGGTTGTTTGAAACCGCTGCGTGCGTAGTGAAACCCTAGTTCCTGACAAAATAAGACAGGGAAACCCTACCCTAACATAGGGGTGTTTTTGCTCTCACTTATCTATTATGTGCTTTAGAGTGCGTCTCAACAGGAATGCATGTATCAGTTCGCAAGTTTGGGCATCAGGCCTGCGGGCACCAATTCAGTATTTTGGGATTCAGTTTACCTGAGGGTATCAGTTTACGGGCAGAATTTAGTAGAGAGTACACTCATTCAGCTTTTCTCATATCTGTTCTAGTGAAATCAGGTTGAGATGCTGCATGTTTTCTCTTTTGCTAGGGGGGCTAGTCTGGGAACCGTAGCTTCAGAAGGCTCCAATATCCCCCAAGGTTCATTGGACTTGTGCTGATAGACTTTGTCAGGTCAGAGCTTTAGTTCAAGGGCAAATCAATGTTCCTTCGCCAGAGGTAGGGTAAAAAGGCCGGTCGAGCCTGATCACGATTGAGTTACGGATCGGTGGCCTTTATCCACCCCACCAGGGAACAGTCAGGCTGAGGTCTCAGTTTCTACTACAGGGATAGATATACCAGTCAGTCAGATAGATCAGCAGAACACGTCAGAGATGGAGGCAATGATGCGTCAGATGTAGGAAAGTATGAAACTCATGCAGCAAGATGCTGTCTGCCAAGCGGAATTTGCCAAACAGCAGGCTGCGGTCATGACCCAGTAGGTAGAGCTAATTGCTCGGTTGCAGCAACAAACAGGAGCATCTGCTTCACATCAGGCCCCTCCCCCACCAGAAGTTCCAGCACCTGAGGAGGCACCAAATGTCCAGGGAGATACGGACATTCCGACACGACCGGCTCCGCCCCCAATCCTACCCCAATTATCCAAAACACCCACCAACTTTCCAGATTCTCCCTTTGAGTTCGAGGTGGACCCCACAGCATTAAAGGTGAGCAAGCTTGAAAAGCTGTTCAAGAAATCTCAGGGTGTCAAGTCCATCCTGGACATTGAGGATGGATATACCGATGCAGTCGTGACGCTTCCGGACTGCTTTAAAATGCCACGTGTTGACTACTTTGATGGGTCCAGGGATCCCATGGTGCACTTACGGCTGTTTTCAGACATATTAAGGCCGATGGGCCTCACCAGACTATAGAAGCTTTCTTTATTTGGCCACACCCTGTCGGGTGTAGCGGCCATCTGGTATGCAAAATTGGAAGACGATGTTAAGAGGAATTGGGATAAGATGGCCGAGGCTTTTGTCACTCAATACTCCTATAATACATAGATCGAGGTCACAACCCGTGATCTTGAGACAACGAGGCAGGAGCCTAAGGAGAGTTTTCGACCAGTAACTTGGGTGGAGAGCCAAGGCCTCAATGATGACCACTAGGCCCACTGACAAAGATCAGATTTGGATGATTGTGCGCAATCTCCAGCCCAAGCTTATGCAGAAAATGATTGTTCTCCCCTTCCCTACCTTTTTAGACCTACATGAGATGGGAGTACAGATCGAGGACGCTATGAAGCAGGGCCTTATTGACCAGGAGAAGGAGCAGCCCAGGAGGGCGTTTTCCCGCGGTTCGAATGCGACCACCAGTGGTGATGTAGCTGCAAGATCTTTTGAAGTGGGCATGGTCACCACCACCGCATAAAAAACAGCTACCCCATTCACCGGTGCTTCCGGAAGTAGCTCACAAAAAACCAAATACCCACCTCGAGTCAAGAGGGTTTTCACTTCACTTCATATGCCTTTGTCAAAGGCTCTAGAGGTCTTACTTCGAAAAGGACATCTGAAACTGTTGGAACAACGGCCCGTACCCGATCCTATCCCTACAAAGCATGACCAGACTAAATACTGTACCTACCATCAACAAACCGGTCATGACACCGACAGCTGCTTTCGTCTACGCCATGATGTACAAGATCTATTTGACAACGGGATCATTGCTGCACCAGGTCCTGCAAAGTCTATCAGCACTTGATCAGTGAACTTGTAGGGGATAAGGTGACTATGTGATCGAGGGATGAACCACCTGCGGGCAGCACTCAATTTACTCCAGACGTGGAAATGGCACGCACTGTTTTGAGTATTTGCGAATGATAGTTTTGAAGTTTTTGACTTGGGTGTTGAGTCAGTTCTGTAGTTTTGTTTTGAGTCTGTCTCTTTGTCTTGAGTCGGTCTTTTTGATTAACGGTCTGTCTTGTTGTATCGAGTCAGTCCTGTTGTACAAAAGTCGAGTGATTCCGGGGGTGTTACCTCGGGCGTCACCATTTTGTTTGGCGTTTGTCTTTTCGTTTTGTTTTGAGTCTGTTTTCTGCCAGGGAGCCAGTTGTGCCAATAGATTTTGAATGAAACAGTAGTGATTTTCACACTCTTGTGTTTGCTTCTACCTTGCGCCAGTTATGCCAGAAGTTCTGAATGAGATTGCAGTATTCGACTAACAACTTTGTCTTTTCTGTGCCTTGAAGTCACTGCATCGACCTACGTTTTTCAAAACTTTTTGGAACACTGTGGTGAAAACGAAGAGGAAGGAATTCCTCGGGATTTGTGAAAATTTGATCAATTGAGAGGAAGAGAGGCGTGCTAAGCCCTTAATGAATGAGATCATGCTTGTTAGTGTGAGTACTGAGTAGGATCCTGGCTTGATCCAGATTGGTTCTACCTTGTCTTTAGCACGAGCGATTTGTCGCTTTCTTAAAAAAAAATTTAAAAAATGTTTTTGCGCGATCCTGCGAAGACTTGTGTGGAATCGTTCTTGAGATTGTACAGCCTCGGATCGCTCTCACCCTCGAGACTCGAGCCCTTGCTTTAAAAACTTGAACCACAATTCGGAGTGTTCAACGATCAACCATAAAGAGAGGCTTGTGTGGCCAGATTGGAAGCAACCCTCGAGCAAGAGGCACCAAAGTCAGATCAAGAAGATCAGACCTCATCAGAAGAAGCTTGTGAAGCTAGAACAGAAGCATCCCTCGAACTAGAGGCACAAATGCCCGATGCGCTCGAAGAGCTGAAAATGGATCCTTTTGCAAATCTGAACAACAATTATTCTCTTCTCTTGGATTCAGATGATTTTAGAGTCTTAGAACCATTCGGCATGGACTTGTTACACTTTTACCCTTTGAGAGGCTCGTTGGGCCGAAAACCCGGAAGGGCAACCCAGGCAAAAGTTAGAGCAAGAAAAAAAAAAAGAAAAAATATAAAAAAGGAGAAAGAAAAAAAAAAGAAAAGATACGAAAAAAGGAAGAAAAGAAAAGAAAAAGAATTGAAAAAGAAAAGAAAGAACAAAGCTCGCAAGGTCGAAAACCCGCAACGGGCATCTTGGCAAAAGTTAGAGCCCAAAAAAGTGAAAGTTAAATACCCGAGTGTACCTTACCCCGAACTACGTGAGGCTTGATTCCCATCTTTGGGATACGTAGGCAACTTCATTATGAAGTCCAGCCGTAAAACACTTCGAATTCGACTATGTCCATGTAATGGTTTTGACCATCATTGACTTCTCTGCATTCGAGAATTTGGTTGTGTTCGTTACTCTGAGGACTGACTACAATGCGCTGTGGTGCCATTCAAACAAGGGGCAACTTTTCGTTGCCATTCAATGCGCTGCGGTGCCGTGCAAACAATGGGCAACTTTCCGTTGCCATGCGGTGTCCTCCCAGCAAGGGGCATTTTTCCTTCAGATCTGAGGTTGTGCATCTCAAGAGTAGGTTCCGTGCTCATTGAGCAGTGGTTATTTGCGAAAATAGTTTTTGGGAATTTTTACTGAGGTTGACTAATTCTCTCGAAAATTATTCCATTTTTCCAATACTGAACCATTTCTCGGACCTAAAACAGGAAAATTTTCAGTGCTCATAGCCTAACTTGCATGATTTTAAATCAGAAAATCGAACAAGCATGTTAATCTAACTATCATGTTGGTCAAAGTTGTTTTAGTAGAAAGCCAAAAACAAAAATGGTCAAAATGATGAACTAGGGGCACAGTTGAGTCAGGCTTCCTGTCTTTTCCCCATTTTAACCATACTTGCCAAGAAGGGCACTCTACCTGCCAGAAGAGGGCACAACTGAGGTTAACAACAAAGGGCTGAAAGCTCTGTCATCCTCTAAGCAACGAGGTATCAAGCCAAGTGTGAAGCACAAATCGGAATGGGACAAGATATTCCACTCCCTTATCTGGACAGATCTGATCACATCCAAACTCCCCAGCAGAACATCGTCAACCGATGTCAGCTGTAGATTTGCTACACACCCAATTGTAGCGCAGCCCCTCTGTGGAACAAACTCACTATTATGAACAAGAAGAAGAATCTAGTAGAATGCTAGGGGCAAGAGCCCACAACTTTCTGTTTATCCATCAACCACCCAGGGGGGAGGGACAAAAAATGAGAGATTGAAGAATAGAGAGACGTGAGCTGAGAGCAAAAGTGAGAAAATGGCTTTTTCAGAAAACAGAGCCTGAGGGTCGAGTGATGTGAGAATCACAAATTAGAAAGGGTGGGTGTAGACACCCCATTTTTGACCACCTTTAAGACTTGGACGTGACTAATGGTTTTGGAAGTTGTGCAGTGCAAAGGTTCAATTTCTTCGGCAAGGAGAGAGAGTCAAATCTCAACTTCACACCCCTTTTTTTGGACCAAAACAATTTTGATCAAAAGATTTTAGTCTTAAAACCCACTCTTTCAAAACGTTTTTGAAATAAAGTTTTTACGATGTTCTGAGGCTCGCATTTTGTCAAATGTTGCGCTTTTCGGTAAACTGAGCAAGGACAAAGTGGAAATGAATGAAAGAGAGATGAAATCTTTGAAAAATCTTTCAAAACAACTTACTTAGGGGTTTGGAGTTGAAGAAAAGAGGAGAAGAGGGAAGAAATCTAGTTGGGGGAGAAAATGGGCATGAACCGTTAAGAAAGAGTTGAACAGCCCTCGCCGAATCGGGCCTATTCATTTGCATACTTGAAATTAAGTTATGAGGCCACCACCGTTGGAAATAAGACTTCTGGGGCTTCATTTTGCACTCAAGAATCTCCTAAATCCAATTCCGGACGGGGGAGATATGGTTGATTGAAGTAGGGCATCACTCCGGTTGGACTGAAATCTGCGCGGCTTCACCAAAAAGGGCATAACTTTTTCCACAGGAGAAATTTTAATGCAAGGTTTGTGCCATTGGAAAGATAACTTCCGGGGCTTCAATTCGGACACTTGAACGGCCACCATTGGACTTCCCTAGCACTGGCCGGCCACTTTTCTTTCCGGTAGACCCATTTTTTGTCCTGAAAAGTAGCAGGCCAGCTAGAAAATGTAGCAGGTCGGCCACTTACCTAGTTGGATGACCTTTTTTGCCCTTTTGAGCTGCCCGGCTATTCTCTCCCTACCAAGTGTGTTCTAGATGTGCAATTTGTTTTCCTCTAGGCCCTATGCCCGAGGGTTAACCTTTTGGGGGGAAATTTGAATTGGTTTTCCCCCCCATTTTTCCCCCCTTTCCTCCACTCCTTTACCTATAAAACCAGCAGCTCCAACTGCATTTTGGAGGGGGAAAAAGTTTGGTTTTGAGGTCTTGCATTGAATCTCTCTCTCTCTCTACACTTCAACCCTCAAAACCCCTTAAGTCCTACACCATTTTACACTACAACCTATAGCACCACATCTCCAACATCCATTTTAGCAAATTGAGGCTGTTTTCCAGAGGTCAAGAACTCCCAAACCTGGTCCAAGAGTTGTTGAAGTTTGGTTCTACAAGGGTGAGTCCCATTTTCCCTCTTTTAAGCTTATTTTTTGCATGATTTCTTAGCCTCTCTTACTTACATTTTTGGGCTCCGACCCAAACTGTAAATAGTCATATTTTGAGTCCCTTTTTATATTTTATCAGGGACCTCTTGCTGTTTGAGGTCTCCAGCTACCACTTGCTTCTTTACCTCTCCTTTAGGCCTATTTTTGCATAGTATTTTAGGCTTATTTGTGAGCTGTTTTAGACTTGGTTGTAAACTAAAAAATACCTTTTTTTTGAGCTCCTCTTCAACATTTTTGAAGGGCTCTCCTCTGTTTGAGGCCAGAAGCTATCACTTGCTTCTTTGTCCCTCTTTTGACCCTTTTCCTGCATGATATTTTAGGCCTACTTGTGTTTATTTTCGTGACTTGATGTAAACTGTGAGTTGCCTTGTTTTGATCCCCTCTTCAACTTTATTGAAGGGCTCTTGACCATTTGGGGTCAGCTGCTACCGCTTGTCTCTATTCCCTATTTTAGGGCCATTTTTGCATGTTGCTTTAGCCTTATTTGTGTTCATTTTTGAGACTTGTTGTAAACTGAAAAAAGGATTTTTTTGATAGTATCTTCATGTTTTATTAAGGTTCCATTCTTGTTTGAGGTCATATGCTATCTTGTATGCTTGGTTGCCTCCTATTTTGAGCTTTATATCCTAGCTATTGTTGCATGCCTTGTTTGGCCCTTTAGCCACTGGAATTTAGTGGATTTCCAGTGGCTTGGCCACTGTTTTGAGCTTCCAAATTAGAGGGGGTGACCCCCTCTCACCTTGACTTGTTTGGTGGTCATTCCGGCCTTCCAAAGCGACCCCATCTTGCATGCTTCTTAGTCATATTTTAGGGTCAATTTGGTGAGTTTTGAGACTACCATATTTTATTTCCATAGTTTTTTTGGGGCTGCCACATGTCCATCTTATATGTGCCTAAGAATCCTTTGTATGGCTCTCTAAAGCAACTCATCATTTTGGCATGCCATGGTTGCATATCAGTGGTTATTTGGGCCTATTTTCATATGATTTATTTACTGATTTTTGGTGGTTTGGTCAGATTCCATTTGCATCATACACTTGCCATGTAAACCATGTTTGCCCGTCAAAATTGCATGCTAATTTAACCCATCTTGCTAGCACCTTTTGGCCTTGCTCTAAACTGGAAAAATGCATGTTTTGGGACTGTCTTGGCTCTGTCTTTACACTTCATGTTCAAATAATGCATGCTTTGTATAGCTATAAGTCATTCCGTGTGCCTAATTTTGTGTTTCGGGATTCATCTTATGCATCGGATGCCATATTGTCATGTTTCGGGGCTGTTTAGCATCATGTTTTAGTGCTGAAAATTGCATGTTTGCATACCATGTTCTATGCCTTACCATGCTTTGGTAGAGTGGCATTCGTGCCTTAGGTTCGGTCCTCGGTTTGCGTGGATGTGTGCACGCATCTCGAGTGTCTCATTTCCATCTGATGCCTCCTATGTGAGTGTGGCTGAGGTCCACTTGTGTTGGTGTAATTCCATTATGCATTGTGTATGTCGTTTCATTTCATAGCATTGTGTATGCTAGGTCGTATGTTAGTGCATTGTGTATGCCATGTTACCTCGTGCATCGTATATGTCATTTCATAGCATTGTGCATGTTAGGTTGTATCTTAGTTGCATTCATGCATGTCATGCATATTGCATTGTGTTTGGGATAGGAGTTAGCCCGAGCACGGGAAACGAGGTACGTTTCGTACTCCGAGTGACGGAACGTATCTCAATTCCCCTGTCGGATTACCCATGATGGAGTTTAGGTTTTTGTTGTGTTTTCATGTGCATTCATTTCATATTAAGTCGTGCAATTCGACTCCTCGGCCATCATGCATTGAGATGCGTGATTGGTGGCACGAGGATTGAGGTAAGCATACATATGTGAAAATACATTGCCATGCCCCTTTCTTGCTCTCTGTTGCTGCAAATCGAGAATCAACAGCCGTTTAGAGCTTTGCATAATATTCCGAGCATAAACTGTAAACAGAGGCCAATTGGGGCATCGTAGTGGATTTCCGTGCCAAGCAACCTGAACATGCATCATTCATCATCCGAAGCAGAGTCGAGACAGTCCCTAGCTTGCATGCTAGTTTACAGCTTTCCTAGGTTAATTTGTTAATTAATTAGGGTTTTGTACTATATTCGGACTGTATTATTTATTCGGACCCTCTGCGCGAGGGCAATGTTATAATAAGTGTGCGTGCGTGTGATGTATGTCTTCCAACTCCACGCCTTTCTTTCTCTTTTATTTACCAGCTTATGATGGTTAGATTAGGGCATGCTTCAATTAGCATACAGTATGATAGCATGTTTGTATTCATTCATCTGTTTTGCATGCACCGGGCTCGGCGCATCATACTAACTGCATCTGTATTTCAATTTCAAGTTGAGTACTTGTTAGCTGTTGCATCTCATATGCCATGTTTAGAATAGCCGAGCCTGCTATAGTTGCATTTTCGCATGTGTTGCATTAGGCATTTCTATATAATTAAGGTCATGCATGGATTTCTAATTAATTGGCTTGGAGTACTCGGTAAGTTTTTATGCTTTAGCATCCTTGCATGTGTGTGAGTGACTGCCATGATAGCATGCTTACCATGAGGCTATATGCTTATGTGATATAACTACCTGAATGCCTGTGGGTGAAGGTTGGGTTATTTGGATTGGAACAAATCATCAACTGTGAGTTTTAAGACTAGATAGTAGCAAAACCATCTTTTCTAAGCCCACCTGAGGGTGGCAAAATCTGCATTTTAAGCCTACCTGCGGGTAGCAAACCATCTTTCAAAAACAAACATGAAGTGTTTTGTTCCAATTCAGGCGACCCGGTCTATACTTGTATGTCATGCGCATCATATAGTAAATCTAGGCTAATAACTGGAATAAGAATGCATAATGTTTTCAAAACTAGATATCATGGTTAGTAGAGGCCGATCTTTGATCGGGCGACCGAGGGTTCTCACGAAGTGACCTTCCCCAATCGTACCCAAGTTCCCGAGCCAAGGCAACTTTGGTGATGACAGACACGTGGCCTTAGGCAACGAGTCAGGGTTTCCTAAATTTTCCAAAATAAAATATTTAGGTGGTGACTTTGTATCTGGCAAAGCAGTCCATGTTTGGCACTTCTTTCAAAAATCTGTTTTCTCAAAACGATTTGCCGGATTTGAACTCTTTGGTTCAGATTAAGAACCGTGACAACAAATCGAGTCCGAACTGTAGCGAGGTCCCCCGTGGACTTGTTACAGTGAGAAATAATACCTGGAGAAACTGGCTCCTCATGCACTGAGAGGTCTCTCGTCTTTGTAACACATCTGTGTGTCGTGTCTTTTGTTTTGTTCGTCTCGATTCTTGCTTTGAGTCATTCTGAGCGTGTCTCGATGTGTTTAGGTTGTTTACCTTTGTCTTCCTTTGTTGAGTCGTGATGCGCTGTGTCCAGTCATAGACTTAATACCCAGTTGAGAATTCATTTTCAATTTCGATTTCAAAATAAAATCGTTTTGTGCTCAGAGTGCTGTGTCATTCTCCACATTTGTGCAAAATAGTATTTGTTCCTTCATAAAACCACAGGGTTCAACCCAGGTCATGTCAGAACAGTAAAACTAGGACCTATTTGAAGCTATATGGGTTCCAGACTACAAAGCAAAAGAAAAGAAGGAAAACGTCGGGTATCTGAGTTTGTTTCAACTTCTGTAAGTTCCGAGACTACATTTCGTGTGTACCTCTTCAAGTCATGCCAATGCTCCGAAGTATGAGTGTGCCTCTACCTCAAGCTCAAGATCAAGTCTGCTTCAAGCCAAAATGGCAATTAGAAGTGCTCTCCTCGAGTACCGTTTCATGCCAGGGACATCTTGGCTGTGTTTGCAATGAGTTCCTAGGAGACCAACTGCGACGGTGGAAACTAGAGTTCGAATGGCTGATGCCTAGAACGTAAAGGTTCGGGATTTCCGGGACTAAAGTCTGGTTTAAATACCCAGGGGCGTGTCCTCGGCTTGAAATCTATATGGAAGCCCCATAGGTTGAGATAGCGTGTATGCACCTCAATTCTGGATACTGAACTAACCTAGTCTGTCATTCCGTTGGAGAATAGGGAAAGTTGTGAATATGATCAGGAAGAAAGGCAGCGTCCAAAGTGTTCTACGTGAAGAACCCTTGTCAGTATTTCAGAGCATTTGTACTGCGAGTTGAAGGTAAGTGTTCGAAGAGCACGAAGGGAGATCCCCGTCAGAGTAGAGCGGTTCATCTCCACTCACCCCATGAGGTGCTTTCTAAAGCGCCGCTATGCTTGTTTATTGCATCATGCATTGTATTGCATTGTACCTCTCAAGTTTCTTTCTCATTCATGCACGATATTGTATGTACGGTTCATTCAAAGAAATTCCATTTGAGATCAGTTATTTAGTGTATCAATCACACTTCATTTAGTTAGTGTATCAGTCACACTTCATTCACTTAGTGTATCAATCACACATTCTCACTTAGTGTATCAATCACACTTCATTTATTTAGTGTATCAATCACATTCTCTTCACTTAGTGTATCAATCACACTTCTTTCATTTTTTGTATCTATCACACACATTCCCATTTTCTGTATCTATTACACACATCCTCATTTTGTGTATCTATCATGCACATATTCACTTCGTTCACTTAGTGTATCAATCACACTTCATTACCTTTAGTGTATCAATCACACTCTGTTCACTTAGTGCATCTATCACACTTTGTGTTCGCTTTTAGTGTATCAATCACACTCTGTTCACTTAGTGCATCTATCACACTTTGTGTTCACTTTTAGTGTATCCATCACACCTATTCACATAGTGCATCTATCACACTTTGTGTTCGCTTTTAGTGTATCAATCACACTCTATTCACTTAGTGCATCTATCACACTTTGTGTTCGCTTTTAGTGTATCAATCACACTCTGTTCACTTAGTGCATCTATCACACTTTGTGTTCGCTTTTAGTGTATCCATCACACCTGTTCACATAGTGCATCTATCACACTTTGTGTTCGCTTTTAGTGTATCAATCACACTCTGTTCACTTAGTGCATCTATCACACTTTGTGTTCGCTTTTAGTGTATCTATCATACTCTGTTCACATAGTGCATCTATCACACTTTGTGTTCGCTTTTACTATATCTATCATACTTTGTACGCATAGTGCATCTATCACACTTTGTGTTCACCATTAGTGTATCCATCACACTGGTTCGCTTAGTGCATCTATCACACTGTGCTCACCATACTCGCTTAGTGTATCTGTCACGCGCTCAGCTGCTGTATCTATCACATTTTGCTTCATATAGTGTATCTATCACATGCTCACTTTGTGTATCTACCACACACTCGCTTTTTGTGTCCATCACACTTTGCTCACCATGCTCGCTTTGTGTATCAATCACACACGTTCGCTTTGTGTATCAATCACACACTCTCGTTTTGTGTATCTATCATACATGCACACTATATTCGCAGTGAGAATTCCAGTAATTCTCTTACACCCTTTATGTGTTGTAATGTAGCTTGGTTTCTACTTGCTTAAAACTGTTGCATTTATTGTGAATACTTGCTTCATTACAGCTTGCTGTTTTGTATGATCATGAGTTACATCTGGCTTGGTGCGTATCATTCTGCATTTTGCCCCTGCCTGCGGGCACGCCTTCAGGCACATCTCTGTTTATCTCACCTGTTTGTCTAAGTCTTCGGCCTTGTCGAAAATGGGTCGTCTCTGGGCTTTGACATTCACTCCCGTCACTTATGACTTTCAAGTTCTGTCAAAGAGGGGCAACTGTAGACACCCCATTTTTGACTGACCATAAGACTCAGACGTCACTAATTGAGCACTTGGTGATGTTACATATTGTGCTCATTCTAAAGCTTTAGAGTCTCGGCTGCGAGCCTTGCTTTCGGACTTTCGGACTCTTTTGTGCCTTGCCTCGGTTTGCGAACCAGGCCCTGTTTTCTTTGTTTTCTCTTCTGAAGGAAGGGAGAGGTCCCGTAGATCATCTCTCAGTGGCCGTAGGCTACGTTTTGTGGTCGTAGGCCATTTTTCCCGTTTGGAGCCCGGTTTCCAGTTTTCGGAGCCGTCGACCGTGTGCCTCGGTTCAGGACCGCTTAACCATCTCCGATTGTTTCGATTTTTGGCACACATCTTATTTCCTCCCTTTTGAGGGACACTGGGGTCCGAGAGACCAACTTCGTGGATGAACGCCACCTCCGATGCTTAACAGCCAATTTTCGGGGCCCCGAACTGCGTGTTTCGGCCCCCGAACCTTCGTTTTGCATCGGTTTGGGTTCATTTTTTGCGGAGACCGTATTTTCATTGTTAGGAAGGTTGTAGGAGGATGGGAGGCCAGCAATTTTTCTGAAAAACCAGCTTTTTCTCTTCATTGCCCTTTGTCGCCCGTTTTCTTCACTAGAAAGCTGGTTTTTCCCATACCCGGGCCACTTTTTCTGACTTTCCACCACACCATTGCATTGTACACACCTGGGAGGCCACCAATATGGGTAGGCTGGCCATTAATTCCCCCTGACCCTTTTGAACCTTTCTAAAAAGTTGGTTTTTCTCTCTCCTGGGTTACATTTTCTGGTTTTTCCCCATGCAGCTGTGCTGCACTCACCTGGGAGGCCACCTTCTTGGGGTGGCCGGCCTACAATTTTGCTTGAACCTTTTGCACTTGGCCGGCCGGCCAGCCACCTGAACCTTTTGCACCTGGCCGGCCATGTTTCTCTCTCTTGGTGCATTACAGTTGTGCCAGTTGTTTTGCACCAGACCCCTGCCCGAGGGTTTGCCCTTTTGGGGGGGAAATTTGAATTTGTTTTTCCCCCATTTTCTTCACACCTCTCCCTCTATATAACCAGCACCCCTCCTCCATTTCTAAGGGTTACAAAAACCAGCTGGAGCCTTTGCATACAAACCTCCATATCCCCCTCTTCCAAGCTTCAAAACATCCTTGACCTTGCACCATTTATACACCAACTCATAGCCTATCACCTCCACACTCCATTCTAACATGTTGAGGCTGATTTGTAGAGGTTAGGAGCTCCTCTTCTTGGACCAGAAGCTGTTGGAAAGTTGTGCTACAAGGATGAGTCCCTATTTTCTCCTTTCTTGCCTTATTTTGCTGAATATTTTATCCTCTTTTGCTAGCATTTTTGGGCTTCGACCTGAACTAAAAATAGTCTTATTTTGATCTCATCTTCATATTTGATCAAGGACTTTTCTCTGTTTGAGGTCTTCTACCTACCCTTTGTGCTTTATCCCTCTTTTGGCCCTTATCTTGCATGATTTATTAGCCATGTTTGTGAGCATTTATGGGCTTCAAGACAAACTGTAAAGTTACTTATTTTGATCCCTTTTTCAACTTTGTTGAAGGGATCTTTGCTATTTGAGGCCATCCATTGCCTCTTGCCCTCTATCTCTCTTTTAGGGCTATTTTTGCATCTCGTTTTAGCCTTACTTGTAGACATTTTTGAGGTTTTCCATAAAATAAAAAGTATCTTGTTTTGAGTCTCTCTTAAACTTTGTTGAAGGGATCTTTACTGTTTGAGGCCTTTTGCTGCCCTGTTTGTTCAATCTCTCTTTTAGGGCTGTTTTTGCATGATACATTAGCCTTATTTGTGAGCCTTTTTGGACCTCAATCTGAACTGAAAAAAGTTTTGTTTTGACATCATCTTCATGATTTATTAAGGTCTATTCTCTGTTTGGGGTCATCTCCCCCCTATGCATGCTTCATCTCTTCATGATTAGAACTATACATTACAGCACTTGCATTGGCCATGGTTTGGCCTCTTAGCCACTGAAATCCATTGGATTTTCAGTGGCTTTGATGCATTTTTGAAGACCAAAATCAGAGGGGGGTGACCCCCTCTCTTCTTGTCTTGTTTGGTAGTCTTTTTGGCCTTCCAAAGGACCTCTTATTTGCATGCTTCTAGGCCTTGTTCTAGGCCCTTTTCAGTGGGTTTTAGGACCCCTATAGGCTATTTCCAGAGTTAGTTTGGCCTTGCTAAGTGTTCTTGATGCATGTGCTTAATAACCCGTTGTATGGCCCTCTAAAGGAGCTCACCATTTTTACATATGTTGGCTGCATTTCAGTGATTATTTGGGAATATTTTGGCATGTTTTGTTCACTGATTTTGGCTGGTTTGATAAGATTTCATATGCTTCATATACATGCCATATAAACCATGTTTGCTAGTCAAAATTGCATGCTATTTTAGTCCATCTTGCTAGCATCTTTTGGCCATTCTTTGAACTAGAAATGTTCATGTTTTGGGACTGCCTTGGCTCTGTCTTTGCGCTTCATGGTCAAGTAATGCATGCTTTGTATAGCTATAAGTCAATACATGTGCCTAGTTTTGAGTTTCGGGGCTCATCTCATGCATCGGGTTCCATGTTTCCATGTTTCGGGGCCATTTAGCATCATGTTTTAGTGCTGAAAATTACATGTTTGTATGCCATATTTCATGCCTTGCCATGCCTTGTCATAGTGGCATTTGATGCCTTAGGTTCGGTCCTCGGTTTGCGTGCATGCGTGCACGTATTTCGAGTGTCTCGGTTTCATCTAATGGCTACTGATGTGAGTGTGGCTGAGGCCCACTCATGTTGGTGTAAGTCCATTATGCATTGTGTATGCCATTTCAATTTATAGCATTGCGTATGCTAGGTTGTATGTTAGAGCATTGTGTATGTCTCGCTACATCGTGCATTGTGTATGCCATCTCATAGCATTGTGTATGCTAGGTTGCATGTTAGGATTGCATTCATGCATGTCATGCATATTGCATTGTGTTTGGGATAGGAGTTAGCCCGAGCACGGGAAACGAGGGACGTTTCGTACTCCGAGTGACGGAACGTGTCTCAATTCCCGGTCACCGACTCTCCGGATCATCCATGATGGAGTCTCGGTCTTGTTATGTTTATATGTGCATTCATTTCATATTAAGTCGTGCAAATCGACTCCTCGGACATCATGCATCGAGATGTGTGATTTGTGGCACGAGGATCGAGGACTACACTCCCTGAAGAGTAGTCAAGCATTCATATGTGAAAATATATTGCCATGCCCCTTTCTTGCTCTCTGTTACAGCAAATTAGAAACTGGCAGTCTTTTGGAGCTTCGTGCAATATTCCGGGCTTAATTATAAACAGAGGCTAATTGGGGCAACGTGATGGATTTCCGCGCAAGACAACTCAAGCATGCATCATTCATCATTACGGAATAGAGCCAAGGTGGCCCATGGATTTGCGTGCCATTTATTGCTTTCCTAGATTAATTTGTTAATTAATTGGGATTTTGTACTTATTCGGACTGTAATTACTCATTTTGGACTATATATTATTTATTCGAACCCTCCGAGCAAGGGCAATGTTGTAATAAGTGTGCGTGCGTGTGATGTATGTCTTCCAACCCCACGTCTTTCTCCCTTTTATTTACCAGCTTACGATGGTTAGATTAGGGCATGTTTCAATTAGCATACAGTATGATAGCATGTCTGCATTCATTCATCTGTTTTGCATGCACTGGGCTCGGCGTGTCATAATTCACTGCATTGTATTTCAATTCCAAGTTGAATACTTGTTAGCTGTAGCATTCCATATGCTATGTTTAGAATAGCCAGGCCTATCTTAGTTGCATTATTGCATGTGTTGCATTAGGCATTCCTGTATAGTTAGGATCATGCATGATTTCTAATTAGCTTCTGTTTTGGCTTGGAGTACTCGGTAAGTTTTTAAGCTTTAGCATCCTTACATGTGTGTGAGTGACTGCCATGATAGCATGCTTACCATGAGGCTATGTGCTTATGTGATATATCTGCCTGAATGCCTGTGGGTGAAGGTTGGGTTATTTGGATTGGAACAAATCATTGACTGTGAGTCTTATGCCCACTAGATAGTGGCAAAACCATCTTTTCTAAAACCCACCCGAGAGTGGCAAATTCTTCATTTTTAAGCCTACTTGCGAGTAGCAAACCATCTTTCAAAAACAAACATGAAATGTTTTGTTCCAATTCAGGCGACCCAGTCTATACTTGTATGTTGTGAGCATCACATAGTAAATCTAGGCTAAATAACTGGAATAAGAACGCATAATGTTTTCAAAACTAGATATCATGGTTAGTAGAGGCCGATCTTTGATCGGGCGAGCAGGGGTGCTCACGAAGTGACCTTCCCCAATCGTACCCAAGTTCCCGAGCCGAGGCAACTTTGGTGATGACGGACACGTGGCCTTAGGCACGAGTCAGGGTTTCCTAAATTTTCCAAAAACAAAATATTTAGGTGGCGACTCTGTATCTGGTAAAGCAGTCCATGTTTGGCACTTCTTTCAAAAATCTGTTTTCTCAAAACAATCTGCCAGATTTGGACTCTTTGGTTTAGATTAAGAACCGTGACAATTTGAGTCCGAACTGTAGTGAGCCCAAAATGAACAGAACGGGACTCATCCTCCCAGGGCGTTCGGGGACGTCTACAGCGTGGCACCATTTGAGGCCTTGTATGGCCAATCATGTAGATCTCCGGTGTGTTGGGCCGAGGTGGGGGATGCACCTTTGTTGGGCTCAGAGTTGGTGCGGGAAACGACGGAGTAAGTGGCACTTATCTGTAAGAGGTTGGTTACAGCCCAGAGTTGTCAAAAGAGTTATGCCGACCGTAGGAGAAGACCTTTGTCATTCGAGGTGGGTGATCATGTCTTTTTGAAAATATCACTTAGACGGGGTTTGATGAGATTTGGAAAGAGTGGGAAGTTATCCCCTCGGTTTATTAGCCCTTTTGAGATCCTTGAGCAGATTGGGGAGATCGCCTATCGTTTGGTGTTACCACCACAACTTTCCAGAGTGCATGACGTGTTTCATATTAGTATGCTTCGGAAGTGTGAGTCAGATCCATCGCATGTATTGGATTGGACTGACCTAGAGGTAGATGAGAATGCCTCGTATGAGGAGAGACCAGTGAGATTCTTGGATAGGTGGGACCAAGTCTTGCGAGGTAAGACAATTTCCTTGGTCAAAGTATTGTGGAAACATTACAGGGTTGATGAGGCAACTTAGGAGCATGAATTGGAAGCTTGAGACAAATATCCAGACTTATTTGTTGATATTTGAGTATATGTTGAGGTTTTAGTTTTGTTTATAAACTGTGAAGACATTGTATATGTTAAATATGTTTCGGAAACGCAAGTTGACTTGAACATTGTATATGTTGTTTAAGTTTTGAAAATGCAAACTTATCATAAATATTGAATATGTTTTGGAAATATGAGATGTACATCTTGGAAGTGGTTGAATTTTGAAAGATGCATATTGATACAAACATGTTGAATTATATATTGTGAGGTTGTTCTGTTGTGAAGGGATGGAATGACCGGTAGGTGGGTCATGGTAATGAGAGTTGAACTGTAGTCATTTTGGAAATTTGCTAAGTATGGTTTTGAAACTTGATTTGAAATTTCAGGAACGAAATTCTTTAGGAGGCTATAGCGATCCCAGTTTTGACCCGACCTTTGTAACATTCCAGACTCGGGTTTCATGGTTTAATATTGTATCCATGTCTTGTTTTCTTCCTTTAATCCTTTGACTTTGAGTTTTGGAACATGTTGGGCATGTTTGGAACAGGTTGGTTGTTAGTTGGTCTAGATTGTTGTTGCCTAGATTTTGGTTTCTTTCCTCGAGCGAGACTTCTTATGCTCGAGCGAACCTTCTGAAATTTGCTTCTTCGTTTGACCAAGGTTTCTTGCGCTCGAGTGAGATTTGAGAGTTCTTAGGTTTCCTTCCCAGATGCAGAATTTCTGGGAAGGTGAAGTTCTTCGCTCAAGTAAGGCTTATTGTGCTCGAGCGACTCTTTTTGTGCTCGAGCGAGGTCACTTGTTGTGTCTGGTCACTTAAGCGAAGGTCGCGTATATCAGTTCACAGCAGAGGAGTTTTATACACTTTTGATTTCCTTTTTGCAAGAAACCCTAATTTGGCACCCTCTCTCTCTAAAACACTCCCTCTCTCTACAAATACTCTTTGATCCAAGCACCACTACCCTACTTCCTTTGAGAAAAAGGTGGAGCACCTTGTGGGCTTCCATTCCATCCGAACCAAGCTTGGTGTTGTGCACTTTTGAAGATCTCCTTCTTTACCTTTAGGCTTCTACACTTGAGGTAGGGACATTTTACACCTTGATATGGGTTTTAACCTAGGTAGTTGTCATTTTTGTATAAGTGATGGAATTTGGGAGGATATGGGGGAAGTTAGGGTTTGGTTCCAAATTTTAAAAGAGGGATTTTTATATTGGGTTCCATGAATATATATATATATATATATATATATGTGGGGTATTGAATATGGGGTTATGTGGGTTAAAGTGATAAAATTTGGACTTGGGATTGATATTTGGAAAATAGAAAAATTGTCCTAATTCCTGTTAAATAATTATTTTGTAGAAACAATGAAATTGATATGGAAAATATGAAATTGAGAGGATGTGTGAATGAATGGTGTAGTTAGATCTGATAAATCACTCACCTATGAACAATTTGATAAATTACCTGTTTCATAAATTGTACATCTGTTTAGAAATATCTGTTTTGGGCTATCGGTGGAGGATAGCTATGATTGTTGTAGAAACCGTATGAGGACTAGGTGAATTGAAATTGATCATTTGAATTATGTCATTGAATATGACAGTTTGACTAAACCATTGAATATGTGATTTGGATAGTCATTGTATATGACAATACTTTTAAATACAGTGTATATGTATCATTATTTGGGAGGAGATAGGGGATATACTCCATTGTTTGGGAGGAGATAGGGGATGGACTCCATTTTAAATGAAGTTGGCCAGAGTATCTAGGGTGAAAGTCCTGAAACCTTATATGTGTATATTTGGGTACCGATTTTCTCAAACGAGAATCTGTAAAATGGCAAGAAGATTGAAGTGTTTGAATAATAATCATTATTGAATTGTGAACGAATGAGTTGTACATTTGGGATTGTTTAGATGACAAGGAACTACTCCCGTGCATTGATTTGAAACGAACGAATGGAAATGGATTAAGATTTGGTTATCAATATTAAATGGTAATGGGGAGAATGTAAGTTAGCCTTGAGTATTGGACTTTCATCGGACATTCATATCTTAGTTAAATCGCATATATTTTGTTAGTTTATCTCTGCTGGGTTTTGGCTCACCCTACTTGGGAAGCCATTTTCTGGTACAGGCGACATGCCTCCTTTAAGGACTTAGCTTGGGAGGACTTAGGGGTTAGAGGCTTTGTTTTATTACTTTTGTATTAAATGTTTATTCAAGCCAAAGGCTTTACATACATAGAGCCTTGGACTCTTTTTGTTGTAACTAAGTGATATCTTGGAAAGATGTAAGCTCGTCGGGCTTTTATTTTGTTGTTATCAACTAGTGTTACATGCTGTAACTTCATAATGAATACTTATGAAAGTGTGATGCATGTAATATCTCTTGTAATATAAACTCTAATGAAGGAAAGTATAACATTTTCTATTATGTTTATGAATCTCATGGGATGGATTATTCACTTTGTTTTGAGGGCGTTACAATTTGGTATCAGAGCATTCCGGGTTTGAATATTTTGTGTACGTAGGAAGTGGTTAGTACCATAATGGGTTTGTCTCGCTTCTTGACTGAAGTATAGACGATATGTGCTTATATGATAACATACTTATGTGATTATATGGGTATGTGATGTAATTTCTAGGATATTGATCAGGTCCTTGGGTTTCTAGAAGTCCTGTTAAAAAAGTAATTGATCATTGCCGTTTCTAACCGGAACTTTAGCAATGCCATGGGACAGTCATTATCTGAAAATGAAATTCGTGTGTGTTTATGTGATTATATGCTTATGTAGAGTGAATTACAGTTGTCCATCGTATCAGGACGCGAGTGAATTAGCTTCAGCATATTTGTAAATGTGCTAATCTCCTTGTTATCTTCATTAGGATGTCTGGACGAGGTCGTAGTGGTAGGTGTGGTAGGCCTATGAGGCATGAAATGCCTATACTGGATGAAATTCCGGCACAGGAGAAAGGAGTTGGTCAGGCCAATGTGGCCGAACCAGTTAGTCAATAGGCCATGGGTGCCTTAGCCTGTGAAATGGCAGGAGCATTGAGGGAATCCATGGACATTCTTAAAGCTGAGAATCAAGTCAAGGTCCAAGTAGCTGACGCTGGGCCGTCCTTTTTGAAGAAGGAGTTTTTCTGGTCGTATCCAGATGAGTTTTTGGGTTATCCGAAGACGTTTGAGATGCTCGGCATCGAAGATGGAGGTTTGAGAGTGACCTTGGCGTCCTTCCAGCTGAAGGCAGACGCGGGTCAGTGGTGGAAGTATGCACGGGGGCATATTGGAGGGACTTGGGAAGCCTTTGTGGATGTCTTTTAGGCCAAGTACTTACCTGCTACAGTAAGGGAGAAGTTGAGGGATCAATTCTCCAAGTTAGTGCAGTTGAATACACCAGTGGCTGAGTTTGAGACGACGTTCACTAGTTTGGCGAGGTTTGCACCAGAGTTAGTGGTGGCCGAAGAGCGCTGGTGTTTGAAGTTCGAGAAGAGGTTGAGAACCGGGCTCATGTTTAGGGTGGCCGGATCCATGATTAGGGACTATGGGCACCTTGTAGAGGCTGCAGCCCATCTTGAGACTATCATGCTTGAGGAGGAGGAGAGGATGAAGGGCTCCAGGAGGAGTCAAGATGGACTGAGGAACAGTAAGAGGCAGAGGGGTTCCAATCCCCAACAGTCCCAATGAGCGTATTCGAGGTTACCTTTCCAGTGCCGAGTTTTGATTCTGAAAGAGGTGGTCACGGAGACATTACCTGTTTCAAGTGTGGCCAGTTGGGCCACAAGTCTCCAGCTTGCCCACAGAGGGGAGGAGAACAGCAAGTAGCATCATCTTCGGCTTGTTCTCAGGGCCAGAGTCAAGGGAGAGGTCAGCCGCTCACTTGTTATCAGTGCGGGCAGGCGGGGCACCTTAAGAGGTTTTGTCCACAGTTGGGTGGCACACCTGATGTGTCTAGTTCAAGGCAGACATAGAGTCACCAGCTAGCACAGTCAGCATAGGCCTCGAGGGCCAATCAAGGAGTCTCTTCGGCTCAGTCAATGCAGCAGTCTTATGCTCCGAGAGGTGAGCAGGTAGATCAGAGACCTACGGGCGTGTGTATCTTGTTACAGTACCGGATCTTGTACCTACTCCATCAGTAGTGAGAGGTACTTTTTTGTTCTTCAATTAGTTGCTAGTGTATTGATTGATACAGATGCATCCCATTCCCTTATATCTTCTGCATTTGCATCAATTTTGGGGTTTGAGTTGGCACATCTAGCATCCCCTATTTGTGTAGAGTCACGTATTGATAGTGAGGTTATTCTGAAACAGGGGTGTCTGGGTTGTGACATAGAGGTCGCTGGTCGTCAATTACCTTTTGCATTTGTTTTGCTTGATATGACTAGCTTTGATGTTATTTTGGGTATGGATTGATTATCATCATACCGGGCTGTTATAGATTGTTATCGTCAGAGGGTTACTGTATGTACCTTGAGCGGTGATTGCTTTTATTTCTTGGGGGACCGGGTGGATAGAGTCTTATCACCGGTATATGATTCATGCAGGCGGAGTGAACTTAGCTGTCTTCTTGCTAGCTTTTTGAGTAGTGAGTGTGAAGATGTTCAAGTTAAGCTACCGAGAGTGGTTTATGAGTACTCGGATGTCGTTCCTGAGGATCATATTAGTTTACCACCTTACTGGGAGCTCGAGTTCATTATTGATCTAGTGCCTGGCACGACACCGATTTCCATGGCATTGTATCGTTTTGCGCAAGTCAAGTTGAGCAAGTTGAAGATTCAACTCCAGGAACTACTAGATAAGGGCTTTATTCGCCCTAGTACTTCGTTTTGGGGTGTACCGGCTCTCTGTGCTAAAAAGAAAGATGGAGCCATGCTACTTTGTATCGATTACCGAAAGTTGAGGGTTACAGTTAAGAACAAATATCCAATGCCATGTATAGATGACCTGTTTGATCAGTTGAAACGGTCTCGTTGTTTCTCTAAGATAGACCTGAGATCGGGTTACCATCAATTGAGGATCAGTTAGGAGGATATCCCGAAGACGGCATTCCGTACGCGACATGGCCATTAAGAGTTTCTTCTGATGCCTTTTGGGCTAACCAATGCCCCAACTGTGTTTATGAACTTGATTAACCGAATCTTCAAAGAGTTCTTAGATCGTTTTGTGGTCATCTTCGTGTATGACATCTTGATTTACTTATCCTCTGAGGAGGAGCACGAGGAACACTTGCGAGTGGTGCTTGAGTTTCTTAGAGCCCATAAATTGCATGCTAAGTTTGGAAAGTGTGCGTTCTGGCTAAAAGAGGTTAAGTTCTTAGGCTATGTGGTGTCTGGGGAAGGGGTAACTGTAGATTCATCCAAGATTGAAGCAGTGCAGGATTGGGCACAACCTAAGAATGCTTTTGAGATTCATAATTTCTTGGGGTTGGCCGGGTATTACCGCTGGTTTGTGAAACATTTCTATAGATTAGCTTCGCCTTTGACTAGATTGACGAGGAAATGGGTTAAATTTGTGTGGAGTGAGACTTGTGAAAAGTCGTTCCAAGAGCTTAAGGTTAGACTTACCACCGCTCTATTCTTGATTATTTCAGAGAGGGGTTTGGGCAATTCTGTGTATTATGATGCCTCATGAGGGGGTTTGGGTTATGTATTGATGTAAGAGGGGAAAGTAGTAGCCTATGGCTCACGGCAATTGAAAACACATGATAGGAACTACTCTACTCACAACTTAGAGTTAGCAATAGTGATTTTTGTCTTGAAGATTTGGAGGTACTATCTGTATGGTGAGATATTTGAGGTGTTTTTAATCATAAGAGTCTGAAGTATCTGTTTACACAGAAAGACTTGAATTTGAGGCAGAGAAGGTGGATGGAGTTCATAGAGGATTATGATTTTGAGTTGCATTACCATCTGGAAAAGGCCAATGTTGTGGCCGATGCCCTAAGTAGAAAATCTATCAGTAGTGTAGCTTGTATTGCTGTTCGGGAATGGGAGATGTTAGGTACTCTTGGAGAGTTTGACTTGCATCTGGGCGAGTCTGTTGAGTTTGGAGCCTTATTTTTTGTAGTTACACAACCTACACTTGTGAGCCGAGTGTTAGAATCACGGAAGGGTGACCTTGAACAGAATCCCTCTGGGAGAATATCTCCAATGGGAAGGTAGAGAAGGACTTGACTGTGTATCTCGATTTGAGTGTGAGATACCGTGACCACTTGTTTGTGCCGGAGTCTTGCCGAGAGGAAGTACTTTGAGAGTTTCACTATTCACGCCTTGCGGTGCATTCGGGAGACACGGAGATGTATCATGACCTTAGTCGCCAGTTTTGGTGGAGGGGTATGAAAAAGGATGTGGCAGTGTTTGTATCGAGGTGCCTTACTTGTCAGCAAGTGAAGGCTGAGCATCAAAGGCCAGCGGGTTTGTTACAGCCCTTGCCTATAGCTGAGTGGAAGTAGAAGCATGTCACGATAGATTTTGTTGTGGGCCTTCCGAGGACTCAACGAGGTAGCGATGTCATTTGCGTGGTAGTTGACTAGTTGGCCAAGTCAACGCATTTTATCCCTATGCACGTAAGTGATTCGGTAGATTATCTTGCCGATCTTTATATTAGGGATATAGTGAGGTTGCACGGGGTCCCTGTGACGATTGTTTCGAATAGAGATCCGTGTTTTATAGCTTGACTGTGGCAGAGCTTGTAGAGTGCCTTGGGCACTAGATTGACTTTTAGCACGGCTTACCATCCTCAGATTGACGGGCAGTCCGAGCGTACTATTTAGATCCTTAAGGATATGCTTTGAGGCTGTATCCTTGACTTTAAGGGATCGTGAGAGAGACACCTACCCTTGGTGGAGTTTGCCTACAATAACAATTTCTAATCGAGTATTGGCATGGCACTGTTTGAGGCCTTGTATGGCCGATCGTGTAGATCTCCAGTGTGTTGGGCCGATGTGGGGGATGCACCTTTTTTGGGCTCAGAGTTGGTGTGGGAAACAACGGAGAAAGTAGCACTTATCCGTAAGAGGTTGGTTAGAGCCCAGAGTCGTCAAAAGAGTTACGCCGATCGTAGGAGAAGACCTTTGTCATTCGAGGTGGGTGATTATGTCTTTTTGAAAATATCACCTAGACGGGGTTTGATGAGATTTGGGAAGAGTGGGAAGTTATCCCCTCAGTTTATTGGCCTTTTTGAGATCCTTGAGCAGATTGGGGAGGTCGCCTATCGTTTGGTGTTACCACTACAACTTTCCAGAGTGCATGACGTGTTTCATATTAGTATGCTTCGGAAATATGAGCCAGATCCATTGCATGTATTGGATTGGACCGACCTAGTGGTAGATATTGATGCCTCGTATGAAGAGAGACCAATGAGATTCTTAGATAAGCGGGACCAAGTTTGGCGAGGCAAGACAATTTCCTTGGTCAAAGTATTGTGGAAACATCACGGGGTTAAGGAGGCAGCTTGGGAGCTTGAATTGGAAGTCGGAGAGAAATATCCGGACTTATTTGTTGATGTTTGAGTATATGTTGAGGTTTTAGTTTTGTTTATAAACTATGAAGACATTGTATATGTTTTGAATATGAAAGCATTGTATTTGTTAAATATGTTTCGGAAACGCAAGTTGTCTTGAACATTGTATATGTTGTTTAAGTTTTGAAAATGCAAACTTATCATAAACATTGAATATATTTTGGAAATATGAGATGTACATCTTGGAAGTGGTTGAATTTCGAAAGATGCATATTGATAAAACATGTTGAATTATATATTGTGGGGTTGTTCTATTGTGAAGGGATGGAATGACCAGTAGGTGGGTCATGGTAATGAGAATTGAATGGTAATAATTTTGGAAATTTGCTAAGTATGGTTTTGAAACTTGATTTGAAATTTCGGGGACGAAATTCTTTAAGGGAAGAGGTTATAGCGATCCTGGTTTTGACCTAACCTTTGTTACATTTTTGGCTCGGGTTTCATGGTTTAATATTGTATTCATGTCTTGTTTTTCTTCTTTAACTCTTTGACTTTGAGTTTTGGAACATGTTGGGCGTGTTTGAAACAAGTTGGTTGTTAGTTGGTCTAGATTGTTGTTGCCCAGATTTTGGCTTCTTCGCTCGTGCGAGGCTTCTTACGCTCGAGCGAGCCTTCTAAAATTTGGTTTTTCACTCGTGCAAGGTTTCTTGCGCTCGAGCGAGATTTGAGAGTTCTCAGGTTTCCTTCCCAAACACAAAATTTTTGGAAATGTGAAGTTTTTTCGCTCGAGTGAGGCTTATTGTGCTCGAGCGAGTGTGTGCGTCTCTAAATCTTCTAAAGCTTTGCATTCTGCGCTCGAGTGACTCTTCTTGTGCTCGAGCGAGGTCACTTGTTGTGTCTGGTCACTTGAGTGAAGGTCGCGTATATCAGTTTGTAGCAGAGGAGTTTTATACACTTTTGATTTCCTTTTTGCAAGAAACCCTAATTCAACATCCTTTCTCTCTAAAACACTCCATCTCTCTACAAATACTCTTTGATCCAAGCACCACTACTCTACTTCCTTCGAGAAAAAGGTGGAGCACCTTGTGGGCTTCCATTCTATCTGAACCAAGCTTGGTTTTGTGCACTTTTAAAGATCTTTTTCTTCTCCTTTAGGCTTCTACACTTCAGGTAGGGACATTCTACACCTTGATATGAGTTTTAACCTAGGTATTTGTCATTTTGTATAAGTGGTGGAATTTGGGAGGATATGGGGGAAGTTAGGGTTTGGTTTCAAATTTTAAAAGAGGGATTTTTATATTGGGTTCCATGAATATATATATATACATATGGGGTATTGAATATGGGGTTATATGGGTTAAAATGATAAAATTTGGACTTGGGATTGATATTTGGAAAATGGAAAAATTGTCCTGATTCGTGTTAAATAATTATTTTGTATAAATAATAAAATTGATATGGAAAATATGAAATTGAGAGGATGTGTAAATGAATGGTGTAGTTGGATTTGATAAATCACTCACTTATGAACAATTTGATAAATTACTTGTTTCATAAATTGTACATTTGTTTAGAAATATCTCTTTTGGACTATCGGTGGAGGATAGCTATGATTGTTGTAGACATTGTATGAGGACTAGGTGAATTGAAATTGATCATTTGAATTATGTCATTGAATATGACGGTTTGACTAAACCATTAAATATGTGATTTGGATAGTCATTGTATATGACAACGCTTTTAAATACATTGTAGATGTATCATTATTTGAGAGGAGATAGGGGATGGACTCCATTTTAAATTAAGTTGACCGGAGTGTCTAGGGTGAAAGTCCCGGAACCTTATATGTGTATATTTGGGTGCCGATTCCCTCAGACAAGAATCCGTGAAATGGCAAGAAGATTGAAGTGTTTGAATAATGATCATTATTGAATTGTGAACGAATGAGTTGTAGTCTCATTTGGGATTGTTTAGATGATAAAGAACTACAGCTATGCATTTATTTGAAATGAATGAATGGAAATGGATTAAGATGTGGTTATCAATATTGAATGGTAATGGGGAGAATGTAAGTTGGCCTTGAGTATTGGACTTTCATCTGACATTCATATCTTAGTTAAATCTCATATATTGTGTTAGTTTATCTCTACTAGCTTTGGCTCACCCTACTTGGAAAGCAATTTTCTGGTACAGGCGACATGCCTCCTTTAAGGACGTAGCTTGGGAGGACTTAGGGGCTGGAGGCTTTGTTTTATTACTTCTGTGTTAAATGTTTAATAAAGCCAAGGGCTTTACATGTATAGAGCCTAAGACTCTTTTTGTTGTAAGGTAGTGATATCTTGGAAAGATGTAAGCCCGTTGGGCATTTATTTTGTTGTTATCAGCTAGTGTTACATGCTGTAGTTTCTGAATGAACATTTATGAAAGTGTGATGCATGTAATATCTCTTGTAATATAAACTCTGATGAAGGAAAGTATAACATTTTCTATTATGTTCATGAATCTCATGGGATGGATTATTCATTTTATTTTGAGGGCGTTACAAAACCTTCCCTTGTGAGATATTATCGGATTTACTAGCTAACCAGTGAACATGATGTCTTGAACTGTTCAGCCGTTTGTGTAAACCAAGACAATAGAACTCACAACACATATTACTAGACATAGTTTAGTTCTCACTATTGTGTTCATTTTGGCCCTAAACAACCTGGTCTTTCATAAGTGCTCTAGAGAATCGTAGCCCTTTAAAAATCTTATTGAACCGGCCCAGTTCAGACTCACATAGGTGATTCTTATGAAGAGTATCCTGCCATACTCCACTAGGTTTACCTAGATATAAGAATCATTAAAATTTTACTTAACCTAAAACGCTGCAGACATCACTATTTCATCATAGAAATAAGTAGGAGTTTGACTCCCCAGTGATTCTTTTGAGTCATACACAACTCGGTTGTCCCTTTGAACCTAGATCTTAGAATCTCTATTCAACTAGGTTGGGTTGCCATTGTGGTAAGTCTTATTTAATTGGCTTAAGTCACATTCCCCTCGATGAATTCTCAACTAACTCTCTTGCTAACCCTTTGGTTAGTGGATCCGCTATGTTGTCTTTAGACTTTACAAATTCAATGAAAATAATTCCATTAGAGAGTAGTTGTCTCACGGTATTATGTCGACGACAAATGTGTCGTGACTTACCGTTATACATATGACTCTGTGCTCTACCTATTGCTAATCGACTATCAGAATGTATGCATATAGCAGGCACCGATTTTGGCCACATTGGAATATCTTCAAGGAATTGGCGAAGCCATTCTGCTTCTTCCCTAGTTGTATCTAAAGCTATGAATTGTGATTCCATAGTAGACCTAGCAATGCAAGTCTGTTTGGAAGATTTCCAAGATACAGCCGCCCCATCAAGAGTAAAGACATACCCACTGGTGGATTTTGAGTCTCTAGTATCCGATATCTAGTTTGCATCACGGTACCCTTTAAGTACTGCTGGATATCTAATATAATTAAGCCCAATGTTACGAATAAATCTAAGGTATCTTAGAACCGTTATAATTGCTTTCTAGTGTTCTACTCGTATATCTACTTAATTTACTTATTACATAAGCTATATCTGGGCAAGTGCAGTTCATCAAGTACATTAAGCTTCCAATAATTTGGGCATACTCTAATTGAGAAATACTTTCTTGTACATTCTTAGAAAGAAACAAATTAACATCCACAGGTGTTCTAGCAAGATGATCACCATCTTTGCTGAATTTGTCAAGGATTTTCTCAATGTAATGAGATTGTGACAAAGCATAACCTTATGATGTTTTGGTAATTTTCATACCAAGAATTACATCAGTAATCCCCATGTCTTTCATGTTAAAATGTTTATTCAACATTTTCTTGGTAATTTTAATCATTTCATTATTACTACCTATGATGAGCATATCATTTACATAAAGACATACAATGACATAACTTTTGTTTGTGTTTTTAATATAAACACATTTGTCATGCTCATAAATTTTAAATCCATTTGACGTCATTGCCTTGTCAAATTTCTCATGCCATTGCTTTAGTGCCTGTTTTAAACCATATAATGATTTAACCAATTTACACACTTTCTTTTATTTTCTTGGAACAGAAAATCCTTCTGGTTGTTCCATGTAAATTTTGTTCATCTAAGTCACCATTTAAGAAAGCAGTTTTCACATCCATTTGATGAATTTCTAGATTGTACAAAGATACAATGGCAATTAGCATTCTAATGGATGTTATTCTAGTAACCGGTGAATATGTGTCAAAGTAATCATGATCTTCTTTTTGTCTAAAACCTTTGACCACAAGTCTTACCTTGTATTTGTCAATTGAACTATTCGTTTTCATTTTTCTTTTGAAAATCCCCTTGTAGCCAAGAGGTTTACAACCTGGTGGTAAGTCCACTAATTCTCAAGTGTGATTTTGCAAGATGGATTTAACTTCACTGTTTACAGTTTCTTTCCATAAAGGAGCCTCGAGATTAGACATAGCTTCTTTGAAAGTTAAGGTCTCATTTTCTAACAACAATGTTAGAAAATCTGGACCAAAAGATTTTGAGGTTTTAGCACATTTACTACGCCTAAGTTCCTCTTCTTCATTTTGATGTATCTCTTGCCCTTGTTCTTGATCATGTTCTTGATCTTGACTAATAATTGCATCATGAGATCTGTTGTTATTACTAGTCTTTTGTCTAATCTTATTCAAAAACACATGTTCAAAGAAAGATGCATTCCGAGATTCGATAATAGTATTTACATGCATTTCAGAATGTTCTGATTTATAAATCAAAAATCGATACGCACTACTATTCTTGGCATAACCAATGAAATTGCAATCAACGGTTTTAGGACCTATCTTAGTCCTTTTTAGGACTAGGAATAGCCACTTTAGCCAAACACCCTCACACTTTTAAGTATTTGTAGGATAGTACTCTCTCATGCCACAATTCATAAGGTGTTTGATTCATTTTCTTTTAGGGTACTTTCTTAAGTATATAATTAGCAGCAAGTATTGTTTCTACCTACAAGTTCTGAGGTAATTCAGAACTTATTAACATGACATTTATCATTTCTTTTAAAGTCCTATTTTTTCTTTCAGCAATTCCATTTTGCTGAGATGAGTAAGGAGCGGTGGTTTAATGAATTATTCCATGTTCTTTACAAAACTCACTAAAAAGGTGATTCATATTTGCCACCTCTATCACTTCTAAGTTTCTTAATTTTCTTACCAAGTTGATTTTCAACTTCACTCTTATATTGAATGAAAGTTTCCAAAGCTTTATCCTTGATTCGAATTAAATAAACATAACTATATCTAGTATAGTCATCTATAAAAGTGATAAAATATTTTTTCCTACATCTAGTTTGAATTGATTTTAAATCACAAATGTTACTATGAATTAATTCAAGTGGTTCCGTACTTCTTTCAATTGAATGAAAATGAGTTTTGGATAATTTTGCCTCAACGCAAATTTTACATTTATGATTTGAATCAATGTAAAATTTAGGTAAACATTCCATATTAATTAATCTACGCAAAGATTCGTAATTAACATGTCCAAGTCTACCATGTCATAAATTTGAAGACTCAAGCAAGTAAGAAGAATATGTATTTTTATTAATAATAGAGGGTACAACAGTCATTACATTCATTTTGAAAAGGCCACCAGTCATATAACATTTTCCTACATACATTCCATTTTTGGTAAGTACAAACTTGTCACTTTTAAAAACTAGCCTAAACCCATTTTTACTCAACAAAGTCCTAGAAATAAGATTGTTGCGAATGTTCGGTACATGCAACACATTATTGAGAGTGAGTTCCTTTCCAGATGTCATCTTCAAAATAATCTTTCCTTGTCCTTCAACTTTAGAAGTCGAGGAGTTGTCTATAAAAAGTTGTTCACCGTTGTCCACTTTAGAATAAGATGTGAACATCTTTTTGTCGGCACATATATGGCGAGTAGCGCTAGTGTTCACCCACCATTCTTTAGGATTTCCGACAAGGTTTACCTCGGAAACAACTGCAAAAAGATTTATGTCATCTACACCATTGGGAATATTGTCCACTTCGGTCATATGGGCTTGAGCAAGCTTCTTACTTATTCTTCTTTGCTTTTGCTTTTGCAATGACAATCTTTGGCTCGGTGTCCCTCTTTGTCACAGATATAACACTTGCCATTAAACTTGTACTTTTTAGTTCCCCCCCTTTAGAGCCTTGTGATGAACTTTCTTCAGAAAACTTCTGTTTCTTTGCTTTTGGAGCATGTTCCACCTTATTTGCCTTAGACTCCATTAGATGCTTACCAGCCCGTTTTTCAGAATTGTGGTTGTCCTTTTCAATCCTCAAACGCACAATTAATTCTTCTAAAGACATTTCTTTGCACTTGTGTTTGAGGTAGTTCTTGAATTTCTTCCAGCCTTGTGGTGACCTTGTGGTAATTTCTCAATTAAGGCAGCAACTTGGAAGGATTCACTGAGAGACATGCCTTCTGCGTAAATGTTATGCAGAATGAGTTAGTGATCTTGAACTTGGCCGATCATAGTTTTAGAATCAACCATCACAAAGTTCAAGAATTTGCCAATCACAAATTTTTTTGAGCCAGCATCTTTTGTTTTGTACTTTTTCTCCAAAGACTCTCAAAATTCCTTTGCTATTTTGATAGGATTGTAGACGTTGTATAATGTATTGTCAAGTTCGTTCAAGATGTAGTTTCGGCAAAGGAAATCAGCATGTTTCTAGACATCGATCGCAACAACCACTTGCCGGTTAGTTTCATACTCGTTTAGAGTAGAAGCATTCTCACGGAGAAAACAAGCCAAGTTCAGAGTAGTAAGATGGAACAACATTTTCTGTTGCCATCTTTTAAAATCAGTTCCTGCGAACTATTTTGGTTTCTCACCGTGATTGACTGGCACAGTCATAACATGAGGGGTTGGAGTAATTGCAACCACCATACTAGTATTTGTTTGGGCATTAGTTTGACCAGTTTTAGTAGCCATGGATTCTATATTATAAAACAAAATTATAATTAGAATTTTATACTACACAGAAAATTTAAACCAAAGCCATAGAATTAAATTTTGTAAAAATAAAAGAAACAAGAATTGTAACTTTTATTTTCAATTAATTTGGAAATAAAATAAAATTTTATTTAACCAAATTAATTTCACATAGAAAATTAAATTTCTGTAACATTTCAATAATTAAAATATTGAAACAGAATTTTAATTAATAAACACTCAAAAATAATTTTTGAAAACCAAAATTAATTTCTGACAAAATTCCACAAATAAATATTCTGAATTGTTAATGACACAAGTATATTACTACTAGTTGTCAAAGAAAATAAATAGTATATTGGTACTATCTGTCAAACAGTATATCGCTACTATTTGTTTTTCAACCAGAATATTATTTTGTAAAATCATAGAAAATAATTTCTATAAGAAGAATAAAGAGAAAGGGAAACAAACAAAAAATTTTGTAAACATAATAATTCGAATCTGTCTTAAGATTGTTTGAACAATCTTCTGTGTAAAATAAATAATTTGAAACCAAATAAAATAAATAACTTACAGAATTTATTTTACCAAAGTGAAAGAAAAATTAAAAGATCAAGTCGAGTGTGTGATACTCTGTCCTTAAAACAGATACGCCCCGCTACGGTGCTTATAGACAAATGGCGTCTATCTCCCAAGATACAATGATCTTCACAAATTGTAGTAACACTCCAAACAATTTGTACGGCGAACAAAACCTTATGCTCTATACTCTCTTTAATTTTCCTAAAAAACTAATATGAAGAATAAATTATGCAAGAGAGCAAAATAGACTGCAAAACGAATTTTTTAGATTGTTTTTTTGGATCATCTTGGGATATCAAGACTGCTGGAAATGGGTCTTAATTTATAGGCAACTTGGTGACCATTCATACTACCGGAACAAGTAGAATCTAAAGTGAACAGGTGCAGAATTTAAACTTGACAAATTTGCTGCCAGTTTTGAATCTGTTCAGTAGATTTGAACCAATCCAAACTACTGGCAGTTTTAGGCAGTTTTATACTTGTCAAAAATAGTTTAAATCTGTTCGAAAATAAATTTGTTGTGGAATCAAATGAAAAGGTGCAATTCAAACTCAAATCTGTTGAAACCTAATTTAAATCTGTTCAAATTTGTCTGGGCAGATTTAAATTTGTTTGGAAAAACAGATTCGTCTCAAAGTGCAACAGACATTGTTTGGATAGTTAACTGCTTTGAAAAATTGATGAAGAAGTGACAAATCGACAGAAAAATTAAATTAAAAAATGAATTAATTTTGAAAAGAATTTTCGAAAAAATTCAATAGGACAGCGGCAGTAGCGACGGCACACACGTATGGTTGTTTAAGCTAAGGTTCCATTTGTCCATAACTTCTCCTTTCTACAAACTTGGGGTGCCCCTTGGGGCCCAACCCAAGTGTTGCCACCTAAAGTTTATATATATACACGCAAACTCTCTTAAAGTTTCAATGTGGGACAAGCCTTACAAGGAAACCCACATTTAATTCTTTAATTACCCATTCCACGAATCCAAAAACGACGTCAAGTTCCTATTCACTCATAAATAGTTTTGACGATCTGTCTTCACCGTGTGACTTGCCATGCAGTAAGGAATACGTCACATCTTCGGACCCATCCCAAAAGATGTTTGGGACCCACTCAATTTTGGTGTTAAAGTTGGCTCAAAATAAGCCTATAAAAAATCAATTTTCCAACATCCCAAACCCTAATTTGTTGAAGTAAGTTGAAGTATATGCTGCCATATTATGGAGACCACTCCTATATGAGTTATTGTTGGTATCCAACACCCCCTGCGCTTTTATACTTTGAGCACATCACAGACTTCCACAATGCTTTGTCTTCCCTACCATACCTCTACCACCATTTTAGTAACAAACAATCATTCACTTCATTTAAATCTCTCACCCCCAATCCTCTTTGAATTTTTCTTTTGGCTACCTCCCTCCACTTGACCAGATGCACTTTCTTTTTACTGTTAGACCCACCCCACAAGAATGATGATTGAATCTTATCAATAGCCTTAACTATTCCTTTAGGCATTTTAAAAATTGAAAGGAAATAGGTTGGCAAGTTTGAAAGAGCTGACTTAATCAAAGTGAGTCTCCAAAACATAAGACATCATCTTTCTCTTCCAAGAAGAGAACTTCTTCTTCACTTCCTCCACCACTGGCTACCAGGTGCTTCTCCTCTTGGGATTGGCCCCTAAAGGCAATCCTAGTTAGTTGATTGGCAATTTACTGGTAAGGCAATTCAAGATTCTAGGAAACTCCTTAGTTTGATCTTCCTGGAAGCTGTAGACACCCCATTTTGACCGGCCCTAAGACTTGGGCACTTTCTTTTGATTACCCGATGATGACAATTAGAATGTGTTTCTTAAAAAATTCTCAGTAAGAAATATGGAATTTAAGTTTTAATCCCAACCTTCACCCATTTTTTGGCCAAACTATTTTAGACCTTAAAACCCTCTTTTCAAAATATGTTTTGTTTTAAATGTTTCTACAATGTCCCGAGGCTCCCATTTCGATTAAAATATTGCACTTTTCAGTAAACCGAGTAAGGACAAAGTGGAAATAAATGGAAGGGAGGTGAAACTTTTTGAAAAATATTTAAAAACATCTTCTTATAGGTTTGGAGTTGAAGGAAATAGGAGGGGATGAAAGAAAATTGGTTTAGGAAAAGGATGAGTATCAAATCATTAAGAAGGAAATGAGCAGCCTTCACTTAATTAGGCATTTTTCTTTGTACACTTGGAATTTAAATGTGAGGCCACCACCATTGGAAAGTAGACTTCTGAGGCTTCAATTTAGACCCAAGAACCACCTCAGACCAAGTCCAAATAAGGGAGATATGCCCATTTGAAGTTGGGCATAAGAGCAGATTTTGTTGACCCAGCCCGAGACAGCCTTTACTAAATTAGGCATATCTCTTTTTACACTTGGAATTTAAATGTGAGGCTACCACCATTGGAAATTAGACTTCTGGGGCTTCAATTTGGACTCAAGAACCGCCTAAAACCAAGTCCAAAACAGGGAGATATGCCCATTTGAAGTTGGGCATAAGAGCAGATTTTGTTGACCCAGCCCGAGACAACCTTTACTAAATTAGGCATATCTCTTTGTACACTTGGAATTTAAATGTGAGGCCACCACCATTGGAAAGTAGACTTCTGGGGCTTCAATTTGGACCCAAGAACCGCCTAAAACCAAGTCCATATAGGGGGGATATGTCTATTTGAAGTTGGACTTAAAAGCAGATTTTGGTGACTTGGCCCAAAACAACAATAGCCCATTTTTTCTTGGTTTTGGTTCGGTTGGGACAACCCATTTACCTATTTTCTGAGCCATTCAAGTGCATCCACTTATCCTCCATTATACCTAATCATCCCCCATTGTCAAAAAGAGGTTTTGTTTGCATCCATAAAGGAGTATCCCATGCAACCACCTTGAAAATTTGCTCTCCTATCACATTCTTGTCTCCCACCTTGTCTCCCACCTTCTTTTTGACCTTTACTCTCCCTCATTGCCTATATAGAATGATTATATTGTAAGAGAGAAGGAAGACCACGAAATTGAAGAGAAAGGAGTGAGAAAAGAGTGAAAAAAGAGAGAAAAATTGAGTTTTTGAGCAAAAAATATTCCTACCATATACACCCCATACCTTCCATAGCTACTGAAATTCCTCATTTCCATATGCCAAAACCACTCCAAAAATTCTAATATAGCCAAAGATCAATTGCCTTGATCATAAGGAAGAGTGTCTAGTGATTGAAAGTGAGAAAACTAGAGAGTTAGCCACTTTCTATACCACAAACTCCATAAACTCCATAATTTCGAATTGAGGATTTGAGAACACATTTCCTAGACTTGAGGGTGATCAAGAGGAAGTTTGGAAATCAAAAAGTTTAATCATTCTTTGGAAGGTTTTGCTTGGCCTAATTGGTCGGCCGGCCTAGTTGGCCGACCGGTTAACTTCTTCCGAACATGATGTCGTAATCTCCCAATATTGACCAATTTTCGCCGGCGGTTCTAAAGAACATGAAGCTTTTATTTTATTTATTTTTTTTTATTTTGAGTGTATTGTGAGGTTTTTATTTTGTTGTAATATTCTCATCATCTCTCTCTAATTTGGATTTGTAATATTTACAATGTTGTAATAATTCCCCGCCCCGTTTTTTTCTATCCCGTTCTTTTACTTGCTTTCTTTATTTGTACATAAGCATCATATTTATTTTTCATCATAGTTATGCTTTGCATCCATGTTTCATGCATCTTGATTCGGCTAAGTTTGCATTTGTAGATTTAATCAATTTTTATGTGATTATGTGCGCTACCTCATGTTTTTGAGATGATTCACATATCATATTTTAGAAGCCGAATCTTTAGTTGCATCTCATGAGTGAATTGCATTAGGATTTTGTATATAAGATCATGCATATTTTACTAACTTTATTTTGTAGCTTGTTCGTGGGACGTCAAACATGTAAGTTTTTATCCTTTAGCATCCCGTTTGTGTGTGTTTTTCTTACTATGTCTAGTATTCTACCATGAGGCTATTCGCTTATGTGATATAACTCTATGAATGTCAGTGGATGGAGGTTGTGTCACTTAATTTGGAATGATGTTGATTTTTCGTGCTTGTAAACTCAATTTATTTGGGTTGTACATCGTCAAAACTCTTTCAAAATGCATGATATCAAATTGTTCCAAAATGAATGGCATAGTCTATACTTGTATGCTTCACATAGTAAATTTTAGGATTTATTCAATAATCAGAACATGAACATAGAAAGAAAATAAAAAAGTCATATCATGGTTTAGTAGAGGCCGATCTTTTGATTGGGTGAGCGGGGGTGCTCATTATTGACCTTTCCCTCTCATACCTAAGATTCCGAGCCAAGCATCCTTGGTTACAACGAACAGTGGCCTTGGCACCGAGTCATGGGTTTCCTAATTTCCCAAAATATTAGGTGGCGACTCTGAGTTCTGATGACGCAATCCATTTTTGACAAAATTGCAATAAAATGTATTTTCACTAAAAGTTTCCAAATCTGGACTCTCATCTACGTTTCACATTGCACTTGTGAGACTAGATCAAAGAGATCTCGGGGGTCCGAACTGTTTAACGCGCGCGAGTACCCCCTGGGCATGTTACAGAAGCCCACTCCACATACCACACTTTTGTGATAGTTTATTTTTAACCCAGACATCACCTCAAAACACCTTAATACTCTTTTTATGTTTAGAATTTCCACCTCGTCATCTTCACAGAATATGATAGTGTTATCAGCAAATTGTAGAGGTGAGATTCTCAATTCATTAGGGCCAACAGTAGCACCATTAAATAGTTGTTTCAACTTAGCCCTTTCTAGTAAGAGATTTAAGCTTTCTACTGTAATGTTAAACAAAAAAGGAGAGAGAGGATCCCCTTGTCTTAACCACTTTTTTTGTTGGAATTCTTCAGTAGGTGAACCATTAACCAATACAGACACCATTGTTGTAGAGAAGCAAGTCTTCATTAACTCTAGCCATTTTTTACCAAAACTTAGATTTCTCAACATTGAAAGTAAGAATTTCCAATTTATTGAATCATAGGCTTTCTGAAAATCTAATTTTATGATAACACCTTTCTCCTTTGATCTTTTCCACCAATCAACAACTTATTTGCAATTAGCACCCCATCTAAGATATGCCTACCTCTCACAAAAGCTGTTTGCACCTCACTAATCATTGATGGTAGAACCTTCTTTAATCTTCTAGATAGAACCATGGCCAAAATCTTATATACTGAGCTAACTAAATTGATTAGTCTATAATCCCCCAAGCCTGTAGGATTATCCCTTTTAGGAATTAGAACTATGAATGAGTTGTTCACCCCTTTTGAAAGCTTTCCATTAGAATGAAACTTATGCATTAGTGGAACTATTTTCCCTTTCGTTAATTTCTAGCTCTTTGAATGCAAGATTGGTTAAAACTATCTGGTCGAGGGACCTTATTTCTATTACAGTCATGTCTTCGCCTGCACCACTTCTTCTTCAAGAACACTACTCGAGGTCTCACCTCGAGAACCTATGGTGGAAAAGGGGCCTAAAAGTTTTGGCCTTAAGCTCCAATTTTTTGAAAACTACTTTCTAAAGTAGCTAACAACTGCTTGCTTAACCTGGTCTAGTTCCTCAAAGCTTACATCTTCTACTATGACTGAATCTAGCAAGTTCTTCCTCTGCCTATTGCTAGCCACGAGATAAAAGAACCTAGTGTTTTTATCACCATTTCGAGCCCACGCCAACATGGATTTTTGATGCCACAACCTCTCCTTATTTTTGCTGAGTTTCCACACCTGGCTTCTCATCTCTCTTGTTTTCTTTATTTCCAAATCTTGTAGGGGCCTTGACTCTACCTTCAGATCCAACTCATGTAACTCCTCTTCTGTTGACTTCAGTTGATTGTCTACATTGCCAAACACCTCCTTGTCCCATTTCTTTAGATGAATTATTAGATTATAAAGTTTTCTTATAAGTCTGTAACTAGCCCACCCTTGAACTTGTGTTTCCTCCCAAGTCTTTGTAACTTCAGGCATGAACTTAGGATGTGATATCCAAACATTAATAAACCTGAATGGTTTAGGGCCCCAATTCCTCTCGTCCTCCTTAATCATGATTGGACAGTGGTCAGAAATTGTTCTAGGTAAACCCCATTGCTTAAAGGAGAACCTTTCCAGCCATTGGGAGTCTAACAAAAATTTATCAATCCTACTCCACCTATCCCCATCTAATGCAATACACCAAGTGAAGTTTCTACCTAACATAGGCAAATCATTCAACTCCAATTGTTCAACAAACTCATTAAAATCCTTCATCCCCCTCTATCTTCTTAAGCGTCCTTTCCTTTGACTCATATATCTGATCTCATTAAAATCCCTACTCATACACAATGAATTTGGATAATGGGGTTTCAATTTTACTAAGGAAGCCCATACTTGTTTCCTTTTTAGAACCTCATTTGGAGCATAGATATTAGAAATTACACCCTCAAAAGAGTTACAAAAAGAACATGAGAGAAGAATAAAATGTCCGCTACTGGAACACGCATTAAGCACAAAGATTTCAGGCCTTCAAATGCACAAAAGGCCACCTGTACTTCCTTTTGAATCTACTATCATGAATCTAATCTCCTCAAAAGGCCATAGTGATTTCACAAACTGTTTATCCGTTGAACTTCATTTTGTTTCTTGTGACAAAAGAACATCAACATCCCTCTTCCTTACCATATTTTTTATTTCCCTTTTTTTTTTTTCCTGGCCTTCTCAACCTTATTACATTCCATGATAAATCTTCATTTTGAAACCAAAAAACTAACACCCATAGCCCCTTTTGACAGCCACTTAGGCTCTGGCTGCCCCCTCTTCTCCTTCAATTCTTTCCAAGTCATGCTCTTCTAGGTCAACCATCTTCCTTACCACCTCATCTTCTTTTCCTTAGTAGTTAAGCCTTAGCATTTTACCAACTTTCACTGTTGACTTTGCTTCATCAATCAGCTTCTTTCTTCTGACCATTGGGTTGCTTTGGGACCTTAACAGGGATGTGCTTGTTGCTATTGCTGCTGCTCTGAAAATGGAGCATCTTTGTAATCGAAGTCTGCCAAAATGCCTTTTTGGTTAAGATAGCCTCTATTCGAACTGATGCCCCTCCTTGGACCAGTACCATTTTTTCTACACTTACTCAGATTTGCTGATACTACTTCTTTACCCTTTTTGCCTTTCCCAGCCCTACCTTTCTCTACTTGTTAGGTTGTATGATTGCCCCTTGTCCTAGGTTGGGTTTGGGCCACACAATTACTCAAATTAGAGCCTGCCTCCATACTTGGTCTATTGGGCTCAGCCCCACTTGGACTCCTTCTAATACTACCTCCACGTTGATATTGGGTTCTTCACCTTTTCTTGGGCTGACCTCTTGTTGTAGATCCTCCCCACTAGAGCATGCCCCAGCATTTAAGTTTCCCATTCTATTACTTTTTTTAGAGTTAGCTATCACATCATTGCCATCATTTCCCATGCTAGCACTTTTGTCAAAGTCAGCTATTGCATGCTTGCTATTATTTCCCATATCTACCTCTTCTAATCTAGCTTTCACTATGCCCAGCACCCTACTTGTCACATTATACCCTTCTTCTACCTCATTCTTGTTGCAATAGCTTTTGCTTTTACTTTCTCATCCCCACCATTGCCAGACATCTGATCCACCTCTTCTTTCGTGTTAGAATGCAATTGTTCATGCTCATGGCTTCTACTCTCACTAGAACTTGGAATTATGCAAATTGGAAGTTCTTCATAGACCTTAATTGGGATATGCTTCCCTTTGTACTCCAGGAAAACTAATGCATTGATCATCTCCATGCACCTCGTAATCACTCTTACTATGCCATACTGAAAGGTTCTTGGATTGCTAATATTTTCCTGAAATTGAACTACTAACCTCCATTGACTGCCAATATTTCTAAAGGTGGTAACACTTCAGAGATTAAGAGGAATGCCAAAGCATGTGATCCAAACACATCTCTCTTGCTCTACCAAGTGGCCTTTACCCCATTCTTCTACTGAATCACACCACTCCTTACTCCACCTTGCAATTTTTTCCTCCACTTCCTTCATATGCTGTATTGATTTAAAAGTCAGCACAGCTGCTCTACCTTCCCCTTCTCTTGCAATCACATCTTTCATATCCCTGTTACTCAATTCTGCTACGAAATCTTTAAAGGAGAAAAAAGTACTTAGCTTTACTACTAAACTCTCATATAACCATCAATTTCCTTCCTCATAAGCTTTTATCACTACTTTCTCATTCTCTCTTGCTTCTCCTTTTTGTAATACCTCTGCATACAACTTCTTATCCCCACTGCCCTTCCTGTGCTACATCCTTGTTCCTTCTTCGCCTCTGCTCACCACCCTTTGCTCCATTTGTTCAGGTTTTTGGAAGTTTGCTCTTTTTACCTTCAATGCCCTGTGATCACACCATAGTCCGTCTACCTTATGGATCGCTACCTCTGTAGCCACCTTGCAATCATACCTTACAAAACCAAATTTGGATCCTGTTGCTTTCCTTCTCTTTCCTGGGGTGAACGTATCCTTAACTACACCAAACTTACTAAATAGATTAAACAATCCTTTTGGATCCATGGATTCCGGAATGTCATCCACGAAAATAGTAACCATCCTTGACTCCTTTCAATATCCATGTCGATTTCCCACTCTACTCATTCTGATAACTGGATTCTACCATCCACTCTCCATCGATGACTATTAACCGATCTTAAAATCGCAACACCAATGATAATTTGAGAATTCTTGATAGAACATTTGTAAATGCAATTCACATGACCATTGCAAAAAGAGGCATAGCAGAGATAGATAGTGAGAGCACCACTGACATTTTAAAGTGTCACAATCCTGTATTTTTTTATAACATAAATGTGATCTTATTATAAGTTATAGATGTCTAATTGACTTTATTTTTTCATAGATGATAAGAAACTTTGCAATATGACCAATTCAAATCACTAAAATAAATTTGAAAAATACTTTCACAAGCTTACAGCAAGATGTTGTGCCTTAGCCACAACACCCTCCCAGCACTGAGGCACAACACTCTCGCAGCTTCCCATTTCACCACACAAGCCTCAAGACTCGAGCTTGGTATAGGTGTTGACAATCCCAATTGAGTATCTTAATGAGTTTTCATCCACATAAATAGAAATAAAATTATTTTGTTTATGGAGCTAAAAATGATTGAACTTTTTTCCTTGTCTTTAGAAAAAAAAAAAAAAATGTTTGGTTTAAGTCAATTTTTCAAATATATATATATATTTGGAAAATTATACTAATGATCTCTATAGTTTGGAACTTGTGTCATTTTTATTCCTAACTTTTCAATTGTGACACATTTGATCATAAATTTTAAATCTTGTTTCAAATAAAGACAATTGAAGATACCATTATTTAATTTTAAGAGCAAAATCGTCAATTTGATAAAATATAAATTAATTTGACAAAAAAAAGTGACAAAATAATATTTTTGAATTTTTAAAAATTATTTATACTCACTAAAGATAAAATTATGTAAAATTGATAAATATTTATTTATTTTTACCAAATTAATTTTTATTATGTGTTTGGATGATGATCATATGATAGATGGTTGTTTTTATTTTCATTAAATTGGTTTATATTTTTCCAAAAATCAAATATGACGATAACTTAATATCATTATTAAACCAATTCATTAAATATTAAAATTCTAACAACCGCCCATTACATGATTATCATCTAAACACATAATAAAAATTAATTTGGTGGAAAAAAATGTCTAAAATATTTATTAATTTTACATAATTTTATCTTTGGTAGGTAGAAATAATTTTTTAAAATTGAAAAATATTTTTTTTGACATTTATTTTTGTCAAATTTGTTTATATTTTATCAAATTGACGATTTTGCCATTGAAATTAAGCAATTGTATCTTCAATTGTTCTTAATAAGATTCAAAATTTAGGAGCAAATGTATCATAATTGAAAAGTTAAAGACTAAAGTGACACGAATCCCAAACTGTAGGGACTGTTAGTGTAATTAGCCATTTTTTTTTCCGTATTTTGTATTTTATTGAATATTTTAATATTTTATGCAACTTTTTTTTTTTATTCTTTATTTTTTAGATACACTTAATCTAGATATACTTAAAAAGTATAATATTTGTGGGAAAAATACTTTAAAAATTCACCAAAAAAAAAAAAACTATTTAAAAAATACAAAAATTCAGTAGACTTTTGTATTTTGTTATATTTGATGAATTTTTCAAAAATTTTGTACACATTTTATACATTTTAAGGCCAAGTTTGGGAAGACTAAATAAGTGTACTTTTTGTCTTTTTGGACTAAAAATTTGAGGTTGAAAATATAGATGTTTGGGTTAATTTTTTAACTTTTTATGGAAAAATGTGTAATAAAAAATTGTAAAAATTGGTTTGTAGAGGAAAATTTGAATTGGGAGTTGTGCAGCCGTAATTGTTGACTTTTAATGAATAGTTTTAACTTTTTAACTTTTTGAGTAACTTTTTAACTTTTTGACTTTTTTGGGAGTACCCAAACTTTGCCTAAGTATATCAAGATTTAGTGGATCTAAAAACAAAAAATAAAAATAATTAAACATTTTAAAAAATACTAAAAATATAAAAATATAAATTAAAAACTCAAAAAATTGTTTTTAAAAACTGCAAACCAAAATAAATTTTCAAATATTTCCAAACGATGGATTAACTTATATAGTATATAAAGATAATAAGAATGTCAATTGTACTAAAACTCTTATTAAAAGCATTATGACCAAAGATGACTGGATATCTATTGGATATTTAAGTATTACTATTTTTGTATATAACGAATTATATTTGACATTTTATACTTGTAATAAGATTATTAATATTTATATTTTAATAAGATTGTTGATATCTATAGAATTATTTTTAAAGATAATGGGCAATGGGTTTTGCAATTCCGGATAAAAAGTCCATAAAAGAGCCACATCAGCAGTAGTAGAGTCCAAGTGCAACTCAATGGGTTTCGTAGTTTAACATTGCAAGATTAACGACCCATTTAATTTTGATCGATCCACAATAGCTTGAATCTAAGAATGGATGGGATTGGGTATGCCTAAAACAATTTGACAATTCCTATTTGGTGCATCACTTAGGAAATTAGGGTTCCATGTTCTGCCCAAAATCAAAATTTCCACTTCCAAAATAAGGGCAAATCCGTCATTGGACTACTCTGAAAACAAGTTTGTAGTCCTCAAACACCCCTAATTTTTCTGGGAATAGAAAATATACCCCTACTCATATATAGTAAAATTCCACACAAATTCAAAGTCTTAAACCATGAGAACTCCTCCCCAAAATCCTTTGTTCTTTATTTCCACCGCTTTCTTCTTCTTCTTCTTCTTCTGCAGTGTGAATTTTTTCTGTGCAGTACTTTCATGGAAAAGCTTTCCTCTCTCTCTTAAACTCACCAAATAATGTTGTACTTACCTTGTAGGGCATGAAGAGTTGAAAAAAAAACCTACAATTTTCTTTTCCTTTTTTTTTTTAGTTATTTATTTTCTCTCCTGCACTCTGTGGATTATTGTTCTAGAATGTTGATGACGGGAAACAACAACGAAGAAGAGGAACGGAGGAATCGCCCCGCATGTGCATCATGCAAGCACCAGAGAAAGAGGTGCCATGAAGGATGTCTTATGGCACCACACTTCCCCTCGAGCAAGACGGAAGAATTTGAAGCAGTGCATGCAGTTTTCGGCGTTTCTAATGTTACAAAGATCATCAAAACCCTTGATTTCGCAGGGCAGAAACAGGCAGTTAAGTCTTTCATATGGGAAGCATTGTGGTGGAAACGAGACCCGGCTCACGGTCCTCTTGGGCACGTGAAGTTAGAGGAGACACCCAATTTCTTGAATGAACAAAGAAACTACCAAAACACCATGCAAAGTCTACTGCCGCATCCACCACCTTCTTCTTCTTTAATACCATGTTTACCGTGGATTGGAGACTATGGTATCAATGCTATGAATTTTATCCATAACAATGGACAATTGGCCTCAAAATCATCAGCTGTGACTGTAAACCCTAGTTATGTGCAACAACAAATAGGAGGTGTTAACAACCCTAGTTTTATGCAAGCACAAGAGAGGCAAAGCAATGGAATAGGGGGTCTTATTCAAGCCTGTGACCAAGTTCTTTTACAAGGGCAAGAGGGAAGACACAGTGAAGCAATTGCACAAGGACAAGATAGGGTAATTCAAGAAAGAGCAGTTATGCGTAGTGGTCACGGTACGGTTGGTCCAATTTTTGGGCATGGAGGAGAACTGATGAGGCTGGTCAGCCAGGGGAGAGAAGGCAGTGTGCAGAATAATCGTAGCAATGTTTTACCAAGAGGAGGGAGAGTTAGGGTTAGAGGAGATGATAACCTTGCAGATCACAATCAACAATATATGAGTAATACTACTCATAAAAACAATCTAGGTAAATAGTTAATGGGTTAATTACACTTTCAACTCCTGTAATTTGATTTAAGTTTTACTTTGATCTTCATTACGGTGGAGCATCATAGAAATAGAACCTGCACTAATTTTATTATACTTTTTATGATAAAATAAAATCATGATCTGAGAACTATAATAAAGTGGAGCATCATAGCTCTGATGGTTAAGTTTTAGGAAAAATTAGTAGTAGATTCTGTTGACAGGACTATTTACTTATAAGTTTTGAGTGAGCTTTTTTCTTCCATTTTTTCCTTTATTTTTTTAATCTATTTATCCATTGTTTCGAATGAGAAAATTTTGAGGTTTTTAAATGTATTTTGTGTTAGTAGAATGATAATTTGTGACTAGTAATGAGAATGACAAATTTATTGAAGTGGTAAATAATTGGAACATTTTGGCTTTTATTTATGAGCTTTGATTTTTGAAAAAAAAATTATTTGTATTAATTTGTATTGAAATATGATTAGAAAAATATAAATTGTTGAATTGTAATTCTTTTAAAAATATTTTTAAAACTATAAATTTATCACTAAAAGTTAAAGTGGGGTATTTTGATAAATAAGTTCAATCCACAAGATCCATTTGTAACTGTCTCTAAGTTTTAAGTACCAGCCATTAAGTATTGTATCGCCATTAGATATTGGGATTTTTGACTTTTAATACGATTATTCAACAATATATCAATCAATAATATCTGATATGTAATCGTCTTCTCAATATGAATACATATAAGGTGAGAATGAACTCTCTTCTCTTTTTTTTCTGGGGAGTAAAGGACTACTCTATTCTGATCTTTTGCGATGCATGCAAAGGATTAGAAAGTTGAATTTATGCAATGCGGAAAGGGAAAGGAGTATTACTTTTTTTTTTTTTTTTTGAAATAAGTATAGCACAAGTGATTAGTTTTCCACTTCCCCTACAAACACAAAATTGGATTAGAAATGGGATTAGGAATATAATCGATTCGGTACGGGTAAAAAATTATACTGAATTGATAATGTCGGTTTTATTATTTTGAACTCTGATACAAACCGTTTCTCTCATCAAACCGCACCGAAACGAACCGATTAAAACGGTTCGGTTTGGTGCGGTTTAATCGGTCTAGGATTTTTCAAATTTCAGCCACTTTTAAATATAATTATTAATCTATATAAAAATATTAAATTAGTTATTTGTGTACCATTTCAAACATATCAAATTCATCCATTTTATATACTTTTCAATTCCTAAATTAACAAAAATAAAAACACAAAAAAAAAAAAAAAGTTTAAAAATACTAAGATTTCAAGAATAATGAGTTAGCGTTAAAATTATATATAACAAGAGTTCACAAACTTAGGCATAAAGATGATAAGGTTAATTAATTAAGATTAATAATTTATTACACTTATTAATATCACTATATTATTAGATTATATATATATATATATTAAATACAATATATGTTGAAGCAGTCGTTTTCGATTTAGATCGGTACAGAAGGTGCATAAACGGATACCGAACCAAAAAAAATTCAACTTTAAAAACGGCACAAACCGATTCTTGTTAAAAAACAGACCAAATATAGCCGGTTTGGTCCGCTTCAATCGGTTTCGTTGGTTTTTTTCTGATTTTTCTTACATCTCTAAATAGGATTATAAAAATTGATTACATAATCAGTTATAGAATAAAAAGATTTTATAAAGTTTATAAGTATGATCTACTATTTAAATTGTAACATTTTACATACATTCTATAACTACAATATAAAATGGTTTTAGAGACCAAAACTTGTTATTCCTAAAGTGAAAATTTTGTTACAAAAACTATTAGGCTACAAATTATTGCCGTCACTAAAAGGCCATCCGAAAAAATAAAGAACGACTTTTAGCAATGAAATTTTGAAAGTATTGCTACTAAATGAACTTTTAGGCCAAGCATGTTGATATTGTTTTCTTTCAAGAGACCAAGAAAGTAGTAGATTTTGAAAATGCTATTAGAAGGCTCTGGGGGTGCAAAAATATGGAATACATGTCTGTGGATACTGAAGACTCTATTGGTGGGCTTCTATGTATTTGGGACCCTGCTGTGTTCAAACTCTCTGGCTGCTGTTGCAATATGAGGTCCATCTCACTTTCTGGCTCTTTATATAATTCTTTTGATTGTGTTTCCATTTGAGTAATACACAAGTATTTACATCTCTAATTCTTCTGATGCCCAGACCCTATTGGTCAATGCTCTTTATTACCTCTCCCCATTTCACTAAATGAACTTTCCTTTTAAGGTCATTTTTGCCCCATAAAAAAGCTACTTCAATCTTCTCAACTTCTTTCGCCACCCCTAGCATCTTAAATAAAGAAAGGAAGTATACTGGTAAACTAGATAAGGTAGACTTGATTAGCATTAGTCTAGCCGCAAAAGACAATAATTTCCTCTGATGGCAAGTTTTCCTCTTTGTGGTGAGAATTCATTAGTTGGTGAACCATTCACAAGAATGGAGATTCTGACTGTAGACACACAAGTTTTCATCCAAGAAATCCATTTGTTCCCAAACCCAAAGCTGGACAACAGAGAGAATAGGAATTCCCAGTTTATAGAATCAAAGGCTTTCTCAAAATTTAGCTTTAAGATCAGACCTTTCTTCTTGGACTTTTTCCATCCATCCACGACTTCATTGGCAATGAACACCCCATCCAGGATGTTCCTCCCATCTATGAAAGCATTTTGAGTTTCACCAATAATTGAGGGTAAAGCTAGTTTCAGTCTACATGTTAGCACTTTAGCCAAAATTTTGTAGAGGGAGCTTACAAGGCTAATATGTCTGAAATCAGATAGGCCAATGAGATTTTCCAACTTGGGAATAAGACAAACAAAAGTGCTATTGATGCCATAGGTCAGTTTGCTATTTGTTTGAAAGTCTGCAAAAAATTGCATGATCTCAAGTTTCATGACTTTCCAAAATTTCTGATAGCACAGCACGTTAAATCCATTGGGGCCTAGAGTTTTATTGTTATTACAATTCTTAATTGCTGCCAATATCTCAGCTTCAAGGTGATAAGAAACATAGTTTCCCTCAATGGTCTTGAATACCTCTCCCAAGGCAAGTCTTTTTAATCCAATCCTCAGCAAACTGATTCTTGAAGTGTTGATTAACCTCAAATTTAACCCGGCTAAGATCCTTATAAGACACCCCATTAACTACAATAGAGCTGATCATGTTCCTAGTCTGTCTGGTATTAGCAAAAACATGGAAAAACCCAGTTTTCTTGTCCCTATTCAGAGTCCAGTCCAATCTGGAATTTTGATGCGAAAGTCATTCTACCATTTTGTGTAGCTTCCATATTTCTCCTCTGACTACTCTTCTTTTTGTCTTTTCAGAATCAACCAATGTTCTTTTGTTTGCCAAGATGTCTAATGCATGCAATTCCTCCTCTAAAGCCTTGCGTTTAGATGAGACATTACCAAACATCTCAATATTCCATTTTTTTAATTCTATCTTTAGTTGCTTTAATTTTTGAACTAGTATGAATTTGGCCCACCCAGTAATAGAAGTGCTGCTCTAGACATTAACACAGAACTTAGAAAAGCTTGGGTGCAGTCCATGCATTTAAAAACCTGAAGGGTTTGGGGCCCCAATCTCTTTCATCTTCCATCATCAATAGAGGGCGGTGATTTGAAATTAATGTAGGCAGCCCCCAAAGTGGGGGATGGAAATAGTAGAAATATCTTAGCTATTGGGAATCATAGCAAAAATATTTACAATTTTTATACGGACATTTGCCAAATTAAAGTAGGGAATGAAAATAGAATTAAATTTTGGCATGACAAATGTTGTGGCAACTCTTGTCTTAAGACTGCTTTTTCCCTCTTCTTTAATCTTTCAACTGATAAGGATGGCTCTCTCCACCAATGCTTTGCATGGAAAACCAGCCCAAACAATTGGAATTTTCCACTTAGAAGAGTGTTGTTTACTTGGGAATTGGATGAAGAAGCTAGCTTACTTGGAGTCCTATCCTCAACTCCTTCTTTGACTCTTGGCAGGGCTGATTGTTATATCTGGGCTAGAACATTTGCAAGCCCTAGTGAGTTCTCTATGTCTACTCTCTATTCTTTTAGTAGCTCTATTCATGGCCCTCATTTTAGAATTTGTAAGCATATTTGGAATAAGGTTGTCCCCCCCCCCCCCCTAAGGTTTCATTTTTCTGTTGGTCAGTCTGGAAAAACAAAATCAAGTCAATAGAATTTATGCAGATAATTGGCATTTTAGATGCTAGTGTTTCCATCTTTTGCCCCTTCTGTAGTTCTGAATTTGAATCTGCTGCCCATGTCTTGCTCCTTTGCCCGTTTTCTTGGTTGATTTGGTCTTCTATAATTCACGATTGGGGGCTTTCTTGGTGCATACAACGTTCAGTGGATGGTCTTCTCCAATGGTGGATGGGTGACAATTTCAAGAACATTAATAGGCTAATTTGGAAAGCTATCGCCTTTATTGTTCTTTGGTCGCTTTGGAAACACAGGAACGAATGTGTTTTTGCAAAGGCTCAACCCAACTTTTTTGGCCTGAGCGAAATTATCAAAATCAAAGCAGCACTTTGGCTGAAAGCATCTATTAAAGACCTTCCCTACTCAGTTGATGATTTAATTTTCAATTGGAGACAAATCAGGGGTTGTTTTTGATTCCACAACTGGGCTCTACAAATTAGTTGTTGCTATTGATCTATCTTTGGACTGGTTTGTGCTGCTAATGTGTTCAGTGTGCTACTTCAATGTGCTGCTAATGTGTTCTGTGGCTGCATCTTTTGTGCTAGTATGTGCTGGTTTTTGCGGAGTCTTGCAAGTCTGGATTGCTTAGCAGTGGCTACATCTGTCTGCTCTAATGATCTGTTTGCATCTATATCTGTTTGCTTAGCTGATTTGTTCTGCTGGTTATTGCTCATTAGAGGAATGCTTGCTGGTTTTTCTTTTCTTTGGCTTTGTTTGTTGGTCCCTCACCAACTAGGAGGTTGGAGCTTCATCTAGCTCCAAGCTCCTCTTTATTGATGTATTTTATCATACTTTACATGTGTTTCATCAATAAGGCCTTCTTTTTGCTGATAAAAAAAAAAAAAAAAACTTTTAGGACAACAATTTTGTGGCAAATTTTTTTTTAGACGAAAATTTTGGTCTTAAAAAGGTAGTAATTCATCATTAAATGATCCATTTTTTATCTATAAAAAATGACATTTTTGAAAATTAAAACGTTTCATGTTTAAAAGGTGATTTCATCGCTAAATTTATGTTTATAAAAGTTTAATTTTCTGTAGTGTGTTTATATAAATATAGTCTTAGTTTTTTTTGTTATATGAATCTGTCTTGTTGTGCTCTTAGTTGTTTGCACATTGAGTATATATGGAACTAGTGGACTGATGCTCCTTTTTCATGGTTTGAATTATGCACCATGGTGCAGGTGAAAGACAGAAAAACTGGGCTGGGCAAGAGTGAAGAGTGTGAAATTGAAATATGTGTCTGGTATGTTTGGATGGATATGAATTTGAAATGTATGGATTTAATATAATTATTGAAGAAGAATAATTTAAATGTAGAGTTGATATACAGTTCACGCATGAATTTTAAAAGGGAAATTTAAATGTAGAGTTGATATATACTTATATTTCAATTAGTTCACAAGATATTGTTATATTCTAATAAATTCTATTGTTTCGAAAATTTAATCCACCAAATCCCAATTCTCATATTTGAGATTTTTTATAGACATTTTTACTCCTATAAGCTTTTATTGTAATATGTATATATATATATATATTATAACATATATGTAGGGAAGAGATAAGATCAACTATTAGATATATTTTATTTATGATATATATAAAACACTATATATAAAATATGTGAGATTATTATTCTTACTCTATTTTTTGCCTCAATGTGAGGGATTCATTAGATTAAGGATATAGTCGTTCCTTTACTATTATTTTGCAACAAGGTTCTGTCAAGGAAGAGCATTTGGAAGAGAGGGCAAATTGTAGACAGGCAATAGAGATGATGGTGGACTTGTGATGAAGATGATGGCAAACCTACTATGGATAATTATTTTTTTGCCACTATTTTCGTTTTTATTAGCAAAAAGAAACTTTATTAATAGAAATCAACGCACAAAGACCATTGATATATACATCAATAAAGGAGGGGTGAGTGCACTACGCATCAAAGCAAGACTAAACAATCCTAACTATGTTGGCATTGAGAAACTAGTCTTATCATTTATAAGCATCACACCAAAGGCTGGTGAGTAGCCAACCACAACACCAAAAAGGAAAAGAAAATAACAGCCCAATCATCCACACATCAAACCATTGCAGTTCCACTTCAGACCTAAGCACTATCAAGCACCAAAATGAGAAATCAAAGCAATAACAGCCCAAATTAGCACCAGCAATGGAAAATGGAACAAACAAAATAGCCACTGTATCAGCATCCTCCCAAGCAATAGCAGTAGCCATCTCTTGCCAAAATGACATCCATTTCTGCCACAAAAAAGTCCAAAATGACATCCATCTCTGCCACAAAACCCTGCTTCAGCTCATCCTTCGCCTCATAAAAATGATGCCTGATTCTGTTGACAATACAATAGATCAGTCGCATATATAATTCGTCAATTTGTGTAGTCACTGGTATTGTGTATTTGAAAGAAGAGCAAACAACAAGATCGAACTATGAACAAATCTGAACTAGCGATACTCTCTTTAAAACCGAACAGTATTGAGAAAACTCTCTTGCCCAAAGGCTTAGTATCTCCAAAGAACTCTTTCAATGAGACTTGTTAATTATTATAACTAGTATTATCATATTTTAGTTACTTCAATGAGCTAGTTACTACAATAATTATTTTAATAAAATTCTCCAATACTAACTATATTTAAAGGGTCTTAAGAAGCTTTTTAAACAATTTGTGTGTACAGATAGATAAAATAAAGAGTAGTGTTGGAGTATATAAATAAATAAAGAATTAGGTAAAATAAAGAATTACCTTTTTTATATTTTAGTTCGTAAAAAATAAAGAAGATGATTGGAGTTGCTTATTTATACTAAACAATAAATCCTAAAACAACTTGAGACTGAAAATAAAAAAGTAGAAAATAAAAATAATGTTTGTAAATCAAGCAATCCTAATTCTTGTAGGACAAAAAAAAAATAAACGAAATAGGAAACCTAATAATCAAGAAATTAAACATCTTTAGCCTTAAATAATAGAGAACATCCCTGATAAATCTCGATTCCCAACCCTATCAGTCATTGAGAACATGAGATGAATCTGTTGCGCATGTAAGGACCACTTTCTTGAATTTGTTGGTCAAAAATTCATTAATAGTTCCATAAATACCACTTACCAGTTCAAATTTTATTTTAATCTATCTATTCAAAATTTTATTTTATTTGTTCGATTTTTGAACCTACCTATCCAAATTATTTTAACCTATCTTTCAAAACTTTATTTTATCTGTTCGATTTTTTGAACATTTTAACCTATTTGTTTAAGTTTATATTTTATCTGTTGGATTTTTTAAACAATCTATCCAAATTATTTTAACCTATCTATTCAAATCTTTATTTTGTCTACTGAAACAACAATTCAACAAAGCATATATATATACACAGATATATATATATATACAGAAAGAGAAAGAGAGAGGTTGGACTTTAATATCATATACTCTAAAAGAATGAGTAATGTCTTTGGTTTCATTAGTTTCAAACCTGCTTCAGGCATCGATCCGGACTTCGACGATGGCTGTATTGGTGAAGAGGTTATACTCGGTCGTGACTCGAAGGTCGTTGAGAAGAGTGGTGACACGAGTAAGCGAAGAGGCAATGATTGAGGTGCGGTTGGTTAGGGTTGGGTAAGGAGAGTTCTGTTAAAGAAAGTGATGGTCGTGATTTTCAAGCTATTTGAGATTATGCTTGATAGACTCAATAAGGCGATCGTAGATCATGGCGGTCGGGAGAGGAGGAAAGGTGGTGGCAATAGCGAGGAATGAGGCAGTAATCGGAGAAGGGATGTGTGAAGGAGGATTAGGGGCGGCGAGCTAGGGCTAGGAGGGACTAGATTGCCATGGCTAGTCTTCTTTCTCTAGTGAAATGAGGTGATCGAAGAGAAAGACATATAATATCCTTATTAACCCAAACAAAACAATAAGACCTTGTTTGGCTAGAGGCTATTTGGCTAAAATAACCAATAAAAATAAAATACACTAAAATAGCTAATAAAACAAAATGTCACATCCAACTTATAATCATTTCATTTCTTCTCTCACAACCATCAAATCAACTAAAAAAAAAAAAAAAAAATCAAAATCAACTATCATCCCAAACACAATTATTTTAATTGGGCTAAAATAGCAAAAAATCAAATAGCCAACTAAAATATCCTATTTCCAAATGAGGCCATAATGTCCTTATCAACCCAAACAAAACCCTTTTAGATCTAAAGCCTTAAAACCACAAATCCATGGTCTGAGCTCCCTAAATAATAATCCTAATTAACTATTAAAATAAATAAAACAATAAAAATAAAATTATGATTTATAAACTCTGATTTGCATCATTCTTTCCTGTTGGAAAAAACTCATCCTCGAGTTTCCATTGTTTCAAGTAATTTTGTACTTCAAATTAACTTTCTCAAACATGAATTTCAAAAAAGAATCTTCAAAGATTAGATAAACAATATCACCATCACCAATATGGATCCAAAACACATCAACCGTTGAAAACTTTGATGGAGAGCCAAATAAAATGTTAACAAGTTTGTTGAAAGAAACATTATGATGGTGGTACTCATTGAGTAAAACGAATTCAAACTCATTTGTACCCTTGATGGCATTAGAGACTCCAAATTGAGACCAATGAAGTCTACCGTGTTATGAATTTCAACTTTCTAATTTTCAACAATTTTGAACCAGATCTTCATCATTACTATCTTTTCTAATAAGTAGAAAACCATCTATCTCTTTCTGATAATCATCAAACTTAGGAGGCAAATCCCAATTAACTTGTGATTCTTGTGTCCAATAATATCTCATCGAACTCTTCCTCAATTATGCTAAATATTTTGTGAATCACAATATCTTCTAGATTAATTTCAATTTTATCTCTCAATATCATTGATAAAATCTCCTATGTCTCCCTCAACTAAAATTTATTTTATGGCTTCTTCATTCTCTTGATCATTATCGTGATCCCAATGAATACTTGTTCCAACTTTCAACCTTGACAAAACATTAGTCAGTATGTATGTATTTTCCCTCAAAGTTGAAAAGAAGCCTAGACCTTGAAGAGATTGTGGAAACCCAATTTTTTCCTTATTCATGACATGAATATAATTATAAGGCAAAAAGTAAAACAACATCTTGGCCTTTGATTTTTTCATGTCATAATTTTTAGCTTACCTTGTCTGCTTCTTGTCAAGTTGAGTTGTAGCTACCTTATAGAAGCTCTAACCCTGAATCTAGTAGCCACCAAAGAAACAAGCTTGTTTTCGGGAACCCCTAAGGAATTCAAAATTTCTTCGAATCTTTTAGAGTCACAAATATAATCCATGACTATTTCTCTCATTTCCCTCGGCTGATACGTAGCGTAAGAGTTGGAATCATTTGAAAGCTCTCTCTCCTCCTTAGAGTAGCAATTTATCCAATGATTGTATGGTTGGATTTCAACATCCTTGAATTGTTGAAATTGTCCCTCTATTCGTGCTTCTTGTGTAGCTTTAATTCGTTCATATATGTCCTCAATAGGGTCATATTGACTATACCATTTACCTCTTTCTGTGGCTTGTGCTCCTCAATGGGCCATAACCAGGATTGAAACTTCGGTTTTGATACCAACTGATGCAAAGAAGAGTAAACAACAAGATTGAACAATGAACAAATCCGAACTAGAGATACTCTCTCTAAGAATGAATACAAATGAGAAAAACTCTTGATTTTTATTAATCAAAAATAAACTGTATTGCCCTAAGACTTGTATCCCTTTTACCAAAAGATAACTCTTAAAATAGATAAGACTAAAAGGAAAAATAAAAACCTAGGAAATAAAATAATGCTTGTAAAGTAAGCAATCCTATTTCTTGTAGGACAAGAATATAAACAAAATAGGAAACCTAAATAATTAGAAAATTAAAGAATTTAACCTTAAATAATGGTTCTAATTAAATTTTAAACTAATAAAAATAATAAAAATAAAATTATGATTTATAAACTCTGATAGGCTTCAGTTTATTTACTGATATTATGTCGACGTTGATTATATAATTCTTTTCTTTAAAAGGTGTGGCAATATATATGAACTATTTATAGGAATGTAAAAATAGCTCACGGCCTATGGGTAGCCCAAAACCTGTCCACGGCTTGGGATGGGCCCGACCCGCTTAAGGCCCACTCAAAGCCCGGTCTAAGGCCCAGCCCACCCAAGACCTAGTGTCATTTTTGGTGGAAAAAAACAAAATTTTGGTGAAAAAATAGAAAAAAAAAAAAAGTTCAAGCCTTGCCAAGCCCGGGCCGAGGCCCAACTCGTCCAAGGTTCGAATACCTGAGCTTGGGCCTAGGCATGGATCTAATTTTCTGGCTCGTGGCTGGGCCAAGCTAGCCAAAATTTTGATGGGAGCCTGCAAGGCTTGACATGGGCCAACGAGCCCGGACCCAGGTGGGTCGTGCCGGGCTGGGCCCGAGCCAGGTTAGAATTTACACCCCTGACTATTTGACAATTTTTTTTTTTTGTATATTATTTGATGATTTGTTGTGTATTATTTGTTGTTATGATTGTTAGTTGGACAATTATTTTTGTTGCCACTTAACGATTGAAATAGCTGCTCTTTTTTTTTATTTTTTATTTTTATTTTATTTTATTTTATTTTTTTTAAAGATGATGGATTGGTAAAACTAGAACATCAATGAGAAACATCCAAATGAACTAAATCCAAAATAGAAACTGGAACCTTCTCTAGCCATACTTGCAATGGGCGATCAGTAGAGGCCATCCTAGAAAAAGGATGTGTAATTTGGTTCCCTTGCCTGCGAACATGAGACACACAAAAGCTCTAAAACGAAGCCCCAAAGTCTGCTACACTCTACGTAATAATTCCAGTGAAAGAGAGAGAGAGAACTTCACCTTAAAATTTTCAGTTATCACATCTAAAGAATTGCCTTCCAAGTGGCGTTACAAAGGCGTAATTCCACCACAAATCTAACTGCCTTCTTTGCCACCATGATTTCAATGTAGCTTGCCTCCATTAGCTCAGGAATCCAATGAGATAGAACTCCAATGACTTCACCCAAATGGTCTCGAACGATCACCTTTACATCCGTCGCTTGGTGTTTTTTGAAGAAAGGCCCATCGAAGTTCAGTTTATACATACTACAACAAGGTGCTACCCATGCACAAATGCTAGGTTGACTGTGAGAATTAAAATAATTTTAATTAGGAAAGAAGAATACCTCCTTCGATGATGTTCAAGCGTTTGAATATTGTTCTTGATTGATCAATTCTTGATTGTATAAATAAAACTTCTTACAAAACACCTTCACAAAACCATATGAAAAGGTGGAATGAACAAAGTTTCAAACCTATTCTATTCACAAACAACGTCTGTGTTTTGATGAATATCACAAACATATATAGATAGACTTGGACTCATGATCCAAGTGTAACCCCTCATATTTCTCACCATTAGGGAAGTTGTAATTTCCCATGAAACCATCTTATAGGATAGTGGACATGATTCACGTTAGTTACCCATTTTAATGATTAAAAAATATATAGTAAATATATATAATATTTATATAATAATATAAACAAATAAAACAAACATGTGGCATATGGGCCACTTTATGGATATGCTTACATCCTCCCACTTCGCACATATGACACATTTTGTTAACTATCGAGTAACTAGCAAACTGATTATGGCCATTAAATAAAAATATCCAAACCTTATAAAGAGACATAATGTACGAATCATGGTGGTTATACTCTATCAAATGAGTATTTCCTTCCATGTATTACATTGTATGATACTCTCAACTTTAAGTGGTGTCATTCTTTATAAATAACTTCCAATAAGTTATTCTGGGTCCAATGTTCCCTATGGATCAATAGTCCCAATGGATTGTATAGCATAGCAAATATTTTAGGTGCACAAAATGATGCTTTTCATTAATAATAATCAAAATGTCATAACAAAACAAAACAACAACTAGAAAAATTATTGAGCTAACTAATCAGTCTCATACCCTCTACATGTTTTGAAAACACCTTTACAGAAAGACCTTTGGTCATGGGATCTGCAACTATCATATTGGTACTAATATGCTTAATGTTGACTTCTTGCTTCTTAACATGGTTTTGAACAGCAAGAAACTTTATGTCAATATGCTTGCTTCAGCTGCCACTTTTATTGTTGTTAGAAAAGAAAACCGCAGTCGAATTATAGCCTAGAAATTGAGTCCACAATTCGAATCCTTGTGATAAAATTTCTTAGCCAAATAGCCTGTGATGTTGCTTCAAAGCATGCTACAAACTCTGCTTCTATTGTTGACAATGCTATTATCGGCTCTTTGGCACTCTTCCATGAAATAGCATCGCATGTTAGCAGATAGACATATCCTAAAGTGGATTTCCTAGATTATTGACAACTTGCAAAATCCGAGTCTGAATATCTAACCACTTCATGACAGTTAATATACTTGTAAGTAAGCATGTAGTCCTTGGTTCTCTTTAAGTACCTCATGACTTTCTTTGTAGCCTTCCAATGTTCCATACCTGGATTGCTTTGGTATCATCCAAGCATCCTAACTGCAAATGCTATGTCAGGTCATGTACAAACTAGAGTACGCATTAAACTGCCTACAGTAGATGCATAGGGAATGATGATCATTTGTTCTTTTTCCAAATCATTCTTCGGACATTGACTTAAGCTGAATTTGTCACCTTTTAAAATGGGTGCTGCATTAGGAATGCAATCACTCATCTTGAATTTCTTCAAAACTCTTTCAATGTAGGTTTTACGAGACAATCCTAATGTCCTTTTGGATCTGTCTCTGTGAATCTCTATGCCAATGACATAAGAAGCTTCACCCATATATTTCATTTCAAAGTTTTGGGAAAGAAATTGTTTAATATCATGCAACAAAACCAAATCATTAGATGCAAGTAAAATGTCATCCACATATAGAACTAGAAAAATGAATTTGCTCTCATTAACCTTAAGGTATATACAGTTGTCCATAACATTCTCTGTAAAATTATATGAAGTAATAACATTGTGGAACTTTAAATACTACTGTCAGGAAGCTTGCTTTAGTCCATATATGGATTTCTTGAGCTTGCAAACTAAGTGACTATCTTTATCAAAACAAAAACCTTTAGGTTGCTTTATGTATACTTCTTCATCAAGATCTCTATCTAAAAATGTTGTTTTAACATCCATTTGATGTAGTTCTAAATCAAAATGAGCTACTAATGCCATGATAATTCTAAATAAATCCTTTTTAGAAACCGGAGAGAAGGTATTATGATAATCGGTGCCTTCTCTTTGAGTAAAACCTTTGGCTACAAGTTTGGCCTTATATCGTTCGACGTTGCCATTTGAGTCTTTCTTGGTCTTATGGACCCATTTACAGCCAACAACTTTAACTCCCTTAGGCAACTCAATAATTTCCAAACTTGATCTTAGCCATAGATTCCAACTCTTCCTTCATGGCATCATACCATAATTTAGAATCATCCCTATTCATGGCATTGGAAAACGAAATAGGATCATCCTTAAATCTGATGTTAAAATTAGACTATATTAAGTATACAAAATAATCACTAGAAATCACTAACTTTCTAGCTCGTGAGGATCTCCTTAACTCTGTAGTCTCAATTGGGACTTGAGCTACAGGCTTTATGTTGACTTGTTCCTCTTGTGGTGAAAGTTCTTGAATTTGTTGATCTTCAAGGATATCGGGTTGACTATCCCGAAAGATAACCAATTCACTTATATGCATGGTTATTGTATTCGGATCCCGTGATTCGTCTCACTCTATCTTTTGGGGGTAATTCCCACTAGGGTCAACTTCCTCAATAAACTTAGCATTTCTAACTTCAACAATTCTAAGTGAATTTGAAGGAGAATAAATTCTATAGCCCTTGGAGTTTTCCGCATAGCCTATGAAAAAACTAATAACTGTTTTGGGGTCTAATTTCCTCAAATGTGGGTTATATACCCACACTTCAACTGGACAACCCCAAACATGTAAGTGTTGTAAACTTGGCTTCCATTTTTTCCATAACTTAAATGGTGTTTTGGGAACAACCTTGGATGAAACCCTATCTAGGATATACACAACAGTTTTCAAAGCTTCACTCCATAAATTTATAGGCACATTAGAATAACTAAGCATGCTCCTTACCATGTCCATAAATGTTTGGTTCCTTCTTTCAACAATACCATTTTGTTGTGGTGTGCTAGGCATTAAATATTGTGCAATAATGCCTTTTTCCTTAAGGAACTTAGTAAATGGACCTGGTAATTGTCCCAATTCTGTGTACCTCCCATCATATTCTCTACCCTTATCTGACCTCACAATTTTAATTTTCTTCTCTGTTTGTTTCTCTACCTCTTCTTTATAAACTTTAAAGGCATCAAGCGTCTCGGCCTTATCAAATAAGAGGTGGAGATACATGTATTGTATATAATCATCAATAAATGAGATAAAATATCTTTGACCATTCAGACAAGGTGGAGTAAATGGTCCACAAATATTAGTGTTTATGATCCCAAAAATTTCCTCACTCTTTTTGGCATCTTTACTGGTCTTGTTGGTTTGCTTTTCCTTTATGCAGTCCACACAAATGCCAAAGTCGGTAAAATCAAGAGTCGAAAGGACTTCATCATTAACCAACCTATTTATTCTCTCAATGAAGATATGTCTCAATCTCTTATGCCAAAATATAGAGGATGACTCATCAACAATATTACGCTTAATACCAATATCACTATGCAAAGTTGAAAGATTTTGTTCAAAAACAAGATCCAAATTTAATTTGTACAAACCATTAATTAAAGTTTCAAATCCTATAGAAACAGAGTCTTTAAATAAACTAAAATTTGAACTAACAAACTAAAATTCAAATCCAAATGGTACTAGTCTAGAAACATAAAATAAATTTTTAGAAAATGATGGAATATAAAAAGTGTTTTCAAGATCCAGAACAAAGCCATTCATTTAAACAAGTCTGAAAATTCCCACAGCTTTGACATTCTAACACATCCCATTGCCCGAATAGATGCCTTGTTCACTTCCCATTGTTTCCTTAGGCTGAGGAAGCCCTACATAATATTAGTAATGTGAATTGTAGAACCTGAATCAATCCACCAATCATATTGATGAGTACTAACAATATTAGATTCATAGCACACAAGACATATGAGATTACTTATAATGATTCTGGTTTAGACCTGACCCATTTTATGCTCTTAGATCCAGAATTTCATGCCTTAAATTGTTGTTAATGTCCTTTATCATCTTTTTGGTAGTTGAGTTGGGTTATTGGTTGTGTTTGAAACAGGTTGGGAGTTAGTTTTTCAAAAGAGTTACTCTCTAGATTTCTTCTTGTTCGCTTGATCGATATTTTGGTTACTCTAGTGGTCTTTGAGATCTCCTAGTATTTTTGTAGGTCTGCAAAACTTTTGGGAGAACTGTATCTTTGCTCGAGCGATCTTTCTTATGCTTGTGCCGTCTTCAGCAGTCTATAAAAATTCTGGGAGGGGGTTATTGTGCACTTGAGCGGTGTTTTGGTCGCTCGAGCGGTCTGTACGTATATCGGTTCAGAGAAAAGGGTTTTTTAATCACTTTTTCATTTGTTTTCTCTCTCTAAAACACCCTAACCCTAATTTCTTCACTTTATCTCTTTAGTTCTTGCTTTAAAACCTCAAATACACCTTTACACATTGATTTCTCCACCATAGTTCCTTGGAGAAAAAGGTAGAGCTCGTCGAAAGTTTTGGTTTAATTGGATAGGATCTTGTTTTTGGCTCCATCAAATTTCAACTCTTGTTTTCTTTCTCTTCTAAACTTGAGCTATGGATTTCTTCAACCTTTAGTATGATTCTTACCTTAGTTATTTGCTTTTTGAAATGGTTTAGTGATTTGGAAGTCTATATATTGTTGCGTTATGTTAGAAATTCTTTCCTTAAACGTGATTTTGAAAATAAATAAGGTTTTGTTTGAAAAATCATTGATGTATGATTTTATGAAAGAAAAAGAAATGATGTTGGGTTTTGAAAAGATATGGAAAATGTATCTATTGATGATGAAAGTGGAGTTGAATATTTATTATCGCTCCCATTTTGAAATTTATGAAATTTTATCAATTGTTGGAAAATTATCTGTTGAGTAGAAATATCTATTTTGGACTATCGGTGGAGGATAGCTTTGATTGTATAGAAATTGCATAAGGATTAGGTTAAATTGAAACCAATTTCTCATACATCTTGCATTGAGCATTGTTTCATACTTGAACAATGAAAATGTATTATTTTTGAGAAAAATAGGTATATACCTTGGTGAATATGGTTAGAAGGTGTGGTTATGGTTTATATTGTTGGCCTCTGTGTCCTTGATGAAAGCCAAGAAACCCACGCAATTAGGTGTCGATCCTTCTAGTTAGTACTGATAAAATGACTTTAGTGGTACTTATATAGCCTACTGGCAAACACTTGTCTAGAGATTTCAATGTTTTTCATCCACTACCCTGTTCTCTGATATGAAAGTGTATTTTCATGAATTGAAATATAATAATGATGACATTGCATTATTTTGAGATAGAAAAGTATAATGTTTGACAAATGACATGCATATATGCATTCACCTTACGACTTCGTTAATTTTCATACTTAGTGTTAAAACACCTTTATTGGGCTTTGGCTCGCCCAACGTAGAAAACAATTTTCAAATGATGACAATATTCCTCTACAAAGGACTTAGCTTGGGAGGACTGTGGAGCTAAAGGTTCATTTATTTTTTATTTTTTTATTTTTGTTGTAATTATCTTTTGTACAAGTCTTGGGCTTTTTAATTGTTTTAGGACTTGATCCATCTTGTTGTAACCAAGTAATGTCATGGAAAGATGTAACCATTAGGGCAAAAACTTATCTGTTTGCCTTTTATTTCAGTTCACTCATATGTGGCTATCACGACCCAAACCCGCAAATAAAGGTTTAACGTCGTAACCAACTAGTAATCCGAGATTATCAAAGGCCTACTTTACAATAACACAGTAAAAGGGGCTGGCGGAAGCCAACTTATACTAAAATACATCATCCAATGAGCTATGAGGACATAAATGAACAACACAAACTTGTATATACAGATATTCACATAGTCCACAGTTTAGGGATTAAATCCCAAAAGCAAAACGGTCAATACAAAAGTCTTAAACAAAAGCTCCATAACATAGATTACATTTTCATATGAGCAAACAGAAACACCCAAAAGCATTAAAACATGACAGTTTGGAATCTTGCAGTGAGGCATAGGTAGTTAGCTTGACAAAACAGAGGTCGACGCCACTAAGTTCGTTCTGGTGCTTAATCACCTACATATATATAGGAAACAATGAGCTAGAACCCAGTGAATAACAACTATGTAAAGAAGTTATGAATGATGTCCTTACAGTAATTGAAACAGTTAATTTCATCAGTAGATCATTTCCTCAATCAATATCACATAACATATCAGTCATTTCGAAATCATAATAGTCATATGTGGTACATCTAATAGCAAAACAGTACAGTAGGTCTTAAAGACTAAAACAATCATGTATGATGGCCATCAATATAGTAAACAGTAGTTCTAAGAATTGGAACTGATAGAGATCTCTGTAATAGTAGCAGTAATAATAACAGTGGTAGTAACAGATGCTATGGATGCCTCGATTACAGTTCATAAAATGGGACGATCATTCATTAAGTAAACAATATCATTTAAGAAAACAGTGCATTTTATCGATCAAAAAATAATTATAATTGAACATAACTTTACAACATTGTTACTCACAGTTGGCTCCTTGAAACACGTTACTAAGATGCGGTATCCAACCTACACAGCCAAATTCAAGCACAACAACTCAAATTTACATTCAATTCGTTCAGTCGGTCATTTACCTGTTCGATGTTTAGTCGTTCAGTTAGTCTTATCCTTTCATTATTCTCTTTTATGTCCACGAAATGCCTTGAAATTCATATGAACATAAAATACATGTGAAAACCATGCTAACGGAGGCCTAGAAGTTAGAAAAATGAAGCAAAAACAAAACCGGGACCATCTTGAAAATCGCACGTGCGGGAGGCCCGATTGCACGTGCAGAACCATCACCGTATGTGTGTTCCGCACTTGGAATTAAAGCAGTAGCTGAGCTCTTTTCTATCCTATTTTCTGCACGTGTGGGGCTCAAAGCCATACGTGTGGTTTTGGGCCAAGTTGAATCCGAAAATAACTCTTAAATTGGAACTCATTCTTTTCAAAATCTAACTTCAATTCCATGTATTTCAAGGCCCAAAACTCTTTTGCATTTTACATTTCTAAGTTCAAATAAAAATTATAGCTTCATAAACAATGCCCAATTTTCACTTAAAGATCAAAATCTAGAATTCAAGTGTGAAACCATAAAACATGCATATTTGGGTTCCAATTCTCAAAATTCATGGAGTTTTCCTCCTCAATTCTCAACTTCAAAGCTTCTTGAAAACAACTTAACTTGAATTCCCAACATCAAATACAAATTAAAACTTAAAACCAAAGCCCAAATTTCCAATTGAAAGCTCAAACTCTTAAATTAAATTGTAAACTTATTAAACATATGTTTAAGAGCTTCAACTTAAACTCTTATGAAGAAATTCCTTTGAAATCATTAGAAGCCATGCAAGAAAACAAGTTTGTGAACACGATTTTCATGAATTTATGCCATGCATGTTCAAATCTTGATCTAATTTCTACAAATTTTCTCTTTTATGCTCATATGAGTTCTCAACATTAATTTATACCATTAAACTATATACTTGAGAGTTCTAAACTCATCTTTTATGGATAAATTCTATGAAATTATATGAACCATGAAAGAAACAAATATATAAGCATGATTTGCTACAAATTTATACCATGCATGTCATGATTAATATGAACTCAATTCACCAATTTCTTCCTTATCTTATTCATACATATATTTTCTATTTCAATTATTCCATAATACTTCCAACCAAGCTTGATTCCTTCTTAATTAAACATAAATTCCATAAACTCATGTGAGTAACAACTCTATTTCAAGAAATGGGGAGGAAATTCCTACCTTAGATGGTTGATTTAGGAAGATTTGCCTTGTTTCTTCCTTTTTCTTCTTTTCTTCTTGACTTCTCTAGAACTCTCTCTCAAGTTGAATGTCCCTCCAACAAAACCCACTAAGTCCCTTTCTTCTCTATATAATTGTTGAATAGCTTTAGAGAGCTTAACTAATCTCTAATTTCTTCTAAGCTCTAATTAATTATAAGCAATAAATTCCATTGAATTAAATTCCACTGCTCATATACTTAATTAAATCATCAAACTATAATTTAGATCAAGCTTAACTTAATTGTACTAATGTGAATTAGGCTCAATTAGGTTGATTAGTTAATCAAAGCTTAAATTAAATAATTAAGCTTAGTTTAATTGAATTTAATCTAATTAATTCGATCTAAATCAATTATTAATTAAATTTCATAGGAGACTCTAAAAATTACACTGATCACAATAAGTAATCAATTTCGGTTTCAGTCGCCTTTATGGCCCTCAATTTTAGATTTTAGTAGAATTTAGAACATATTTTCCTACGATGAACAGATATGAATTCAAAACTCTTACAAAACACATAATTATCATCCAAAATTACATTAAACACATAATCACTTGCATAATTAATGACTTAATAGCTTAATCAAGAACAGGGTTGTCACATTCTTCCCTTCTTTAGGAAGTTTGGTCCTCTAAACTTATATTACCTTGTATCAAATACAGATCAAATGTCTTAGGTTCATATTATTCTCCATTAAACTCTGTTACAAAAACTCCATTAATTCTTTAGTCATTCAACATTTCACAATTCAATTCAGTATTTGATTTAGTGATCTATTTCATTCATTCAAAAGCCATCAAGATTGTAGGGCGAGTTTAGACATTGCTCCCACGATAGCAAAGGTAATACTGAAGAAATTTGGCAGAAGACATGTATATTTCAGATATTCGCATAGCAGAAATGACAGAATTAAAAAATATTGAAACAGTCAATCTCTAGCATAATACGAATGTCCTCAATTATTTAACAATTTCTGATTTAGTTCAACTCAATTCCGTCTTCCATCACAGTCTTCTGACATTATTTGACAGTCGTCAAGAATATCAAGCAAATCCATATATTAATCCCATAACAATAAATGTAATACCGAGGTAATCAATCACCAGATATATTGAATTCATATACTTTCAGTTGGTCAAAATTTTTAATTCCAAGTGGTGTTCATAATCAATATAGTTCATGAGTAACAACTCTCATAACATTAGGTTTAAATCATGGTAACACAGAAACAATCATTCTCTAAAACAATCATTTATCAGACTTGCACAATTCAGTTCATCTATAACACACATATCCCCCATAGTCGATAATTGGTTCTCAATAAAGTTCAAGATTAGATCCTCCTATTGTTAGTAGTCCACGTGTGATTCTTATCATAAGGTAAATGTTCAAGCAATTCAATTTCTCTGAGCTCTACAATCTGGTCATTTGTTATAAACATTTCGTAATTCCTCATAATGAAATCAAATGAGATAGAGCTTCTTATTAACCCAAATTGGGGTAAAGGCTATATCACATCCAATGAAATAGTGGTTCTATCAGATCAAATCAGATGAAGGTTCTATCCTATCATTCTCAAACAAAGTTTCATTTCAAATGTCACAATTAATTCGCTTAAGTAGACAATTGGCAGTTTCATAGCTATTTTAAGTCCACCAGTTCTCGTAGTTATATTTAAGTCATGTCATAATGGTTCATATCATCTCAGGTCATATCAATAGGAATCATGTCATATTCAATGTAGTAGTTCTCAAATATGCTTCACATGTAGGCATATAGGTTCACAATTATACATGATATTAATTTCACTATTCAGGGTATCCATGTAGATCACATGCTCACAAAATCATGGTCTTGATAGTCCAGTCAATAAAAACTAGTAATATGTCAATCATGTCGAGAAAAATATTTATAAGTCCAAAGTCAATTAACACAGAAAATCAGTCACAACAGTAAAGGTACCTAAGATAATAGGCCTAGTATTCTGGGTCTTTTCTGGGGTGAGTGCAAATATTCTCCCTTGATTAGCACTTTCTCTTACTATTTACAAATCAATTTCGGTCCCATTTATCATTTCAGTTTTCCGTTGCTCAAATAATTCTTCCTATATACCGTAGTACACGAGGTCAATCAAATTTTCCCCTATTCAAAACTCATAACAACCATAACCTGGCAAACAAACAAGTGAAGTTTTTCAATCTTTCCCAAAATTTTAATAACATGATGTGGTATGTTTCAACCAAAAAAAAAAAAAAAAAAATCCATATAATTCTTGAATATCATACACGCAAATCATTCATGTAGTTCAATCATTTGGCATAAGTAGATCATAATAGTTTCATTCACAGTGTCATAATTTTCCACTAGGTGAACATCAATCAATAGTAATAATATCCATCCAGATTCTCTAACTTTGAGAGGTATTCGGTGGTGTAACAAAGAAATGTCTCAGCAAGCTAATGTTATAATTAATAATCTTCGACAAGATCAGTTCAATGTTGTAACAAACAAATTCTCAACCTTATTCTACATCTGAAGCAGTTCTTATCAGTCCATTGAATATCATAAAAGCAAGTGTTCTTACAATTTCGTTAGTTCATATAAGCTGATAATAGGAGATATGTTGACTTTATGTCAAAGGTTTCACGAGCAAAAACTAGAGTAAACGTCATTAATTCATCACAATATTTCAAAGAAGTCATGGTTCAAAACGTACATGATATTTCCACAACACAGTTAGTTCTAGTATGTTCCCATGTGTAACGCCCCGCTTTTTATTACTCGGGTAACATTACCAAATCCTTTATTATAATACAATTTCAGAGATAACGTATGGAACTTCAATACATCAATAAAGACAATTAAGTAAAGGTTCTCTCATCCAAATACATAATGAATACAACAAGAGACATAATTACAATAATTTGCCCGCAAGCTTACATCAATACATGGAAGAGAAATGGTTCAACCCTTTTTACAACAATGGCATTCGGCTGGCAATTACAAGGCCCATGGCCAACAGATAATGAAGATCCTCAATCTTGAAACATTTCTCGAACCTGAAAAAAGGATTAGCAACGTGGAATAAACATAAAGTCTAATAGGGATCCCAACATGATGCTAAACAATAATAATATATAGATAGCTATGATCATGAGTGTTTTAAGTCCTACCATATATGTAAGTGTCGATTTATATACGAAGATATGCTTACATAGATATTTTCCTCAAAATCAATTAATTTATCCAACAATCACAAAATAATTTACTTTTCTTTTTCTTGCTACCACTTTATTTTACAATTTCCAGACAATATAGGTATTTGAAAACAAGCCCACGAAATCCAATTACTTTTCCTGATTACTAAACTCGCACCCAATTCCAAATTACAATTTTCGAATAAAAGTATCCCAAACGAACATGAAGACGATACACAGAAAATACTCCTCACGTATCCATATGAGACAAGTGACATCTTCCACAAAATAATCATCACTATGCATGAAAACATAAAACGAGAATTGAGATAATAATGAGAAGCCAAACAATGCTCTACCGGTCTTAAGCACAGTAAGTCAAGGATACACATTTCCAATATTTACGCCAATTTACCAGCCACCAGTTGGAAGGTAATGGTACTTCTGCCCAGTTCTCCAGGCGCTAGCTAGAAGGTACTGGCACCCCACATTCTTAGCGCAGCCAATTCTATAGGCGCTAGCTTGAGGGAAATGGTACTCTTTATTCTCAGCGCATTCACAATTCCAACCATCACATAATTCAAAAATATAAATCACTCATGTGTACTACATACACAAAAATCCATTGAACCAATACAGACAATTCCAAGTGTACTACATAAACATAATCTATTCAACATCGCAATGTCATCCTCCACCAATGACCAAAAATAAAACCTCTAAGAATAAGTATCTAAATATACATAGTACGATAATCCAATACTTATTTGACCTCAAGTCCAACAACCATGATAATAACAATATTCAAAGGTTTCCAAAACCCAACCTCCAGCTCATCTTTACATACAAAATACGCCATGGTTTCTTTCTCTTTTCAAAATCAATTCTTTTTATTTTCCAAGTTAACTTGCCCCAAATCCGTTGTTTCCAAAAATCGATTTCGACATTTCAATAAAACCACATCTAAGGATTTCCAAGCCATAATCCAAATCAACTAAACATGATTATCCAAATAAATTCCAATACCATATTTATTCATCCTTTATACCAACAACACAATAATCACAACTCAAACTATCAAAACAAAATCTTTAATCAACTTTACCCCTTTTTAGCTCATCAGGTCAAATTATCAAAATTAGGGCTTTCTCTTCGTCTTAACATAAACACATTAAACCACTCCCCAACTAATCAAATGAAAACCAATTTAATCAATTTGAAATCCGAAAATGAAACCCTAGATCCTCTTTTTATGATTTTCAAAAGATCTACAATAGATGTGATTTTTATGCAATAAAATCTACCATATGTCTATCTATAGACGAAGTATTGAAAATGAGCAAAAGAATCCCTACCTCAAGCAATGAAGGGAAGAAAGCTTGAAAATAGAACTTCAACGAAAACACAATCCGCTCAGATTAAATGGAAGCCCGTGTCGAGCTCTATGTTTTGCTATATGGAACTAGGGGTCAAAAATGTATAAAAGTAGATAAAAACTACATAAAAAGAGCTTGAAAGATCAACAATGGCAGACTGAAAGAGAAGAGAGAAAAAAAAGTGACCCAAATATGACCAAAAGTGACTTTTATAGTTGTTGAATTCAAACAGACCGCTCGAGCGCAAGAAGTGTCACTTGAGCATACAGACATAACAAGAGTGATTGCTTGAGCTCAAGAATCACCGCTCGAGCGAAGAATGCACCCTTCCAGTACTTTTGCAAGCCTACAAAAGTACCGAGAGCTTTCAAACACCGCTCGAGCGTAGAGACCAAAATCCAGGGCAACAATAGATTTAAAAAGAAGCAACTAACCTGCTTCAAATGAAACCAACACACCCCAATAACCAAAATCAATGAGGAATAAAGGAAAACAAGACATGAACAATCATATAAGACAATGAATCACGGATATAAAACATCAACGGGTCGGATCTAAACCAGGGTCGCTATAACCTCCCATCCTTAAGGAATTGGCAACTCAAACACCACCGGAAGCACAACTATCCACTAAGGATTGATCCATACTTGGGATCGATTCCCAGATTCCAACTCACATTTCAGGATCCCGAACAACGAAACTCAAGGAGCAAAACACGGATGCCTCATCGACCCAAACCAATCATTGGGCTTGCGAGATAAGACAAAAACAACCACCACACACGTACTAATAACATCAAGCAAATGAAAACCACCATGACAAGACCACACATACCCGAGTACTCGGCACTTAGAATACTAAAGAGATTTCCATAACCAAAGTCTCAGTGAACTCACATAGGATAAGAACTCCTAACAAGATAAGGTTAGAGACAACACCCTGGTATACAAACCGCAATAGCTCCAAAACATTCCTCAAACCATCACGTAGACCAAATTGCAATTCAAGTTAAATCACTTACCCAACACCCAACATTCTAGGTAAATCAAATGATAACAGAACTCGTTTAAAATAAAAAATAAAAAATAAATCTTTTTCATTTTCTCGATTCTTTGGAAATCTTCCTCTTGAATTCAAAACATTTCTCATAAGTGCCAAAACTCTCACCAATCAAAGTAAAGCTCAAGTTTTATAAACATTCCCAGAAACAAGGATGTAAATCGAAATATATAATCATCCACAAGTTAGTTGCGCCTAACTATATAGTGAAATTCCTCATTACAATTTAGATTAGCTCCACGACATTTTCATTAAAAAATGCCATCCGAGGCTATAACTTTAGGGAAAATTCATTTTCCAAATTAAGCTCCACAACTGGCATCTCATGACGTTCATTACTCTTACCGTGGTGCCACAACAAACACATATGCCACATTTATATAATATCCTTCAATAAAAATAACAACTGCGCTATCAATGCACAAAACACAAAAAGTTCATTATCTTGAAATTCTCTTTTTATTACAAAGATCATCCTAGGTTATCACCCACACGAGGTGTAATGCACACGTAAAATAGTAATTCTACACACACTACTCCAACTTGAGGAGTTTCACCATTCAAGCAAGTTCTACATAAGCTTCTACCCCCGTAAACACGAGACTCCACTCTCACCAAACCAAGGCACTTGTACCAAACTCCAAACTAGACCCAATGCGACTATTTGTCAAGCACCTTCCAATATCAACTACCTGCTTAACCAACCTGATAAAACTAGACACTATGTGATGCCCCTGTTCCGTATTTAACTAATTGGTCCTTCATATGAATTGATTATATGTTTAATATGATTTGGTATGCCATTATGTGAAAATATGTGGTTTTGAATTCCTATCTGTTCACTGTAGGAATATCTGTTTGATTATCTGCATTAGAAAATAAATTGAAGGCCTTATCGGCCATAGAACCCGAAATTGACTACGCCAATGTGATTGGCATAATTTTTAGAGCCTACGGTGAAATTTAATTGGAAATTGATTCGGGTCAGATTAAATTGATTAAATTGGTGAATTAGTGCCCAACTATTTAATATTATTAAATAAGCATTAGTGGGACTTTTTATTTATGGCCATATACACTCTCTTTGCTCCTTTTTGAACTCAAAAATCTGAGGTAGGCATGGAGAGGGTGTGAAGGCCGGCTGTAGAGAGAGAGAGAGAGAGAGAAGAATTGTGCAAGTTTTGCTCTTGAACTTTGAAGGTCTTGAAGATAGCTCTAGGTTTGACCATAAATTGGAAGAATTGAGCCTCTAGGTAAGCATTGATCTTGAATTGATGAGTTTAACATTGTAATTTTATGAATTTAAAGTTGCATGGTGATCAAGAACAAGAATTGTGTTGTGTTTTATGAATTTAAAGTCATGGAATGCATGCATGTGTATAATTGCCCTGAATTTGTATAGTTGAGCATGAAAAATATGATCCATGTAAGAGATTGGCTAGAATTCATGCTTGTGATCACCATTTGTACCATTTGAGTTGGAAATGGAGGTTATATCCCACATGCATGTACAATTCATGGGACTATGAGCTTGAATGCATGAATTTGTTATGTTAGAGTGAGTTTGAGTTAAATTGAGGCACGCATGTGATTAAATTTGTGAAATTGAGCTTCATTGTGTTATAATTGGGTGTCTATGCCATATTAGACTATGAATATGTGAGATTTGTGTCATAGCATGCAAGAAAGATGGGTTGAATGTCGAAAATGAACTCAGGGAACCATTCTGGAAAACCCAGAATTTATGGTGTCCGCCGAAGGGAACCGACGCCGGCGAAATTCATGCTCCCAGCATATTTTGCAGACATGGTGCCCGCTCGAGCGGGGAAGTTTACGCTCGAGCGGGGAGCTATGTAGACAGGCCTTCCGCTCGAGCGGCCAAGTTCACGCTCGAGCGTATATTTGATGTAACCAGTATTTGTGCAGGCCTTAAGGGTCCGCTCGAGCGGGGAAGTCCACGCTCGAGCGGGGACCCTATTTTTCTGAAATTCTGAAAATGCATTCTGTGTTCTGTTTTCCGTTCTCTTTCACTTCTAAACACTCTTAGGCATGCATTGAGCATTGTGATTGAATTAAAGAGATAAGAATAAAGCCTAAAGAGGGATATGTGAATTAAAGAACGGATTGAACTATTTGTGACCCATATGTGTTATGTGATATGTAGGGTCAAGCTCCAGGGCAAATCCACATGCCGACCACTGTGAGTAATATCTTGACAAGATATTTATAGTATGTCATTGTTAATTGTTACTTCTGTGTAAGTTTTGCAATTCATTGAATAATTGGGCCAAAGGCCGATGGAATTGAATAATTGGGCCTGAGGCCGATGGAATTGAATAATTGGGCCTGAGGCCGATGGAAATGAATAATTGGGCCAAAGGCCGATGGAAATGAATGATTGGGCCAAAGGCCGATGGAAATGAACGATTGGGCCAAAGGCCGATGGAAATGAATGAGTGGGCCAGAGGCCGTTTTGACATAAATGAAAGATAAAGAGGCCAAAAGGCCAGTATGTTTAGAACCACAGTTACTTGACTTATATTGTGTATATACGTGTTAATTAGAAATATGAATTGGGCCCAAGGCCGTTCGGATTATGTTGTTCTACATATTGTTGTATCTTTTTATTTGATATTATTCACTGGGCTTTCGCTCACGCTCATTCATGTGTCTCAGAGGTGAGCCAAGAGAAACTCAAACCCGGCCTCGAAGTTTGTGTGGAACAACAAAGGTTTTGGAGAGTCGACCCTTGCGTCTCACGTCTGAGACTTGCCTTCGCCTTTTGTGTCGTCTTGTTCTATGTTGTCACGTCGGAAGTTTAAGTACATTTGCATATAGTTTCTTTGGTTGACTCGATTTTGAATGATCTGTCTGTACACAAATTTATGTTGCTATGCTTTCTGTTGTGAGTTATTAACATATGTATGTCTGGAATATTTTGATGTGCATATAAGCACGGCTCTATGGACAAAGTTTTAAATTGCTTCCGTTTGGCCCCCATGAACTCTGTTAAAATACGTTTCGTTTAGTTTAAGGCCGTAGGTAATCTCATGATTGCTGGCCGGTTACGTCCTTAACCCACGGGGTCGGGTTCGGGTTCGGGTTGTGACACACTAGGTACTAATCACCAACACACTACCTAACACCACTACTCCCAATGCAGTTTTGTATACAAATCCCCAATACCCCTTGAATCACCCCGGATCTTCAAGACTTAGCCATACCACTATTGTTTCCCAAAGAAGTCACCCCTCGTATGCCTATATGGCAATTACCTTTCACACTTCGAACGTAAGACCGATGTGGTCAAGGACAATCACATAATTCTGAACACAAAAGAATCCTCACCAATGTCGCACTCACTAACCAAGAACACCACAATTCTTCCTCTAAAGAAATGCCTCTAATAGTTAACCATTAAATTTTCTTCTCACTTTCAAAACTATCCAAAAACTAATAATATTTCAACACACACACCACCTTTCCCATAATCAATAGGACCACCACAGACTCACTGACCAACAAAACCAAATTACCAAACAACGAACAAATACCACTCTTACTAACTCGGGGTACAAATCTCACACTCCCCTAGATATTCTCACAGAACTTCGCCAGTTCCACAAACTCTAAAGTCTCATATTCCCTTAAACTCAACACATCCAAAGCCTTATAACTCAACCTTTACGATACCACCACACCAATCACAATAACCCACAAATTCCCGTTCTCAATACTTAACTCCCAAACACAGCAAAGCTCACCTGCCATCATGTAATGATTTCGTAAAATAGTAACACCTATACTGCACCACTACAATTATCAATCCCAAACACAACAAAGCTCATAGGCCATTGTGTAATAATTTCATAAAATAGTAACACATATACAACACCGCTACAGTTATCAGTCCCAAACACAACAAAGCTCACAGGCCATTGTGTAATGATTTCATAAAATAGTAGCACATATATAGCACCGCTACAGTTATCAATCCCAAACACAACAAAGCTCACAGGCCATCGTGTAATGATTTCATAAAATAGTAACACATATACAGTACCGCTACAGTTATCAATCCTATGAACAACTTCTCATTACACATGCAAAAGAGTTCAAAATCCATCATAAGCCTCCAATACATGAGGAATAACGAACAACAACAATATATAAATACAACATAATATCATGATGCCTCAGCACCCAACAGCACATCAGTCGACAGCAAAAGCTCAAATATAAAACCACCAATCTCTAATACAAAAGCCCCTATCAAGAGTAATATTACTGTGATGATTGAAAAGTTAACCCTCGCGAAGCTCTCAAAGCTAGGCCTACATGGGTTTGGTATCGGTACCGCCCCTAGCTGGACTGAAGGAACTAAGTCTGACTAGGTTGTGAAACACCTGAAGAATTCACACGCAAATGGTAGAAACGTCAAACATGGCCTAGATGACCACAATTAAAACAAACAATAGGCTCTCTACTTTAAGGCTGACTTGAAGCTTGAACCTCACTAGGCCTCTCAACTGACGAGTCTAAAACCCCTGACGAAGACAAAGATTGAGCCTAAGATTGAGCATGCGCTCGCCTCCACCTTTTATTGAGCCTAGATCATTTATGAACCATAGGAGTCGCTGAAGTGGCCTCTTCCCGAACTCAGCCAACATTCATAACCATGGCCTCCACATGGGCCACCGCCTCAACTAGAGCATAGTAATTCTTCCATAGAGATCCATCTACCTTCTCCCAGATATCATTACACAACCACCTCTCAAACGCATAACAACTATGCTCCTCTGTTGCCACTAACTCTGGAGCAAATCTCGACAAACTAGTAAATCGCATCTCAAACTGTGCCAAATGAGTAGCATCCTGGCGCAACTTAACAAACTGTTCCCTCAACCTTTCCCAAGCAAAATGAGGGAAGTACTCTCAGCAAAAGCAACCATATGTTACCTACGGTGTTTTTACCAAATTTCCACCAATACCCTACATCACTCCTTAGTAGAAAACTTGCCAAAGAAATCCTCAACTCCTCATCCTCGACTCTGAGCTTATCAAAAGTCTTGGTAACCTATTCCAACCAATCCTCTACCTCCACTGGTTTAGCCTCCCCAAAAAACTCTACTGGATTGGAATGAAGAAACTCTTTAGTAAGCTTGAGGGCATGCCCGTTGTCACCCTCATTGCAAGCTAGAGTATCCTATACCGCTCTCACAATCTCACGTGCAATTTTCCCCCGATAACCAATGCGGCAATGGCAGGTGCTAAAGGAACCGTTGTGCCCTTACTAGCACTCCTATTCCCAACTTGTCCCCTATTCCCTTGTATAGACATCTTATAAAATCAAAACAAGACCAACTTAGTGCACAACACCACAACCCTTTCCCGAGGCACATATACTCACCACCTCTAGGCTGAAAGGCACACAAACCCCCAAACACACAGTTTCCATTACATATAAACAATTAAACATTTTGTCACATAATCAAATCAAGTCTATGAGGATAAATACTCGTCCAGGAACTCTGAAGGAATTCTCATTAGAAACCACGTTGATTAGGCGTGTTTCCGATAAGACCTCAAAGCATGTTCACCACCTACAAGTAATATCCAAGAAACTTACTCCCATGTTCACCTAAATGCAACATATAAATCCTAACACTTATCCTACCTCCAAGAAACTTAATCCCATGCTCACCTAAATGCAACATATAAATCTTAACACTTGTCCTACCTGCATGCAACATCCTCACCAAGCATAGCAAACTCGATGTGGCAAAAACCACTCCCCATCAGCGCAAAGTATTCAAACCCGACTCGCTCTGATATTAAGATGTAACGCCCCACTTTTTATTACTCAAGTAACATTACCAATTCCTTTATTATAATACAATTTCAGAGATAACGTATAGAAATTCAATACATCAATAAAGGCAATTAAGTAAAGGTTCTCTCATCCAAATATATAATGAATGCAACAAGCGACATAATTACAATAAATTGCCCACAGGCTTACATCAATACATGAAAGAAAAATGACTCAACCCTTTTTACAACAATGGCATTCGGCGACAATTAAAAGGCCCCGTGACTGGCAGATAATGAAGATCCTTGATCATGAAACACTTCTCAAACTTGAAAAAGGATTAGCAACGTGGGATGAACATAAAGTCCAGTAGGGATCCCAACATGATCCTAAACAATAACAACATACAGATAGCTATGATCATGAGTGCTTTAAGTCATACCATAAACATAAGTGTTGGTTTATATATGAATATATGCTTACATAGATATTTTCCTCAAAATCTATCAATTTATCCAACAATCACAAAACTATTTACTTTTCTTTCTTCTTGTTACCACTTTATTTTACATTTTCCAAACGATATAGGTATTTGAAAAAAACCCATGAAATCCAATTACTTTTCCCTATTACTAAACTCCCACCTAGTTTCAAATTACAATTTCTGAATAGAAGTATCCAAAATGAACATGAAGACAATACACAGAAAATACTCTCCACGTATCCATATGAGACAAGTGACATCCTCCACAAAATAATCATCACTATGCATGAAACACAAAAAGAGAATTGAGATAATAACGAGAAGCCCAACAATGCTCTACCTCCCTCAAGCACAGTAAGCTAAGGATACACCTTTGTAGCTAGAAGGTAATGCTACCTCTACCAAGTTCTTCAAGTGCTAGTTGGAGGGTACTGGCACCCCATATTCTTAGCGTAGCCAATTCTCCAAGTGCTAGTTGAAGGGCAATGGTACCCCTTATTCTCAGCGCGTTCACAATTCCAACCATCACATAATTCAAAAATATAAATCACTCATGTGTACTAAATACACAAAAATCTATTCAACCAATACAGATAATTTTGAGTGTACTACATGCACATAATCTATTCAAAACATTAACAGGTCGGATCTAAACCAGAGTTGCTATACCATGTCCATTCATTTTGAACATAATTCAAAATGTCATGCATAACAATTCATATTAAATTGTCTAAGTACGGTGTAAAGAACTAACCCAGTAAATTCTCAAAATTCAAGATTTGTATATATATATACTAAAGCGTGTCATCAATATTTGCATAACTCTTCTGGGTATAATGAAGTCAAGCATTCAATTGTCGTAGAAGAGATTTTCAACCATGTTTCGGTAATGTAGCTCAATTAGGGTTTTGTTTTACACAATGGATTGACAAATTATCAGTCATTTGATGCTTTCACCTGCAGTCCATACTACTTTAAATGAGATAAATCATTTAGAATTGCATAAACCACAGGTGTCACACAAGTGAGTATGTCATGCAGTTTAACCATTCCATATAAACATATGACAACAAACACATTCATGTTACCACAGATTCCCATAGGCAACTATTAATCTAATATTGACAATATCCATCTGAAATTTATATCTTAAGAAGCACACAATATGGTGACAAGTAGTCTCACTCCCATCAATTCTTGTAAATCAGTGTCATAACTAATAGTTCATAGTAGATTCAAATCGATAAGTTCCCCAAAATCATAAATCCACAAATAGTTCTCAAGAGTATTCAGAATGCAACATTCAATTCCTTCATGTTCAATACATTCACAAATTCACAAGTCTATTGGTAGCCCACTACTAATTCCACTACAAAAAATTTTACTTATAGTAGCGGCCAAATTTGTTGCTAAAAGCAGGAAAAAGCATCACTAAAAACTAGAATACCTTTACCCGCAGTTGAAATAGCGGCAGCGAAATTGCCACAATGGCCCCGTCAGCATAGCCTTATAGTGACGTTTTCATGAAACGCTGGTATAACTTTTTTTATTGCGATGGTTGATGTAGTGACGGTTATAAATGTCGTTGTATCTGAAATTTAACCATTACTTGATAACTTTATAGCGACAAGTTAACTGCTGCTATATCCTTCGCTTTTGCGACATTTTGTGAACTGTTGCTATATTTTGACTCTATTCCATCAGTTTTAGCCATAGATTTTTTTTTGAATTTTATTTGTAGCGACAGTTATTAATCGCGGTTATATGCTATGTTTAACATTCAATTACCAATAATATATAGCTTGAAATTTTTAATGGTTTGGTAACCATTAATTGTTGTCTCTCACTTATCCCTGCTCACATTATATATCTATGAAAGCACTATTTTATTCTAATGCCTCAACACTCAGTATTGTAAAAAATAAAAGAGTTTGCATTTTCATAATCCCAAAATATCCAAAACACCTTAATTAAAAGGTTCATTACATAAGCTTGTCATACCAAAATAGATCGAATATTTCTAGCAAACTAATAGCCACACCATAATCCAAAAGGTACATATAAACTTGTCATATGATAATAGTACTCAAAAGTATTACTCATGATGCCATTTTATAAAGCCCTACATGAAAAATGTTTAAATCGAGAAATGATGTCCATTGTTTGATGCTTTCATATTGTCTTATTTCTTGTAATAAAAATAATTAAATGAGCATAAGTATCATTTTCAATTTTTAAATCTATAAAGAAAATTTAGACTATAAATAATTCTCGACAAGTCTTATTTTTTTGGTAAGTATGTGGTTTACATATCAAAAAATAAAGATTACAATGAAGTTGAAGATCATATTTGCATATTATTTTGTATCAGCCAAATAGAGCACTCTTTCTTAAAGATAAAGGAGAAATACAACAACCAACAAGGAAGAGCGAGATTGCATCATAGCGAACCTAACTCATCCTAACTAAGTTAGCACAAGGAGGACTACAAAATCATGTGTAAGCTCAACCAAGAGAAACAAAAGCGTTGGAAAAAGATTCTAACCACAACAAAAAGGAAGGAAATAAAAAGATACAAAGAAATTACACACCGCCTTATTTCTCCATATATTGCAGGTTCACTCTAAACACACCAAACCCAACAATACCTATGCTTCCATAAAGCATCACAAAAGCCAAACAAACAAAGGTAGCAAAGAAACCTATTTCATGCCAGCAAAAAAATTCTGCATTATGATGAAACCCACCCCTCTCTGTTTTCTTTTAAACCCAACAAATATGTAAGCAAGCAACTAACAGGTTGGCATTTGGACTAAATCAGCCAATAAAGCCAAACATTAGCTCCAGCCACCAAATCAAGCATCCAATAGCAATATCCAAGGGTCTATTTTTAATTGTATATTATAGTTTGATACGTTGTTGATATTCAAATTTGTTCGATTGCCCAATTCTCTATTTCACTAGTTTGTTTGGTATTTTTACAGATGCCAATAAAGGAAGCAAAGTAGAGAAGTCAACCTATCAAATCCCAATTTTGTCCAAACCAACTAACAATTTATTGGTAAAGAAGTCATTAACATTGGTTCTAAATTTGTGTCAATGTATGTGTATTGTAATGAAGACTTACCCCGATTAGAAGGTTGCATTTCATGACTCCCAAAAGACGATCTTTGATGTGTTTGTGGAGAAGCTTGATCCGGAATGCCACTAGATCCATATGTCGCCTAATTTATACAATAAAATTTACATAAGTACGCAAAGATTTAGAAAAAGGATAACATATGATAAATAAATCATATAAAAGAATATGTTATATGTAGTTATACCTGCAAACCACTAGAACTATGTCTCTATCTCATCAAAAATGCTACTTGCTCTTTTAAAGAGTTTATTACAGCATCTTGAGCTTGCAACTGAATACATTGAGTTTGTAACTGATCACCTTGAGATTTTAGTTGTTCTTTCAACTCAATTATAGTGTCTTTGTCTCTCATTCTCTCTTCATTAGAAACCATTCTTAAGTGGTCAAAACTATTACACATAAAGCCATGCTTGGAAGGAATAGGCCCAAATCCTAAACCTCGAACACGATCATAATGCTCTTTACCAATCACTTGAGAATAAATATCATTTGGTGATCAAGATATATGTCCACTAACATTTCCTTCGAAGCTACTTGGTTGTAGTCTCATCAAAGCTTCTAGTTTTTTCTATAGCATAAATGGGGGGAAAAAAATAAGAAGACAAAGGGCAAGAGTGATTTTTTTCCACAAACACATTAGAATTTTGAAAATGTGACTTATTAAATGCGCATACAATTTTTGTAGCTGCTACTTCATTGACTGGTGTCCCATCCTTCCTTTTGTGAAGCAGTATATATAATTTTGCTCGATCTAGAGCGATCTTATCTTTTTGCTCCTATGTAACAATCATATAATTTGAGAATAAATTCATAATACAATGTGCTAACCAAATTCAAAATATAAAACAAGGAATGACTAATTTATGCCAATACATCAAACTTGCAAGTAAACCAAGTTTTAGTTACATGACTAATTTTTTATGTTTAAAATGTTTGAAAATTTGTTTTCTAAAAAAAAAAATAAATAAATAAATAAAAATCTTCATTGCTTAATGGAGCAAACATTCAATCAAGAAGATGATTAACCTACTAACTTCTCCCAAAACAACAAATATCATTAAGATTACCTCTTGTAATGACCTAGCTTAATGAGCTTATGTGCATATCCATCTTTAACATTTCACTAATATTTTTCTTTATATCAGCAAACCTTCTGAGTGGTATCTGTACAAGGTTACATTTAACAAGGCTAATTTTTTTTCCCGCGTCCTCCACAGATACCTACTTATCAAATCCATCAAAGAAAATCCTCGCTAACAAAAGATGTTACATATTTTTTTTTCTCTTTTTCATCCACACCCATTCTATCATATGCAGGCGTGAGTAGATAAACTGTAGGCAAAACAGAATCACATACTAGACATGCTATCAAATAATGTCCCCTAAGAACCCTATTGACTAAGATCGATCAATTGGATTCTACAGTGCAGGTGGCAAAAAAAAGGCTAGCTTTTGTTCAAAATCGATAGCATTATAAACCAGGCAATTGCTTTGCAGAATACATAATTGATACATATACACTTCATGACTTGGTGAGATGGCAAGTGCTCATCTGCCTCATCACTATATGTATAGGTTCGAGTTATAAAAAATAATTTCTCAGCACAAAAAAAAAAAAAAAAAAAATTAAATAAAATTCTACAGATCCGGGCTCAAGACCAGCATCAATGATCAATCTCAAACGGAGGGAGAGTTCAAGTTAATTATTAGTAAAAAAAGTATAATGATGTGTTGCTATAATAAAAAAAATATAATGATAAATAGCAGTAAAGGATCCTTATCCCTTGTATAAACCCCAAAAACTGCTTCAAGCATATGTGGTTCATTTAAAAGGTGCTCTCTCCCAAAAATAATATAAAAATAATAAAATTCAAGAACACAATGTGCTGTGTAATTAACCATGGATCACAGATTTGAAGGCCGTCAAGTCATGGGTCCAATATTTAATATAACAGCTAGTGATAGTACTCCTACAATATCAAGCTTGCCTTGAGCATCCTTTCCATCCAATCCAATAGTCTAAATGACCTTCCAAATGTTCTCTGTCTCTCTCTCTCTGTTTTTTTTTTTTATTCTTCAGTCAAGTTGTACACACACATCACACAAATGAAAAGTTGTGGCCATTGTGATTTCAGAGGCAACCATTATACACATGCCACTTTGTCTCTCTCTCTCTCTCTCTATATATATATATATACCTTTGTGTGAGAGTGTGGAAATTTTTGGGTAAAGTAGACCAACAAGGGTTCCACTTCATCTTTATAAAGTCAAAAAGATCCAAATTCCAAAAAAGCAGTGTTCCCTATGAGATAGCATTAATAATTTCACATAAACTCAAGTTGGTAATGTTGTAAATCCAAATCACTACATGTATAATTCCCTTGAAACTAGAAAACGTGCATCTTTGTTTATTTATCTCATGGTTCAATGCATGAACGCTTTCATAAACAAGAAGCAATGACAATAAAAAGAGGCAATAATTTTCTCTAATCACATTATTAAGCGAACAAAACATTACAAACTGTACATTAAATTCATAGACAACAATTTTCTTAACACAAAGAGAGAGAGAGAGAGAGAGAGAGAGAGAGAGAGAGAGAGAGAGAGAGAACAAACCAATAAACAAAAATGTAGGCACTCTTCCTCCATTGTGGCATTTTATCAAACACCTACCATACGTAATGAATCCTCAAGCATGAGATTTTATTGTGTAGCATCAACAAAAATCCATTCACTTCACTAATTATATTAGTTAAAATATGAATATCATAGATGATCAAAAATCAAAATACCGAACATGTTAATCAATCTATTTTTTAAACTATTTTCTCAAATCAAAATCATTCAATGTTAGGTTTTTATTCTTGGCAATCTCATTTGATAAAACTCATTTCAGTTGTAATTGTATTCGATCTTTTATTTCAGTGAGGCTATGAGTTTTAGATGCGAATCTAACCCGAATTGTGCCTATGCAAAGGAGTTTGTGATCTTAATCCTATCATATTTGCCACTTCGCTGACTATGTCGATGATCGAGCAAAAAAATAAAATTACAGTCGAAGTTGTGTGTCTACTCGAGCTGCCATTCTTGCTCTCAAGCGGAGATCGTGACCTTTCAGAAGTTTCACTCGCCTGCAAAAGTACTTGGAGTTGTTTTCTTTGGCTTGAGCAGCCATTCCTGCGCTCGAGAGGAGATCGCGGATCTGTTTTCTATAAATATATGTTTCAGTCTAATTTTAGGAAACAGGTTCCAGATCTTCTTCTTGGGTATTAGGGTTTTCATCTAGAGCTTTTTTGATTGTTTCTTTCAATATCTGTGAGAGTTTAATCATGAATTGATTGGATTATATCAAAGGGTTTGTTTAGTTTGCTTTATTCAATACAAAAGAAAGAGTTGTTCTTCAGTGGATTCCGTGAAATTTGGGCCTGAAGCTTTGGTGGATTCCAGAGTGGCTCATCATCATGATTTGACATCAGCATTGTGGACTCAACGTTGGGCAAGACAATTCCAAGGTGAAGACGGGGCTGAAAGAAGCACATAGGGTTCGGTTCGATTCGGGTGTGTATTCACTAGGTAATTGAGAGTACATTTGTTTTGTGCCTTTTGCCCTTGGTTTTTCCACGTAAAATCGTTGTGTCGATTTGTCTTGATTGTTTGATTGGGATTGCTATTTATTGCTTAAAATTGATACATAATCACAAATCAATATTTAGGGGATTTCTAGATTTTTCATTCAAGATATTCATGAAATTCTTCAAAGCAAAGAAGTTTTGAAGATATTAGAAGCAATGAATGGAATGGCAAGTCTCAGCTTAACAATGAATTTCATTGACCCAATCTTGACCGAAGACAATAAAGGAAAAAGAGAAACAGAGACAGTAGAAGAAAGAGAGAAGGGTAGAGAGATAAACCGAGAGATGAGAAGAAAGAAAGGGATAGAGAAAGAAAAATAGAGAGAGCAAACTAACCTTGAAATCACAGTGATGCTATAGCTTGATGTCATCAATATGCTACGGGGGAGGATGAACTCTAATACTTCGCCAAAAAAATGTTGTGGACTAGGGCACAAATTGTGAGTTGAACGGTTATTTATTTACTTATTTTTGGACTAAAATTCTAATATGTAATTCACCCACACACACGCACACACACACACACACACACACACACACACAAAATTTGATTCCGCGCGAAATCAGAATTGAATTTGGCAAGCCTTTATTTTGCTTAGCTTTTTGTGACGATTGAGTACAAATCGTCACTATAAAAAAATATATAGCAGTGTTTTAGGAAAAAAAGCTACTAAAAATTTAATTTTTAGTTGTGGTCAATAACCGCTACAATAGTCCATCTATAACACATCATTTTTCAGGCCGCAGCAATAAAAAACACTACTAAAACTTGATTTTCTTGTAATGCTCACTAAGTTTAGTTAGCATGTTCATAATTTATATGAAGTCAAAGAGTGTATAATTCCCACACTAATTCCCACATAACCACTTTGCACATAATCTACATCAATTATCTTACTATTCTGGTCAAAACTTCCACCATTTATTCTCTCCAGTTAGTCAATTTGAACATTAGAGGATTCAGATTCATTTAGAGTTCTTCTTCTTTCCATTATTTATATGTAAACATAGGTGACAATAATCAGAGGAAGATGGGTCTCATATATTTCCTTTTCATTTTTAGATATGTTCACAAAAATTCATGTATTCAATTTTTTTATTTTTTTTTATTTATTATTATTATTATTATTTTTAATCACGTATGCACATAACAATTACACACACGCTCACACATGTTGACGAAAGCCACTAATTTCTTTTCTAGGACATCCTATAGCTCATTTGGATGCATGTGTGCCGTAAAACTCGTGCTCTGATACCACTCTGTCACGACCCAAACCTGCTCCTAAAGGTTTAGCATCGTAATCGGCCAGTAATTCGAGATTACCAAAGGCCTTGTTTACAATAATACAGTAAAAGGGCTGGCAGAAGCCAATTTATAATTAAAATATGTCATCCAATGAGCTGTGAGGACATAAATGAACAAAACAAACTTGTATATACAGATATTCACATAGTCCACAGTTTAGGGATTAAATCCCAAAAACAAAAGTCTTAAACAAAAGTTCTATAACATAGATCACATTTTCAGATGGGTAAATTGAAACACCCAAAAACCTTAACAAATGATGGTTTGGAACCTCGCAGTGAGGCATGGTAGTTGGCTTGACAAAATAGGGTTTAGGTCGATGCCACTAAGTCCGGTCTAGTTTTTGATCACCTACATATATATAGTAAATAGTGAGCTAGAGCTCGGTGAATAACAACTACGTAAAAGGGTTATGAATGATGTCCTTACAGTAATTGAAACAGTCAACTTCATCAGTAGATCATTTCTTCAATCAGTATCTAATAACATATTAGTCATTTCGAAATCATAGTAGTCATACGTGGTACATCCAATAGCAAAACACTACAGTAGGTCTTGAAGACCGAAACAGTCATGTATGATGGCCATCAATACAATAAATAGTAGTTCCAAGAATTGGAACTGACAGAGATCTTTGTAATGGTAACAGTAATAGTAGCAATAGTAGTAACAGATGCTATGAATGCCACAATTACAGTTCATAAAATAGGGTAATCATTCATTCAGTAAACAGTATCATTTCAGAAAACAGTGTATTTTATCGATCAAAAAATAATTATAATGGAACATAGCTTTACAACATTGTTATTCATAGTTGGCTCCTTGAAACACGTGACTAAGATGCGGCGTCCGACCTACACAACCAAATTCAAGCACAACAACTCAAATTTACATTCAATTCGTTTAGTCGGTCATACACCTATTTGATGTTTATTCGTTCGGTTAGTCCTATCCGTCCTTTATTCTCTCTTATGTCCATGAAATGCATATGAACGTAAAATATATGCAAAAACCATGCTAACAAAGGCCCTACAGTTGGAAAAATTGAGTGAAAACGAAATTGGGACAATCCTGAAAACCGCACTTGCGGAAGGCCCGGCTGCACGTGCGGAACCATCACCGCACGTGCGCTCCGCACATGCAATTAAAGCAGTAGCTGAGCTCTTTTTTGTCTTGTTTTCCGCACGTGCATTTATGGGCTAAGTTGAATATGAAAATAGCTCTTAAATTGGAACTCATTCTTTTCAAAAATCTAACTTCAATTCCATGTATTTCAAGACCCAAAACTCTTAAAACGTCTTGCATTTTACATTTCTAACTCCAAATAAAAATTATAACTTCATAACAATACCCAATTTCCACTTAAAGATCAAAATCTAGAATTCAAGTGTAAAATCATAAAACATGTATATTTGAGTTCCAATTCTTAAAATTCATGGAGTTTTCCTCCTCAATTCTGAAGTTCAAAAACTTCTTGAAAACAACCTAACTGGAATTCCCAACATCAAATACAAATTAAAATTTAAAACCAAAACCCAAATTTCCAATTGAAAGCTCAAACTCTTTAATTAAATTGTAAACTTATTAAACATATGTTTAAGAGCTTCAACTTAAACTATTATGAAGAAATTCCTTTGAAATCATTAGAAGCCATGCAAGAAAACAAGTTTGTGATCATGATTTTCTTGAATTTATGCCATGCATGTTCAAATGTTGAACTAATTTCTACAATTCTTCTCTTTTATGCTCATATGAGTTCTCAACATTAATTTTCACCATTAAACTATATACTGGAGAGTTCTAAACTCATTTTTTATGGATAAATTCTATGAAATTACATGACCCATGTATGAACCATGAAAGAAACAAATATATAAACACGATTTGCTACAAATTTATACCATGCATGTCATGATTATGAACTCAATTCACCAATTTCTTCCTTATCTTATTCATACATAGGAGAAATTTACAATGTGCATCGTTTCAAATGGTGCACATTGTAAAAAAGTTATGATTTTTTAAACGTTATGATTGTTTGTGATGTATATTATGACATTTTGTAGTAAAGTTATAAATAGTGAATTTATGATGTGCACCTTAAAGTTAGGAATGATAATGTTATGACATTTTGTGATTTTTGTTATGACACTTTGAGATTTTATTATGACATTTTTCAGTGAAAAAAAGTTATGACATTTTGGGTTTAAGTTATAAAATTTTGTGAAAAAGTTATGAAAGGCATACCATATGCACCATCTTGAGGGTGCATAATGTAACATCTCCCTCATACATATATTTTCTAATTTAATTATTCCTAATACTTCCAATTAAGCTTGATTCCTTCTTAATTAAACTTAAGTTCCATAAACTCATGTGAGTAACAACTCTATTTTAAAACATTAGGAGGAAATTCCTATCTTAGATGGTTGATTTATGAAGATTTGCCTCTCTCTTCCTTGTTCTTCTTCTTCCTCTTCTTTTCTTCTTGAGTTCTCTAGAACTCTCTCTTAAGTTGACTGTCTCTCCAATAAAACCCACTAAGTCCCTTTATTCTCTATATAATTGTTGAATAGCCTTAGGGAGCTTAATTAATCTCTAATTTCCTTTAACCCCTAATTAATTATAAGCAATAAATTCTATTGAATTAAATTCCACTACTCATATACTTAATTAAATCATCAAACTATAATTTAGATTAAGCTAAACTTAATTGTACTAATGTGAATTAGGCTCAATTAAGTTGATTAATTAATCAAAGCTTAAATTAAATAATTATAGTTTAGTTTAACTAAATTTAATCTAATTAATTCGATCTAAATTAATTTTTAATTAAATTTCACAGTAGACTCTAAAAATTACACTGGTCACAACAAAGTAGTCAATTTTAGTTTCTGTTGCCTTTACGGCCCTCAATTTTAGATTTTAGCAGAATTTAGAATAGATTTTCCTACAATAAATAGATATGGATTCAAAACTCTTACAAAACACATAATTAGCATCCAAAACTACCTTAAACACATAATCACATGTATAATTAATGACTTAATAGTTTAATCTGGAACATGGTTGTCACAGTGGCATATGCTATAGATTCAGGATCTAGGATTTATGAATATATACTAGCACATGTCATCTTTTGTATGGTAAAGGAACATAATTGAAAGCTAATATTTTGCTTGTCTATGTTTTCAATTGAATATCATAAGATGGTTTTTCATTATTATTTCGGGGCATTACAACTTAGTATCAAAGCTATTCGGTTTGAATACTTTGGGATCGAGGGACGTGGTTTTTACCATAATGGATTTATCTCACTAGATAATATTAGAAGTAGACCTGGTATGCTATGTAGTAACATGCTTATGTGAGTAGATGAGTATGGGATTTGATTTCTAAAGTATTGATTGGATCTACAAGTTTGTAAAAGTCCTATTAGAAGAGCGCTTGATCACTACTTATTCTAACTGGAACTTTGGCAATGTCACAAAACAATTAATTATTTGGGAAGGAAATTCGTTTGTGATTACGTGACTCGATGCTTATGTGGAATTAATTAATTGCTATCCACTGTATTAGGATGTGACTGAGTTAGCTTTGACATATTTGTAAATGTGCTAAACTATTGTGTTACCTTGACTAGAATGTCAGGACCAGGATGTGGTTGTGGTAGGCGTGGTAGGCCTATGTGGCAGGAGGTGCCAATATCGGATGAAATTCTGGTGCAAGAGAAAAGAGTTGGCCAAACCAATGTAGCCGAGCCAACAGGCTAGCAAGCCATGGGTGCCTTAGCCTACGAAATGGCAGGAGCATTACCGGAATCCATGGACATTCTCAAGACCAAGAGTCAAGTCTAGGCCCATGTTACAGAAATAGGGTCATCATCTCTAAAGAGGCAGTTTTTCCGGTCGAATCCAGACGAGTTTTTAGGGGATCCAAAAGAGCCACTGAAGGTTGATGAGTGGCTTAAACATATGGTGAAGATGTTTGAGATGCTTGGCATTGAGGACAACAGTCAAAAAGTGACCTTAGCATCTTTCCAACTAAAAAGAGATGCGGGTCAGTAGTGAAAGTATGCGCAAGGACACATTAGGGTGACTTGGGAGGCTATTCTCAATGCCTTCTAGGACAAGTTTTTGCCACCCACTGCTAGAGAGAAGTTGATAGACCAGTTTTTGAAGCTCAAGCAACTAAATGTGCCAGTAGCCGAGTTTGAGGCAGCTTCACTAGTTTGTCGAGGTTTGCATTGAAACTTATGGTGACAAACGAATGTTATTGCATTAAGTTTGAGAAGAGGTTAAGGGCCAGTTCCTTTTAAAGGTGGTTGGGTCAACGATTAGAGATTATGACTATCTTATGGAGTTGGCAGCCCACTTAGAGACCATGATCCAAGTAGAAGAGGAGCGAATAAGGAGCTCTAAGCAGAGGATTCAGAATGTTCAGGGGACACTAGGGACAACAAACAACAAAAGGGTTCCACCCCACAGTAGTCCCAATCTACATAGTCTAGATCCACCTTTTCCATATAAAGTATAGGTTCTGAGAGTGGTAATCAAGGTGGGTTCATTTGCTTTAAACGTGGTTAGTTGGGGCAAAGGTCTTTGGTTTGCCTGAAGAGGAGATGAGGGAAACAGTCTACACCGTCTTTGGCTCATCCTCGTAGCTAAAGTTTGAGGAAAGGTCAGCTGCCTATCTGTTATTAGTGTGGGCAGTTGGGGCACTTGAAAAGGTTTTGCCCTTCGTCTGGTGGCACATTTGGTGCATCTAGTTCAAGGTAGACATAGAGCCATCAGCCAACACAGTCAACAAAGGTCTCGAGTGCCAATCGGGGAGCCACTTTGGCTTAATTGGTGTATCAAGCCTATGCTCTTAGGGTTGAGCAGGTAGAGCAGAGGCCTTTAGGGCGTATGTATGTTGTTACCATGCTTGATTAGTTGCTAGCATCTTCTGTAGTGAGAAGTAACTTTTTGTTGTTCAACTCTATTGCCAACATTGATTGATGCTTGTGTATCTCATCCAGTCATATCATCTTCTTTTTCATCTGCTTTGGGTTTGGAGTTCGAACTATCGGAGTCTCCTCTATTGGTTGAGACACCTATTGGGGGTAGAGTGGCATTGGGTTAAGTATACCGCTCCTGTGAGATTTAGGTCACAAATCGTCATCTCTCTTTTGATTTTATTATTCTTGACATGCATGCTTTTGATGTAATTCTAGGTATAGATTCGTTGACTTATTATTGGGCTTCGATAGATTATCATTGTTGGAGGGTATCGGTATGTACGCTATCAGGAGAGTGCTTCTATTTTATGTGTGACCGAAGTGATAGTTTTACTCTGTTGTATAACCTTAACGGTTGAGGGGAGTTAAGTTTTCTTTTTACAATCACAGTAGCCGATGAGGTTAGTATGATTGGGGTGAATTCCCGAGAGTAGTTTGAGAATATCCAAATCTTTTCTCAAAGGAACTCATAAAGTTGCCACCACATAAAGAGATTGAGTTCTTAATTGACTTAGCACTAGGCACGACTCTGATTTCCATGGCACCGTATATGTTTGCACCAATCGAGTTATGTGAGTTAAAGGTGCAACCACAGGATTTGTTAGATAAGGGCTTCATTCGTTCTAGTATATAACTTTGGGGAGCATCGGCTCTCTTTGCTAAGAAGAAGGATAGCATATTGCAACTATGCATTGATTATCGAAAGTTGAACCAGGTAATTGTTAAGAAAAAGTACCCATTACCATGAATAGATAATCTATTTGACCATTTAAAGGGGTCTTGTTATTTTTCTAATATTCATTTGAGATCAGGGTATCACCAATTGAGGGTAAAGGAGGAGGATATTCAGAAAACGACATTCTGTACGCGATATGACCATTATGAGTTTTTAGTGATGCCTTTTGGGTTAACCAATGTACCAGCTTCGTTTAAGGACTTGATGAAACGAGTCTTTCATGAGTTCTAAGATCGATTCGTGGTTGTCTTCGTTAACGACAGCTTAGTCTATTCATCATCCGAAGAGGAACACTTGCGTGTAGTACTTAAGTTGCTTAGAGCACATCAGTTATATGCTAAGTTTGGGAAGTGTGAGTTTTGGCTCAGCAAAGTTAAGTTCTTAGGCCATATGGTGTCCAGAGAAGGGAAGACTATGGATTCTTCTAAGATAGATACAGTGCAGGATTAGGAACAACCTAAGAATATCTTTGAAATCCGAAGTTTCTTGGGCTTAGCTGGGTATTGCCGACACTTGTTGAAAGATTTCTCTAGACTGGGCTCACTATTGACTAGATTGACAAGCAACGGGGTTAGATTTGTGTGGAGTGAGACTTGCAAAAAGTCATTTCAAAAACTTAAGGTTAAACTCACCATTGCTCCAGTTTTGATTATTCTAGAGAGGGGTTTAGGTTATTCGGTTTATTGTGGTGCATCTTGAAAAGGTTTAGATTGTGTATTGATGCAAGAATGGAAAGTAGTAGCGTGTGGTTCACAATAGTTGAAAACAAGTGAGAGAAATTATCTCAATCATGACCTAGAGTTAGCGGCGGTGATTTTTGGCTTAAAAATCTGGAGGCATTACCTATATAGGGAGAGATTCGAAGTATTTCCGATCACAAGAGTTTGAAGTATTTATTCTTGCAGAAGGACTTCAATTTAAGACAGAGAAAGTGGATGGAGTTTATGGAACATTATGATTTTGAGTTACATTATCGCCTAGGGAAGGCCAACGTAGTAGTTGATGCTTTAAGTAGGAAGTTCATAAGTAATGTAACTAGCATTTCCATCCGAGAGTGAGAGATATTGGGCGTTATTGGCAAACTTAACTTGCACCTAGGCGAATCCGTTGAATTGGCCACCTTATTTATTGTAGTTGCACAACCTACCTTAGTTAGCCAGGTTATAAAGGCACAAAAGTGTAATTATGAAGTAGAGGCTATTCGAAAAAGGATCTCTAGTGGGAAGGTGTAGAAGGGTTAACACTCATTCAGATTCAAGTGTGAGATATTTAGACCGAATTTTTGTGCCAGCGTCTTGTAGAGAGGAAGTATTTTGAGAGTTCCATCATTCATGCGTTACGGTACACCCAAGAGGCACAAAGATGTATCACGACCTTCGTCGCCAGTTTTGGTGGAAGGGGATGAAAAGATATGTTGCCTTGTTTGTTTCGAGGTGCCTTGTCAGTAAGTGAAAGCCAAGCATTAATGACCAATTAATTTGTGCAACCCTTACCTATAGCTAAGTGGAAATGAGAGCATCTCACAATGGATTTTACTGTAAGTCTTTCAAGGACTCAACGGGGCAATGACTCCATATAGGTAGTGGTCGATCGGTTAACCAAATCTACACACTTTATACCTATGGGCATAAGTGACTCGGTAGACTACCTTGCCGACCCATATGTTAGAGATATAGTGCAACTTCATGGGGTCCCAGTGACTATTGTTTCAGATAAGGATCCATGTTTTATAGTTAGGTTGTTGCAGAGCCTACAAGGTGCCTTGGGTACTAGGTTGACTTTTAGCATGCCTATCATCCTTAGATTAACAGCCAATCTGAGCATACCATTCAGATTTTAGAGGACATGCTTCGGGCTTGCGTTCTCGATTTTAAGGGGTCGTTAGAAAGGCACTTGCCCTTTGTGGAATTTGGCTACAATAATAGTTTTCAAACGAGTATTAGTATGGCACCTTTTAAGGCCTTGTATGGCTGACCGTGTAGATCTCTTAGGTGTTAAGCCGAGGTGGGTGATGCATCTATGTTAGGTCTGAAGTTAGTCTGGAAAACGACGAAGAAGATTGCGCTTATTTGTAAGAGGTTGGTTTCGGCTCAGAGTCGCCAGAAGAATTATGTCGACCGTAGGAGGAGGCATTTATCTTTTAAGATAGGGGATCATGTGTTTCTGAAAATATCGCCGAGACAGGGTTTGATAAGATTCGAGAAGAGTTGGAAGTTGTCTCCTAGATTTATTGGACCTTTTGAGATTCTAGAGCGAATTGGGGAGGTAGCTTATCATTTGGCCTTGTCGCCACAACTTTTTGGGGTTCATGACATGTTTCCTATTTGTATGCTTCAGAAATACAAATGTGATCCTTCTACGTCTTGGATTGGACAGAGTTATAGGTAGATGAGGATGCCTTGTATGAATAGAGACCAATTCGGATGTTAGATACTCAGCATCAAATCTTGAATGGCAAGACTATCCCATTGGTTAAGGTATTGTGGTGACACTGTGGAGTCGAGGAGGCGATTTAGGAACGTAAGGCAAAAGTCCCTGAAAAGTATTTGGACCTATTTGTTAATATTTGAGACTTGTATTGAAAATTTTATTCATGTTGTAATATGTAAACATTGTAAATGTTTTCGAAACTCAAATTGTAATATTTTGTGTTCAAGGACTATTTTATCATTATTACTAATGTGCATGGTTAATGAAATTAAAATTCGATGGTTATTGGTTTGATTTAAATTTCGGGGATAAAATTTCTTAAAAAGGATATTATAATGGTTCCGGTTTAGACCCGACCCATCTTATGCTCGTAGATTCAGTATTTCGTGCCTTAATTGTTGTTCAAGTGTTTATCATCTTGTTGGTAGTTGAGTTGGGTTGTTGGTTATGTTTGAAATAGGCTGAGTGTTAGTTTGTCAAAAGTGTTGTTGTCTAGATTTCTTTTTGTTCGCTCGAGGGGTGTTTTGGTTTCTCGAGTGGTCTTTGAGATTTCCTAGTATTTTTGCAGGCCTGCAAACCTTTAGGAAGTAGGGTATCTTCTCTCGAGCAGTCTTTCTTGTGCTCAAGTAGTCTTCTATAGTCTACAAAACTTTTGAGAGGGGGTCATTGTGTGCACGAGCGGTGTTTTGGTCATTCGAGCAGTGTCACTTATTGTGTCTAACACTCGAGTAGTGTTGTGGTTGCTCGAGCAGTCTGCATGTATATCAGTTCGGAGAAAGGGGTTTCAAATCACTTTTTCACTTCTTATCTCTCTCCAAAACAACCATAACCCTAATTTCTTCAGTTTCTCTCTCTAGTTCTTGCTTTAAAACCTCAAATATACCCTCACACATTGATTTCTCCACCATAGTTCCTTAGAGAAAAATGTAGGACTTGTTGAAAGCTTTGTTTTAATCAGAGAAGATCTTGTTTTTGGCTCCATCAAACTTCAACTTTTGTTTTTCCTTTTCTAAACTTGAGGTAGAGATTTCTTCAATCTATAGTTTGATTCATAGCTTAGTTATTTGCTTTTTGGAAAGGTTTAGTGATTTAGGGTTTTGGATTAAATTTAGGGTTTGATTTTGAAAAGTAAAAAAGGGATTTTCAAATAAATTCTTGAGAAGGATTATGGAAGTGTATATATTGTTGGGTTGTGTTGGAAATTCTTCCCTTAAATGTGATTTTCAAAATAAAGGAGGTTTTGTTTGAAAAATCATTGATGTATGATTTTATGAAAGAAAAGGAAATGATGCTAGGTTTTGAAAAGATATGGAGAATGTATCTGTTGATGATAAGAGTGGAGTTGGATCTTTGTTATCGCTCTCATTGTGAAATTTATGAGATTTTATCTATTATTGAAAATTTATCTATTAAGTATAAATATCTGTTTTGGGCTATCAGTGGAGGATAGTTTTGATTGTGTAGAAATTGCATAAGGATTAGGTTAAATTGAAACTAATTTTTCATACATCTTGTATCGAGCATTATTTCATAATTGAACATTGAAAATGTATTAATTTTGAGAAAAATGGTGTATACCTTGGTTAATCTGGTTAGGGGGTATGGTTGTGGTTTATATTGTTGGCCTATGTGTCCTTGGTGAAAGTCCGTAAACTAAATGCGGTTAGTCTTGATCCTTGATTAGTATTGGTAAAATGGCTTTGGTAATACTTTTATAGTCTATTGGCAAACACATACCTAGAGATTCCTAGTATTTTACATCCACTGCCCTGTTTTCTAATATAAAAGTGTATTTTCTTGAATTGAAATATAATAGTGATGGCATTGCATTGTTTTGAGATGGAAAAATATAATGTTTGGCAAATGGCATGCATATGCATTCACCTTATGACTTCATTAAGTTTCATACTTAGTTTTAAAACATCTTTATTGGGCTTTGGCTTACTCTATGTGGAAAACAACTTTCAGGTGTTAATGATATATCTCCACATAGAGTGAACTTAGCTTGGGAGCACCATGGAGCTAAAGGCTCTTTTATTTATTTATTTATTTTTTTTATGTTGTAATTATCTTTTGCATAAGTCTCGAGCTTGTTAATTGTTTTGGAACTTGATCCATCTTGTTGTAACTAAGTAATGTCTTGAAAAGATTAGTCATTAGGACTTAAACTTATATGTTCTTATTTCAGTTCACTCATTTGTGGCATATGCTATAGATTTAGGATCTAGAACTTATAAATGTATACCTGCATATGTCATCCTTTGTACAGTAAAGAAACATAAATGAAAGGCTAATATTTTGCATGTCTATGCTTTCAATTAACTATCATGAGATGATTTGTCACTATTATTTCGAGGCGTTACATTACCTTTCTTCTCTAGCTTTTTATTATACTTAGGGCAATCTTTCTTCATGTGACCTTTTTTCTTGCAGAAGAAGCATGCATCCTTATTGCCATAGTTCTTGAATAACACTATACTAGGCTTTTTCTAGTTTTGAACATCTTTGCCTTTTTTCCATTGCCCTCCTTTATGTGTTGCTAGATGAGCACTTTTCACTTTCCTATGCTTTAATCTCTCTTCCTCTTGAACACACATGGTCAAAAGTTCATTGATAGATCACTTTTCCTTCTATGTGTCGTAAGAAATTTGGAATATTCCATATTCCATAGGAAGAGAATTGAGTATGAAATTGACAAGGAATGACTTAGAAATCTCAATCTCTAAGGACTTAAGATGAGCTGCAATGTCCCTCATTTCCATAATGTAGCACATTTCTAGAATTGTTATGCTTCATGCCTGATAGTTTGTTCATTAGGATGCTTGCCAATGCCTTGTCAGAACTAACAAATTGCTCTTTAATAGCCCTCATGTAGTTCTTGACCTTATCAAATGGTCGGATTGAACTCCTAATGCTTTGGCTCATATGTGACTTTATGAGCATCAGGCTTAAGCAATTAGATCGCTCTCACTTGTCATAAGCATTCTTTTCTGCAACGGAACTCTCGTCCGTGGGTTCAAGAGGTTCATCCACACAAAGTGCCAAATCGAGGTCTATGCACCCTAATGTCAGAAGGATTTTGTCATTCAAGTCTGAAAAATTATCACTGTTCAAGAATGGAATACGAGAAGACTCATTAGACAATACAAAGGTAGAAATCACTACAATTTCCAAGAACATGATTAATGCTTTGAAACAATAACTATAGTCTGAGTCAACCAATGTCAAATTTAGTAACAAATCTAAATCTTTATGTGGGTAGAGGTTACTAAACTATATTAGATTTGCTTTTACTTTATAATATGACTAATGGATTCTGAAATATTCAAGGAAAAGAAAACTCATACCTGCGGGTTTAAAGTGTTCAATCCCTTTAATACTATTGGAACAATCTTCTGTATATAATAAATAATGTGAAACAAATCAAACACATAAAAATAATTACTTACCGAATTTATTTTACCGAAATGAATAAGTAGGAAAATAGACCAAGTCGAGTGTGTGACACTCCGTCCTTAAGACAAATTAAGCCGGTGCTTATTTAATGAATGGCATCTATCTCTCAGGATACAATGATCTTTACACAAATTGTAGTAGTACTCCAAACAATTTGAACGGCGAACAAAACTTGTGTTGTACACTCTCTAAATTTTCCCTAAAATTGATATGAAGAACAATGCAAAAGAGAGCAAAAACGGGAAGAGCAAATGAATATTTCTAGATTTCAGGTTGTCCAAAACTACTGGAATTGTTCTAAATTTATAGGCAACCCTGAAACCTGTTGAACAGATCGGAACAGGTATAGATAGAAGTCAACAAGTGTAGAATTCAAATGAATAGATCTAAATTCAAATAGAACAGGTGCAACATTGTTTTAAACAGATAACTGCTGGGCATTTTTAATATGTTAGAAACTGCTAGCAATTTTAAACCTATCTTGGAAGAACTGAACCTATCCAGTGCAAAACAGGTTGAAAACTATTTGGACTGGTTTTGGAAAAGACACGGATTGGGAGAAAAAAAAATTGAATTCAAATTGGAGCAAAATTCAAATTTTTCTTGCAAGAAATTTTGGAAAAATTCAAATAAATTTTGTCCAAAAAATTATAGTTAGGACCGACCTAACCCACAACCCACACTCGCACCCCGCTTGGCTCGACTGGTCTATTGAACGGATGGCGGTGGCAGCATGCGCATGCGTGTGTGGTGGTTTGAGCCAAGGTTCACTTCGTCCATAATTCCTCCCTTCTACAAACTTAGGGTGCCCCTTGGAGCCCAACCCAAGTGTTGGCACCTAGAACTTATATACATACATAAATTCTCTTAAGTTTCCAATGTAGGACAAGCCTTACAAGAAAACCCACATTTTATTCTTTATTGTAAATTTCATGAACCCAAAAACGACGTCAACTTCCCATTCACTCGTAAATGGTTTTGACGAACTGTCTGCACCATGTGACTTGCCATGCGGCAAGGAACACATCACTTCTTTGGACCTACCTCAAAAGACGTGTGGACCTTACTAAAATTTGGGCTCAAAGTTGGCCCAAAATAAGCCTATAAAAATCATAAATTCCAATGATACCCCACATGAATGGAATTTGATGGAGAGAAAATACAACAACATAATCTAATTACAGAGAGTACAGAAATTGAGAGTGTTCTGCAAAGGATAGGTCGCTTTTGGCTTTGAACCTTTTCTTATGAGACGATTTACTAGCTAATCAGTGAACATGATGTCTTGAACTATTTAACCATTTGTGTAAATCAAGACAATAGAACTCACACAGTATATTACCAGACATAGTTTAGTTCTCACTATTGTGTTCATTTTGGCCCTGAACAACTTGGTCTTTCATGAGTGCTCTAGAGAATTGTAGCCCTTCACAAATCTCATAGAACTGGCCAAGTTCACACTCATATAGGTGATTCTTATGAAGAGTATCCTGTTATACTCCACTAGGCATACCTAGATATAAGAATCACTAATAGTATTACTTAACCTAAAACGCTGCAGACATCAATTTCATCATAGAAATGAGTAGGAGTTTTGACTCCCCAATGATCCTTATAAGTCATACACAACTCGGTTGTCCCTTTGAACCAAGATCTTGGGATCTTCAGCCAGCTAGGTTAGGTTGCCGTTGTGGTAACTTTTATTTAATAGGCTTAAGTCACATTTCCCTCGATGAAGTCTCAACTAACACTCTTGCTAACCCTTTGGTTAGTAGATCCGCTATGTTGTCTTTAGACTTCACATATTTAATGGAAATAATTCCATTAGTGAGTAGTTGTCTCACGGTATTATGTCGATGATGAATGTGTCGTGACTAACCGTTATATACATGAGTCTGTGCTCTACTAATTGCTAATTTACTATCACAATGTATGCATATAGCAAACACCAGTTTTGGCCACATTGGAATATCTTCAAGGAAGTGGTAAAGCCATTTTGCTTCTTCTCTAGCTTTATCTAAAGCTATAAACTTTGATTCCATAATAGACCTAGCAATGCAAGTCTGTTTAGAAGATTTTCAAGATACAGCCGCCCTACCAAGAGTAAACATATACCCACTAGTGGATTTTGAGTCTCTAGTATCCAATATCCAGTTTACATCACAGTATCCTTCAAGTACTACTGGATATCTAGAAAAACTTAGCCTAATGTTATAAGTAAATCTGAGGTATCTTAGAACCCTTATAATTGCTTTCCAGGGTTCTACTCTTAGGTTACTCGTATATCTACTTAATTTACTTTTTGCACAAGCTATATCCGGGCGAGTGCAGTTCATCAACTACATTAAGCTTCCAATAATTTGGGCATACTCTAATTGAGAAATACTTTCCTGTACATTTTTAGAAAGGAACAAATTAACATCCATAGGTGTTCTAGCAAGATGATCATCATCTTTGCTAAATTTGTCAAGTATTTTCTTAATGTAATGTGACTGTGACAAAGCATAACCTTCTGATGTTTTGGTAATTTTCATACCAAGAATTACATCAGCAATCCCCATGTCTTTAATGTCAAAATGTTTATTCAACATTTTCTTGGTAGTTTTAATCATGTCATTATTACTACCTATGATGAGCATATCGTCCACATAAAGACATACTATAACATAGCCTTTGTTTGTGTTTTTAATATAAACACATTTGTTACATTCATTTTTTGAATCCATTTGACATCATTGCTTTATCAAATTTCTCATGCCATTGCTTTGGCACTTGTTTTACACCATATAATGATTTAACCAATTTACACACTTTCTTTTATTTTCTTTTCCTAGAACAGAAAATCCTTCTAGTTGTTCCATGTAAATTTCTTCATCTAACTCACCACTTAAGAAAACGGTTTTCACATCCATTTGATGAATTTCTAAATTGTACAATGATGCAATAGCAATTAGCATTCTAATGGATGTTATTCTAGTAACCAGTGAGTATGTGTCAAAGTAATCAAGACCATCTTTTTGTCTAAAACCTTTGACCACAAGTCTTGCTTTCTATTTATCAATTGATCCATCCGCTTTCATTTTTCTTTTGAAAATCCACTTGTATCCAAGGGGTTTACACCCTAGTAGCAAATCCACCAATTCCCAAGTGTGATTTTGTAGGATGGATTCAACTTTGCTATTTACAGCCTTTTTCCATAAAGGAGCTTCAAGACTGGACATAGCTTCTTTGAAAGTAAAAGGCTCATTTTCTAACAAAACAAAAAAGTTAGAAAATTTAGACCAAAAGATTTTAAGGTTCTAGCACGTTTACTATGCCTAGGTTCCTTTTCTTCATTTTGATCTATCTTTTGCCCTTGCTCTTGATCTTTTTCTTGATCATAACTAGTAATAGCATCAAAAGATATTTTATTAGTACTAATCTCTTGTCCAGTTTTATTCAGAAATACATGTTCTAAGAATGATGCGTTCTGATATTCAATAATAGTATTTACATACATTTCGGATATGCACTACTATTCTTGGCATAACCAATGAAAATGCAATCAACTGTTTTAGGACCTATCTTAGTCTTTTTAGGATTAGGAATAGCCACTTTAGCCAAACACCCCTACACTTTTAAGTATTTGTAGGATAGTATTCTCCTATGCCACATTTCTTAAGGTGTTTGATTCACTTTCTTTCGGGGTATTTTATTTAGAATATAGTTAGTAGAAATTATTGCTTCCCCCACAAGTTATGAGGTAATCCAAAACTTATTAACATGGCATTCATCATTTCTTTTAAAGTCCTATTTTTTCTTTCAGCAATTCCATTTTGTTGAGGGGAGTAAGGAGCGATGGTTTGATGAATTATTCCATGTTCTTTACAAAACTCACCAAAAGGTGATTCATATTCACCACCTCCATCACTTCTAAGTTTTTTAATTTTCGTACCAAATTGATTTTAAACTTCATTCTAATATTGAATGAAAGTTTCCAAAGCTTCATCCTTGGTTCGAAATAAATAAACATAACTATATCTAGTATACTCATCTATGAAAGTGATAAAATATTTTTTCCCACATCTAGTTTGAATTGATTTAAAACCACAAATGTCACTATGAATTAATTCAAGTGGTTTTGTACTTCTTTCAATTGAATGAAAAGAAGTTTTGGATAATTTTGCCTCAACACAAATTTCACATTTATTATTTAAATCAATGTCAAATTTAGGTAAACATTCCATATTAATTAATCTACACAAAGATCCATAATTAACATATCCAAGTCTACCATGCCATAAATTTGAAGACTCAAGCAAAGTAAGAAGAAAATGTATTTTTATTAATAATAGAGGGTACAACGGTCATTACATTCATCTTGAAAAAACCATCAGACATGTAACCTTTCTCTACATACATCCCGTTTTTGGTAAGTACAAATTTGTCACTTTCAAAAACTAGCCTAAACTCATTTTTACTCAACAGAGATCCGGAGACTAGATTCTTGCGAATGTCTGGTACATGTAGCACATTGTTGAGAGTGAGTTCCTTTCCGGATGTCATCTTCAGAATAATCTTTCCTTGTCCTTTAACTTTAGAAGTCGAGGAGTTGCCCATGAAAAGTTGTTTGTCGTTGTCCACCACAGAATAAGAAGTGAACATCTTTTTGTCGGCGCAGATATGGCGAGTAGCACTAGTGTCCACCCAACATTCTTTAGCATTTCCGACAAAGTTTACGTCAGAAACAACTGCAGAAAGATTTATGTCATCTACACTATTGGAAATGTTATCCATTTCAATCATATTGGCTTGAGCAGGCTTCTTACTTGATCTTCATTTGCCTTTGCGCTTACTATGGCAATCTTTGGGCCAATGTCCCTCTTTGTCACAGATGTAACATCTGCCATTGAACTTGTACTTTTTAGTTTCTCCTCCTTTAGAGCCTTGTGAGGAACGTTCTCCAGCGAACTTCTGTTTCTTGGCTTTTAGATCATATTCCATCACATTTTCCTTTGACTTCATTGGATGCTTACAAGCCCACTTCTCAGAATTGCAGTTGTCCTTCTCAATTCTCAAACGCACCATTAATTCCTCCAAAGTCATTTCTTTGCGCTTGTGTTTGAGGTAGTTCTTGAATTCCTTCCAGCCTCGTGGTAATTTCTCAATTAAGGCAACAACTTGGAAGGATTCACTGAGAGACATGCAGAACTTGGCTGATCACAGTCTTATAATCAACCATCACAAAATCCAAGAATTTGCCAACCATAAATTTCTTTGAGTCAGCATCTTCTGTTTTGTACTTTTTCTCCAAAGACTCTCAAAATTCCTTTGCTGTTTTGATATGACTGTAGACATTGTATAATGTGTTTATAAGTCTATTCAAGATGTAGTTCCGACAAAGGAAATCAGCATGTTTCTAGGCATCAACTGCAGCAACCACTTGTCGGTCGATTTCATCCTCTTTCAAAGTAGAAGCATCCTCACGGAGGAAATGTGCCAAATTGAGAGTAGTAAGATAAAACAATATTTTCTGCTGCTATCATTTAAAATTAGTTCCTGAGAACTTCTCTGGCTTCTCACCGTGATTGCCTAGCATAGTCACAACAGGAAGAGGGGTTGGAGTAATTGCAGCCACCATACCAGTACTTGTTTGAGCATTAGTTTGACCTGTTTCAGTAGACTTGAATTCTAAATTATAAAACAAAAGTAGAATTAAAATTTTATACTACACGGAAAATTTAAACCAGAACCACAAAATTAAATTCTGTAAAAATAAAAAAAACAAGAATTGTAACTTTTATTTACAATTAATTTGAAAATAAAATAAAAATTTATTTAAATAAATTAATTCCACACAGAAAAATATTTCTGTAACACTTCAAAAATTAAAATACTGAAAACAGAATTTTAATTAATGAACAACCTTACAAATAAATATTTTGAATTGTTAATGACTACCAGTATATTACTACTAGTTGTCGAAGAAAATAAACAGTATATTACTATTATTTGTCAAATAGTATATTACTACTATTTGTTTTTTCAACAAAAAATTTATTTTGTAAAACCACAAAAATAATTTATGTAAGAAGAAGAAAGAGAAAAGGAAATAAATGAAAAATTCTATATAGACATAATAATTTGAATATGTCTTAAGTTTGTTGGAATAATCTTCTATGTAGAATAAATAATGTAAAACAAATCAATCGCATAAAAATAATTACTTACCGAATTTATTTTACCGAAATGAATAAGTAGAAAAATAGACCAAGTCGAGTGCTTATGGATAGGCCAAGTAGAAAAATAGACACTCTATCCTTAAGATAGATTTACCACGCTTCAGTGCTTACGAATAAATAGCGGCTATCTCCCAGGATACAATGATCTTTACACAAATTGTAGTAGCACTCCAAACAATTTGTATGGTGAACAAAACCTGTGTTCTACACTTTTTGAATTTTCCCTAAAACTGATATGAAGAACAATGCAAAAGAGAGCAAAAAGGAGAAGAGCAAATGAATTTTTTGAATTTTAGGATGTCCAAAACAACTAGAATTTTTCTAAATTTATAGGCAACCTGGAACCTATTGGACAGATCCGAATAGGTGTAGATAGAAGTCAATAGGTGCATAATTCAAATGAACAGATCTGAATTCAAAAAGAATAGGTGCAACACTGATTTCAACAGATAACTGCTGGGCAGTTTTAATCTGTTGGAAACTGCTGGCAGTTTTAAACCTGTCTGGGAAGAACTGAACTTGTTCGATGCAAAAATAGGTTGAAAACTGTTTGGACTAGTTTTGGAAAAGACACTGATTAGGAGAAAAAAATTTGAATTCAAATTGGAGCAAAATTCAAAATTTTCTTCCAAGAAATTTTGAAAAAATTCAAATAAATTTTGTCCAAAAATTATAGTTAGGACTGACCCGACCCACAATCGCACTCAGCTTAGCCCGGCGGCCCGTGTTTGTGGTGGTTTGAGCCAAGGTTCACTTTATTCATAACTCCTCTTTTCTACAAACTTAGGGTGCCCCTTAGGGCCCATCCCAAGTGTTGCCACCTAAAACTTATATACACACATAAGTTCTCTTAAATTTTCAATATGGGAAAAGCCTTACAAGGAAACCCACATTTTATTCTTTATTTGTCCATTTCACGAACCTGAAAACAACGTCAACTTCCCAATCAATCATAAATGGTTTTGACGAACTATTTGCACCGTGTGACTTGCCATGCGGCAAGGAACACATCACCTCTTTGGACTTACCTCAAAAGACGTGTGGACCCCACTCAAATTTGGGCTCAAAATTGGCCCAAAATAAGCCTATAAAAACCATAAATTCCAACAAATACCTAATCCATTATTAGTACAATTAAATTTCATAAATAGCTACTTTCCTGTGGGGCCGAGAACTTATTCATAAAACATAATTGCAATATGAAAATGCCAAATTAATTTTGAACTTTATGTAAACAAAATATTGAGGATCACTATACCTTTATGTCTTAAGATGTTGTGGCTATTCTAAAAAAAAAAAATAAAAATAAATAATTTTAATTTTTTTTTTATGACATAATCTATTAATGTGAGCAAATCCTTATGGTCACAACAAGTACATAATCTTTTAACGCACAAAATGTATAATACATGCAATCAGAGTAATATCACATGAAAAGTCCCAAGACCAAACACATGTAATTCAACCTTGAAAATTATACCAAATTTTGCTTAAAAGTTGGACCAAAATAAATTTCATAAGTCCAACACATGGTGTATACATGTTCTTCTGTTCACATAAATTTTCACAACATAAGTCATTTTCTTGTTTTCTTTATATATTTTAATATGTGTTGGGTGGTGAATATATTTTAATATGTGGTGTGTGGTGAATGTCGGTTTTTCTATATAGATGTAAGTATTGAGTGAAGAAAAAGGGGGAATGGGCGAGAAAAAAGAGCTAGAGAGCTCAACAAAAAAGAGAGAAAGAAAGCTAGAGAAGTAGAAAAAAAAAAAGGAGAGAGAGAGAGAGAGAGAGAGAGAGAGAGAGCTGGAGAAGCTGAACAAAAAAAGAGAAAAAGAGAAGGGAAAAAAATTGTTTTTGGTTCTGGCACAAATTTTTGATTAACCTTTCTATTGTTACACACCATCCACAACTTCATTAAAGCTAAAATTTGGATTTTCTTGCTGTGATATCAAAAACATATTCCATGACTTGAGGGAGTTAGGAAAAGTGTTTGTAATCAGAAAATTCATCATTTCCTCCGAATGTGAGTTTTTGCAATCTTCTTATTTACATTTCTTTGTTAATCTTCTTATTTATTTTCTTTCTATTTATTTCTTGGCATTTTATTTTCTAATTTTTTTAGCTTGTAGAAATGGATGGTTGAGCCACCCGATTTTATTTTTATTCTTTTGTATTCTTTTTACTATCTTGAGTATGTGATTTACTTTTGTTAGAGAAAGATAGCCAAGCCACCATATGTAATTTGTTCATTTTCTTGATATGCTATTATGTTTCTAGATTGAATATTCCTCTTTGCCTAAGCAAAAACTGAACCAAAGTAATCTTGGTCAGATGTCCAGCTGGTTACCTCACCAACTGGCCATCCTTGGGTAATTCAACCTCTGATTTCTTATGTTTAAAATTTTTTTGAGAGAAATACATCACAAGGGTTACTTTGGCAGAGTGATTAGATTTCATGGTGTTAAGTTCAAGGTTAGGTGTTCAAGCCTCTCAAGCAGTAGACGGTGTTAGTAATAGTGGATAGAATATTTCTTGAATCTGAAAATTAAACTTTGACTTGGAATTTTTAGATAATTGTGGTGTGTCCTAGTTTTTAGAGAGACTTTTTAATGAGGCCCCCAAAAAATGCAACAAAGGTTGGTCCTAGCGAAACAGACCTTTCTGGACACAACCGTGAGTTCAGAATGCCGAAATTCTAAACAGTTTTATAAAATTGTTGGATTAAACTTTAAATTTTGGCCTCCGATGAACTTGAATGAGATTGAATGAAAATAATTTGTAATGAATATTTGTTAGATTTTTCATTTGATAGTTTCATACATATCATATTGTTTTTCTCTTGGAAAGGTTTTGTTTGCTTTGTTTTGGCCCTACTGTGTGAAAAACAGAAATTTCCATTTCATTTTCCAAAGGTGAAACAGAGCAGCAAACAATTTCTGGTAGATCATATATGAGCCATGTGCATATTTTATTTTTAATTCGAGAGATTTGTTAGGTTATAATATTTTCTTCCTCTCCCTTCCTCATTTTGATATGTAATTATTCAAGTGTTGTAATAATTCCCTACCTCACTTTTTTGTATCCCGTTCTTTTACTTGCTTCCCTTATTTGTAAATATGCAGCATATATTGTCTTTTCATCAAATCTATACTTTGCATCCATGTTTTATGCCTTAAGATTCGGCTAAGTTTGCATCTTTGGGTTTATTCGATTATTATATGATTTTGTGCGCTACCTCACGTCTTCAGATGATTCACATGTCATATATTAGAAGTCGAATCTTCAGTTGCATTTCATCAATGAATTGCATTAGGATTTTCTATATAAGATCATACATGTTTTACTAACTTTGTTTTGTAACTATTTGCGGGACGTTAGTAAATATGTATGTTTTTATACTTTAGTATCCTATCTGTATGTGTTTTCCTTACTATGTTTAGTATCCTACAATGAGGCTATTTGCATATTTGACATAACTCTATGCATGCCAATGGATGAAGGTTGTGTTGTTCGATTTGGAAGAAAATTGATTTTCATGTTTGTAAAACTCAATTTTCTGTGTTTTGTATGCTATTCAAAACATTTTCAAAACATATGAAATCAAATTATTTAAAAGTAAATGACACAATCTATATTTGTTTGCGTCACAAAGTAAATTTAAGGATTTATTGAATAAATTGGAATTTGAATATATAAAGTAAATAAAAATCATATTATGATTTAGTAGAGGTCGATCTTTGATCGAGTAAGTAGGGGTGCTCAATTAATGACTTTCTATAACAGGTTCGTGAGGGACCCCGCTACAGTTCGGACTTGTTTTGTGTCACAGTTCTTAATCTTGAACAAAAGAGTCCAAATCTGGCAAATCGTTTTGAGAAAATAGATTTTGAAAGAAGTGCCAAACGTGGACTACTTTGCCAGATACAGAGTCGCCACCTAAATAATTTATTTTGGAAAATTTAGGAAACCCCGACTCGTGCCTAAGGCCACGTGTCCGTCATCACCAAAATTGCCTCGGCTCGGGAACTTGGGTACAATTGGGGAAGGTCAGCTATGAGCACCCCCTCTCGCCTGATCAAAGATCGGCCTCTACTAACCATGATATCATGTTTTGAAAACATTATGCGTTCTTATTCCGGTTATTAGCCTAGATTTACTATGTTATGCACACAGCAAACAAGTATAGACCAAATCGCCTAAATTGGAACGAAACATTTCATGTTTGTTTTGAAAATGATTTGCTACTCGCAAGTAGGCTAAAATGCAGATTTTGCCACCCTCAAGTGAGCTTTAGGAAAGATGATTTTGCCACTATCTAGTGGGATTAAAACTCACAGTTTTAATGCATTATCCCAATTTAGGTAATCCAACCTCCATCCACAGGTATTCAAGCAGTTATATCACATAAGCAGCTAGCCTCATGGTAAGCATGCTGTCATGTTAACATTCACACTCATGCGAGATGCAAAAGCATAAAATACTTACAAAGTACTCCGTGCCAAAACAAGAACATGTTAGCAATCATGCATGATCCAAGTCTATGTTAAGTGGCTAATGCGACGCATACAGAATGTCACTAGAATAGGCTCGGCTAATCTAGAAATGGCATGTGAGAATGCACAGATAGCATGTATTCCAATTAGATTGGAAATACTTATGTAGTTAGCATGATGCGCCGAGCCCGGTGCATGCAATACTGATGAATGATGCACGCATGCATAGCATAAGGTATGCTAAATTGAACATGACCTAATACTAACCATCAAAACAGGTAAGTAAAAGGGAGAAAGAAGTGAGGGTTGGAAGACATGCACACACGCATCCACACTTATTACAAATTTGCCCTCGCCTGGAGGGATTCAATGCATGTGCGCTTGGTTTTGCTCGGAAATCCGCCACCATGCTCAAGTTGCCTCTGTTTTCCTTGCTCTGCTCCTCTGATAGTTGCAAAAGTCCCAAGGTTTGCTCTCTGGATGATAAGGAACACCACCGGCTGAAGGAGAACACCACCGACCATAGAGAATGATCACCGGCCACAAATTTAATCCATCGGCCAACAATGATGGCCGGTCGACACTGAAGATAGCCGGCCGGCCAAATCTTCCTGCAGGATCTGTGTTTGACAGCAGCAGAGAGCAAGACTTGGCATGGCAATGCATTTCAAGCAATGTATGCACCAATCACATCCCTTATCATTTTATGACTCAAAGGGACATGGGCCTCGATTCTCGGACCACCAATCATGCATTTCCACGCATGATGGCCCAAAGAATCAAGTGTGCATTTTAATATGGAATGCAATGCACATAATCAAACAATGGGGCTTAACCTCTATTACAAGCAATTCAAGAGGCCAAGCATGCATGCCAATGCAATGCAATCCTAAGCATGTTGACTAGTATGCAACATGGATAACGCAAGCAAGCATACAAGGCATGTGACAATGTGTGAGGAGGGTCTTACACTGGCTTGGATAGCTCTACGCTAAGCCCAAAACAGTGGCCAATGCTATAGAAATGATGGCCAACACACACACACACACACACACACACACACACACACACACATACACACACACACATGCACATATTAATGAGCCAACACTTAAGCACAAATAAGCAACTTCTAAGCACACTGAAAATAGACTAAACATGGACTAATGGCGTGCACATGAGCTCTGAAAATCATGCTAAAATGGTGCCAAAGCAAATGAACAAGACAAGCATGAGATGCAATTAAGGTCCAAATACTTGGGGCAAGCCAAGAAGACTTAAACCATGACTAAGTCAACCAAGCCTTACAAGGCCAAGAGGACTTAAAATAGGTTCAAGGCAGACCTAGACAATACCAAAGGAACACCTAGATGGCATCTATGCGACTCAAATCTAAAAGCATGCATAATGGCCCACAACATGGAACATACAACACAAGCTTCCAAAGCATCAAAGAAGCATTAAAGGCAAGCATATGAGCACACCATGAGATCTGAAACAACATGCCAAGTGGTTCCAAACCACTGAAATGATGCAAGCAATGCATGCTAGAGAGGCCAAAGCTTAGGGCATACAAGAGGGATTACATGGTGGCTATATAAAGCAAGGCATGAATGACTCAAATGACCTAAAATAGTCCCTTAGCACATCAAAACATACATATAAGCTTCACAAAGCTTAGCCAAAATGCAAAAGCATGGCAGTCAAAATGCTAAGCATGTATTGAGGCATATCATGGCATTACATGGCATATATGCTAAACAAGCATGGTGTACCAAAACCAACATACAACAATGCTATATTATGACATAATATGTCACGCCCCAAACCCGCCCCTAAAGTTTGGGCATGACCCATTCGAAAACAGACACTAAACCTGTTATATATATATCATACGGGGCCTGAACGGAAGCCTTTAATAATATAAAATACATAAAACATCATCCATTGAGCTACTACTACCATGCCAGGACCGCACACATTGGACTAAATAAATATTATACAGATAGTTTACACACATAAGACTAAGACTCGACCTCATAAATAGGCACATAACAAAAATATCAATGAAGAAGAAATTATACAATCAACCCAAAAATATACATCCAACGCATAAGTCGGAACTCGGCAGAACTTTACAAAATGAACAGCCTCAGGTGGTGCCTGGGGGCCTCAAGGTTAACAAGAGTAATACAAGCCCCAAAGGTTGGGGTGAACTCCGATTGGTTACCTCTGAGAAATGCAGACAAAATATAGAATGAGCGAACTCAGTGAATAATAGTACATAAACAATATAATGTTTAACTTAAATAATCACACATAGAACTGCAGATATATCTGATTAATTACATTCCATAATTATTTCCAACATATCATGGGTCCTACTTAATGTGAATAGCGTTAAACTCAGTCTATACAGGACTGTCACAAGCCTACAGATGCAGTACGACCAAAGGTCCAGATATATCAGAACGGCCACCGGCCCATAAATAACAGAAGTAGTAAGGATAACGGAAATAACAGACAGAACAGTAATAACAGAAATAACAGACAGAACAGTAATATCAGAAATAACAGACCGCATAAAGCGTAAGTAGCAGGACGCATATAGCGTGGTAACAGAAATAACAGATGTATGGACTCAAGAGGTGGCTCGTACGGATTCCAGAGGTGGCTCCCACCAAAGTGTAGCACTTCGTTCCGTACAGCACTTTGCTCCATACCAGAACATTACAGAATGACCTAACGGTCCAGAATATCAGAAATATAATCTTGTCAGAAACAGAGTCTTATGCATTTCCAGATTCCAAACCATTTTCATAATCATTTCCATATTCAGATTTTGCATAAGATTATCTGTGGTACGCCCATAGTCCATCAGAACAGGTAGGTCCGAAGACCACAACAGGTAGGTCCGAGGACCACAGCCACGGTATTGTTACCCCCGGGCGAGGGCCATAGGCCACGGTATTGTTACCCCCGGGCGAGGGCCATCCGGACTAAGGGTGCCACAAATACTTTTTAGACAACTGAACATTCGTTCGTTTATTCCCAACATATCATAGCTTTTCATAAATCAATCATTTCGTTTCATAGTATACTGAAAATACATAACGTAAGTTTAATAGAACGTTGCTGATATTTATTAGCAAATGTTGAACATATGTCACGGATTGAACACTTTCAGAAATACGAAGGTACCATGGTTCTATACTTTAAATCAATAGATCTCGGGATACATAAGCATCATTGTTCTATTTACTCACCAATCTACGGATAACAGAATGTTAATAATGTTTCTTAATGGTAAATCAAACACAATACTATATAAACTATAGTACAATACCGATAACCATTAATCGTGGACGGGATACAGAATAGTTTCAGAGCCATCTCAATAGATGCCGAATCCTTCTATGTTCACACCAATTCTCAAATACAACCATGTTAGCATAATTGCCATGGAAAACAGAATATGCATAATCATAATAAGATTGATGTACATATGTAGTACTGTTACTCACAGAGTTACAATGGAGCGTTTGTCCCTCCCGGAGTGCATTCTCAATAATCAAACAAAAAGGTGAGCTAGAGATGGAGCCTTCACAATTCCAAGTTCTAATCGGATAAAAACGTTGATCTTCCCTTAATCTCCCTCCTTGATGCCAAAAATCATGGTGGATCATGATCAAAGTAAAGGAATTCAAGAGTTTAGGGCTAGGGTTTCGGACTAGGGAGAAAAGGAAAGAAGAAGGGGAAAGAAAATATCAAAAAGTGATCCAAAATCACGATTTAAAAGCTGCTGTCCCGAAAACTCTGCTCGAGCGCACCTTTTCCCGCTCGAGCGGACCTACTCACAGCACAGATTCCAAAACTTCAAACAGGTGTAACTTTCCCATCCGGACTCCGTTTTAGGTCGTTCTTGTGTCCAAATTGAAGCCCCGGGAATAAGCTTTCCAATGGTTCTAACCTCATATCCAAATTCAAAATGTGGACAAAGAAAAGGGCAAAAGAGTGGCAGCTGTTCGTAAAATAACTATCCGAATCAAATTCTTTGGTTCAATCTTACCTTACCATCATATTGCCACCTCAATCAAAATCCCCAAATCCAAAAATAACACATGAGAGTCTCCACAAACATTCACCGAACCTTTAATAACTTTACGTGCACCTAGCTTCAATTCCAAAAGATATAGTTGAATCAACGCGTATTGGGGTCGTTACATTCTCCCCACCTTAAAAAGTTTGGTCCTCCAAACTTGATTTACCTGGTTAAGTCGAGTTCCGTCCTGAACATATAACAGTTCTCAATCATTACATAAACTATCAAACATAAATCCAACTTAGTAAGTTCACAAGTAACTCCCATTATCACAATTCCTCAAAGGTATAAATGCTTATAACAATTAGATCCATAAGTGCTAAATCAACGACTTTGGCGCTCCAATTCATCATATGCATCAGACTTATCGGTTCAAATCAAATTTCTAACAGGCTTAGTTTAAAGCCAATACCGGGTTAACTCAAAGTCAACATTTTGACACTACCCCATCATACATTGTTCAGAGGTTCAGACTTTTCAAAAATATGAGATAATGGGGTAATTCCCAATAGTATTTAAATTGATGTAAACTTTGACAGAATAATCTCCAAACCAACTTTCAACAGATAACACAGATAAAATAGAATAGCCCAAAGATCAATATAGCGCCATCATCGATTATCAATTGATGGACTTATTCATATATAGCAAAGTAGTTCTGTCAGAAAACTTGTCATCTTGGGAAAATTATCCAGAAATCTTGTCATACCATAAACTTGAAAAGTTCGTAACATTTTGTCATTTCGGACAATACATTATCATATCAAGCGTTTTGTAACCTGAAACACGGATTCCTTAAACATTGGATAGCATAGTTATAGTTAAAATCAGTTCAGATCAATTCATCAATTACGGTAATATCAAAATTAACATAATATACTCTGCTAAAGTACAAAACTGTAGAAGCATATGATTAATTACATTTTGTAAATATTTTCATTACAGTCAAGGATTCAATTTTCTTAACAGAGGGAGTTTAAACCCGACATGTACCAAGCAGCCATAAATCCACAGATACAAGACGGCCATAAGCCCAGAACTATATATACAACTACAGAACTCAAAAGGTTATTCCAATACCATTGTATTTTCAGAATGGCCTTAGTCTTAAATAATGAGCGGCCCTTGGCCGTAATGTTCTGAGAATAAGTCACTAGATATACACAGGCTTATATCTCGGAAATGATTTCTCAATTTCAGATTCTTCATTGACAGAGGCAGGATTCTAATTCTTGTAGTACTTTAGTAGAGTACTACTCATTCTGGTTTAATGTTAAGTTAATCAATGATATGCAATTGAATCAATGATATGCAAAATGATATGCAATATATACAAAACTATGTATAATAATGCAAATGAAAATGCAATGCAATTGAAACAATGCAAACGATATGTAATGCAATTGAATCATGATCCAATCATGAGTGGTTCAAAACCACACAAATGTCAAATAGATTGATGGAAGTAACAAGTCCGTCTACCATAGAAAAGGTGCCGCAACCCTCAAAGCGCATACACATGCAGAACTATGAGTGATGTAGACGGACACAAGAACAAGTATTGGGTGGGATGACATAAGTGGGGAAACAACCCGCTAACGAAAGAACAATGATCCTAATGCTGGATGTAAAAATTACACTACAATATAATATATACAGTGGATATGGCATGCAGCCAAACCGAATCTTGCCTAGGAAAGGCATGTACACATACAAGCCATGTCTAACATAGAAAAGGTGCCGCAACCCTTAAAGCGCGTACACATGCAGAACTATGAGTGTATAGACGTGAAAAGTATGAGCACGTACCAGACCAAGCTCAACAAGGAAAGGTGCGAGCCATAGATGGAGGGGGATGATGCAGTGAATGCATGCAAGCTACAATGCGATATTTACAATATGCAATGGAGTGAAATAGATACGATGGATAAGGCACACATGCCAGACCAAATCTTGCCTAGGAAAGGCATGTACACATACAAGCCATGTCTAACATAGAAAAGGTTCCGCAACCCTCAAAGCACGTACACATGCAGAACTATGAGTGTACAGACGTGAAAAGTTTGAGCACATACCAGACCAAGCTCAACAAGGAAAGGTGCGAGCCATAGATGGAAGGGGATGCAATGGATGCATGCAAGCTACAATGCGATATTTACAATATGCAATTTTACGATGGAAATGCATGACATATGCACTATATTACGATGATGCATGACATATGCATGATGTGTTATATGTTTTTTTTTGTTTTTTGAAATGTATGACATATGCACTATATTTACAATGAACCATGACATATGCAATGTTATTTACAATGATGCATGACATATGCATGATGTGTTTTTGTTTTGTTTTGATCAATCTTTTTGAAATGCATGAAAAGTGCATGATAATACATGATAATCCATTTTTTTGTTGTTTTTTTTGAAATGTATGACAATGCAAATGAACGAGAAAATACATAGCAATGCATGTTTTTTTTTTTTTTTTTTTTTGTTTTGTGTTTTTCGGAATGCATGACAGTGCAAATGATGCATGTTGATGCGAATGCGTGACACCGCACGTCTTTCGATGTGCACGACAATGCACATGATCTTGAATGTGCGACCACGCACGTCACTTGATGTGCATGACAATACATGTTAGCTGGATTCACGTCAATGCAAGTTGTGCATGTTACGATGCGTGTATGCACGCATAACGATTCAAGGGATGATGAGTGCTACAACATATGCAGACATGCAGGCCCCAAAGGTTTTTCACCTTCCGAGGTTTTAAGGTCTCCTAGACCGTGCGTGTTTAAGGTCCCGCCAGACCGTAAGTTTTTAAGGTCTTGCCAGACCGGGCGTGTTTACAGTCCCGTCGGACCATGTTGCTCAGGAAATGCATAATAATGCAAGTGAGGTGCGCAAAACAGCGCGAACAATGAATGCATGCCAAATGCAAAGTGATGAGCAAAAATAGCACGATTTGAAATGCGGTGCACAAGACAGTGCGAGGCGCTAAACAGCGTAATTGAATTGAAATGCACATGGGGCAACTTTCGAATCTCGTAAAAGACAAAAGGATACCAAAAAGGATACGCCTTGCGCATATTTGAGTGCCACGCACAGAAGACACGGTCCGAGGTCAAAACGGAGGCCGGTTGAGCTTCGGAAATGCATTGTTCTTGCACTATCTTGAGCAATGAAGACCCCAAACTACAGATCTGACACAAAAAGGGTTGTAGGAGCATCACCGGCCACATGGGAAGGCCACCGGCCACATGGGAAGGCCACCGGCCATCCACCGGCCACCAAAAAACATAATCAGCCAAACATTTGGCCGGCCGGCCAAAAAAGTAGCCGACCGGCCAAAAATGCCTGATTCGGGCCAGTTTGACTTTTTGCCTTGGGTCTTTTAAAATAGGGTTTCAAACCCTATTTTTCTCATTCCCTTCTAGCCGAAAATAGTTCCCTCTCTCTCTCTAGAGCACTTTTCCTCCTCTCATTCTCCCGTTTTCTCACGTTTTACGCCCGTTCCATCATCTAATTCGCGATCTCCTTCGCGTTTCGAACATTTTCATCCGAACATTTCTTTATTTCGGTGCTTCTTCTTCGATTTCCACCTCTTGGGGTTTGCTTCCCCCAAGTTTCTCTCGATTTCTGTACATTTTCCACATTCTGGCTTTCCCGCTCATTTTTCGCCCTCCCGAGGTTGACTTTTCGGTTGACCCTTCGTATTCTAGCCCGGTTTTCCCTCTTCCGGCTATTTTCTCACCACCTTTGACATGGCGGATGACATTCCACAGGGCAGGACTCCCCCGGAGCACGAGATGGATCCCGGGGTCGAGCTTCTCCCCCTAAGCGTCCGTTCATTCGATCCGGCGACCTACCGGTCGGCGATCCATGTCTGCGCGAGCCTACATCTCACCTGTCGTTCGGTGCTTCCGAGGTACCATCCCTTCCTCTGCTTTTTTATTTTCCGCAATGTAGAATATATAAAACCGCCATAGCTAATTACATTCTTTAACTGCTTAACTCAAATACCCTGATGCACTGTACACTGTAGTCGGTCGAAAACAAACTTACAACTGATATCTGTTCGCAACTGACACGTGCACACACACTACACTGATCCTGAATCACTCAAAACACACTGACACAGTACACATTGCATTTCGCTGCATACACATTGGCACCCGATATCTGTTTGAATCTGAGAATATGCACACATGCTATATTTGTACTGAACCACTCAAACACACTGACATATCATACGTTGTAGTTCACTGTAAGCACACCGACACCCGGTATCTGTTTGAATCTGAAAAACTTGCACACATGCTATATTTGTCTGAACCACGCCAATACGCTAGCACGTCGCACGTTGTAGTTCACTGTAAGCACACTGGCACCCGGTATTTATTTGAATCTGAAAAACTTGCACACATGCTATATTTGTCTGAATTCTAAATGCCTTTCAAAACTAGTATATTTAGCATTGCTTCGCAATTATTTGCTTGAAAACAGGGAGATTCCCATACCATCCGAGGGTATGGGAACATCGCCGCTCGGGAATGGTACGTTGAGCTACCCGATGCGGTTCGCCACATCGTGGACCAGGCCGGTTTCGGCGCTTTTTGCAGGGGATTATCGGACTTACATGCGGCGAGCCTCTCCTCGCTGCTCTGGCGGAGAGGTGGTGGGACACCACCGACTCGTTCCATCTTTCTACGACGGGAGACATGACGATGACTTCCTATGATTTCTCGATGCTCACAGGCATTGGGGTAGGGGGTGATCTGATCCCCTTCGACACTGACATGGACAAGTGGACTGCCGCTCAGATCTATCTGCTTGGCGAGGTACCACCTCTCGCCCGTCCAGGCTTCGTCCGATATTCCTAGTTCGAGGTCCAATTCAGGGTCCAGCCAGCTTTGGTTGAGGAGGCACTGATGACTCAGGAGGCCGTGGAGAGATACGCGTGCGAGTTTCTCATGTTCCTGATGGGGACCACTATTTTCACCGACCGGGCGAATACCGTGCCCCTCTATCTACTTAGTGCCTTAGTGGATGTCACTCAGATCCTGCACTACGATTGGGGTGGCGCCGCTCTGGCTACACTTTACGGATATATGAGCTTGGCTTCCCGCGGCAGCGGATAGTTGCTCAGGGGCTATTGGCGTGCTTGGGAGGTACGTTTCTTTTCTCTTTTACATTTCTGCTTTACATTTTCTGTACTCTGCACACTGTATTCTGTACACTGCACACACTGTAGTCTGTTTTTCACTAACTGTATACTGCACACATGGCACACATATACTCTACTTTACACTGACTGTACACTACTCACACTGTACACTCTGCTCAATACACTATCTGCACAATACTGTGCACGATACACTGCTCTGTTATGTCTGCTTTATTCTGTACTCTGGTTTATCTGATAAGCATAATGATGTTTTCTCTACAGTTGTGGGTCTACGCCTACTTTCCCATACTAGCCCCAGTGCCAGACATGGAGACTCCTCTCGTCGTCCCATTCTCGCGATGCTTCGACGGGAGGTGTGTGCGGAGGCCCCGGGAGACGTTTAGCTTCTTCCGCCGCTACTTTGACACCATCACCCCCACGAAGGTATGTTTATTTTCAGAGTTTATTTAAGCTTCGCTTTGCACTGTATGTTTTCAATAACAGTAGATAACCAACTGTTTTTCATTTTCAGATCAGTTGGCAGCCTTGGGCTCCGTTGCCAGAGACGATTCGGGACCGATTTGCCGGCGCTGAGGAGACCTCGCGTTTTCAGATTCTGCTGGAGGGACCGGTCTGTCGGGCTTGGTACCTAGGTGAGCATTTCCTACGGCAGACCCTAGGATTTCCAGAGCAGATAGTTCCGGTTCACCCTCCAGAGGACATGAGGGAGACCGAGAGATTCACCACCGAGCAGATGGCCGACTACACGATCGGCTGGGAGGCGACCCACTTCAGAGGCATCGGCGACTACAGAGAGTACGTGCAGACATATATCATGCGGCCTCTGAGCGGTGGCTGTCGGGTTAGGGGAGAGAGGCTCGTGGCACCAGCAGCTAGAGCAAGAGCGGGAGCCGGAGTAGGAGCATCGAGGAGGGCCCGGGTTCGCAGTAGGGGTGGAGCTTGGAGAGGGCGGGGGGCTGGTTGGCCTGCACTGCCCACCTCGTTGACATACAGAGGGCAGGGTGGGGCGACTTACCAGATCCCCTTTGCTCCTCATCCGGCTTATCACGAGTTGGTCGGTTTCCACGCCTTGCCTCCGGTATGTACTACTTTATATTGCATCTTGCATTGTCATTTCATTTCCCTGATACTCTGCAGAATAGTGATGCATCCAATGCTTTTGCAAGCTTTCTCTGAATACACTCGGCAGTCCCTGGAGTTGAATGCCTCCATGATGGGGATGTTGTAGCGGACTTTCGACCTCCTGGCCCTCTACAGTATTCTGGTATGTTCTTCTGACCACGGTCTCAAACCATTCATAAACTACTTCACATAATCTGATGCACTACACAACTTCTGATAAACTGCTCACAGCATTCATACATGCTTATACTCGTGCATTACGCGCGACAAGCGGTTCACGGTATTTACACCTTTGTACTCATACTGCGCATTACTGCGATAAGCGGTTCACGATATTCACATCTGTACTCGCCTGCGCATTACGCACTAATAAATTGCTCACAGTATTCTGATGCATTTGCCTTTTGTACTTTTCAGCCTCCCTTCCAGATTCCCACTGTAGGAGGTGCTCTAGCTGGACCTTCCATTCCTGCCCGAGGGAGAGATGAGGAGGGCAGAGTATTCCTCTGCACCAAGGCGAGGCGCACTCATGTCGGGAGTAGCTCGCGGGCTCCAGTCCCTGATGATGATGAGGAGGAGTCCGAGGCGGAGGCAGAGTCGGAGTCATCTGAGGAGGAGACCGGAGGCGGCACTGACTCGGGCTCTGATGACGATGCTGATGATGCTCCTGGACTTTCGTCCAGGAAGAGGACTAGGACAGACTGATAGCCCCGGAGCCATTTTGACATTTGATACAGATATTTGCTGGTTTCTTTCTTTTCTGCACTTTTCCCTTTTTTGTTAGTAGTTAGGGTACTTTGTACTGCCGCAGGCAGATTTTGTTTCCAAAACTTATGTACTTGAAAAGATGATGAAATGAAACAAACTTTTGTTGTCTGAAAAAGTGTCACATTTGTACATCTATACATTGCAGTGCTTCGCATTGCATTGCATCATGTTACACCTCAATGTAAATGAAATTGATTTATTGTCTGAAAATTGAACACTTGCACTGTAATAATCAGATAACTAAACAGCCAACAGCAAAACAACCCACTGCTTGATTTTGAACACACAGCCCTTACTCTACTGAGGATTAATCTGCATATAGCCCGTAACACAACATTTGGTTCATTCTGCACACAGCGAATCCTGAACAAATAGCCCAATCTGACAAGACAGACTACGAAGGTGAAACCAGCTGGAGTTGAAACACAATCAAATGTAGAGAATGGCACAGCACTCTGAGTATAAATGATTTTTGAATTTGAAAAAGGGTTTCAACCTGGGCATGGAGCCTACAACTGAACATAGCGGGGAAAGACTCGAACAAAAGGTGCACAACCTAAACACAACGAGACACACTCGGAAATGACTCAAAATGAAAGTTGAGGTAAACAAGACAAAAGACACGACACACGGACGTGTTTACCAAAACAAAAGGCCTCAAATCTCGGGGAACCAGTCCCTTCGGGTATATTTCCCGCCCTTTCTGATTTGTGATTCTCACATCACCCGGCCCTCAGGCTCGGTTTTTTTCTCAAAATCCTCTTCTTGCTTTTCCTCTCGACTTACACCTCTCTATTCTTTATTCTCTCATTTTTCATCCCTCCCCAGGGTGATTGGTAAAGGAATAGGAAGTTGTGGGTTCAAGCCCAACATTATTGGCTCGTGGCTATTTCTTCCGAAGATGTCTAGCCAATGTTCCAGACAGGAAGTGGTGTATCTTGACCCATTCCGATTTGTGCTTCGCACTTAGCTTCATACCTCGTTGTTTGGAGGATGTTGTGAGGTTTCAGCCCTTTACAGACAGCTTTAGCTGTGCCCTTTCTGGCAAGTATGTCGACGACGGGGAAAGACAAAACACCTGACTCAACTGTGCCCCTAGTTCATCATTTTGACCATTTTTTTTTGTTTCCTTCCTAAAACAATTTTGACCAAAATGAGAGTTGGATTAGCATACTCGTTCGCTTTTTGATTTGAAAATCACACAAGTCAGGCCGTGGGCACTGAAAATTTTCCCGTCCGGGTCTCAGAAATAGTCTAGTTTTGGAAAATAAAATAGTTTTCGAGAAAATAGTCAACCTCAGTAAAAATTTTCAAAAACTATTTTTGTAAGCGACCAATGCTAAACGAGCACGGAACTTACTCTTGAGATGCGCAACCTCAGATCGGAGGCAATGGAAAATTGCCCCTTGCTTGAAAAGGAGTGCATGGCAACGGAAAGTTGCCCCTAGTTTAAGCGGCGACTCATGGAAACTCACGGCAACGGAAAGTTGCCCCTTGTTTGGACGATGCCGCGGCATTCTGAAAGCCAGTCCTCATTGGTGATGATTACAAACGAGCTCTTGGACATGGAGAAGATGAAGATAGCCAAAACCAATATATGGACACAGTCACTGTGAAAGCGTTGGTGGTTGGACTTCAAGAGGAAGTTTACTGCGTAGTTCCAGTTGTCACAACCGAACTAACGGATTCAGAGGAGGCAAAGGTGATCAAAACCATTACATAGACTGAGACGCTATGAAAGCGTTGGGGGCTAGACTTCAGGACGAAGTTGCCTACGTATCCCAAACATGGGAATCAAGCCTTACATAGTTTCGGTTAAGTTACACTCGGGTATTTTAACCTTCACTTGTTAGGCTCTAACTTTTGCCAAGGTGCTCGATGCGGGTTTTCGACCTTGCGAGCTTTATTTTTCTTTTCTTTTTAATTCTTTTCTTCTTTTTTTTTTTGCATGTATATATTTTTTGCTTTTGTATTTTTTTGCTCTTTTTTTTTTTTTTTTTTGTATGTTTCTTTTTCTTTTTTCTTTTTGTATATATTTTTCCTTGCTCTAACTTTTGCCTAGGTCGCCTTTCCAGGTTTTCGGCCCAGCGAGCCTCCCAAAAGGTAAAAGTGTAACAAGTCCATGCCAAATGGTTTTGAGATTGAAGCCCTCTATATCCAGGAGAGTGGCTGTTGTATTGATTTGCAGAAGAATCCATCACGGTTGCTTCATGAGCTTCTTCCAGTGAGATCAGATCTCTCGATCTGATTTTAGTGCCTCTTGTTCGAGGGCTGCTTCAAATCCGGCCACACAGGCCTCACATGACGGTTGACCATTTGAACAGTCCGAATTGTGGTCCAGGCTTGAAAACAAACTGGTTGAATCTTGAGGCTGAGAGCGATCCTAGGCTACACAATCTCAAGAACGATTCCACACAAGTCTTCACAGGACCGCGCAAAACATTTTGTTTTTGAAAGTTTTTAAGAGAGCAACAAATCGCTCGCGCTGAAGATAGTGTGGAACCAGTCTGGGTCAAGCTAGGGTCCTTATCAGTGCTCAAGCTAACAAGCACGATTTCATTTTTTTTAAAAAAAAAAAAAGCCTAGCATGCCTCTCTTTCTCTCGAATTGATCAAATTTTTACAGAACCCGAGGAATTCCTTCCTCTTCGTTTTCACCGCAGTGCTCAAAAAAGGTTTTGGAAAAAACTCAGGTCATTACAATGATTTTCAGTGCACAAGAGAGCAAGTAGAATGTACTGTCTCCCATTCAAATCTTCTGGCACAACAGGCTCGAAATAGCAATAAGCATAGAAACGTGATAGCCGCAGCTGTTTCATTCAAATTTCCTGATTGCAACTGGCTCCTCAACTGAGACAGACTCAAAAGGAAAACAAAAGGGGTAATTACAAAATGGCGTTCGAGGCAACAACCCCGGGATCACCCGACATTCTATACAAGGGGGACCGACTCACTACAACAAGACAGACCCTTAAACCAAAAAGAATTGACTCACAACATTGAGACAGACCCAAAATGAAACAAAAGACTGACTCGACACCCAAGCCAGAATTTTACAAAACTAGCATTCGCAGATGCTCAAAATTGCGTGCCAGACGCCACATCAAAAACACCGGGCGTCGCCCACAAGTGGTCCAACCCTGATCACATACTGGCCCTGCGCCCTCGGGGCAGGTACTTTGGAGGCTGAGTATTCATGCTAGACGCACTAGCGAAAGGGTCGGCAGGCACTACCTTGGCTTTCTGATCTTTCCCAGGTGCAGGATTGGGAACGGAAGGAATTGTTCTGGCGTGACGGGGCCTATCCCGGTTTTCTGACTGACTTGAACTACCCTCGGGTGGAGTGGGGAAAGCATCCCCTAAAGCTTTTGTCACGGCTGCAGATATCTGTTGCTTGCTCATCCCCTTGGACTTCAAAGCGTTGACTACCCACAGCAGTTGTTCAATGGGATCGACATCTGCCTTCATTTTGCCTTTGTCTCTGGCCTCAGCCTGATCTAGGGTTTGGGTTACTGTTGATACATCATTATTATAGTTGGAGGTCATCTCTGGTTGGCTAAGCTCAATTACAATCCGTCCCAACAGCGGGGGCTCCTGGCGTACAAAACTCTCGACATATGGTGCGGTTGGTGGCGAAACTGACATTCCGTAAGCGAGATTCGCCATGGTCCTCTGGAGGTCACCTATCATCCCCATCAACTCGAATATGGTGGGCTCACGAGCTTGATACAACTGGGGGGTCCAGATTGGGTGTGCAGCGGGTGACCTAGGTGGATGTGGTACATCAACATTGGTTTCACTTTGTAGAGTGACCCCTTGATCTAACACGACTGCCATAACCACGATCTCTTCCGAATTCTGTGTCATCATAAGTCCTGCCTCAGCAAGGAGGAACACTAGCAATTCTGGATCAACTCTCTGAACCCCTGAAGGGAAAAACAAATAGTATTTCAGCCCAAACGGATCAAATGCAAGTGTAGCCGAGCAACTGTACTCTACTACTGATCACTGTTCCCCAGAATCACTATCCCAAAACACTGAATCGGATACCCACAGATATAACTGATTCCATCAAATACTGACACTGGTGCCCTCAGGCCTGATACTCAAACTTTGCAAACTGATATGTGCGTTCCCTGCAGAGATACACTCTAAAAGCACATAGCAAGTAAAAGAGAACCAAAACACCCCTATGTTAGGGTAGGGTTTCCCTGTCCTATTTTTGTCAGGAGCTAGGGTTTTACTATGCACGCAACAGTTTCAAACAACCTAACATCGGGTAAGCAACCTGTCCTAGTTTGGAATAGTCACTATGGATTCCGACATGCACTAGGTCGAATGGTCGAAGAGGGTGCCCCAACAAAACCGGGGTTTGTGTTCCCATACTGGCAGAGCCCGCAATCGGTCAGCCTTATGGTCATGTCTTGACAAGACAAGCCTCCGGCAAACCGTTCAGGAATAGCAGATGGCCAACATGATGTCCTAGGTGCACCAATGCACATGCAATGCAAAGAAACACATAAGTGTAATCAAAACAAGATATCATGAGCTCGAGTCAAGCTCTCTAAAATCCCCAGCAGAGTCGCCAGAAACTGTAATAGGTTCGCGAGGGACCCCGCTACAGTTCGGACTCGTTTTGTGTCACGGTTCTTAATCTTGACCCAAAGAGTTCAAATTCGGCAAATTGTTTTGAGAAAACAGATTTTGAAAGAAGTGCCAAACATGGACTGCTTTGCCAGATACAGAGTCGCCACCTAAATATTTTATTTTAGGAAATTTAGGAAACCCCGACTCGTGCCTAAGGCCACGTGTCCGTCATCACCAAAGTTGCCTCGGCACGGGAACTTGGGTACGATTGGGGAAGGTCAGCTATGAGCACCCCCTCTTGCCCGATCTAAGATCGGCCTCTACTAACCATGATATCATGTTTTGAAAACATTATGCGTTCTTATTCCGGTTATTAGCCTAGATTTACTATGTTATGCGTACAGCAAATAAGTATAGACCAAATCGCCTAAATTGGAACGAAACATTTCATGTTTGTTTTGAAAATGATTTGCTACTCGCAAGTAGGCTAAAATGCAGATTTTGCCACCCTCAAGTGAGCTTTAGGAAATATGATTTTGCCACTATCTAGTGGGCTTAAAACTCACAGTTTTAATGCATTATCCCAATTTAGGTAATCCAACCTCCATCCACAGGCATTCAAGCAGTTATATCACATAAGCAGCTAGCCTCATGGTAAGCATGTTGTCATGTTAACATTCACACTCATGCGAGATGCGAAAGCATAAAATACTTACAAAGTACTCCGTGCCAAAACAAGAACATGTTAGCAATCATGCATGATCCAAGTCCATGTTAAGTGGCTAATACGACGCATATAGAATGTCACTAGAATAGGCTCGGCTAATCTAGAAATGGCATGTGAGAATGCACAAATAGCATGTATTCCAGTTAGATTTGAAATACTTATGTAGTTAGCATGATGCGCCGAGCCCGGTGCATGCAATACTGATGAATGATGCACGCATGCATAGCATAAGGTATGCTAAATTGAACATGACCTAATACTAACCATCAAAGCAGGTAAGTAAAAGGGAGAAAGAAGTGAGGATTGGAGGACATGCACACACGCACCCACACTTATTACAGATTTGCCCTCGTCCGGAGGGACCAAAAGAATAATACAATTAATTAACCTACAAGCTAATTAATATTAGGGTAAACTACCAATAGGTCCTACGTTTGAGACTTATTACCCATTAAGTCCTATTGATAAATTTATTAAGTGATAAAGATAAATTTATCAGTCTTTTATTTTTATGAATAAATTTATAGTGATAAATTTATCTGTCTCTTTGTTTTTATGAATAAATTTATAGTAATAAATTTATTAATCTCATATTTTTATAGTGTTAAATTTATTAGTTAGGACCTGTAAATAAATAAGTCTAGATAATAGGACTGATTGATAAGTATCCCTTAATATTACAGACCATAGAATTAATTAAGCAAATTAATTAATCTAAGAAAGCAGTAAACAGTATCCTCGGGGAGAGGGTTCAATGCATGCGCACTTGGTTTTGATCGTAAATCCGCCACCATGCTCAAGTTGCCTCTGTTTTCCTTGCTCTGCTCCTCTGATAGCTGCCAAAGTCCGAGGGTTTGCTCTCTAGATGCTAAGGAACACCACCGGCTGAAGGAGAACACCACCAGCCATAGAGAATGATCACCGGCCACAAATTTAATCCATCGGCTAACAATGATGGCCGGTCAGCACTGAAGATAGCCTGCCAGCCAAATCTTCATGTAGGATCTGTGTTTGACAGTAGAAGAGGGCAAGACTTGGCATGGCAATTCATTTCAATCAATGTATGCACCAATCACATCCCTTATCATGTTTATGACTCAAAAGGACATGGGCCTCGATTCTCGGACCACCAATCATGCATTTCCACGTATGATGGTCCAAAGAATCAAGTGTGCATTTTAACATGGAATGCAATGCACATAATCAAACAATGGGGCTTAACCTCTATCACAAGCAATTCAAGAGGCCAAGCATGCATGCCAATGCAATGCAATCCTAAGCATGTTGACTAGTATGCAACATGGATAACGCAAGCAAGCATACAAGGCATGTGACAACGTGTGAGGAGGGTCTTACACTGACTTGGACAGCTCTATGCAAAGCCCAAAATAGTGGCCAATGCTATAGAAATGAGGGCCAACACACACACACACACACACACACATGCACATGTTAATGAGCCAATACTTAAGCACAAATAAGAAACTTCTAATGGTCGACCGACCACTTTTTCTGGTCTACAGAACACAAAAGTGGTCGACAGTGTATTTTGGTGGTCGGCAGTGAGCAAAAATTGGTCTACAGCTACTTCCTATCTCCAGCAGAGAGTCCCTAGCCTTCCTGCGTACTGAGAATGCTGAAGGTCTGAGTTTATTTCTGTTTCAGATGCGTCCTGTTGTTTTGTTTTTCCAGTATGCGTTTGATTATCGAGTTGTTTCTCTTTTGTTTATCGAGTTGTTAACCTAGTTTATCGAGTTGTTAACTTTGTTTATCAAGTTGTTAAGCTTTGTTTATCAAGTTGTTGCAATTTGTTTATTGAGTCGTTGTTTTGTTTATCGAGTTGTTCTTTACATTTTGTTTTGTTTTGTTTGTCGTGTTGGTTCACTACCTGACTTGGCAATACACGAGTGTTCAAGCTTCCAAACAATCTCATTTTTGTGCAAAATCGTGCGATGCGATGCTTAAAATACAAATACAACACTTTTTCAACAAAAAGATGCTTTCATTCCATCGTGGTTTCTCTTTACAAAAGTACAAAGTTTTGAAGAAAATAAAACTGTCTAAGGCTGTACAATGTGCAAAAACTAAAGCAAAAAGAGAAATAAAGCAAAAGCAAAACATTTACATTGGTGTCATCCAACTTAGGACGGAGAGGCCCTCTTCACCCTCTTCGGCTGAGCAACCTCTACACCACCGCTGTCGACACCCCCGTCTGCACCAAGGCTGCCATCCTCAGAATCCTCCTCGGCATCGTCTCCGCCCTCAGAACCTGAACCGAGGTCACCGCCTCACTTGGAGATGTCCGAGGATCTACTAGCTCCTCCTCCTCACTAGTCTTGTCATCACATCTGGCAGGTGCTCGACGTCTCCCTCGGCCGCGTGTCGGGATCCCTCTCCCTGCTACTCGAGAAGGCCCGAGTGGCCCGAGCTGTACAGGTGTGACCTAAAAAGAAAATTTGAATACATCAGCCAGTGTATGTATATCGAATGCAAGTATGGTGCATGGAGTGAGTGCAAGCAGATATAGTGTGTGAATGTGATGTGTCGGATGTGATCTACATATGCAGCGAATCAGTGTAGTGAATGTTCAATTTCGATATATCAGGAAAAGTATGATAAATGCAAGGAAACTGGAAAGTACCGGGATGCCGTAGGAGTGCAGTATTGTCTCTCTCCTCAAAACCATAAACTCAAGTAAGGCCATCACCTCAAGCAACCGCTCAACATATCCTGTGGAAGGCTACAGATGCAAGTTCAAGTCATCAGTGAATGAATGAATGTCTAAATATCTAAGTGATAAATGAAAGCTGTAATGCATACCGATGCTGAGTCAGGGGCCTTGACATATCGATGATCTGGCAAGGGAGACTCAAGCCGGATCTGATAAAGCGTCCCATACCACCAACCTGTCAGCTCGGTCAGAGGATCTGGCCATCCAGCACACTGCCTAGTGAGAGGCATCCCCCTAGTCCTACCTCAGGATGTGCTAGCCCTGCTAGTCGAGGGGATGTCTGTAGCTCGAGCGTGGCTCGACAAAGGAATATCAACAGCTCTCCTTATGGGGGCACGAACACCTGTCAGCAGGGGCATCAAGTATGTGTGAAGGTATGTCGTGTACTCCCCCTCCTCCAGGAAGAGGACTGCATGAGCACCCTGCATAAGGTCGCTAACCTCCGGGGAGTGAGACTCTCTATGGTCCGCATGTCTGATGGAGGCGATGAAGGGATATCCTGAGCGGGATTACCCAGTGTCTGGTGCATGAAGCGCTCCCCAAGAAACTAGGCTCTGCCAACTGGTCCATCAAACAGAATCCGATATCAGGGGGTGCCCCATGCCCCAGCAAACTAGAACCGAGAAAACCATGGCATCACTACCCAAGGCTGCCAGGTGATCTGTGGATAGCAAGGTGATCTGTGGATAGCAAATGCATGAATTGATTAGTTGTCATAGATATGCAAGTTAAACCGAAGTTGAAAGCATGAAGAACTGAAAGTTCTGGATTGCCTCGGTCGCCCATACTATGTCAAAATAAGGCCTGAGATACGGCAAGGCCTCTCGGGGTCTGGCCCGGCATCAACTCTCAAATCTATACGAGTATGGCACCTCAAGCAATGCCTCAACCTCCGGATCAGGGGCAAACGTCGGAAAATAGGCGCATACCCACAGCTGTGAAAGGCAAGACAGTGGCAATAAGAATACGGAATATACAAAAAATGCAGAATGCAGAGTACGGAATGCGGAGTACAAAATGTAATGTGCGCAATGTATGGAGTGTGCAGTGTACAGATAATGTAGAGCAGAAATGTAAATCAAAAGGGCAAAATGTACCTCCCAGGCTCTCAAATAGCCGCCTACTATGTTCCCGCACCTGCGGGAGGTCGCACTCATATAGCAATAAAGGGTAGTAAGGCTAGCGCCACTCTAATCGAAGTGCCGAACTTGGGATAGTTCTACTAGAGCACTCAGAAGATGTAGCCCGACCGTGTTTCCCTTGTCGGCGAACAATGTGGTCCCAAGAAGGAACATCAGTAATCCCCGGGCGTACTGCTCCATGGCCTCAATAGTCTCGGGCACAGTCCCTCTGTACTGTTCTGTAAACTAGGTGTATCTGACTGAGCCTGATGATCGGTAGATCGGCGGATGGGCACTAAGTAGATAAGTCCAAGCTGCCTCCTACTCACCCATATCGAAATCATATGGGATCAGCCGACCTCCCACATCGAGGCCCATCAGCATCGAAAAGTCGTATGGGGTCATCGTCATGTCCCCAGTAGCTGATAAATGGAAGGAGTTGGTGGTGTTCCACCATCTCTCTACTAGTGCACCCAAGACGGTCCTCCTCGCCGCAAAACGCGATAACCCTATGCAAAATGGGCCGAACCCTGCCTTATCAACAACATGTCAAACACCGTCTGGGAGCTCCGTGTACCACTCTCTCGCAATAATCGACCCATATCCTCGGGTAAAACAAGAATCCACCTGTGTTCAAAATGAGCAGAAATACAGTGTGAGTTGTGTGCAGAATGAATAGATGTATTCAGTTTCAGAATAAACAGAATGCTGTGTGTGAGCTGTGTGCAGAATGAACAGATGTATTCAGTTTCAGAATGAACAGAATGCTGTGTGTGAATTGTGTGCAGAATGAACAGATGTATTCAGTTTCAGAATGAGCAGAAATGCAGTGTGTGGGTTGTGTTCAAAATGAGCTGAAGCGCTGTGTATGTAAATGTGTTCAGAAAGAGCAAATAAAATACAGAGCGAAAGCATGAAGTGTGCAAGAAATACGAAATACATCGCAGAAAATGTAAGAGTGCAGTATGTACCTCGGGCGTGTAGTGAGACAGGTGGGACTCCGGCTCCCGTAGTAGCAAGTCTGAGGGTGCTCGTCGCGCAAAGTCTGTAAAATGATGAAAAGTGCTGAGTGGTAAGATGTGCTCCTCGGGACGATATGTCGTAGGGTTGAAGGGCCGGATCTTAGGCGGCAACGGAATGATGTCGGGCTCCGCCTCCTTCCCCGGGGGACCCTCGTCGTGTGGAGCATCGTCAGCCATCTGAAAAGAAGATACAAAATGAGCAAAAACGAGTGAAATGAGCTAAAATTGCCAAAAGTCAACAAAAGTCAACTCTCGGGAACAGAAAAAGTCAAAGAGAGTCAAAGCCCGGGAAAAGGTGATAAACTTCGAGAGAAACATACCTCAAGTGGTGAAAATAGAGAAAGAAGCTCCGAAAACAAATTCTGATAGGTTCAAAGTGAAGGAAATTGGAAGATTTTAGTGAATCAACTTCGCGTGGAGCATTGGAAAACGCGTGCAAGTCTGGATCTAAGAGGAAAAAAGGGTCTAGGGAGGGTGAGTAAGTGTTTTCGGCCTTGAAGGGGTGATGACATGTGTTTTGAAGCTGTGTATTTAAAGAGCCGACCTTCAAAAGACCAAACTGCCTAGTTTTACTAAATTGGTCGACCGACCTAAGTGGTCTAAAGGTGGTCTGCTTGGTGGTGTGTAGGTGGTGAGCCCTCTAGGGTGGTCTTCAGGGTCCCATTGCCCTCCCTGTGTGTTTTTGTGCTATTTGGAGTCCTTGGCTCTCGAGAAAGTGCAAGAAAAGTTCACTATTTTCGGCTCAAAATGTCCTCGTAGGAACTTCGATTCATGTCTTCGATGCACGGCTCATCATCACTCGTCAGGAGCAAGGTGTATCCTTTTCTAAGTACATTGTGACCCCTTCAAGAGGTAAATCGAAGGTTGCGTTTGAATTGGCCTCGTTAAGGTGTGTATTTCCTTATTCGACATTTTACTTCAAACATGTTGTTGATGTTGCACTGAAAATGCATTGTTGTTGTGCATGGAATGTGTGTGCTGTGTTGCATAGCACTACACAAGTTCTTATGTCTCCACAAAGTATATGCGTCACATCGTATTACATTTTGCATGCTTTTACGTTTGTGTAGGAATTGTCCATACCTGTTTCATTGCATCGAACATGCACTCGTTGCACAGAATACATATATTAGTTTTGCATTGGCGTGCAGCTTTCTCCACGTGCATTGTTATACACCGTTCCCTTGCATTGTTATGCACACTCTAGTTGCATTGTTATGCACCGTTCCCTTGCATTGTTATGCACACTCTAGTTGTAATGTTATGCACGTTCCAGTCGCATTGTCATGCACATTTCACTTGCATTGCTACACACTTTTCACTTACATTGCTACGCACCTTTTCACTTGCATTGTATATGCATGTGTTTATCTCGTATTGGAATTGTATCTTGATGTAACGTTGAACATGTGTTTCTACTATATTGTACCTGTTGAGTTTCTTTCTTATGCAGGCATGATATTGTATGTAAGGTTCGTTTGAGGCTGGTGCAACCAGACGATATTGTATGTACGGTCCATTTGAAGTCGACACAACCAGATGATGTTGTATGTGTTTCGGTTAGAGGAACTCCAGGTAAGATCATTCCTATCCCCTTGAAACTCTCTCGTCGGTTAGAAGCATTCAGGTACGTCTGGTGCTTACACCGATACCTCATTGGTTAGAGACATTCGGTTACACCCAATGTTTACACCGACATCTGCTTTTTCCTCTCTTGCGTGTGATATGCTGAGAGATGTCGTTTTTCCCTCTCATGTGTATGATATGCGGAGAGATGTTTCTTTTTCCTCTCCTACGTATGATACGTTGAGAGATGTTGCCTTTCCTCTCCTGCGTGTGATACGCAGAGAGATGTCGCTTTTCCCTTTCTTGCGTGTGATACACTGAGAGATGTTGCTTTTTCCTCTCCTGCATGTGATACGCTGAGCGATGTTGCCTTTCCTCTCCTGCGTGTGATACGTTGAGAGATGTTGTCTTTCCTCTCTTGCGTGTGATACACTGAGAGATGTCGCTTTTCCCTCTCTTACGTGTGATACGCTGAGAGATGTTGCCTTTCCTCTCCTGTGTGTGATACGCTGAGAGATGTTGCTTTTCCCTCTCTTGCGTGTGATACACTGAGAGATGTTGCCTTTCCTCTCCTACATGTGATACGCTGAGAGATGTTGCTTTTCCGTCTCTTCCGTGTGATACACTGAGAGATGTTGCTTTTCCCTCTCTTGCGCGTGATACGCTGAGAGATGTTGCCTTTCCTCTCCTGCGTGTGATATGCTGAGAGATGTTGCCTTTCCTCTCCTATGTGTGATACGCTGAGACCTTTCCTCTCCTACGTGTGATACACTGAGAGATGTCACTTTTCCCTCTCTTGTGTGTGATACGCTGAGAGATGTTGCCTTTCCTCTCCTGCGTGTGATACGCTCAGAGATGTTGCCTTTCCTCTCCTGTGTGTGATACGCTCAGAGATGTTGCTTTTTCCTCTCCTGCGTGTGATACGCTGAGAGATGTCGCTGTTTTCCTCTCCTGCGTGTGATACGCTGAGAGGTGTTGCTTTTTTCTCTCTTGCGTGTGGTACGCTGAGAGATGTTGTGTTTGAGATTCCGGGTATTCTCAGTAGTCGCTTTTAGCCTTCTCCGCGTGAGACGTGGTGAGAATTGTATAATTTTCTTACATCCTTCCTGCATGATATGTAGTTTGGTCTATAATTCCCACGCGTGGCGTGTTTACTTATTTGCTTGTGTACGAGTTTGCTGTAGCATTTCTTTGCATAACATTTTCATCTAGATGTTTCATTACAGTCCTCTTTGCATAATCATAAGTTATGTTCTGCATTGTGCATGTCATTTGCATTTTGCCCCTGCCTGCGGGCGCATCTCTTTGATATCTTGCATGTTTGTCTTAGTCTTCGGCATTGTAAAAAATGTGTCGTCTCTGGGCTTTGACATTCACACCTATCATTTTATGACTTTCGAGTTCTGTCAAAGAGGGGCAACTGTAGACACCCTATTTTTGACCGACCTTAAGACTCAGACGTCATCGTTTAAGCGCTTGATGATTGTGCATGTTTGTGCTCGTTTTGAGTTTCCGGAGCCTTCGGTTGAGCGCCTTGCCTCGGAACCTCTTAACTTTCTCCTCTCGGCTTGGTTTTTGGACCATGCCATATTGCCTTTGCCTAGAGTGAAACAGAGGTCTGTAGGCCACTTTTTGTAGTTGTAGACTACATTTCCCTCTCGTAGGCCACTTTTTGTACTCGTAGACTAGTTTTCGGGGCTTCCGACTGTGCGCCTCGCCTTGCGGACTCTTGTCTTGCTTACCTTTTGGTTTTTTTTTTAACCAAACCTTGTTATCCTTTGCCTGGAGGGTGGAACAAGGGTGTAGACCAATTTCTCCCCCTGTAGACCACTTTTTGTCCCTGTAGGCCATTTTTGGTGGTCGGCCAAATAGGGTTGGTGGTCTGTGGACCACCTAAGGTGGTCGGCAGCCTGCCACCACCTTCCCCTCTCTATGCAGACCCTCTCTCCCCCTTGCTGACTAGTTTTTTGTTCTTGTAGACCACTTTTTCTGGTCAGCCAACTAGTTGAGGTGGTCGGCCGACTACTTTAATTGGTCGGCGGCCATCTTTCATTTTCTACAGATATTTTCCTTGCCAACTATGCCAGCTATTGGGCACAGAAAGCATCCTCTATACACGTGTATGGAGGGATTGCACCAAGCTTGTAGCTTGGATTTCTATAAGAGGGAGGCTCTCTCTCCATTTCCAGGGTTCACAAAATTTCTGGAGCAAAACATATCTCTCTTTATATTTCTCATTTTCTCTCTATATTTGCACTTGTTTGTGCTCAAAAGTGCCATTTCTTCACACTTTTGCACAGAAACACCTAGTGAAACACCTTCACTATTGAGCTGAGGTTCTTGGAGGTTGCATTTGAGTGGTTTTAACTTGGTTTTGCCCCTGAAATTGCTGATTTTAAGTGGTTCTTCAAGAGTGAGTCTCTAGCCTCTTTAAAGCTTTGTTTTCATTGCTTATTTGGCCCTATTTGCATGATGTTTTAGGCTTAACGTTAAACTGCAAAAAGCTTCATTTTCAAGTGCTTAAAGTGTTTGTTTGAGGCCTCTTTGGTGTTGGGGGTGGTCTACCCCCTTTGGTGGCTTGTTTGGCTTTGTTTTGTGCCACCTCTTTAGGCCTTTGAGATCACCTTCTTTTGGCCTCTGAGATCACCTTCTTTTGGCCTCTTCACCATTGAATTCCAGAGGAATTTCAGTAGAGGAAAGTATGTTTTGAAAACCCAAATGTACTATTGAACAAGTACATTGAATTGTGCAAATTTGGCTTCTCGGCCATCATGCATTGCGATGCTCAATTGGTGGCCCGAGGGTCGAGTACCGCACTCCCTTGAGCTATGCTTCTTCTTGTTCTCTGTTGCAGCAAAACTAGAGTCTGGCAGGATTTCTGGTTGGCAGACCAGTAAAAGTGGTAGGCCAACCACTTTTTCTGGTCTACAACCAGTTTAGGTGGTCTACAGGTGGTCTACACCACCCTTTTCTGGTCGGCAGCCCACCAGGAAGTTCCCATGTTGGAGGAGAAGCAATCTAGAAGTTTGTGCAGTGTTTTGAAACCAAATGCAAACAGAGGCAATTAGGGGCATGGTAATGGATTTCCGAGCGAAGTCGACCGAGCATGCATTCTTTATCATTCAAGGCAGAGCTGAGGTAGCCTACTTCACATAGTTTACATGCTTAGTTAGTTGTTATGTTTAGTTAATTTGTTAATTAATTAAAGTGTTGTAATTATTAGTAATTAGTTGTAGCTAGTTATTCAATTCATGTTGTGTAATAATTAGTCTAATTAGCATAATTAGATTACTTGTTAGCTTAGCTTAGATTTAGCTTAGCTAATTCATTCGAACCCTCCGTCGAGAGGACAAATTTTGCAATAAGTGTGCGTGTGTGTGATACATGTCTTCCAACCCCATTTCTTTCTCCCTTTTATTTAACCGCTTACGATGGTTAGTTTAGGGCATATTTCGATTAGCATACCTTATGTTTGCATGCGTGCATCATTCATTCGTATTGCATGCACCAGGCTCGGCGCATCATTCAAACTGCATTGAATTTCAATTCTTACTTGAATACGTGTTTCAGAGCATGTTATCAATTGTTGCATTCATATGTCATCTTAGAATAACCAAGCCTACATAGTTGCATTTTGCATGTGTTGCGTTAGGCATTGTTGACATAGCTAGGATCATGTATTGATTACTAACTAGCTTTTGTTTTGGCTTGAAGTGCACTGTAAGTGTTTATGCTTTAGCATCTTGCATGTGTGTAAGTGTTGCCATGATAGCATGCTTGCCAGAAGGCTATTTGCATAACTGCTATAACTGCATGAATGCCTGTGGGTGAAGGCTTGATTTCTTGAATTGGAACAACTCGATGATTGTGAGTTTTAAGCCCACGTGAAGTGGTAAAATCATGTTTTTCTAAGCCCACTTGAGGGTGGCAAATCCGCGCTTTAGCCTACTTGCGAGTAGCACTTTCAAACCACTTTCAAAAACAAACATGAGTTGTTTTGTTCCAATCCGCGTGATTGATTCTATACTTGTATACTGTGCGCATCACATAGTAATTTTAGATTAATAAACCGGAATAAGAACACGTGTTTTCAAAACAACATGTCATGCTTAGTAGAGGCCGATCCTTTGATCGGGCGAGTGAGGGTGCTCATTTCAGGACCTTCCCCTCTCGTACCCAAGTTCTCGAGCCGAGGCAACTTTGGTGATGACGGACACATGGTCTTAGGCACGAGTTAGGGTTTCCTAAATTTCCCAAAACAAAATATTTAGGTGGCGACTCTGAAATCTGGCAAAGCAGTCCATGTTTGGCACTTCTTGATTAAAATCGATTTTCCAAAACGATTTGCTGAATTTGGACTCTTTGGTGATATATCAGTCTTACATTGCATTGTGTGAGATTAGATTCAGAACCATGACATGAGAACGAACTGTAGTAGCTAGAACTACAATTGGCGCCCTCTTACGCGCGGAGCAGAGTTTTGGGCGGTCGACAGGGTGCATGCAAGACGAATGAACGATGCACGCACGCAAAGCATAAGGATGCTAATTGAAACATGCCCTAAAATTAACCATCGAAAGCTAATAAGTAAAAGGAAGAAAAAAATGGGGTTCGAAGACATGCATCACACACACACACACGCTTATTACAACATTTGCCCTCTCGATGAAGGGTCCGAATAAATAATACAAGCTAGCTACGCTAAGCTAGGTTACTTAACTAATCTAACAATCTAATTAGACTAATTATTACACAACACAAATTGGACAACTAGCTATAACTAATTATTACAATACTTTAATTAATTAACCAATTAACCAATCATGGTAACTAACTAAGCATGTGAGGTATGTGAACTAGGCTGCCATAACTCTGCCTTGAACAATGAAGGATGCATGCTCTCAATTTCCTCGCTCGGAAATCCATTGCTATGCCCAGAATTGCCTCTGTTTGCATTTGATTTGATCTCAGAACACTACACAAACTTCCAGAATGCTTCTACTCCAACATGGGGACCTCCTGGTGGGCTGTCGACCAGAAAAGGGGGCTGTAGACCACCTGTAGGCCAAAAAAACTGGTTGTAGACCAGAAAAAGTGGTTGGTCGACCACCTTTACTGGACTGCCAACCAGAAAATTTGCCAAACTCCAATTTTGCTGCAACAGAGAACAAGAAGGGGCATAGCAGTGTATTTGCAAGATATGGGTGCACAACCACCCTCCCTATCATTTCTCAAGCTCAAGCGAGTGCGGTACTCAACTTTCGAGCCACCAACCGAGCATCGTAATGCACAATGGCCGAGAAGCCAAGTTTGCACAATTCAATGTCAATGAATGCACAAATAACACATAAAGGCCTCCACCTCTATCCTGCTTGATCAAGAGGGTCGGCGATCCAAGTATGAAGCGTCCCTCGTTTCTCATGTTTGGACTGACATCCGATCCAAATGCAATGCAATGCAATAACATTCCAAACACAATGCAATGCAACAACATGCAAACAATGCGTGCATGGCATGTTTAGACGCTAAGGCCTCAAGGCAAGTGAGGTGTATCACACATGAAGCATACACTACAATGCTCAAATGGTCAAACCTACCTCATGCCACAACAATGGTACAATCATGCTAGAAATGAAGCACCAAAAGCTACAACAACATGCTCATGCTTTGGCTCGCAAGCCAAACATTAAACACAACTTTCAAACACACTAAAGAAGTGATAAACAAGAGAGCATGGCAGAGATGTAGGCACTAAAATTTGCATACTGAATGATGCTATAACATGCAAACAACACAAGCATGGCAAGTTAGAGTGCTTAAGCATTGAAACTAGTGAAGGACACGACACAAGGGCTATGTAATGCAATGCTCAATGGACCAAATCAGCCCCAAACTGCCCTCATGCATGCCAAAACAACGGCCAAAATGCTCCGAAATGATAGCATCAAAAACAAGAAAATGATATTCATGCATTGGCTCATGAATAAAGCATAGAAGCACAACTCTCAAACATAATGAAGAAGTGACAAATGTAAGAGTGTAGCTACACTATACGCGCTGAAATCATGTGTGAAATGATGCCAAATCATCCAACAACACAAACATTGGGCCAAATGTAAGAGTGTAGCATTCTAAGGACCTTGAATCACTAGGCTAGTCAAGGCCATTGCACTACAACCGTGTATAACAAATCCCATATGGCCCAAACTACTCAAAACAGAGTTGAGGCATGCTAAATCAAAGCCGAAAGCATGCTAAAACATAGGCTCAAAAGGGAAGGAAAGCATGTTCATTCATTGGCTCACAAACAAGGCATAATGCATAACCCTCAAGTGCAATGAAAGAGCAATAAACATGGGAGTATAGCAAAGACATAAGCTCTGAAATTATATTCCAAATGATGCCATATCATGCATATATCACAAATGATGCATGCTAGAAGGCTCAAAGCTCAAGACTAGCTAAGATACTTGTACCATAGCCATATCAAGCAAGCCCCAAAGGGCCAAGATGATTCAAAACAATCCCAAGGCGGGTCAAAACATTGCCAAAACATGTATGGAATAGAGCTAACACATGCTAGAATGGGAGGCATAAAACATGGCGCATGCAAGGCCAATGGGTATGATTACACTACAAGTGTAAGAAGCAAATGAGTGATGCTCTAACCAACGAAAAACAGAGTTGTATCATGGCAAAATAAGACCGAAAACATGCTGAGATGGGAGCCCAAAGGCTTAGGCAAGCATGCATGCCAATTGGCTCATGATTGAGACATAAAGCATAAGCCTCCAAAAGCATTGAAAGAGTGAAGCATGGGAGAGTATGACCACACTTCATTCACTGAAATCATGTGAAAAATGAGGCCAAAGCATGCAAACAACTCAAGTAAGCCATGCTAGAGACTATAAACGCAAAGCTAGTGAGCAAGATTGCACTATGGCTATACAAAGCAAGGCATGCATGACCAAAACCACTTAAAACAGAGCTTAAGCATGGAAAAACATGAGAAAAAGCTTGCTGGAGTGGAGCCAAAAACATGCTAAAATTGTGGTCCAAAGCATGATGCATGTTAAGGCTATAGGGTGGATTGCACTACAAGGGTATGAAGCATGCAAGAGGCAATCAAACCGACCCAAAACAGAGCTAAGGCATGCTAAAATAACACCAAAAACATGCTAAGATAGGACCAGAATAGGCTAGCATGGTGGATCAAAGCATTGAGTACACAAGGCTAAATGGCAAGATTACACTACAAGTATGGAAAGCATGCATGGGGTGACTCAACCAAGCCAAAACAGAGTTATGCCATGCTGAAATAAGGCTAAAAATAGGCTGAGAACAAGCCAACACATGCTCAATAATGAGGCCAACAAGGCAAGCAAACAAGACAAGAGGAGCGGGGACAACTCCCTCTCATTTTGGACCTCAAAACCACATTTCTACCACTGAAAATCCACTAGATTTCAATGGCTAAAAGGCCAACAAAGATGACCTCAAAGGCCTTAAGAGATGGCACAAGGCAAGGCCAAACAAGCCACCAAAGGGGGTAAACCACCCCTAACTCAAACAAAGCCTTAAACAACCATTTTAAGCACTTAAATACAGAACTTTTTTCAGTTGAAAGTTAAGCCAAAAGAAGCATGCAAAGGTGGCCTAAACTAATACAAAAACAAGCCTAAAAGGGGCTATATGCTTACCCTTGAAGAACCACAGCAAGAACAGCCACTTCTGAGGCAAAACCAAAGCTTTTGAGCTTTAAACAAACCTCCAAGTACCTCAGTTCAAGAGTGAAGGTGTTTCACTAGGTGTCTAGTGCAAAAGTGTGAACAAAACTCACTTTTGAGCACAAACTAACACAAATATAGAGAGAGAGAGAGAGAGAAATATATATATATATATAGAGAGAGAGAGAGGAATATGTATAGCCCAAAGAAAATTTTTAGAACCTAAAGCAAGAGGGAGGAGGCTCCCTTATATAGAATTTCATGTCTTAAGCTTGTTTGACAAGCTAGAGGCTTGAAGCAATCCCTCCATACAAGTGTATGGAGGATGCCTTCTGTGCCTGACAGCTGGCACAGCTGGCAAGGAAAATATCTACAGAAAATGCAGGATGGCTGCCGACCAGTTAAAGTGGTCGGCCGACCACTCCTACTAGTTGACCGACCACAAAAGGTGGTCTACAGGGAAGAAAACTGGTCGGCAAGGGAGGAAGAGGGTCTACACAGAGAGTAGAAGGTGGTGAGAGGCTACCGACCACCTTAGATGGTCCACAGACCACCCACCCTAGCTGGCCGACCACCAAAAGTGGCTAGCAGGGAAGAAAAGTGGTCTACAGGAGGGAAAACTGGTCTACACCCCTGTTCCACCCTCCAGGCAAAGGGTAAAAAGGTTTGGTTCAAAAACAAACCAAAAGAGAGAAAGACAAGAGTCCGCAAGGCAAGGCACTCAGCCGGAAGCTCCGAAAACTAGTCTACGAGTACAAAAAGTGGCCTACGAGAGGGAAATGTAGTCTACGGCTACAAAAAGGTGGCCTACAGGCCTTTGTTTCCCTCTAGGCAAAGGCAGCAAGGCATGGTCCAAAAACTAGGCCAAGAGGAGAAAGTTAAGAGGTCCTGAGACAAGGCGCTCAGCCAAAGGCTCCAAAAAATCAAAATGAGCACAAACATGCACAATCACCGAGTGCACAGACGATGACGTCTGGGTCTTAAGGTTGGTCAAAAATGGGGTGTCTACAGTTGCCCCTCTTTGACAGAACTTGGAAGTCATGAAATGACGGGAGTGAATGTCAAAGCCCAGAGACGACCCATTTTTGACAAGGCGAAAGACTTAGACAAATAAGCAAGATAACAAAGAGATGTGCCCGTAGACAGGGGCAAAATGCAAATGACATAAACAATGCAGAACATAACTTATGATTATGCAAAGAGGATTGTAATGAAGCATTTATGCAAAATAAATACAACATTTTAAGCGAATGAATAAGAAACAACAGTCGCACACATTCCAACAGAAAGGATGTAAGAAAATTATACAATTCTCACTACTCTCACGCGGAGAAGGCTAAAAGCAACTATCAGGAACACCCAAAGTCTCAAACAAAACACCTTCTAGCGTATCAAACGCAAAAGGAGAAATGCATCCAAACGCGTGTCAAATGCGAGAGGAGAAAGGCACATCCAAATGCATGTCAAACATGGGTGGAGAAGGATACGTCCAAACGCATGTCAAATGCGAGTGGAGAAGGGTACGTCCAAACGCATGTCAAACGCGAAAGAAGAAAGGTACGTCCAAACGCATGTCAACCGCGAGTGGAGAAAGGTACGTCTAAATGCATGTCAAACGCGAGTGGAGAAAGGTACATCCAAACGCGTGTCAAATGCGAGAGGAGAAAGGTACGTCCAAACGCATGTCAAACTTGAAAGGAGAAAGATACGTCCAAACGTATGTCAAACGCGAGTGGAGAAGGGTATGTCTAAACGCATGTCAAACACGAGTGGAGAAAGGTATATCCAAACGCATGTCAAACGCGAAAGGAGAAAGGTACATCCAAACGCATGTCAAACACAAGAGGAGAAAGGTACGTCCAAACACATGTCAAATGCGAGTGGAGAAGGGTAGTTGTCAAACTGAAGCGGAACTTCTCTTGAATGAACCGTACATACAATATCGTCTGGTTTCACCAACTTCAAATGAACCATACATACAATATCGTGCCTGCACAAAAGATAGATTTTGACAAGTACAATGTAATAGAAACACATGATCAACGCTATATCTAGATACAATTTCAATACAAGATAAACGCAAGCACATATGATGCCAATGGAAAGGTGCATAACAATGCATGGGAGATGTGCATAACAATGCAAGTGAAACGGTGCATAACAATGCAAGTGGAATGGTGCATAACAATGCAAGTAGAACAGTGCATAACAATGCAATCGGAATGTGCAAAACAATGCAACTGGAACGTGCATAACATTGCAACTGAAACATGCATAGCAATGCAACTAGAGTATGCATAACAATGCAACTGAAACGTGCATAACAATGCAACTGGAACGTATATAACAATGCAACCGGAACGTATATAACAATGCAACTGAAGTGTGCATAACAATGCAAATGAAGTGTGTATAACAATACAGGTGTAACGTGCATAACAATGCAAGTGAAAAGGTGCATTACAATGCAAGTGTAATGTGCATAACAATGCAAGTGAAAAGGTGTATAAAAATGCAAGTGAAAGGTGCGTAGCAATGCCACGAAACATACACATTCTGTGCACAATAACAATGCATTTTCAGTGCAACATCAACAGCGTGTTTGAAGTAAAATGTCGAATAAGGAAATACACGCCTTAATGAGACCAATTCAAATGCAACCTCCGATTTACCTATCGGAGGGGTCACAACGTACTTAAAAAGGATACATCTTGCTCCTAACGAGTGACGATGAGCCGTGCACCAAAGACGTGAATCGAAGTTCCCGGCGGGGCATTTTGAGCCGAAAATAGTGAACTTTTCTTGCACTTTCTCGAGAGCCAAGGACTCCAAACAGCATAAAAATACAAAGAGAGAACAATGGGACCCTGAAGACCACCCTGGAGGGCTGCCGACCACCAAAAGTGGCAGTAGACCACCTGTAGACCATCTAGGTAGTCGGTCGACCTGAAAAACTAGTCGGTTGACCAGTTTAGTGAAATCCAGGGCAGTTTGGTCTTTTGAGGTTCGGCCCTTTAAGTACACAACTCCAAAACACATTTGCTCACACCCTCAAGGCCGAAATTCACTCCTCGTCCTTCCTAGACCCTTTTTCCTCTTAAATCTGGGCTTTCCACGCATTTTCCAACGCCCCACGCGAAGTTGACTCGCTAAGATCTTCTGATTTCCTTCACTTTGAACTGATCAGAATTTGTTTTCGGAGCTTCTTTCTCCATTTTCACCACTTGCGGTATGTTTCTCTTGAAGTTTAGCACCTTTTCCCGGGCTTTGACTTTCTTTGACTTTTTCTCTTCTCGAGAGTTGACTTTTGTTGACTTTTGGTAATTTTAGCTCATTTTGCTCATTTTTGCTCATTTTGCACCGTCTTTTTAGATGGCTAACGATGCTCCATACGACGAGGGTCCTCCGGGAATGGAGGAGGAGCCCGACATCATTCTGCTGCCGCCTAGGATTCGGCCCTTCGATCCTACGACATACTATCCTGAGGAGCACATCTTACCACCCAGCACTTTTCATCATTTTACAGACTTTGCGTAACGAGCACCAGCGGACTTGTTACTACAAGAGCCGGAGTCTCACCTGTCTCACTACGCGCCTGAGGTGCATACTGCACTCTTACATTTCCTGCGATGTATTTTGTATTTCTTGTGCACTTCATGCTTTCGCTCTGTATTTTATCTGCTCGTTCTGAACACATTTTCATACACACTTACGCTCATCCCGAACACAACTCACACATTGCATTTACGCTCATTACGAACCACGGCTCACACTGCATTTACGCTCATTGAACACAACTCAGCTTGTATTTCAGCTCATTACGAAACGACTCACCACTACATTTACGCTCATTACGAACCACAGCTCACATCTGCATTTACGCTCATTACGAACACAGCGGTTTCGTTCTACAGGGGATATGGGTCGATTGTAGCGAGGGAGTGGTACGTGGAGCTCCCAGATGGTGTTCGACAGATTGTTGATGAGGCAAGGTTCGGCCCATTTTACATGGGGTTATCGCATCTTGCGGCGAGTAGGACCCTCCTGGGTACACTAGTAGAGAGATGGTGGGACACCGCCAACTCCTCCATTTCTCAGCTGCCGGGGACATGACGATGACCCCGTACGACTTTACTATGCTGATGGGCCTCGATGTGGTAGGGCGGCCGATCCCATATGATTTCGATATGGGTGAGTAGGAGGTAGCCTGGACTTATCTACTCGGAGCCCATCCGTTGATCTACTGATCATCATGTACAGTCAGATACACCTGGTTCATAGAGCAGTATAGAGGGACTATGCCCGAGACTATTGAAGCCACGAAGTAGTACGCTTGGGGATTCCTGATGTTCCTTCTTGGGACCACATTGTTCTCCTATAGGGGGAACACGGTCGGGCTACATCTTCTGAGTGCTCTAGTAGACCTATCCCAGGTTCGGCACTTCGATTGGGGTGGCGCTGTCCTTGCTACCCTTTATTGCTATATGAGCTCGACCTCCCGCAAGTGCAAGAACATAGTAGATAGCTATTGGAGGGCCTGGGAGGTACATTCTGCCCTTTTGATTTACATTTCTGCTTTTCATTACCTGTACACTGCACACTCCACACATTGCGCACATTACATTCTATACTTTGCATTCCGCACTCTGCATTCTGTATTTTCTGTATATTCTATATTCTGACTGCTACCGTCTTGCCTTTCACAGCTGTGGGTATGCGCCTATTTCCCAACGCTTGCCTCTGATTCGGAGGCTGAGACACCACTTGAGGTGTCGGACTCGCGTAGATTTGAAAGTCGATGCTGGCCCAGACCCGGAGAGACCTTGTCATATCTCAGGCATTATTTTGATACAGTATAGGCGACCGAGGTAATCCAGAACTCTCAGTTCTTTATGCTTTCGGCTTCGGTTCATCTTGCATTATCTATGACAACTAATCAATTCATGTACTTGTTATTCGCAGATCACCTGGCAGCCTTGGGTAGCCATGCCAGGGTTTTCTCAGTTCTAGTTTGCTAGGGCATGGGGCGCCTCCCGATACCGGATTCTGTTTGTGGGACCAGTTGGCAGAGCCTAGTTTCTCGGGGAGCACTTCATGCGCCAGACACTAGGCAATCCCGCTCAGGAGATCCCTTCACTGCCTCCATCAGACATGTGCACTACAGAGAGTCTCCCCCTCGGGAGGTTAGCGACCTCATGCAGGGTGCTGACGCAGTTCTCTTCCTCAAGGAGGGGCAGTACACGACATACCTCCATACATATCTGATGCCTCCATTGATAGGTGTTCGTATCCCTGTGAGGAGAGCTGCTAACGTTCCCTCATCGAAAGCAAAGGCTCGAGCCGCAGACGCCCTCGGCTCGGCAGGCGAGCATCGAGAGGTAGGGCTAGGGGGATGCCTCCCACTAGGCAGTGTACTGGATGGCCAGATCCTCTGACAGAGCTGACATGTTGGCGGTATGGGACGCCTTATCAGATCCTGCTTGAGGCCCCATTGCCAGATCATCGATATGCTAGGGCTTCTAACTCAGCACCGGTATGCATTACAGCTTTCATTTATCACTCAGATACTTAGCCATTCATTCACTCATGGCTTCATCTTGCATTTGCCACCTTCTACAAGATATGTCGAGGGGTTGCTTGAGGCGATGGCCTCACTTGAGGGTATGGTCTTGCAGAGGGAGACGATGCTGTACTCCCACGACATTCTGGTACTTTTCAATTTCTTTGCATTTATCATACTTTTGCTGATATATCGAAATTGAACATTTTACTACACTGATTCACTGCATGTATAGATCACATTTGGCGCATCACATTCACATACTATATCTGCATGCACTCACTCTATGCACCATACTTGCATCTTATATACATACCCTGGCTGATGTATTCAAACTGCTTTTTCATGTCACACCTCTACAGCCCGAGGTACTCGAGCCTTCTCTAGTAGCAGGGAGAGGGATCCCGACACGCGGCCGAGGGAGACGTCGAGCACCTGCCAGAGGTGATGACGAGTCTAGTGAGGAGGAGGAGCCAGCAAATCCTCAGTCAAAGACATCCGAGGGCAGAGGTGGTGACATCGGTTCAGATTCTGAGGGCGGAGACGACACCGAGGAGGATTCCGAGGATGGCGGCTCTAATTCAGACGGGAGTGCCGACGACAGTGGTGTAGAGGCTGCTCAGCCGAAGAGGGTGAAGAGGGCCTCTCAATCTTGAGCCAGATAGCATCGACTCAGATGTTTTTGCTTCGTTTTCTTTTTGCTAGTAGTTATAGCACATAGTACAGCGTTAGGCAGTTTTATTTTTCTTCAAACTTGTACCCTATTGTAACAAGAAACCATGATGGAATGAAAACAGCTTTTTGTTCAAAAAGTGTTGCATTTTGTATTCTGAGCATCGCATTGCACTGCATCATTTTGCACAAAAAAATGAGATTAATGGAAATTGAACATTTGTGTATTGCCAAGTCAAGTAGTGAACCAATGTAACAAACTAAACAAAACAACTTAAAGAACAACTCGATAAGCAAAACAACGACTCAATAAACAAATTGCAACAACTCGATAAACAAAGCTCAACAACTCGATAAACAAAGTTAACAACTCGATGAACAAAGTTAACAACTCGATAAACAGAAGAGCAACAACTTGATAATCAAAGAGCAACAACTCGATAAGCAAATGCATATTGGATAAACAAAACAACAGGATGCATCCAAAGTAGAAATAAACTCAGGCCTTCAGCATTCTCAGCACATAGAAAGGCTAGGGACTCTCTGTTGGAGACAAAAAGTAGCTGTAGACCACTTTATGCTCACTACTGACCACCAAAATAGATTGTCGACCACTTTTGTGGTCTGTCGACCAGAAAAATGTTCGGTCGACTAATTATGTAGGAGGTCTCCAAATTTTTTCCATTTGTCCTCTAAACAGTGCCTTATCTTCTATAAAGGTTCAAACTTCGTGGTTCCCTCATTCTAACTCAGTTTTTGCACCAAATGGAGGCATTTCTTGGCCAAAACCTCACAAATTGGATTGCAAACTTGGATGGCTCGAAAAAGATGAATTTCGGGGGCTTCGGAATAAATGCACTATTCATGCTGAGCCGCACCCCGCTGCGTTTTCCGTTTCTTCATGCCGCGGCTAGGTGTTTGAATCCAATAACTTATGTTTTTAGCTTTGGCAGACAAGAGATGTGTCCTACTTTCGAAGATTTCCAGGCTTTGATGGAATCTCAGCACGATGAAGAAATCTTGGCCCCAGCCACATCCAAGCCTTAGGACGGATGTGCAGGCTCACTTTGCATGACGCTCGGTCTTTGATTCGCGACGGAGAACTGGACATTCCGAGCCTGATTCGTTGATTTTCTGATGCTGGGGACCGCAGCGATTATCACTGGCAAGGTTTTCGGTGACATGCACTTTGCTTGTGCATGTTGTCTCATTTCTTGCTTGCCCTAGGCTACGGTGGGTCCAACATCCGTTTGATTGAGGTTGCCCAAGGTTTAAAAGAGGGCAAGAGTTGAATTGCCATGACTCTAGCTGAGACACTGATGGGCTTGGATGCCGTCCATTGCCGGGAGACGACTAGATTCACGGGGAGTCCACTACTACTGCAGGTAATGTTTCCCACCCTATCTCACATATATTTCTTACATCACATGGCCCTCAAGCTCGATTTTTCTCTCAAAACCCTTTTCTCACTTTTCTCTCCATGTACACCTCTCTATTCTTTAATCTCTCATTTTTCATCCCTTCTCAAATATTGCTGATGGATAAGTTGAAAGTGGTGAACTCATGCCCAGCATATTCAGCATGCGGCTATTTCTTCTAGTGACGTCTAGTCGATGCCCCTAATGAGATGGTGGTGCGAATGGATGTGCAATCTGTCTGCTGTCAACATTGCTTGGCGCTGCCCCTGGCTCAATCTGCCAGTGATGAGTTACAGCATGTCTCGCCAGCCGGGCATTCAGCTGATTAGCTTGACACACTGTGTCTTTTACTTCCCGTTCTGATTCCGGTGCCAATTTGGCCATGATCAAACCCGCCCAAAAGAAGGGATAGAGTACCCTACTGCATTTCCAGTCCGAGGTGCACAGCTAGCCCGGTATGCCACAGCATGGAGGACGAGAGAGCTTCTGGACCCCGCTCCCACTTTCAGTTGCACCCTCTCTGATGAGTCATAGCTTGGCTCGACGAAGAGGCACAGGTTAGGCCTACTTTGGCATTAGAGGCTTCCACAAGCTTTGGGAGGGGGCGCAAGAACACCTGACTTATCCATGCGTCTAGTTTATTTGTTTTAATCAGTACTTTCAAGTTTTCTTATGAATGTAATAAAAAGCAATTTCAATTTGTATTTAAGAGTAGGAGAACTCTATACTGAAATCAATTTAATTGAAGGTTGTGGGTACTGAAAATTTTCCATTTGGTCCAAAAATGGTCTAAGTTGTAAAAAGATTAATTTGAGCAAAATCAACTTTTATCAAAACTTTTCAAAACCATTTTCGATATGGATCACGACTGGACACGCCCGAGATCTATCATTGAGATGCACAACCCTGGATCCAGTAACTGGAAAGTTGCCCCTAGTTTGAACAGCACTGCACTGGAGATCACAACCGAGCTCTTGAATGCAGAATAGACAAAGATGACCAACATTATCACATGGACAAAGTTGATTTGGAAGTGTTTATGGCTGGACTTCGGAATGAACTTGCCTACGTATCCCAAAGATGGAAATCAAGCCTTACGTAGTTCGGTGTAGGTTCTCTCGTGTATTAACACTCTCCTTTTGCGCTCTAACTTTTGCCAAGGCCGTCCTTTCTGGGTTTTCAACCTTGCGAGCTCAGTTTTTATTATTTCAAATTTTTCATGCTCTAACTTTTGCCTAGGTCGCTCTTTCGGGTTTTCGACCTAGCGAGCCACTCAAGGATAGTATTTCTTTAACTCGTCCATGTTGATCGGCTAGGAGAACTCAAGGCCACCTAAATCCATCAGAGTGATAGCTCCACCTGACCAGATAGACTTGATGATGTAAGGGCCAGTCCAATTGGGTCTGAACTTGCCCCTAGGGTTGTGGATGAGAGCTCGGTTGTCTTTGAGCACTAGATCCCCCTCTTTCAAATTCTTGGACTTAACCATCTTGTTGAAAGCCCTGGCAATCCTTCATTGATAACCCTAGACGTGATACAGTACTTTCAGCCTTCTTTCATCAAAGGGCATGAGTTCTTCGAACCTGCTTTGCTGCCAATTTGCCTCAGCTATCTGACACTCAGCCAATTCTCGTAATGACAAAACCTCAACTTCAATAGGAAGAACAACCTCGATCCCGTAGACCAAGGAATACGAAGTTGCCCTAGTAGAAGTTCGAATTGAAGTCCGGTAACCCCAAAGAGCAAACGACAGCTCATCTAGCCAGTCCCTGTAGGTTTCCATCATCTTCTACAGAATGTGCTTGATGTTCTCGTTGGCGGCCTCAATAGCTCTGTTGGTTTGCGGCCGATATGTAGATGACTTATGAAAAGCCACATTGTACTTCTCCAACAGGTCGATCACCTCCTTCTTGAAGTGGGAATCATTATCCGAAATAATCTCATTCGGGACCCCGTAACGACAAATAATGTTGTTTCTTTTGAACTTAGCGACATGCGATGCCTTCAACACCGCATAAGATTGGGCCTCAACCCACTTCATGAAGTAGTTTATCGTTACCAGAATGTACTCATGCCCGTTGGACCCCTTCGGAGTGACAGCCCCAATTACATCAATCCCCCAGACTGAAAACGGCCATGGCGAAGTCATGTTGTATAGCTTCGACGGCAGAATGTTCATGCGGTTTGCATGGATCTGACATTTGTGGCATCGCCGGACAAAGTCAATACAATACTCCTCCATTGTTGACCAGTAATAACCTTGCCTAAGGATCTTCCGGGCTAGCATCACCCCACTCATGTGTGCTCCGCACACTCCTCCATGGATGGCCTCCATCAGGCTCATAGATTCTTCAGCATTAACGCATAGCTTATATATCCCGAGATGACCCCTCTTGTATAGTTTACCTCCGCAGACGATGAACTGAACAGCCATTCTTCGAATTGCCCTCTTATCTTTGGCATTTGCCCCTGGTGGATAAGCTTCCTTTTCCAAGAAGTTCTAGATGTCGTAAAACCAGGGGTTCTGATCTTGTAACCTCATCTATGGTAGCAATCAGCTCGTAGGCCGGCACGAATTTTTGTTCAATAATGATCGAACGCATTCAGACTCCAAAAAGGATGTCTATCATAAAAGATAGAGTTGCTAATGAATCGGCGAACCTGTTGTTCTCTCTTAATAGATGAGCGAAGTTTAGTTTCTCAAACTGAGGAATCAGAACGTCCAAGGTCTGGTGATAGATTCTCATCTTTTCTTCTTTAACTTTCCAATCTCCTTTAGCTTGAGATACAACAAGGTTTAAGTCCCCGATGACATCTAACCATTTTGCCCCTAGTTCCAGGGCGGCTTTTAGTCCAGCAATACATCCCTCATATTCTGCCTCATTGTTCGACACTTTGAACCGGAGTTTGAATGCTAGAGGTATATGGGAATTCTCAGGTGCTATCAGCAACACCCCTATTCCATACCCGTATTGGTTTGACGCTCCGTCAAAGTACATCGTCCAAGTCTCTTCTTCGACATGCAGAATGGCCTCGTCCAGGAATAGATATTCTACTCCTTCATCCCCTTCAACTGGGTGGTCGGCTAGGAACTCCACTACCGCTCTCCCTTTCACTGACTTGCGCGTCATGTACTTCAGATCGAATTCGGAAAGAAGAAGCAACCAACGGGCTAGCCTACCCGTAAGCGCCGGTTTCTTGAAGAGATATTTGATGGGATCTAATCTCGAAACCAATATTATAGAGTGAGCTAACAGGTGGCGCCTTAATTTCCTGGTAGCCCATACCAAGGCCAGACAAGCCTTCTCCAGCGGAGTGTAGTGGGTCTCGTAATCCAGCATTTTCTTGCTTAGGTAGTAGATAGCCTTCTCCACTTTGTCCTTAAACTCCTGTGCAAGCATGCAGCCCATTGTCGTTTCAGTCACTGATAAGTACAGAATCAACGGTTTCCCCAGCTCAGGCGGTGACAACACAGGTGGGTTTTGTAAATATTGCTTGATCTGCTCGAAAGCAACTTAGCATCGGTCGTCCCATTGGAACTTTTTTCCTTTCTTCTGGAGACCAAATAGTGGTTCACAAGTCAAGGTTAATTTTGCAATAAACCGTCTTATGAATTGCACTTTACCCAGAAAGCCTCACACCTCCTTTTTAATCCTCGGTGGTGGCATTTCTAAGATGGCCTTGATTTTGGAAGGATCAACCTCGATACCTCTTTGTGTGATCAAGAACCCCAGCATTTTCCCTGCTGTAACACCAAATGTACATTTCTGAGGATTCAGCCGCAACCGATACTCTCTAATCCGTTGGAAAACATTCTGCAAGGCGGTGTAGTTGCCCTTTCTTTCCTTGCACTTGACAATCATGTCGTCCACGTACACCTCAACCTCTTTATGGATCATATCATGTAAAATTGTGGTCGCAGCCCGTTGATATGTAGCTCCAACATTCTTCAACCCAAACGGCATCACCCTATAACAATAGGTTCCCCACGAGGTGGTGAAAGCAGTCTTCTCCCTGTCTTCGAGTGCCATCAAAATCTGATTGTAGCCTGACAACCCATCCATGAACGAGAGCAGTGCATGCCCAGCAATGAAGTCCACTAATTTGTCGATATGCGGCAGAGGAAAGTCGTCCTTCGGACTGGCTTTGTTCAAATCCCTGAAGTCCACACATACCCGAATTCTACCGTCCTTCTTCGGCACTGGAACCATGTTGGCCAACCAGGTAGGGTATTCAGATACCAACAGGAACCCTACGTCAATCTGCTTGGGGACCTCTTCTTTACTTTTCAGGGCCCAGTCCGATGGATCCTTCGGAGCTTCTGCTTAACAGGTCGAGCCTCTGGGTCAAGAGGGATCCGGTGCTGTACAATCTCAAGATCGATTCCAGGCATGTCTTCGTAGGACCACGCGAAAACATCTTTGAAATCTTTTAATAAAGTAACTAAGCTTGAAGACAACATGGACCTGATCTGGACTAGCTGCAGGTCCTTCTCAGTACCAACATTAATTGTGGTGATTTCATCAACCAAAGGTTTTACGAACCTCTCCTACTCTTGATCAATCAAACGTTGTAAAACCGAAGGAATTTCTTCCTCATCGTTTTCATCAAAATTTTGAAAGTCTTGATTAATGCAATAAATTAAAGGCACAGAAAAGTACTCAAAAGCCACAGCCGTACCATTCTCATTAATAACATCCAGTCCGCCGGATCCTTCAGTTACAACAGACTCAAAGGAAAATTAAAAAGACGACCTAGACAGGACAGTGGCATCCGGGTTATCACCTCCAGGAATACCAGACTCAGACTTAAAATGTGATACCCCTATTCTGTATTGTGTTAAACTAGTCCTTAAATTGTTTATGGTTATGTGTTTAGCATGATTTTGTGTGCCATTATGTGATAATATGTGATTTTGAATTCATATATGTTCGCCGTAGGAATATCTGTTTGAATAGTCCCCTTCGGGAATTAAATTGAGGGCCTCATCGGCCACAGAACCCGAAATTGATTACGCCATTGTGATTGGCATAATTTTTAGAGCCTACAATGAAATTTAATTGAAAATTGATTCTGGTCAATTTAAACTGATTAAACTGATAAATTAGAGCCCAATTCCATTATTATTACATTGATTTAGTGGGGCTTGTTATGCATTAACACTCACTTCCCTTTAACTCTATTGAACTCAAAATCTGAGTTATACCATTGAGAGCGAGGGAGACCCGGCCCTAGTGAGAGAAAGGGGGAGGAGTTGTGCAAATTTTAACTTAAAGCTTGGGAACCTTGAAGATTATTCAAGATTTGATCGTAGATTGTGGGAACCAAGCTCCTTGGTGAGTAATTCATGAGTTTAATGGGCAATTTTGTGTATTCAAAGTTGATTTATGGTCAAGAATGAGAATTGAAAGGAATTTGAATTGTATGTGTTGGATTGAAGGTCAATGTTTGCATGCATGTATGTAATTGCTTTGAATTTTCATATTTGAGCACCAAATACATGATTTATGTGAGTTTTTAGTTGAAGATCATGTTCTTGACCATCTCTTCATCACATGAGTTGAGAATGAGAATAATGTACCACATGCATGTTCAGATTATAAGGGTACAAGAGTTGAATGCATGAAATGGTTGTATTAATAATGGGTTTGGTGCAATTTGAGCCATGCATGTATCTATTTTGAGAAATTGAGCTTTCTAATGTTGTAAATTGGTATTGGTATCATGTTAGCATGTGTATATGTGATATTTGAGCCTTTGTATGCAAGAAAAATTGGTTGGATGTCAAGTTTGAACTCAAGGGAGTGTTCTGGAAAACCCAGAATTCATGGTGTCCACTCGAGCGGGGGAAGTGCCGCTCGAATGGAGAAATCGAGCTCCCAGCATTTTCTGCAGACATGGTTCCCACTCGAGCGGGGGAAGTTGACGCTCGAGCGGGGAGCTATGTAGACAGGTAGTCCGCTTGAGCGGCCGAGTCTACGCTCGTGCGTGAATTCTAGGTAACCAGTACTTTTGCAGACCTAAGGGTCCGCTCGAGCGGGGAAGTCCACGCTCGAACGGGGACCCTATTTTCTGAAATCCTGTTTTTGCATTTTATGTTCTGTTTTCCGTTCTCTTTCACTTGCAAGCACTCTTAGGCATATGTTAAGCATTGTAATTGAGTTAATGGGATAATAACAAAGCCTAAAGAGGAATATGTGAATTAAAGAACGGATTGAACTGTTAATGACCCTTTGGTGTTCATGAAATGTGTAGGGTCAAGCTCTAGGGAAAATCCACAAGCCGATCACTGTGAGTAATATCGATATTTGAATGCTTATGAACTGCTAATTGGGATTGTGGATGTAAGTTGAACATGAATGGACCAGAGGTCATTTTGTTGAACATGAATGGATGGGCCGAAGGCCGTTTTGACATGAATGAATGGGCCAAAGGCCGTTTTGACATGAATGAGTGGGTCGAAGGCCATTTTGATACGAATGTGTGGGCCGAAGGCTGTTTTGATGCGAAAGTGTGGGCCAAAGGCCGTTTTGAAATGAATGAGTGGGCTAAAGGCCGTTTTGAAATGAATGATTGGGCCAAAGGCCATTTTGACATAATCAAATGGGCCGAAGGCCGTTTCGTAACAAATGTAAAGCTGAATGAGTAAAAGGCCAATGTGTGTGGAACTATGATTTAAATTACCCTTATATATATTAACTATATAAATGAATTGGGCCCATGGCCGTTTGGAAAACGTTGTTCTATGTCTTGTCGCATAAATTCGGTAATTGATATTATTCACTGGGCTATCGCTCACGCTCATTCATGTTTTTGTAGGTGAGCCAAGAGAAGTACAAACCCAGCCCCAGTGAAGTCTACCATGAACAACATGAGTTTTGAAGAGTCAGCCCCGTGTCTCACGTGCGAGACCCGTCCTTGCCATTTTGTTATGTAATTATATTTTGTTTTGTTGGCAAGGGTTTTGTGTACATTTGTATGTAGTCTGATATGGGTTGCCTCAGTTCAGATGATCCTGTTGTAAAGAAGCTCATGCTACTATACTTTTGATGTGGGTTATTAACGCATATGAGTATGAGTTGTTTGATGTGCATATAAGCACCGCTCTATGGACAAAGTTTTTAATTTTTGCTTCCGTTTGGCCCCCTTTACTCTGACGAGTTATGTCTATTTTGGTTTGAGGCCGTAGGTAATCACAGGATTACTGGCCGGTTATGTCCTTAACCCATGGGGGGGTTCGGGTCATGACACAAAAGAGCTGGAATCTGATTCCGACTCCACATACTTAGTGGAATCAGATTTTGGCATACTACCTGACCAGGAACTGCTCGATAAAAAGCCCTCCTTGTATTGCCGAACGAGGGAGGGTGCGATGGATGCATCAAGAATGCCTGAAGATGGGCCCACAGCCGCTTCATCCCCGATCATGGAAACTGAGAAGTTATCCCCCAAGTACTCCGGTACTATCTGAGGATCTGAGAGGAGACAAGCCAGCGCTATCTCCATCTCAATTTCTATGCTCTCGGAATCCTCCTCCTTGCCTTCTTTCGACCTCGGTGGTGGGTGCATTTTGCTCTTCTGCAATATCATCCCCGGACAACTGAAGATCAAAAAAGATTTTGAAGCTAGGCAAACGCTGCTTCTCTGAATTCATCCAGGGCTTCGGAAAGCCGCAAAATGGGAAGTCTTCCCCCTCCTGGACAAAGCGTCTATTCAGGGTCCTCTGGTAGGCCTGTGCACCAACTCGTAGTGCTTCTCGACTTGCTTTGCCTTGGCTCTTTCGGCCATCTCTCGTCCTTTCCTTGCCCAATGCTCTTTGGTAGGCAGATAACCTAGGCCAAAGGTATATGGGTTATACGACACTTTGGCCAATGCTGCAACGCCCTTACGGCCACTTCGCCCCAATCCCATTCCGAGCATGTGCTGAAGCTTGTTCATAAGGTAAACAGACTGTGCACTGACGTATAGCCCCTCATCAACAGCTAGTATATTATGTACAACCCGGGCCTCAGCTAGGGTGAATCCTGACAAAAATACATCCTCCGCGCCATGCTCAATCTCCAGAACCGGTGTAGAAACCTCTGGCAGCGGATGTATCGAGGAATTCCCAAAAATGATTTCCACCCCTTCCCGTGGGGATACTTCAGCATTTGGTGTAAGGTGGAAGAGACGGCTTTTACCTGGTGCAGCCACGGTAGCCCAAGGAGTAGATTGAAGGTGGTTGGAATGTCTAAGACATGGAACTCAATGTCATGCTGCCCCGGGCCAATCTTAGTCTTGATCCATACGGTCCGCATCACCTCCCAGCTGGTATTATAATAGGCCCGTATCACCTAGGCTGTAGGCACGAAATCTGCGGGCTTCAACCTGATAGCATATGCCATTCTCGATAAATATAAATTGATTGCGAACCCCGTGTCGACCAGGACCACCGGTATCCATTTCTCTCTACACTCCACAGAGATGTAGAGTGGTTTGTTATGATCTGAGCCCTCGGGCGGTAGTTCTTTGTCGGTGAAGGTCATGGTTGGGGAAGCTCCTCCTGGGAAAACCAGCCCTACCAACTGCTTTGGAGTTATATCGATTGAAAGCTTGGCCCCATCCATGGTTGTAAGGACGGCCTGTCTGTGAACCATCGAGGCCATAAGCAGTCCCTAGATGGAGATGTCTGCTTGAATTTTCTTAAGCTGTTTCAGTGCAGCCTCCTCCTCTAGATGTTTTACTTTTTGCCTCTCTACTTCTTTATCCTTCCCAGACACCTCTGGCTAGTCGAAGCGTGGGGGCTTGAAATACCGCTCGCTTCTAGTCATATGGTCAACCTCCTCAATGTACCAGGTATCATCCGGTTGGGTCTGCCCCCAGTCTTCGTCAGTGTGGGCCAGACGCAAGTCATCGTCTTCCCGCCATATACCATCGGCAACTGACAAACAGCTGTCTGGCTCCGTTGTAATTACTTCTGTGCTCGTAGCACACTTCGCCTCCTCGGGTGCCTTGGCTTTTCTAACCTTGTTGCCATTATCAACCTTCTCTTGCTCAAACCGCCTCAGTACGGCTTCTTGCTTTGTATCTGCTATACATAAACTGCCCTGACCCTGAGCAAAATTCTTTGCACCAGTGCTCTCTAGCGATGCTTCCTGATTCTTGGCCATTCCGACCACTGTTGATGTCCCTGTTTCTGATGGCCCCTGTTCTGGTTGAGGTTCCTCAACAACATCTGGCTGGTCACTGAGCCACCCTGTATTCTCTGCCGATCCATCCAAGTCGAACCAGTTGATATTTACATCTCTTGAGTCCTGCTCTTCAAAGAACTGCAGATTTGCAATGTCCTCCTCCAGCTCTGCTAGGTCATCTAACCCTTGGCTAGGCCCATCTTCCCGAACCATACTGATCTCTGCCCCAACTAGCAATTCTACCATTGGCTTTGCCTGGTCTGTTGACACGATATAACCACTCGGGTTGTATGCTCCCTCGGTAAAGCTCCCAAATCCCTCAGGGTCTGAATCAACACTCCCATTTGCCTCCAAAGTTATCCCCATTCTGTCTACAACGGTCACCACCACCGGCTCGGGTTGGGTTAGGGAGGTGCTCAACATGCACAATTATGTGCTGTCTGGGATGAACACCTCAGACTTGGGTAGGTGGGAGGGTGTGATGTATATGCTTGGGTCATATGGAATGGCTACGGTTTGGATCAGGTTGATGTGTTTGGGTGGTGGAGCTTGGTTATGTGGTGGGAGTGGGTTGGTTGTGACATTTGGTTTTTCTAGAGGTGCAATCACCTTATTGTCAATGAGATCCTGAATCTCATGACGAAGTCTATAACACTGGTCGGTATCGTGACCATGCTGTTAGTGAAAGGCACAGTATTTGGCCTGGTTATGGGAAGCAGGAAGTTTGTCTGGTAATGGCCGTAGTTCCATGGGCTTCAAATGCCCTTTTCTAATGAGAACCCCCAAGGCTTTGGAAAGGGGCATGTACAATGGAGTAAAGGTCCTTTTGCCTCGTGGTGGGTATCTGGCTATTTGTGAGCTGGTACCGGACGCACCGGTGAATAGGGTGGCTGTTTTTGGTGTGGTGGTGGTGACCATGCCCACATCGGAAGTTCTGGTAGCTGCAGCATTACTCGTGCCTACATTCGAACTACGGGTAAACGCCCTCTTGGGCTGCTCTCTCTCGTGGTCAATCAGACCTTGCTTCATGGCATCCTCAATCTGTACCCCAATTTCGTGTAAATCAACAAAGGTGGGGAGGGGTAAGACAATCATCTTTTGCATCATTTTGGGTTAGAGGTTACGCACAACCATCCGTATCTGATCCTTCTCGACTGGCCTGGTGGTCATCATAGAAGCTTTGGCTCTCCAACGGGTTACAAAGTGAGAGAAGCCTTCTTTTGGTTTTTGCCTCGTTGTCTTGAGATCACGAGTTGTGACCTCGATTTGTGTGTTGTATGAATACTGGGCAACAAAGGCCTCAGCCATCTCCTTCCAACTTCTTTTGACAGAATCTTCCAACTTCACGTACCAGATGGCCGCAACACTCGACAAGGTCCGACCAAAGAGGGAAAGCTTTTGCAGTTTGGAGAGGCCCATTGGCCTTAGGATATCCGAGAACAACCATAGATGTACCATAGGATCTCCAGAACCGTCAAAACGATCTATATGCGGCATCTTGAACCAGTCCGGCAATTTCACCGCTGAGTTGGTGTATCCATCATCTATGTCCGAAATGGAATTAATGCCTTGAGCTCTTTTGAACAACTTTTCTAGCTTGCTCACTTTCAACGCTGTTGGATTTACCTCAAATTCAAACGGTGTGTCCACTGGATTAGCCGGTACTTTGGACAGCTGAGGTAGAATTTGAGGTGGAACTGGCCCCATTGGGACGTCCGTATTTTCCTGGACGTGAGTTGCATCCCGGGGTATCGGAACCCTAGGTGGAGGTAGGGGTGGGGGTGGATGCGAAGCAGATGCTCCGGCTTGTTGTGGTTGCTGCTGTTACTGAAGTTTGGCAATTAAGTCTGCCTGTTGTGTCACAACCTCTGTCTAGCGGGCAGCATCCCGCTGCATGGCTTGCATAGTCTCTTGGAGCTGGCACATCATCTCCTCCATACTGGGCATAAGGTGCTGATCTAGCTGAACAAGAGGTGTATCTCTCTCTGTGGTAGAAACAGAAACCTCAGCCTGACTACACACTGGTGAGGTGGATAAGGACCGCTGATCCGATAACCGCTATACTGATGAACTGTGCCTAATTGACCTCCGTCTAATAACCGGGGCTAATGAAAAGAACACTACTTGTCCAATAACTAGATCCTCGGATCGATGAAGCCTTCTACCTCTAACCCAGAGTGCTTTTGGGGGAAACTGCCTCCTCCGAAGCAATGATGCTATACTACCTTGCAAAATGATAAATAAAGCAAAAACAAGGAAACAACAACCAGAAAAACAGACAGCATTTCGGCTTAAAATAAAAACAACACACAGTTGGTATTATAAGTTGAACACACTATTCTCAACACTGATCACTGCCCCCAAATCACTGCCTCATATCTGATACCCTTAGGCAAAACTGATTCCCCCAAATACTGATGCCCGCAGGCCTGATACCCAAACTTGCAAACTGATACATACAACCCCTGTAGAGACACACTCTGGCAGCTCATATCAAGCAAGTGAGAGCCAAAACACCCCTATGGTGGGGTAGGGTTTCCCTGTCCTATTTTGTCAGGAGCTAGGGTTTCGCTACGCACGCAGTAGTTTCAAACAACCTACATTCGGGTAAGCAACATGTCCTAGTTTCGAATAGTCACTATGGTTTCCGATATGCACTAGGTCGAATGGTCAAAAAAGGGTGCCTCGGTAAAAACCGAGGTTTGTGTTCCCATTGTGGCAGAGCCCGTAATCGGTCTGCCTTATGGCATACTTTTCCAAGCAAGCCCCCAACAAACCGTTCAGTAATAGCAGACGACAAACACGGTGTCCTAGGTGCACCAATGCAAATGCAATGCAAAAAAACACATAAGTGTAAACAAAACAACATATCATGATGTTCAAGTCATGTTCTCTAAATCCCCAGTGGAGTCGCCAGAAACTGTAGACCGCCCGAACTTTACTCCGCGCGCGAGGGTGCGAATTGTGTTCTTAGCTACTACAGTTCTGACTCCTGTCACGGTTCTAAATCTAATCTCACAAAGTGCAATGTGAGACTGATAAATCACCAAAGTGTCCAAATCCGGCAATTGGTTTCGAAAAATCAATTTTGAATCAAAAAATGCCAAACATGGACTGCTTTGCCAAATTTCAGAGTCGCCACCTAAAATAATTTGTTCTTGGGAAATTTAGGAAACCCTGACTCGTGCCTAAGGCCACGTGTCCATCATCACCAAAGTTGCCTCAGCTCGAGAACTTGGGTACGAGAGGGAAAGGTCCTGAAATGAGCACCCTCGCTCGCCCAATCAAAGATCGAGCTCTACTAACATGATATGTTGTTTTTGAAAACACATGTGTTCTTATTCCGATTATTTCCTAACCTTACTATGTGATGCGCACAGCATACAAGTATAGACTAAATCGCTTGATTTGGAACAAAACATCTCATGTTTGTTTTTCGAAAATGGTTTGAAGAAGCTACTCGCAAGTAGGCTAAAACGCGGATTTGCCACCCTGAAGTGGGCTTACAACAACATGATTTGCCACTTCAAGTGGGCTTAAAATGCACATTTTGATGATTTGTTCCAATTCAAGCAATGAAGCATTCATCCACAGACATTCATGCAGTTATATCAGTTAAGCAAATAGCCTCATGGCAAGCATGCTAACATGGCAACACTCACACTCATGCAAGGATGCTAAAGCGTAAACACTCACAGTGTACTCCGAGCCAAAACATAAGCTAGTTAGTAATCAATGCATGATCCTAGTTATGTCAACAATGCCTAATGCCACACATGCAAAAATGCAGCTAAAGTAGGCTCGACTATCTAGAATGGCATATGAATGCTACACTTGATAATATGCTTTAAAACACGTATTCAAGAAAGTGCATTGAAATACAATGCAGTTTGAATGATGCGCCGAGCCCGGTGCATGCAAGACGAATGAATGATGCACGCATGCAAAGCATAAGAATGCTAATTGAAACATGCCTTAAAATTAACCATCGAAAGCTGATAAGTAAAAGGGAGAAAGAAATGGGGTTAGAAGTCATGCATCACACACACGCACTCTTATTACAACATTTGCCCTCTCGATGGAGGGTTCAAATAAATAATAGAAGCTAGCTACGCTAAGCTAGGCTACTTAACTAATCTAACAATCTAATTAGACTAATTATTGCACAACACAAATTGAATAACTAGCTACAACTAATTATTACAATACTTTAATTAATTAACCAATTAACTAATCATTGTAACTAACTAAGCATGTGAGGTATGTGAACTAGGCTGCCACAGCTCTATCTTGAACAATGAAGGATGCATGCTCTCGATTGCCTCGCTCGGAAATCCATTGCTATGCCCAGAATTGCCTCTGTTTGCATTTGATTTGATCTCAGAACACTGAACAAACTTCCATAATGCTTCTACTCCAACATGCGGACCTCCTAGTGGGCTGCCGACCTGAAAAGGGGGCTGTAGACCACTTGTAGGCCAGAAAAACTGGTTGTAGACTAGAAAAAGTGGTCGGTCAACCACCTTTACTGGTCTGCCAACCAGAAAATTTGCCAAACTCCAGTTTTGCTGCAACAGAGAACAAGAAGAGGCATAGCAGTGTATTTGCAAGATATGTGTGCACAACCACCCTCCCTATCATTTCTCAAGCTCAAGGGAGTGCGATACTCAACTCTTGAACCACAAACCGAGCATCGCAATGCACGATGGCCGAGAAGCCAAGTTTGCACAATTCAATGTCAATGAATGCACAAATAACACATGAGGGCCTCCACCTCTATCATGCTTGATCAAGAGGGTCGGCGACCGAGAAATGAGGCGCATTTTATCACTCCAAGTATGAAACGCCCCTCATTTCTTGTGTTTGGATCAATATCCGATCCAAACGCAATGCAATGCAACAACATTCCAAACACAATACAATGCAACAACATGCAAACAATGCGTGCGTGGCATGTTTAGAAGCTAAGGCCTCAAGGCAAGTGAAGTGTATCACGCATAAAGCATACACTACAATGCTCAAATGGTCAAACCTACCTTATGCCACAACAATGGTACAATCATGCTAGAAATGAAGCACCAAAAGCTACAACAACATGCTCATGCTTTGGCTCGAAAGCCAGACATTAAACATAACTTTCAGACACACTAAAGAAGTGATAAACAAGAGAGCATGGCAGAGATGTAGGTAGGGATGGCATGGCAGAGATGCAAACAACACAAGCATGTTTATCACTGAAATTTGCATACCGAATGACGCTACAACATGCAAACAACACAAGCATGGCAAGTTAGAGTCCTTAAGCATTGAAACTAGTGAAGGACACGACACAAGGGCTATGTAATGCAATGCTCAATGGACCAAACTAGCCCCAAACTGCCCTCATGCATGCCAAAACAGTGGCCAAAATGCTCAGAAATGATAGCATGAAAAACAAGAAAATGATATTCATGCACTGGCTCATGAACAAAGCATAGAAGCACAACTCTCAAACATAATGAAGAAGTGACAAATGTGAGAGTGTAGCTACACTATACGCACTGAAATCATGTGTGAAATGATGCCAAATCATCCAAACAACACAAGCATAGCATCCTAAGGACCTTGAATCACTAGGCTAGTCAAGGCCATTGCACTACAACCATGCATAACCAATCCAATATGGCCCAAACTACTTAAAACAGAGTTGAGGCATGCTAAATCAAGGCCGAAAGCATGCTAAAACATAGGCTCAAAAGCGAAGGAAAGCATGCTCATTCATTGGCTCACAAACAAGGCATAATGCACAACCCTCAAGTGCAATGAAAGAGTGATAAACATGGGAGTATAGCAAAGACATAAGCTCTGAAATTACATTCCAAATGATGCCATGTCACGGATATATCACAAATGAAGCATGCTAGGAGGCTCAAAGCTCAAGACTAGCTAAGGTACTTGTACCATAGCCATATCAAGCAAGCCCCAAAGGGCCAAGTTGATTCAAAATAGTCCTAAGGTAGGTCAAAACAATGCCAAAACATGCATGGAATAGAGTTAACACATGCTGGAACGAGAGGCATAAAACATGACGCATGCAAGGCCAATGGGCATGATTACACTACAAGTGTAAGAAGCAAATTAGGGATGCTCTAACCAACCAAAAATAGAGTTTTATCATGGAAAAATAAGATTGAAAACATGCTGAGATGGTAGCCCAAAGGCTTAGGCAAGCATGCATGCCAATTGGCTCATGATTGAGGCATAATGCATAACCCTCCAAAAGCATTGAAAGAGTGAAGCATGGGAGAGTATGACCACACTTCATTCACTAAAATCATGTGAAAAATGAGGCCAAAGCATGCAAACAACTCAAGTAAGCCATGCCAGAGACTATGAAACTCAAAGCTAGTGAGCAAGATTGCACTATGGCTATACAAAGCAAGGCATGCATGACCAAAACCACTTAAAATAGAGCTTAAGCATGGAAAAACATGAGTAAAAGCTTGCTGGAGTGGAGCCAAAAACATGCTAAAATGGTGGTCTAAAACATGATGCATGTTAAGGCTATTGGGAGGATTGCACTACAAGGGTATGAAGCATGCAAGAGGCGATCAAAATGACCCAAAATAGAGCTAAGGCATGTTAAAATAACACCAAAAACATGCTGAGATAGGACCAAAATAGGGTAGCATGATGGATCAAAGCATTGAGTGCACAAGGCTAAATGGCAAGGTTACACTACAAGTGTGGAAAGCATGCGTGGGATGACTCAACCAAGCCAAAACAGAGTTATGCCATGCTGAAATAGGGCCAAAAATAGGCTGAGAACAAGCTAACACATGCTAGAAACACATGCTCAATAATGAGACCAACAAGGCAAGCAAACAAGACAAGAGGAGAGGGGACCACCCCCTCTCATTTTGGACCTCAAAACCAAAACCACATTTCTGCCACTGAAAATCCACTGGATTTCAGTGGCTAAAAGGCCACAAAGATGACCTCAAAGGCCTTAAGAGATGGCACAAGGCAAGGCCAAACAAGCCACCAAAGGGGGTAAACCACCCCTAACTCAAACAAAGCCTTAAACAATCATTTTAAGCACTTAAATATAGAAAACTTTTCAGTTGAAAGTTAAGCCAAAAGAAGCATGCAAAGGTGGCCTAAACTAATTCAAAAACAAGCCTAAAATGGGGTATATGCTTACCCTTGAAGAACCACAACAAGAACAGCCACTTCTGAGGCAAAACCAAAGCTTTTGAGCTTCAAACAAACCTTCAAGTTCCTCAGCTCAAGAGTGAAAGTGTTTCACTGGGTGTTTAGTGCAAAAGTGTGAACAAAACTCACTTTTGAGCACAAACTAACACAAATATAGAGAGAGGGAGAAATATAGAGAGAGAGAGGGATATGTATAGCCCTAAGCAAATTTTCTGAACCTAAAGCAAGAGGGAGGAGGCTCCCTTATATAGAATTTCATGTCTCAAGCTTGTTTGACAAGCTAGAGGCTTGAAGCAATCCCTCCATACACGTGTATGAAGGATCATACATGCCCAACATTTGATGGCAAGGAAAATATCTGTAGAAACTGCAGGATGGCCGCTGACCAGTTAAAGTGGTCGACCGACCACTCCTACTAGTCAACCGACTACAAAAGGTGGTCTACAAGGAAGAAAACTAGTCAGCAAGGGAGGAAGAGGGTCTACACGGAGAGTAGAAGGTGGTGGGAGGCTGCCGACCACCTTAGATCGTCCACAGACCACCCACCATAGCTGGCTGACCACCAAAAGTGGTTGGTAGGGAAGAAAAGTGGTCTATAGGGAGGAAAACTGGTGTACACCCCTGTTCCACCCTCCAGGCAAAGGGTAAGAAGGTTTGGTTCAAAAACAAACCAAAAGGGAGAAAGACAAGACTCTGCAAGGCAAGGCACTCAGTCGGAAGCCCCGAAAACTAGTCTACGGCTACAAAAAGTGGCCTACGAGAGGGAAAGGTAGTCTACAGCTACAAAAAGTGGCCCACAGGCCTCTGTTTCCCTCCATAAAGCTGACAAGGCATGGTCCAAAGACCAGGCCAAGAGGAAAAAGTTAAGAGGTCCTGAGACAAGGCGCTCAGCCGAAGGCTCCGAAAACTCGAAACGAGCACAAACATGCACAATCATCGAGTGCACAGATGATGACGTCTGAGTCTGAAGGTCAGTCAAAAATGAGGTATCTACACAAAGTTAAACTGTGCTTTGAAGAAATGTAAAAAATTATTCTAAGTATAGAAACATGCGTAGAAGAAAAGAAGGCATACGTTCAACACTTAGGAGAAAAGGCATGCATTCACCAAAGAAACTTGTTCGAATACAAAAAGGCACTTCGGCCTGGCATAAGAGATTACTTGTCCAAGTTACAAAAGAGAAGTTATAACTGAAAGGGAAAAAGTTCAGAGTAAAAGAAAAGAAAATTCTAAGTGTTGGAGACATGGGCACTAGTCTCAGATTGTTTAACCTCAGCTATTGGCGTTGTGTTGACCTCAGTTAGCAATGTGGCTTCCTTCTCTGCCGCTATCTCAGCATCGATTTCCAACAAGGTCTGGTCCAAGCTCTTCTTGGCTGCTTGGACCTCCACCTCAGAAGTTGTTTGTTCGGGAGAGGGAGCCTTGGAAGCCAAGTCTTCCTCCTCATCATAAGTAAAGTCCAAGACTTGATCATTCAATGTTGGAGACTTGGCCCCAACAATGACCCCCTCCTCTTCTTCAGCATCCTCTACGTCGATTTCTTCCTCGCCGGCCTCTCCATTTGACTCTTTGGAAGACAGAGGGAAAGGTACTTGGAGTTCGCTGGCTGCTCAGAGGTCGGAATCCATAAGGACAGATAATTTGTTAAGAGCTACAGTCCAGCCGAGGTAGAAGCCTCGGTTACAGGCTTGTGTAGACACCCCATTTTTGACCGTCCTCAAGACTTGGACGTCACCGCTTGAACACTCGGTGATCATCCATGTTTGTGTTCGTCTTGAGTTCCCGGAGGTCTCGGATACGCGCCTTGCCTCAAGATCTCTCGACTCGACTGTTTTGTGTTTGGTTTTGTACCAAACACTTGTCCTTTGCCTTGGAGGGGCAAGGAATGGCTTGTGGGCCATCCCCACACTCCACCGGCCATGGCTTGAGGCCACCGGCTGTGTCTTGTTGCCACTGGCCAAATGTTTGGCTGGCCGGCACTATAGATGGCTAGCCGGCTATCTTTTTTTGGTCAATTGCATTTTTGGCCGGCCGACTACTGTGCATCTGCTTTTGCAGATATTTTCATACAGCTGGCATGCACTTGGCTCCCTCCATACACGTGTATGAAGGGATTTCCCTCTTAGCTAGCTTGTCTTGTAAGCTTACAAGATTGAAGCTGTAAATGACGAGGCCTCCTCTCCCTCTTTTAGGGTTAGAAAACATTTTTCAGAGGGGCTCTGGTTTTAGGGTTAGGATTTGTATCTATCCTATATCTATACCTTCTTATCTTTTGTGTTTTGTGTGTGTTTTGCCTCACTTTTGTGCACAAACACCCACCATCACACCTTCTCTTGGAGCTGAGGCACTAGAGGGCTATTCTTGGACTTCTTGGGTGGTTTTGGGCTCAAAGAACCAGCTGGTCTACCATTTTTGAAGAGGGTCAACAAGGGTAAGGACTTTTCCTTTAGATACCCCATTTTTGCATAGCTTTTAAACCTACCTTGAAACTATTTTTGAGCTTAGTATATTACATATAAAAGTTCTATTTTTGAGTGCTTTAAATAGTTGGTTAAGGGTATTTTAAGCTTTGGGGTTGTTTGACCCCTCTTAAGCCTTGTTAGGCCCCTTTTTTGTGCCATTTTGGTAAGCTCCGGGACCATTGTGTTTGGGCCTCCTCACCAATGAAATCTTGAGGGATTTCAGTGGTGAGGATGGTGCCTTGAGGTCCCAAGAAGGAGAGGGCCACCCCCTCTCCTTATTGTCCTTGAAAAGGGCTATTTTTGCCTCATATGTGAGCATCTAGTTTAGGTCCATGTTGACCATGCCTTAACTGTTATTTGGTAGTATTTTACCATGTATTACCTCTGTTTCATGTTGGTTTAGACACACCTTGCATGCCTTGCATACATGTCTTGTAATGCCATCATTTAGCCTTAACATGTCTTATGCTTTGAGTCCTTGTTCTAGCATGTTTTTGGCCAAACTTTGTGAAGCTTCCATGCTTGTTTTGGTATGCTTGAAGTCTGTTTTGGGTTGCTTTGGTCGATCATGGCATGCTTTGTATAGCTACCTTACATTTTGGCTTGTTAACCTTGGGTTTTGGACCATGTTGCATGCTTGGTTTGTCTTTGTTTAGTTAGTGTGAAACCATTTCTAACATGATTTTCAGAGCTCATGTGCATGCCATTAGTCCATGTTTGCATCTTCTTAAGTGTGCTTGAGAGTTGCTCTTTGTGCCTAAGTGATGGAGCATGTTTATATGCATGCTTGTATGTGTATTTGGCTCCACTTCCTTAGCTTTCGGCCACTATTTTGGGCTTAGTATAGAGCTGACCAATTAGTGTAAGTCCCTCCTATGCATATTGTTGCATGCTCTCCTTGTATGTTGTTGCATATTTGAGTGTTATTGCATGATTGAAGTTGCATGATTGAATGGAGTCACATGCTTGTTTGCATGCTTGAACATCCATATTGTGTCTTGCATACTTGTAGGTTGCATTGCTTCATGCCTTAATGCTTCTTTACTTAGGTTGTGTACCTAACCTACATTACACATTGCATTGCCATGTTGCATACTAGCCTCCATACCTAGGATGCATTGCATTGGCATGCATGCTTCACCTCTTGAGTTGATTATGATAGAGGTTGAGCCCCCTTTGTTTGATTATGTGCATTGCATTCCATATCAAAATGCATACTTGGTTTCTTGGGCCACCATGCATGAAAATGCGCGATTAGTGGTCCGAGAATCGAGAATCATATCCCTTTGAGTCGTGAATATGATAAGGGGTGTGATTGGTGCGTACATTGCTTGAAATGCATTGTCATGTCATGTTTTGCCCTCTGCTACTGTCAAAATCAATTTCTACAGGAAGATTTGGCCGGCCGGCCATCTTCAGTGCCGACCGGCCATCCATCAGTGGCCGATATCTCAATTAGTGGCCGGTGGTCATTCTCCATGGCCGGTGGCCAATCCCCTTAGCCGGTGGTGTTCCATAGCATTCGGAGAAGCAACCTTGAGACTTGTGCAGTCTTTAGAGGAGCGGAATAGTCAAAGCAAAGGCATCCTGTGTATGGCAGTGACTTTCCGAGCGGAACCGAGTGCGCATGCATTGGACCCTCTTCCCGAGGCTGCTGTTTGCTGCTTTCTTAGATTAGTTAATTTGCTTAGCTAGTTTAATTGGTCTGTAATAATTAATTAGCTTGTAGGTTAATTAATTGTATTATTATTTCGGTCCCTCCGAGCGGGGGCAAATTTGTAATAAGTGTGGGTGCATGTGTGCATGTCTTCCAACCCCCACTTCTTTCTCCCTTTTACTTACCTGCTTTTGATGGTTAGTATTAGGTCATATTTAAATTAGCATCCTTATGCTATGCATGCGTGCATTCATTTATTTGTCTTGCATGCATCGGGCTCAGCGCATCACGCTAACTGCATTGTATTTCAAATTCCAAATTGAATACGTGTTATTTGTAGCATCTCACATGCCATTCTAGGATTAGCCGAGCCTATTCTAGTAACATTCTGTATGCGACGCATTAGCCATTTTAACATGAACTAGGATCACGCATGATTACTAACTAGTTTATTGTTTTGGCACGGAGTACGATGTAAGTATTTATGTTTTAGCATCTCGCATGAATGTGAATGCTAACATGACAGCATGCTTACCATGTGGCTAGATGCTTATGTGATATAAACTGCCTGAATGCCTGTGGGTGAAGGTTGGACTGTTTGAGTTGTAACAACTCATTGAAATCCGTATTTTAGCCTACTTACGAGTAGCAAATTCCAAAGCGTTTTCCAAACAAACGGATATGCAATGTTTCATTCCAAATTAGGCAATCTAGTCTATACTTTTGTGTTGTATGCATCACATAGTAATTCTAGCTAATTAAACAGAATAAGAACACATAACGTTTTCAAAATAGGATATCACGGTTAGTAGTGGCTGATCTTCGAATCAGGCGAGAGGGGGTGCTCATAGCTGACCTTCCCTAATCGTACCCAAGTTCCCGAGCCGAGGCAACTTTGGTGATGACGGACACGTGGCCTTTGGCACCAAGTCAGGGTTTCCTAAATTCCCCCATTAAAAATATTTAGGTGGCGACTCTGTATCTGGCAAAGCAGTCCATGTTTGGCATTTCTTTCAAAATCTGTTTTTCTCAAAACGATTTGCTGGATTTAGACTCTGTGGTTCAGATTAAGAACCGTGACAATCGAGTCCGAACTGTGGCAGCATAAGGCCCTCACGCGGGGCGCGTCCACAGTTTCTGGCGACTCTGCTGGGGAGTTTAGAGAACTTGACTCGAACTCGTGATATCTTGTTTTGACTACACTCATGTGTTTCTTTGCATTGCATATGCATTGGTGCGCCTAGGACACCGTGTTGGCCATCTGCTATTCTGGCGGTTTGCTTGGGAGGCTCGCCGAAGCGTGCCATAAGGTGACGATTCGCGAACTCTACCAATATGGGAACACAAACCCCGGTTTTACCGGGGCACCATTTTGACCATTCGACCTAGTGCATATCGAAATCCATAGTGACCATTCCAAACTAGGACAGGTTGCTTACCCGATATAGGTTGTTTAAAACCGCTGCGTGCGTAGTGAAACCCTAGCTCCTGACAAAATAGGGCAGGGAAACCCTACCCCAACATAAGGGTGTTTTGGCTCTCTTTTACTTGCTATGTGCTTTTGGAGTGTATCTCTACAGGAACGCACTTATCAGTTTGCAAATTTGAGTATCAGGCCTGAGGGCACGATGTCGATATTTGAGAGAATCGATTATATCTGCGTATCCGATTGATGTTTTAGAGGCGATGATTTTGGGGAACGATGATCGATAATAGATCTGATTGTTCGGCTACACCTGTGTTTGTTCCGTTTGAGCTGAAATACTGCTTGTTTTTTCTTTCAGTTCAGAGAGTTGATACAGAATAGTCAGTGTTCCCCCTTGCTGAGACAAGATAGATATTTGATCCATCAATCACCGTTCAATACAGTGGACTTATCATGACGCAGAATTCGAAAGAGATCGTGGTTATGATAGCCGCATTAGATCAAGGAATCACTCGACAAAGTGAGACCAATGTTGATGTGCCGCATCAACCCAAGTCGCCTGTTGCGCACCTGATCTGGACCGCCCAGTTGTATCAAGCTCGTGAGCCCACCACATTCGAATTGATGGGGATAATGGGTGACCTCCAGAGGTCTGTGGCGGATCTCGCTTATGGATGTCCGCTTCACCACCAGCTGCACCATATGCAGGGAATCTTGTACCCCAGAAGCCCCCGCTATTGGGACAGATTGTGATCGAGCTTAGTCAACCCGAGGTAGCCTCCAGCTATGGCAATGATGTTTTAACATCAACCCAAACGCTCGATCAGGCCGTGGCCAGAGGTAAGGACAAAATGAAGGCAGATGCCGATCCCATTGAACAACTGTTGTGGATAGTCAAGGCTTTGAAAGCTAGGGGGATGAGTAAGCAACAAGTATTCGCAGTCCTGACCAAGACTATAGATGATGTTTTCCCCGCTCCAACTGAAGGCAGTACCAACCAGTCAGAAAACCGGGATAGGCCCCGTCATGCCAGAACAGTTCCTTCCGTTCACCACTCGAAAGATCGATACGGTCAAAGCGGTGCTTGAGCCAGTTTGCTAGTGCATCTAGCAAGAATACTCAAACTTCAAAGTACCTGCCCCAGGGGCACAGGGTCTTTCACGCTCTTTACATGCCGTTGTCGAAGGCACTTCAGATCTTGGCTGAAAGAGGGAATGTTAAACCCTTGGAGCCTCAGCCTCTCCTGAAGAATCTCCCTCTCACACATGATGCTGCTTTGTACTGCACGTACCACCAGCAAACCGGTCATGCTACTGATAATTGTTTTCGCCTCCGTCATGAGGTGTAGGATTTGATCGACAATGAGGTTATCCTCCCACCCACCTCAGCCAAGTCCGTTACTACTTAGCTATTGGATTTTGAGGATACTGATACTACGAGTATGTAATCGGGAAGTGAACCACCTGCGGGCGGCGCCTGGTGTATTTTGGATATGGCGTCTGGCACACATTTTTGAGCATCCGCGAATGCTAGTTTGGTAAATACTGGCTTGGGTATCGAGTCAGTTCTTTGTTTTGTTTTGAGTCTGTCTCATCATCTTGAGTCAGTTCTTTTTGCTTAAGGGTCTGTCTTGTTGTAGCGAGTCAGTCCCCTTGTATAGAATGTCGGGTGGTTCCAGGGTTGTTGCTTCGAACACCGTTTTATTTTGTAATTACCCTTTTGCTTTCTTTTGGGTTTGTCTCTGCAGTGGAGCCAGTTGCAACTAGGAAATATGAATGAAACAGCTGCGGCTATCATGTTTCCGTGCTTATTGTTATTTTGAGCTTGTTATGCCAGAGGATCCGAATGAAATGGCAGTGCATTCCATCTGCTCTATTGTGCCCTGAAAATCATTGTGATGGCCTAAGTTTTTCAAAAAAACCTTTTTGAACACTGTGGTGAGGAAAACGAAGAGGAAGGGATTCCTCGGGTTTTGCAAAACTTTGATCAATTGAGAGAGAGGCATGCTAAACCCTTAATGAATGAAATCATGCTTGTTAGCGTGAGTACTGAGAAGGACCTTGGCTTGACCCAGACTAGTTCCACACTATCTTCAACGCGAGCGATTTGTCGCTTTTGTAAAAAACTTTCAAAAATAAAATATTTTGCGCAGTTCTGTGAAGACCTGTGTGGAATCGCTCTTGAGATTGTGCAGCCTAGAATCGCTCTCAGCCTCAAGATTCAATCTGTTTGTTTCTGAACCTTGAACCAATTCAGAATGTTCAACGATCAACCATCAAGAGAGGCCTGTGAGGCCAGGTTTGGAGCAGCCCTCGAACAAGAGGCACCAAAGTTAGATCAAGAGATCAGACATCGTCAACAGAAGCTTGCAAAGCTAGAACAGAAACACCCCTCGAACTAGGGGCAAAAATGTCCGATGTACTCGAAGAGCCGAAGATGAGTCCTTTTTCCAAATCAATAACAACAGCCACTCCCCTGGATACGAAGGGCTTCAATCTCAAAACCATTTGGCATGGACTCGTCATACTTTTACCCTTTGAGAGGCTCGCTGGGCCGAAAACCCGAAAGGGCGACGCAGGCAAAAGTTAGAGCGACAAAAAAGAAAAAAGAAAAAAAAGAAACAAAAGATAAAAAAGAAAAGAAATATCAAAAAAAGAGAAAAGAAAAGAAAAACAAAGCTCGCAAGGTCGAAAACCCGCATCGAGTGCCTTGGCAAAAGTTAGAGCCTAAAAAGTGAAGGTTAAAATACCCGAGTGTACCTTAACCAGAACTACGTAAGGCTTGATTCCCATGTTTGGGATATGTAGGCAACTTCATCCTGAAGTCGAGCCCCCAACGCTTTCATAGCGATTCTGTCCATGTAATGGTTTTGATCATCCTTACCTTCACTGAATCCGATAGTTCGGTTGTGGCACCGTGAACTACGTAGGCTTGATTCCCATGTTTGGGATACGTAGGCAACTTCATCCAGAAGTCTAGCCACCAACGCTTTCAGAGTAACTGTGTCCATATATTGGTTTTGACCATCTTCGTCTTCTCTGTATCCGGGAGTTCGGTCGTAATCATCAATGAGAACTATTTACAATATGCTGCGGCATCATCCAAACAAGGGGCAACTTTTCGTTGCTGTAAGTTGCCATGAGTCGCTGTTCAAACCACGGGCAATTTTCCGTTGCCATGCAGCCCTTTCAAGGAAAGGGCAATTTTCCATTGCCTCCAATCCGAGGTTGCACATCTCAAGAGTAAGTTCCGTGCTCGTTGAGCATTGACCGTTTGCAAAAATAGTTTTCAAAAAATTTTACTGAGGTTGACTATTTTCTCGAAAACTATTCCATTTTCCAAAACTAGACCCTTTTCATGGACCCAAAAAAAGAAAATTTTCAGTGCTCATAGCCTGACTTGCATGGTTTTAAATCAAGAATTGAACAAGTATGTTAATCTAACTCTCACCTTGGTCAAAACTGTTTTAGTAGAAAATCAAAACAAAAAAAAATGGTCAAAGTGATGAACTAGGGGCACAGTCGAGTTAGGTGTTCTGTCTTTCCCCTGTCATCAACATACTTGCTAGAAGGGCACTCTATTCACCGGAAGAGGGCACCACTGAAGCTGTCAGTAAAGGGCTGTGAGCTCTCAACAACCTCCAAGTAACGAGGTATCAAACCAAATGCGAAGCACAAATCGGAGTAAATCAGGACACTCCATACTCCATTCGGAACATTGACTGAACGTCATCGGAAGAAATAGCCGCAAGCTAATAATGTTGTGCGTGAACCCACAACTTCCTATTCATCCATCAATCACCCTGGGGAGGGATGGAAAATGAGAGAATAAAGAATAGAGAGGTCTGCGTTGAGAAAAAGTGAGCAAAAGGGTTTTGAGAGAAAAACCGAGCCTAAGGGCCGAGTGATGTGAGAATCACAAATGAGAAAGGGTGGGAAACATACCCGGAGGAACTGGCTCCTCGAGATTTGAGGTCTTTCATTCTTTTGTAAATACGTCCGTGTGTCGTGTCTTTTGTCTTGTTTAGCCCAACTTTTGTTTTGGGTCTTTTCCGAGCATGTCTCGTTGTGTTTAGATCGTGTACCTTTTGTTTGAGTCTTTTTCCGCTGTGTTTAGTCGTAGGCTCAATGCCCAAGTTGAAACCCTTTTTCAATTTCAAAATTCATTTATGCTTAGAGTGTTGTGCCATTCTCTACATTTAGGCGAAGCAAAAGGAGAAAGGGAAAATTTGGGGCATCTGAGTGTGCTTCAACTTCAGCCGGTTTCACCTTTGTAGTCCGTCTTGTCAGATTGGGCTGTTTGTTCAGGATTTGCCGCGTGCAGAATGAACCAAGTGCTGTGTTATGGGCTGTATGCAGATTAATCCTCAGCAGAGTATGGGCTGTGTGTTCAGGTTAAGCAGTGGTTTGTATGGGTTGTTTTGTTGTTAACTGGTTATTACGATACAAGTGCTCAATTTTCAGACAACAGATCAATCTCATTTACATTAAGGTGTAATATGATGTAATGCGATGCAATGTATAGATGTACAAATATAACACTTTTGCAAACAAAAAAGGGTTTGTTTCATTTCATCATCTTTTTCAAGTATAAAGCTTTAGAAACAGAAATCTTCCTGCGGCAGTACAAGGTACCCTAGCTACCGGCAAAAAAGTACAAAAAAGAAGAAAAACAACAGAAATCTGTATCAATGTCCAAAGGTCTCAGGCCTAGGGGTCCGTCCTCATCCTCTTCCTGGACGAAGGTCCAGGAGCAGCGTCATCAGCATCATCATCTGAGTCTGAGCCCGAGCCGTCTCCGGTCTCCTCCTCAGACGACTCTGCCTCAGCCTCGGACTCCTCATCATCGTCGTCATCAGGAACTGGAGCCCGCGAGCTGCTCCCTACATGAGTACGCCCCGCTTTGGTGCGGGGGTATACTCTACCATCTTCGGTAGAAATGGAAGGCCCGGCCGGAGCACCACCTACAGGAGGAATCTGGAAGGGATGCTGAAAAGTACAAAAGGCAAACGCATCAAGATATCGTGAGCGGTTTATCGGTCACGAGAATCACGGTGTATAGTCTGATGTGTGAATCTCGTGGCGGTTTATCGGTCGCGAATAATGCATGTATGAGTATAGTGTGTAAATCTGTGAGCAATTTATCGGTCAGAATCACGATGTATGAGTCTGATGTGTAAATATTGTGAGCGGTTTACGGCTGCGGTATGAGAATGCGGTGTGAATACTGTGAACGGTGAATTAGTGCAAAATGCCATGTATAAATGCAGTATATCAGATGACGTGAGGGCCGTGTATCGGGTGTTGTGTTGACAATATGATGCATCAGATTGTGTAGATTTTGAGACTGCAGTTGAAGAACATACCGAAATGCCATAGACGGCTAGAAGATCGAGACTCCGCTAGAATATCCTCATCATAGAGGCGGTCAGCTCCAAAGACTGGCGGGTATACTCGGAGGAAGCTATAGACACCCCATTTTTGACCGACCTTAAGACTCAGACGTCACCGATTGAGCGCTCGGTGATGTTGCATATTGTGCTCATTCAGAAGTCTCAGAGTCGCGGCCGTGAGCCCTACCTCCAGACTTCCGAACCCTCTTCTGTACCTTGTCTCGTTTTGCGAACCAGACTCAATTTTCTTTGTTTCTCATCCAGAAGGGAGGGAGAGGTCCCGCAGACCATCTCTCAGCGGCCGTGGGCTACATTTCGTGGCCGTAGGCCATTTTGCCCATTTCGGAGCCCGGTTCCCGGTTTTCGGAGCCGTCAGGCCGTGTGCCTCGGTTCGGGACTGTCTAACCATCTCTGATTTCTCCAGTTTTTGGCATACATCTTATTTACCCCTTTTGAGGGACACTGAGGTCTGAGAGACCCACTTCGTCGCCAGATGCCACTTTCAGTGCTTAATAGCCTATTTTCGGGACCCCAAACTGCGTGTTTTGGCGCCCGAGCATTCGTTTTGCATCGGTTTTTGTTCATTTTTGGCAGGTACCTCTGTTTTATCACCAGGAAGGTCACTGAAGGGGGGGAGGCCAGCAATTGTCTCAGCAACCAGTTATGCTCCTCCGGCGCCCTCCGACGCCCGTTTTTCTCACTTCCGAGCCAATGTTGACCACCCTAGGAGCATTTTCTTCAAGCCCAAACCACATATTTGTGTTGTACACACATGGGAGGACCCTAATATCACATGGACGGCCAGTGACTCAACTTGAACCTTTTGAACCCCTCCTAAAAGTGGCCTATTCTCCCTCCTATTTTAGAGTTGCCAATTTTGAACCATAGGGTTGTGTTGAGGAGACCTGGGAGGACACCAATATCTGGTGGCCGGCCATAAATTGTTTTGGACCATTTTGCCCCTTGGCTGGCCGGCCATAGGGGGTGGCTGGCCGGCCACCGACAACAAAAATAGCAGGCCGGCCATGATCCTTGGGATGTGTGCATTACAGCTGTACAGCTTTTTTCCCCAAAATATCTGATTTCGGGGGACTTTTTGTAGAGAAGAGAACTTAATTCCATAGCCCTACACACTTTCCCTCCATTCCCCCTCTATCCTTGCATACATACAGCAGCTCCCTCTCTATCTCAAGGGTTGGAAAACTTGCTTTGAGCATACACATACATATCTCTCCATTTCTCTCTCATTTTCTCAAGTTTTGGCTCCATTTCTTCACTACTACCAAGCATCACCACCACCACTCCATTTCCAGCAGCTTGGGGAGCTTTCCAGCAGCTAGGAAGCAACATTCCTTGGTCCAAAAGGGAGCAAAAGTGTGGTCTTCAAGGGTAAGTTCATCTTTCCCTCTTTTGTAGCACATTTTTGCACCATTCTTCTAGCCCATTTGCTTGCTGTTTTGGGCTCAGACCCTAACTGAAAGGGTCATTTTTTTTGAGCCATTCTTCATGTCTGTTTAAGGGCTCAACCCTGTTTGAGCCCCCCATTTGGTACTTGCTTCAATACCCCCTTGTATGCCATTATTTTGCATGGTATTTCTAGTCTATGTGTGATCTGTTTTTGAGCATGATATAAACTGTGAGTTGGCTTATTTTGAGTCCCTCTACAACATTGTAGAAGGGGTCAACAATGTTGGGGGCCTCCATGTGGCACTTACCATTATACCCCTCTTTGGCCCCCATTTTTGCATGCTTTTTTAGGCTTATCTAGCTTCTGTTTTCGGCCATGATCAGAACTAAAAATGGCCATATTTTGACCTTCTTGGAATGTCTCATTAAGGTTCTTTGGCTTTTTGGTGAATTCTTTGTATACCTCATGTGATAGCCTCTTGTTGGCCTATTTCTTGCATTGCATTTTGAGCATGTTTGCATACTGATTTGAGGCTTGTCATCTAATGTAAGTGTTCATATTTTTAGTCCCTCTTCAGTGTTGTAGAAGGGTGTTTTTCCATTTGGGCTTTGCATCTGCCACTTGCTTCATAGCCTCCGTTGCGGAGCTATTTTTGTATGCCATTTTAGCCCTGCTTGTGATTGCTGTTTGGCCATGTTTTGTACTGTAAAAATGTGAGTTTTGGGGCTTCCTTGCTTCTTCTTTTTCATGTCATGTATCAATTATGCATATATTGTATAGCTGTAAGCCATTTCGTGCACTTATCTTCGCATTTCGGGATCATTTCATACATCGGGTATTATTTCGCCTCATTTCGGGGCTGTTTTACCCCTCATTTTGCCACTGATTTTTGCATGTTTTCATATCATATTCCATGTCTTTGCCATGTCTCATTAGAGTGGCATTTCGGTGCCTGAGGGTCCGTTCTCGGTTTGCGTGCCTGCGGGCACGCACTACGAGGTGTCTTGTTTTCGTCTGATGGCCTCCTATGTGAGTGTGGCTGAGGCTCTCTCTTATTGGTGTAAGCCCATTATTGCATTGCGTATGCCATTCCATCCATAGCATTGCGTATGCTTGGTTATGTATTACCTTGTTTAGCGTGTTTGCCATTCCATAGCATTCTGTATGTTAGGATTGTATGTTAGTTGCATTTCATGCATGTCATGCACATTGCATCGTGTTCGGGTTAGGAGTTAGCCCGGGCACGGGAAACGAGGCACGTTTCGTACTCCGAGCGACGGAACGGGTCTCAATTCCCAAGTCACCGACACTCCGAATTATCCATGATGGAGTAAGGTTTTGTTGTAGCATTCATATGCATTCATCCTATATTGAATTGTGCAATTCGGCTCCTCGACCATCATGCATCGATATGCGTGATTGGTAGCACGAGAATCGAGGCATGCATATATTTGTGAAATACATTGCTATGCCCCTTTCCTGCTCTCTGTTGCAGCAAAATGAAGAATCAGCAACTTTTCGGAGTCTGGCATGCATTTCGAGGAACATTGCAAACAGAGGCTAATTGGGGCATCCCAGTGGATTTCAGCAGGCGACCCAAACATGCAACATTCATCGAATCATAGGTCGGCTTCCATGCCAGTTTTATTTTTCTTAGTTAATTTGTTAATTAATTAGGGATTTGTATATTATTTGGACAGTATATTTTGGACTGTATTATTCTTTCATTTGGGACTGTATTATTTATTCGGACCCTCTGCACGAGGGCATAATTGTAAAAAGTGTGGGTGAGTGTGATGCATGTCTTCCAACCCCACGTCTTTCTTCCCTTTTATTTACCTGCTTACGATGGTTAGATATAGGGCATGTTTCAATTAGCATACAAGATGTAATGACATGTTTGCATCATTCATCTGTTTTGCACGCACCGAGCTCGGCGCATCATACAAACTGCATTTGTATTTCAATTCCAAATTGAATACGTGTTAGTTGTAGCATTTCAAATGCCATGTTTAGAATAGCCGAGCCTGCTATAGTTGCATCTTTGCATGTGTTGTATTAGGCAATTCTGTATATCTAGGACCATGCATGGATTTCTAATGAGCTTCTGTTTCGGCTTGGAGTACTCGGTGAGTTTTATGCTTTAGCATCCTTGCATGCGTATGAGTGTTGCCATGAATAGCATGCTTACCATGAGACTATGTGCTTATGTGATATAACTGCCTTAAATGCCTGTGGGTGGAGGTTGAGTTACTTGGATTGGAACAATTCATCAAATGTTTGTTTTAAGCCCACTAGATAGTGGCAAAATCATGTTTTTCTAAGACCACCCGAGGGTGGCAAATCCACGTCTTAGCCTACCTGCGGGTAGCACCACCAAACCATTTTTTCAAACAAACAAACATGAAATGTTTTGTTCCAATTCAGGCAACACAGTCTATACTTGTATGCTGTGAGCATCACATAGTAACCTAGGCTAATAACAGGAACAAGAACTCACAATGTTTTCAAAAATAGATATCATGGTTAGTAGAGGCCGGTCTTTGACCAGGCGAGCAGAGGTGCTCACGAAGTGACCTTCCCCAATCGTACCCAAGTTCCTGAGCCGAGGCAACTTCAGTGATGACGGACACGTGGCCTTTGGCACCGAGTCAGGGTTTCCTAAATTTCCCATTTAAAAAACATTTAGGTGGCAACTCTGTATCGGGCGAAGCAGTCCATGTTTGGCACTTCTTTCAAAAAAATCTGTTTTCAAAACGATTTGCCGGATTTGGACTCTTTGGTTCAAGATTAAGAACCATGACATTTGAGTCCTTCGAACTGTAGTGACCCAATATCGAGCCAGAATGGGGGGGACTCGTACTCCCTTTCCCCGGGATGCGTTCGGGGACGTCTATAGTTTCTGGCGACTCTGCTGGGAATTTAGAGAACTTGACTCGAACTCATGATATCTGGTTTTGACTACACTTGTGTGTTTTTTTGCATTGCATTTGCATTGGTGCGCCTAGGACACCGTGTTTGCCATCTGCTATTCCTGAGCGGTTTGCCGGAGGCTTGTCTTGTCAAGGCATGTCCATAAGGCTGACCGGTTACGGGCTCTGCCAGTATGGGAACACAAACCCCAGTTTTACCGGGGCACCCTTTTTGACCATTCGACCTAGTGCATATTCGGATCCATAGTGACCATTCCAAACTAGGACAGGTTGCTTACCCGTTTATAGGTTGTTTGAGACCGTTGTGTGCGTAGTAAAACCCTAGCTCCTGACAAAATAGGACAGGGAAACCCTGCCCCAACATAGGGGTGTTTTTGGCTCTCACTTATCTGCTATGTGCTTGTTAGAGTGTGTCTCTACAGGGAATGCATGTATCAGTCTATGAGTTTGGGCGTTAGGTCTGTGGGCATCAGTCAGTATCTGAGAATCAGTTGTCTGCGGATATCGGATTCGGTTTTGGGAAGTGATACTGAGAGCGATGATCGATCATTGAGGACGATGTATTTTGACTTATCAAGCTGCGTGTTATATGCCCGTGTGTGTTATGTGTATTTAATTTAAGCCGTTATCCGCCCGTTTATCGTTATTTATTTCCTTTTCGCTTTATTATCTTTTGCTAGGGCGCTTTTAGCACGATTGCTTCGAACGATAGATACTCCCAAGCACTTTGGACACGAGGTCGCCGACTCAATCGATCCGAGGATCGGTTAACGGACATCCATGTTCCACTCTCTACCCCGATTATCGAGAAGAAGGCGAGGAGGCGCGATGTGTCGAGCGAGGATTCTGGACAGAGGACTACTTTGACAAAGCAATCAAGTTGAGATTTACGTATCCGCCATAGAGATACATTTACGGTCATTCAGATGGAATGAGAATACATCGAGGATGGAGGCGATGATCGCCAAATGCACGAGAGCATGAAACAAATGTAGGAGGATGCCATTCGCATGGCGGAATTTGCTAAACAACAAGCGCGATCATGGCCTAGCGGAAGTGATCACTAGGTACCAGCAGCAGAATCGTGTCTGCTTCATCAGGCTCCTCCGCCGCGGTGGCTCCACTACCCGGCGAGCACCTCTTGGTCGAGAATACCTGCCAAATCCTCAAAATACCCTCCCGAACACCCAGAACACCCTACCCAATGTCCAGAATATCCAAGAGGACACCAACCTTCCAACGGTGACTCGCCCCGCTTCGCCAAGAATTGTCCAAGAATCTTACACCCAACCACCCGGACTCTCCATTCGAGTTTGAGGTAGATCATACAGCTCTAAAACTGAGTAAGTTGGAGAAGCTTTTCAAGAAATCGCAGGGGGTGAAGGCCATCCCAGACATCGAAGATGGGTACACCGACGTGGCCGTAACATTGCCAGACAGATTCAAGATGCCACAGATTGATCGTTTTGATGGGTCAGGGGATCCTATGCTCCATCTCCGGCTATTTTCAGACATCCTGAGGCCAATAGGCCTAACCCGACCACAAAAGCTTTCCCTGTTTGGCCGAACATTGTCGGGTGTGGCGGCCATTTGGTACACGAAGTTAGAAGATGACGTGAAAAGAAGCTGGGATGAGATGGCTGAGGCCTTCGTTACACAATACTCGTACAATACACAGATCGAGATTACAACCCGTGATCTTGAAACGACGAGGCAGGAACCCAAGGAGTCTTTCTCCGATTTTGTAACTAGATGGAGGGCAAAGGCATCGATGATGACCTTGAGGCCTACAAACAAAGATCAAATCCAGATGATTGTGCGCAATCTCCAACCGAAACTCATGCAGAAGATGATCGTACTCCCCTTTCCCACCTTCTCAGATTTACACAAGTTGGGGGTACAGATCGAGGATGCGATGAAGCAAGGTTTGATCGACCAGGACTAGGAGCAGCCCCGATGGACATTCAACCGCAATAACAACGCAGGCCCGAGTGGCGCTGCAAACACAAGGACTTCGGAGGTCGGTATGGTCACCACCACTCCCCCTCTCCATCCAAGGCCCGTGGCGGCCACACCCTTTTCCCGTACATCCAGGAGCAGTACCCAAGCCCTGAGATATCAGTCCAGAGGCCAGAGAACCTTCACTCCACTATACATGCCTTTGTCCAAGGCTCTTGGGGTTCTGATCAAAAAGGGGCATCTGAAACCCCTAGAGCCGAGGCCATTACCAAATCCACTCCCCCCTTCCCACAACCGGCCATCTTGTCGTACCACAGAAGCATGGCCATGATCTGAACCAATGTTTAATTTGCGTCCACGAGATTCAGGACCTCGTTGACAAAAATATTATTCGCCTCCGAAAAGACCCAACGTCACAACCAACCCACTCGCCAGACATAACCAAGATCCACCACCCAAAAGAGTCAACCTCATCCAAGCGGGGTCGTGTCCTCACGATCCTAGTATCTAAATTACTCCTTTCACCTACCCAAGGGAGGTGATCCTTCTCGACTGCCGACTTGTGCATGTTGGACGCCTTCACAACCCAATCGAGCCAAAGTGGTGACCATCAAAGATGGAATGGGCGGTTTCAGAGGAAGGAAGAATTATTGAGTGCAGGATGGAGCGATGCAGGAATCTATTTGGAAGAGCCTATGATCCGAGCGGATACATCCTACCAGTGGGCCAATCGGAGTTGAGTGTGGGGCTACCAGAAAAAGCTTAACTATGCATGATTCGGGGGGACAGACTTGAACAAGGGGCAGATGATCTGACAACAGTGGAAGAAGATTTTGCCAACCTCCAATTCTTCAACGACCAGGAATCAGGGGATGTAACAATCAACTGGTTTGAATATGAGGAGTCGGCAGAAGTCATCAGATGGTTAGATGATCAGCCAGACGTTGTGGAATTTCAACCAGAACAAGGCCCGGCAGGGGCAAGGGTGTCAATGATGGCCGGAAGGGCCGAGAGTCAGAATGAATTGCCGGAGAGCACCGGTACAAAGAATTTCACTCGGGATCAAGATATTATGAAAACTGAACAACAAACCAAACTAACACGCGAGGAGCAAGAGAAGAAGTCGAATTCTGAGAGAATCCAAAAAGCCAAGAACCATGAAGAGATTGAAAGTGCTGCGAGCACGAAAGCAGGATATGCTGTGAGCATATGGAATGAAAGTACCGAGAGTACAAACTTGCCAGAACCAGATAGGTGTCTGTTGAACGCTAGCGGGACGTGGTGGGAAGACGATGATTTATGTCTTGCCCACACGGATGAAGATTGGGCAGGTGCTCAACCAAATGACACTTGGTACCTCGATGAGGTGGACCACATGACTAGGAGCGGGCAGCACTTCAAGCCCCCACATCTAGACCAACCCGAAACATCTGAAAAAGATAAAGAGATTAAGAAACAGAGAGAGAAGCAAATTGAAGAAGAAGTTGTACTGAGACAGTTAAAGAAGATACAAGCAGACATCTCCATCTGGGGACTGCTTATGGCGTCAAGGGTACATAGGCAGGCTGTCCTATCTGCTATGGACAAAGCCAAACTCTCCATTGATACTACACGGAAGCATTTGGTTGGAATTTTTCCGGAGGAGGTTCCCGGCATTAACCTTTTCGGACAAGAACTACCTTTGAGGCGTAAATCATAACAAACCCCTCTACATCTCCGTGGAATGTAGAGATAAGTGGATACCGGTGGTACTTGCGTCACCGGTGCGCTATCAACGTCTGCTAAACTAGAAACATATGCAATCGGGTTGAAACCCGCGGACTTCATACCAACCACTCAGGTGCTCAAAGCTTACGATAATACCAGCAAAGAAGTGATGGGGACTGTCAAGGTTCAGACCCAGGTTGGTCCAGGACAACACAATATTGAATTTCATGTCTTGGACATTCCCGCAACCTTCAACTTGCTCTTGGGGCGGCCGTGGTTGCACCAAGTAAAGGCAGTCTCTTCCACTCTACACCAGATATTGAAATACCCTCACGGGAAGGGGGTTGCAATTGTTTTCGGAAGCTCATCCATCCATCCGTCGCTGGAAGTGTCTACACCAGTTTTGGAAATCGAGCATGGCACGGAGGATGTGTTCTTGTCAGGGTTCACCTTGGCAGAGGCCCGGGTAGTGCAGAATATTATGGCTGTGAATGAAGGTGTGTACGTCAGTGCTCAATCCGTCTACCTCATGAACAAGCTACAACATATCCCCGGGATGGGATTAGGAAGGAGCGGCAGGAAAGGAGTCGCTGCGTTGGCCGAAGTGCCACACAACCCGCATACCTTTGGACTGGGTTATCTGCCCACCAAAGAGGACTGGGTGAGGAAAGGAAAAGAAATGGCCGATAGAGCCAGAGCGAAGCAGGCTGGGAAGCCTTTTGAATTAATGCACAGGCCCATCCAGGGTACCCTGAACGGATGCTTTGTCCGGGAGGAGGAAGACTTTCCATTTTGCGGCTTCCCAGAGCCATGGTTAAACGCGGAGAAGAAGCGCGTACCAGGTTTCAAAATCTTCTTCGACCTGCAACTATCCGGGAATGACGTTGCCACAAAGCAGACAGACCCAACAGCCAAGGTTGAACAGTGCAAGGCAGTGGAACCTGAGGGCACAGAACTTGAAATGGGGGTAGCACTGGCATGTCTCCTCTCTGATCCTCCGATCGACCAAGAGTGCTTGGTGGATAACTTCGTGGTTTCCATGATTGGGGATGGAACGGCTGTGGGCCTACCAGCAGTTATCTTGGATGCATCAATCGTACCCTCTCTCCTTGGCGAGACGAGGAGGATTTTTGTCGGCCAGACCGGTCGTGGTGAGCGAATCGATTCCACCGAGTCTGTGAGTCGGAATCGAGTTCAGCTCGAAGTCTGAGTCTGGTACTCTGGGAAGTTAACGGATGCCTGATCTATCTAGGTCGTCTTTTTCCTTTTCATTTGAGTCTGTTGTAAATGAATCGGACGATTTGGATGAACTTAATGAGAATGAGGTGAATGTGGTTTCGGAGTATTTTTCTGTGCCCTTGATTTATTGTATTAATTCAGACTTTCAAAACTTTGATGAAAACGACGAGGACAAAGTTCCTCCGGTTTTACAACGTTTAATTGAACAAGAGCAAGAGAGATTTGTTAAACCATTAATGGACGAAATCATTACCATGAACATTGGTACTAAGGAGGACCCGCGGCTGGTCCAGATCGGGTCCACGTTGTCTTTGGAGCAACACGAGCGCTTAGTCACTTTATTAAAAGATTTCAAAAAAAATTTCGCGTGGTCCTACGAAGACATGCCTGGAATCGATCCTGAGATTGTACAGCATCGGATCCCCCTTGACCCCGAGGCAATCAGCGAAACTTCGAAGGATCCGCCCAGATTGGGCTCTTAACATTAAGGAAGAGGTCACCAAGCAAATCGACGCAGGCTTCCTGCTGGTATCTGAATATCCGACTTGGTTGGCCAACATTGTTCCGGTGTCGAAGAAGGATGGCAGGATCCGGGTGTGTGGAGACTTGAGGATTTGAGCGAGCTAGTCCGAATGACGACTTTCCCTTACCGCACATCGACGAGTTGGTAGACTTCACAGCAGGGCATGCATTGCTCTCATTCATGGATGGCTTCTCAGGATACAACCAGATAGTGATGGCACCAGAAGATAGGGAAAAGACTACATTCACCACCCCGTGGGGGACATACTGCTACCGGGTAATGCCGTTTGGGTTGAAGAACGCTTGAGCTACTTATCAACGGGCCGCGACCACAATACTACATGATATGATCCACAAAGAGGTTGAAGTGTATGTGGACGACATGATTGTCAAGCCCAAGGAAAGAGAGGGCCACTACACCGCCTTGCATAAGTTTTTCCAAAGGATCAGGGAATTTCGGTTGCGGCTAAACCCTCAGAAATGTACATTTGGTGTTACAGCGGGAAAAATGCTGGGGTTTCTGATTACACAAAGAGGCATCGAGGTTGATCCTTCCAAAATCAAGGCCATCTTAGAAATGCCACCACCAAGGACTGAAAAGGAGGTGCGAGGCTTTCTGGGTAAAGTGCAATTCATAAGACGGTTTATTTCAAAATTGACCTTGACTTGTGAACCACTTTTTGGCCTCCTCAAGAAAGGAAAGAAGTTCCAATGGGACGGCCGATGTCAAGCTGCATTTGAACAGATCAAAGAATATCTCTGAGAACCCGCCCGTTTATCGCCACGAGCAGAAGCTTGATTTTGTATCTATCAGTGACTGAAACTACAATGGGCTGCATGCTTGCGCAAAAATCAGAAGATAAGGTGGAGAAAGCCATCTACTATTTGAGCAAAAAGATGCTGGAGTATGAAACCCGATATACACTGCTGGAAAAGGCTTGCTTAGCTCTGGTATGGGCTACCGGGAAGCTGCGGCACTACCTGTTAGCTCACTCTGTAATGTTGGTTTCACGACTGGATCCCATCAAATATCTCTTTGAGAAACCAGCGCTTACGGGTAGGCTAGCTCGTTGGTTGCTGTTGCTCTTTGAATTTTATCTCACGTACGTAGCACGCAAGTCAGTGAAAGGAAGAGCAGTGGCAAAGTTCCTTGCCGACCACTCGGTTGAGGGGGATGAAGCAGTTGAGTACCTGTTCCCGGATGAATCAATTCTGCATATCGACGATGAAACTTGGACGATGTACTTTGACGGAGCGTCAAATCAACATGGATATGGGATAGGAGTGTTCGATAGCTTTGACAATTCCGTATGCCTCTAGCCTTCAAACTCGATTCAAAGTCTCGAACAATGAAGAGAATCTGGCGTGTATCTGGTCTAGAAGCGACCCTAGAACTAGGGGCAAGACGGTTGGGCGTCATTGGGGATTCGAACCTTGTTGTGTCTCAAGCTAAAGGCTGGAAAGTGAACGAGGAAAAGATGATGATGTATCACCAAACCTTGGATTTCTTGATTCCTCGGTTTGAGAAGCTAAGTTTTACTCATCTACTAAGAGAACAAGTTCATGATTCTTTAGCAACTCTATCTTCTATGATAGACATCCTATGTGGAGTCCGAATGCGTCCAGTCATCATCGACCATAAATTTGCACCAGCCTATGAGTCGATTGCAGCCATAGATGAAGTTCAGGACGAACACCCCTGGTATTACGACATCTGGAACTTCTTAGAGAAAGAAACATACCCGCCAGGGGTAAATGCCAAAGACAAAAGGGCAATCAGAAGAATGGCAGTTCAGTTCATCATCTGCGGGGGTAAACTGTATAAACGGGGTCATCTGGGAATGCATAAACTATGCGTTGATGCCGAAGAGTCAAAGCGTCTGATGGAAGCCATCCATGGAGGAGAATGTCGTGCACACATGAATGGGGTAATGTTGGCACAGAAGATTCTCAGACAAGGTTATTACTGGTCCACCATGGAGGAGGATTGTATTAGTTTCGTCCGGCGATGTCACAAATGTCAGATTCATGCAAATCGCATGAACATCCCGCCGTCAAAGCTATACAACATGACTTCGCCATGGCCGTTTTTACATGCAGGGGAATTGATGTAATTTGTCATGCCAAAGGGGTCGAATGGGCATGAGTTCATCTTGGTAGCGATAGATTATTTCACAAAGTGGGTCGAGGCCCAATCTTATGCGGTGTTGAAGGCTTCACATGTAGCAAAATTCATCAGAAATAACATCATCTGTCGCTACGGGGTCCCAAATGAAATCGTTTCAGACAATGGTTCCCACTTCAAGAAGGAGGTGATTGATTTGTTGGACAAATACAATGTGGCTTTTCATAAGTCATCTACCTACCGGCCGCAAACTAATGGAGCAGTTGAGGCGCCAACAAGAATATCAAGCGCATACTACAGAAGATGATAGAAACCTACCGGGACTGGCGGATAATTGCCGTTGCTCAGAGACTCTGAGGACTTCAATCAGAACTTCTACTGGGACGACTCCATAATCATTGGTTTATGGGATGGAGGCCGTTCTACCTATTGAGATTGAGGTCCCGTCATTACGAGTATTGGCTGAGTGCCAGATAGCCGAAGCGGATTGGCAGCAAAGCAGATTTGAGGAACTCATGCTTTTCGATGAAAGAATCTCAAGGCCGTATCACGCCCAAAGTTATCAACGCAGAATCGCCCGGGCTTTTAACAAGAAGGTTAAGTCCAGGAATTTGAAAGAAGGAGATTTGGTACTCAAAGACAACCGAGCTCCCATCCACGACCCAAGGGCAAGTTCGGACAATTGAATTTGGTCCCTACATTATCAAGTCAATCTGGTCAGGTGGAGCTGTGGTTCTGATGGATTTAGATGGCTTAGAGTTTTCCCAATTGATTAATATGGACAAGTTGAATAAATACTACCCCTGAGAGGCTCGCTAGGCCGAAAACCCGAAAGGGCGACCTAGGCAAAACTCAGAGCATAGAAAATTTGAAAATTATAAAAACTAAGCTCGCAAGGTTGAAAACCCGCAAAGGGTGGCCTTGGCAAAAGTTAGAGCGCAAAAGGAGAATAAAAATACCCGAGTGAACCTGAGCCAGAACTACGTAAGGCTTGATTCCCATCTTTGGGATACGTAGGCAGCTTCATCCTGAAGTTCAGCCACAATCTTTTCCTCGATCAACTTTGTCCATTTGATCATCTCAGTCATCTCTATTCATCAGCATTTATCGTGATCTCCGGTGCAGTGCTATTCAGACTAGGGGCAACTTTCCGTTGCAATGAAGTGTCGCGGTACCATTCAGACTAGGGGCAACTTTCCAGTTGCTAGGATCCGAGGTTGCGCATCTCAGTGACAGATCTCAGGCGTGTCCAGTTCTGATCCACATCGAAAATAGTTTTGAAAAGTTTTAATAAAAGTTGACTTTGCTCAAAATTAATCTTTTCACAACTAAGACCATTTTTGGACCAAAGCGAAGAATTTTCAGTACCACAACCTTCAATTTCATTGATTTCAAAACAGAGTTCTCTTGCTCTTGTATACAATTGAAGTTGCTTTTTATTACATTCATAAAGAAAACTTGAAAGTACTAGTAAAGCAATAAATCCGGGGCATAGTCAAGTCAAGTGTCCCTGCGCCCCCTGCCAGAGCTAGTTGAAGCCTCTGATGCCAACGTAGGCCCAACCTGTGCTTCCTCATTGAGCCAATCCCAGCACTCATCAGATAAGGTGCAACTGAAAACAGGGGCAGGGGACGGGAGCTCTCTAGTCCTCCAGGCCGTAGTATGTCGGGCAAGGTGTGCACCTCGGACCGGGAAAGTGACTGGGTATTCAACCCCCTCCGGAGAGCAAGTCTGATCATGACCAAATTGGCACAGAATACGGAATGGGAAATAGAATACACAATGGGTCAGGCCAATCAACCGGATCCCAGTATCCTGGAACATGCTATAGCTCATCGCCGAAAGGTTAAGCCAAGGACAGCGCCAAGCAATGCGTTTAGCCGACAAGTTGCACATCCATTCAAACCACCATCCCTCATCAAGGGCGTCGACCAGGCATTGTCGAAAGAAGTAGCCGCGGGCTGAGTAAGCAGGGCAAGAGTCCACAACTTGCAATTTATCCATCAACCGTATCTGGGGAGGGATGAAAAATGAGAGAATAAAGAATAGAGAGATGTGCGATGAGAGAAAAGTAAGATGAGGGTTTTGTGAGAAAAACTGAGCCTGAGGGCTGAGTGATGTGAGCAAATACATATGTGAGCTTGGGTGGGAAACATTACCTGCAGCAGTAGTGGACTCCCAGCAAACCTGGTTGTCTCTTGGCGGTAGAAAGCATCCAAACCTAGCAGTGTCTCGGCCAATGTCATGGCGATACAGCTCTTTCCTTCCCTTAAGCCTTGAGCGACTTCAATCAAATGGATGCTAGCTCCTCCGGAGCCCGAGACAAACAGAAAATGAGATAGCATGCACAAGCAGAGGGCATGTTGTCGGAAACCTTGCCAATGATGGTCGCTGCGGTCACCGGCATCAGAGAATCGGTAAATCAGGCTCGGGATATCCAACATCCCGTTACAGGTCAGAGATCGAGCATCATGCGCGTTGAGACCTCACATCCGCCCTAAAGCTTGGGCGTGGCCAAAACGAGATTGAGGCAAGATCTCTTCTGAGCATTCAGACTCCATTAAGACTTGAAAATCTTCGAAAGTGGGACATACCTCTTGCCCTCCGAAGCTGAAGACATGCGTCACTGGGTTCCAAAACCTCGCCGCGGCATGGAGGAAAGGAAGATACAGTGGAGTCCGGCCCAACGTGAATAGTGCATTCGAGCCGAAACCCCGGAAGTTTAACTTTTCCGAGCCATCTAAAGAAGAGATCCAAGATGTGAGATTTTCTACGAGAAATGCCTCCATTTTTGTGCAAAGCAGTGATGAAATGAATGAGTTCCAAAGTTGGAGCTTTATAGGGAGGTAAAACACTATTCGAGGACACGTGTCACAATTCTAGGAGTTGCAGGGAAGGTGGCCGGCCGGCCATCTATTCTAGCAGGCCGGCCATCTTTGTTTCAAAAACTAGCCGGCCGGCCACCCTTCAGTCTCTAGATGCAAAATGTGGCCGGCCATGCATTGGTCTTGTTTTGCCCTCCGGAAGGAAGTTTGAGGCATTTCTTTGCATCGGGGACATTGAAGGCCTCCATTTCTCTCAGTTTCGGATGCGTTCCATCATCCAGATCGTCCGTCCGAAGTACACTTTGTTGTATTTTACTTATCGAGTTGTTGCTTTGTTTATCGAGTTGTAAGTTTTGTCGAGCTGTCGCATTTTGTGTTTTGAGTTGTTACTTTTTGGTTACGCAATTTTGTTAAAGTCTTGTTTATCGAGTCGTTAACATTGTTGTATTTTGCTTATCGAGTTGTAAACTTGCTAAGATTTTGTTATTTCTTAGTCAGTCGAGTTGTTTGATTTGTTGCGTCAGTTCATTACCTGACCCGGTAAATACACAAGGCACATTTCCATTCAATTCCATCTTTGTGCAAAATGATGCGATGCGATGCTAAGAATTTCAAATACAACATCTTTTCAAAAGCTGTTTCATCCCATCATGTTTTACAACAAAATAAAGGTACAAGTTTTACAGAAAATAAAACGGCCTAACAATATGCAAAGTGCTACAACCTACTAGCAAAAAGCAAAATAAAGCAGGAAATAGCATCAATATCCTCGGGAGCAAGAATGAGGAGGCTCCCTCATCCTCTTCTGCGGGACAACCTCTGCACCATCATCACCATCCGGGTCGGAGCTGTCATCCTCAGGATCCCCCCTCAGCCTCGTCTCCACTCCCGGAACCAAGTCCGGAGCCCCCCTCCTCAGCAGAGGTCTCTGACTCACGATCTGCGACCTCCTCCTCCTTCTCCTCATCAGGCTCTGCCTCTATAACATGTGCCCTACGTCTACGAGACGACCCCGCTCCTCGAGCTCCCCGGTAAGGCCTAGATGGCCCTGCTCCCTGAGAAGGCCTGGATGGCCCAGCTCCTCGAAAGGGCCCAGATGGCCCAGCACCTCGACCTCTCTGAGAAGGCCCAAGTGGCCCGGCCCGCGGCGGTGCATATACAGGAGGCATCTGAAAGTGAAGAGTTCAATACATCAGTTCAAATATGAAAAGCAGATGCAAGTACAATATGCGAGTGGGGTGTGTGCCAGATATGCTCTACACAGCCTATCAATACAGCAGAATGTTCAAAACCAGCATGTAATCAGAAATATGCTAAATACAAGAAAGATGGATAGTACCTGCACGCCCATAATGGCCAACTGTGCCTCCCTCCGTAGGATCATGCCCTCAAATGTGGCCAGCATCCCGAGCATCTCATCCATGTACTCAACTGGAGGCTACAGATACAAAGGCAAAACTATCAGTAAAGGAATGAATGTCCAAATATCTTACTAATAAATCAAAGCTGTAAAACATGCCGGGGGTGAATCAGGATCTCTGACATATCTGTGGTCAGGAAGAGGAGGCTCCAGCGAGACCTGGTAAGGAGTCCCAAATCGCCAACTCGTCAACTCGGTCAGCATGTCTGGCCACCTAGGATGATGACGAGTCGGAGGGATCGGGGGAATCGACCCACCCCCACCTCAAGACGTACCAACCCTGCTGGAGGAGGGGATATCCGTAGCACGAGCCCGACTCGAAGATGGTACATCGAGGCCTCGATGGCGAACACGCACTCCCGTCAAGGGAGGCATCAGATATGTGTGACGATAAGTGGCGTAGTCCCCGTCCGTAAGATGCAGCAAAGCATCGGTGCCCTGTATAGCACTAACGACCTCCTGGGTAGAGAGTCTATCGGCAGTCCGCATAGTGACTGGAGGTGCGGCAGGAGGGTCCTGAGAATTGTACCCCCATACCTAACGCAGAAAACGTTCCCCCAGGAACCATGCTCTACCAACCGGTCGTTCAAGCAGCAACCTGTACTGGGAGTTACCCGCTCCTCTGGGATACTGAAATCGGAGACCATCACCCAAGACCGCCCAGGGCTGCCACGTAATCTGCGAATAACCAATGCATAAATCAATCAGAAATCAGGAATATACAACGCAAATCAAAGATGAAAACGGAAGAGAACTGAGAGTTCTGAAATACCTCTGTCGTCCAAACAGTGTCAAAATATTGTCGCAGATAGAAGAGAGTCTCTCGAGGTCTCGGTCGGTGCTGGCCCTCGAATACCAATGAAAATGGGGTCATAAGGAGCCCTGCCACCTCCATCTCTGGGGCTAACGTCGGAAAATATACGTAGACCCATAGCTGAGAAAAAACAGCGTGGAATGTAAATACAAAGTGCTGAAGGCAAAATACAAAATGTAAAGTGCGCCGTGTATGCAATGAACAAGTAATGAGGTGAAGAAATGTAAATCAAGAGGATAGAGCGTACCTCCCAGGCTCTCCAATAGCCGCCGAGTAAGTCTCCCCGCCCGCGAGAGGCCGCGCTCATATAGCAATAGAGGGTAGCTGGCGGCGCCACCCAGTCGTCTGGGCCGACTGTGATAGGTCCACTAGGGCACTCAAAAGATACAACCCGACAGTGTTCCCCCTATCAACAAACAGAGTGGTGCCAAAAAGGAACATAAGGAAACTGTGGGTGTACAGCTCAACCTCCTCAGGAGACTCGGGCTCCATCTCCGGCCTCCAAAAACGGGAAGAGAACCAGGTGTACCGGACTCTCCCAGAAGCTCATTCCTGGTGGTGGGCCCCAACAGATGTACCCAAGCGGCCTCCCATTCACCCATATCCTCGTCATAAGGAATGGGCCAACCTCCTATGTCTAGGCCGGTAAGTACAGCAAAGTCTAGCGGGGTCATGGTCAAATCCCCGGTGGCGGAAAAATGGAAGGAATTGGTGGTGTCCCACCATCTCTCCACCAAAGCGGCTAACAGTGTCCTACTGGCAGGACAATGTGATAACCCTACGCAGAAGGCCCCGAACCCTATTAAATCGACTAAATCCCGGATAGCCTCCGGAAGCTCATTAATACCACTCTCGCGAGTGAGAGCCATATCCTCGACGCGATGCGAGCCAGCACGCATTCAGAATGAATGCATGTATCAAAATCAAATGAATGAGCCGTGTGCAAATCAAATGAATGAGCCGTGTGCAAATCAAATGAACAAGCCGTGTGCAAATCAAATGAACAAGCTGTATGCAAACAGAATGAACAAGCTGTGTGCAAACAAAATGAACAAGCCATATGCAAATGAAATGAATGAGCCGTGTGCAAACGCAAGTAAATGAACTGTGTGTTCAGAAAATCTTAATCAATGGTCTGCGTGTTCATATCGATTAGTGCAGCGTGTGTTGAAAATCGATTAGTCGGACTGTGTTCGTAAAATCGATGAATGCAGCCGTGTGTTGAAAATCGATGGTCTGGATTGTGTGTTCAGAAAATTAAAATATGGGTTGCGTCTCTTCATATCGATTAGTGCAGGTGTGTGTTGAGAAAATCGAGTTTGGAATGCGTGTTCTACTCTCAATCGATGTGGTACGTGTGTTCACCATCAACTTGCGTGTGTGTTGAAAATCAGAGTTTGGGACTGCGTGTTCTACTCTCAATCAGTGTGAGCTGTGTGTTCACCATCAACTTGGACTGTGTGTTCAGAAAATCAGAGTTTGGGACTGCGTGTTCTACTCTCAATCAGTGTGGGCTGTGTGTTCAGAAAATCAGAGTTTGGGACTGCATGTTCTACTCTCAATTAGTGTGGGCTGTGTGTTCACCATCAACTTGGATTGTGTGTTCAGAAAATCAAAGTTTGGAACTGCGTGTTCTACTCTCAATCAATGTGGGCTGTGTGTTCACCATCAACTTGGACTGTGTGTTCAGAAAATCAGAGTTTGGGACTGCGTGTTCTACTCTCAATCAGTGTGGGCTGTGTGTTCACCATCAACTAGAACTGTGTGTTCAGAAAATCAGAGTTTGGGACTGTGTGTTCTACTCTTAGTCAGTGTGTGCTGTGTGTTCACCTTCAAATTCAGGCTAAGTGTTCGACAAATCAGTGTTTGAACCGTGTGTTCAATTCTTAACTAATGTGTACCGTGTGTTCACAATCAATCGATGAGCCTAGTGTTCAGAAATTCAAGTGTTTAAACCACATGTTTAGGATGCAAGCAAAGTACTATGTTATAAGCTAAACTGTGTGTTCAAGCATGGCAAAGGTATGAAATGCACGAAAAATACAGAAAATGAAGTAAAATACCTCTCGTGCCTCATAAGAAAGGTGATGCTCCGGCTCTCGTAGAAGTAGATCTCCGGGTGCCCGATCATTGAAGTCAGTAAAATGACGAAAAATGGCCCGCGGAAGAATGTGTGCAAGCCAGGCGTATCTCTCGGGGATAAAGGGTCGGACCCTCGGGGGCAGCGTCATGATATCAAAATCATCCCCGGCACCTGGAGGACCTCCACCGTGAGGGAAATTACCCGCCATTTCAAAAAATCTGCAAAAGGAGCAAAAATGAGCCAAAATTGGAAAAAGTCAACAAAACTCAACTCTCGGGAAATGGAAAAGTCAACAAAAGTCAACTCCCGGGAAAATCTTCCAAATATTGAGACAAACTTACCTCAAGTGGTGAAAATGAGAAAAGAAGCCCCGAAATCAAAATTTAATCGGTCCAAAGTGTTTAAAATCGAATGTTTTTGCGGAAACAACTTGCGTGGGAGGCTGAAAAACGAGTATAAAGTACAGATCTGAAGGAAAAAATGGTTTGGGAGGCAAGAGGGGAAGTTTTCGCAGCTGTGGGTGTGAGCTCGAAGTGAATGGATGAGGGAATATAAAGAAAATGAGGCAAAAAGACCAAACTGCCCCCTATTTTGGGTAGGTGGCCGGCCGGCCACCTTTTCTGGCCGTGACCATTTGCTTTTGTAAAGCGGCGATGGCCTCCCTTAGGCAACCAGCTGTCCGGCCATGTCCCCCACATGCTCACCTAGCTCTCTGGCAATTTTGAGGAAGATTGGAGTTCCCGGGACCTGAAAAAGTTCAAGAAAAGTGCACTTTCTGGCGCGAAATTGCTCCACCGGAACTTTAGCTGCAATTTCTGACGTGTGTCTCATTGTTACTCATCAAAATCAGAGTGTATCCTTTTTTAGCATGTTGTAACCTCTCCGGGAGATGAACCAGAGGCCGCAGTCGAGTCGTCTCCGCCGAAATGCGCGTTTCCTTGCTCGTTGTTTCGCAACAAACGGGCGCCCTAATTTATGCTCGTTTTGCATTGTTGTGCACATAACTTGCATTCTCATGAGCATTTTGCATTGTCATGCATGTTTTCTTGGTGTACCATACCTCTGTGCTCGAGCATGCATTATCACGCACGTTCCTTTCTCGTACTGCGATACATTCACTCGCCGACACTGCGTGTGTCAAACTTTCGGAATCACAGGAATCACATTGAATTTATGTTGTTAGCATATTGTGCTTGTTGAATTTCTCTCTTTTGCAAGCACGATATTCTATGTACGGTTCATTTGAAATTTGGTGCGACCCGAACGAATCAGCAGTATCGTATCTTCTCCGTGTGAGACACGGCGAGAATTGAATAATTCTCCGCATTCCTAACTACATGAAATGTAGTTGTTGCTTTGCATTCTTGCTTAAAACTGTTGCATCTATTTGCGAATACTTGCTTCATTCTGACTTTTGCACTTGCATGATCATTAAGTTACATCGGCTCGTGCATATCCTTTGCATTTTGCCCGCTGCTGAACACATATCTCTGTGCATCTTGTATGATTGTCTAAGTCTTGACCTTGTCAAAAATGGGTGATCTCTAGGTTTTGACATTCACTCCGTCACTTGTGACTTCAGGATTCTGTCAAGAGGGCAAGCAGTAGACACCCCATTTTTGACCGACCTTAAGACTTCGAGACATCACCGATTGGCGCTTCGGTGATGTTGCATATTGTGCTCGTTCGAAGTCTCGAGTCGCGTAGTGAGCCCTACTTAGGACTTAGAACCCTCTATACCTTGCCTCGGTTTGCGAACCAGACTTGGTTTTCTCTTTCTCTTCCTGAAGGGAGGGAGAGGTCCTGTAGACCATCTCTCAGTGACCGTAGGCTACATTTCGCCGCCGTAGGCCATTTTGCCCATTTCGGAGCCCGGTTCCTGGTTTTCGGAGCCGTCAGGCTGTGTGCCTCGGTTCGGGACCGTCTAACCATCTCTGATTTCTCCAGTTTTTGGCATACATCTTATTTACTCCCTTTTGAGGACAGAGGTGCGAGAGATCCACCGTGGCCGATACCACTTCGATTAATAGCCTATTTTCGGGACCCCAAACTGCGTGTTTTGGCGCCCGAGCATTCGTTTTGCATCGGTTTTTGTTCATTTTTGGCAGGTACCTCTGTTTTATCACCAGGAAGGTCCTTTGAAGGGTGGGAGGCGATAATTGTCTCGACAACGAGTTATGCTCCTCGGCGCCCTCGGCCTTGCTTTTTCTCACTTTCGAGCCAATGTTGACCACCCTAGGAGCATTTTCTTCAAGCCCAAACCACATATTGTGTTGTACACACATGGGAGGACCCTAATATCACATGGCTCGCCAGTAACTCAACTTGAACCTTTTGAACCCCTCCTAAAAGTGGCCTATTCTCCCTCCTATTTTAGAGTTGCCAATTTTGAACCACAGGGTTGTGTTGAGGAAACCTGGGAGGACACCAATATCTGGTGGTCGGCCATAAATTATTTTGGACCATTTTTCCCCTTGGCTGGCTGGCCATAGGGGGTGGCCGGCCAGCCACCTGCAACAAAAATAGCAGGCCGGCCATGATCCTTGGGATGTGTGCATTGCAGCTGTATAACTTTTTCCCCCAAAATATCTGATTTCAGGGGACTTTTTGTAGAGAAGGGAACTTAATCCCATAGCCCTACACACTTTCCCTCCATTCCCCCTCCATCCTTGCATACATACAGTAGCTCCCTCTCTATCTCAAGGGTTGGAAAACTTGCTTTGAGCATACACATACATATCTCTCCATTTCTCTCTCATTTTCTCAAGTTTTGACTCCATTTCTTCACTACTACCAAGCATCACCACCACCACTCCATTTCCAGCAGCTTGGGGAGCTCTCCAGAAACTAGGAAGCAACATTCCTTGGTCCAAAAGGGAGCAAAAGTGTGGTCTTCAAGGGTAAGTTCATCTTTCCCTCTTTTGTAGCACATTTTTGCACCATTCTTCTAGCCTAATTGCTTGCTGTTTTGGGCTCCGACCCTAACTGAAAGGGTCATTTTTTTGAGCCATTCTTCATGTTTGTTTAAGGGCTTAACCTTGTTTGAGCCCCCCATTTGGTACTTGCTTCAATACCCGCTTGTATGCCATTATTTTGCATGGTATTTCTAGTCTATGTGTGATCTGTTTTTGAGCATGATATAAACTGTGAGTTGGCTTATTTTGAGTCCCTCTACAACATTTTAGAAGGGCTAAACATTTTTGGGGCCCTCCATGTAGCACTTACCATTATACCCCTCTTTGGCCCCCATTTTTGCATGCTTTTTTAGGCTTATCTAGATTCCGTTTTCTGCCATGATCAGAACTAAAAATTGCCATATTTTTACCTTCTTGGCATGTCTCATTAAGGGTATTTTTCTGTTTGGTGAATTCTTTGTATACTTCATGTTATAGCCTCTTGTTGGCCTATTTCTTGCATTGCATTTTGAGCATGTTTGCATACTGATTTGAGGCTTTTCATCTACTGTAAGTGTTCATATTTTTAGTCCCTCTTCAGTGTTGTAGAAGGGTGTTTTTCCATTTGGGCTTTGCATCTGCCACTTGCTTCATAGCCTCCCTTGCGGAGCTATTTTTGTATGCCATTTTAGCCCTTCTTGTGATTGCTGTTTGGCCATGTTTTGTACTGTAAAAATGTGATTTTGGGGGCTGCCTTCCTTCTTCTTTTTCATGTCATGTATCAATTATGCATATATTGTATAGCTGTAAGCCATTTCGTGCACTTATCTTCGCATTTCGGGATCATTTCATACATCGGGTATTATTTCGCCTCATTTCGGGGCTGTTTTACCCCTCATTTTGCCACTGATTTTTGCATGTTTGCATATCATATTCCATGTCTTTGCCATGTCTCATTAGAGTGGCATTTCGGTGCCTGAGGGTCCGTTCTCGATTTGCATGCCTGCGGGCACGCACTACGAGGTGTCTTGTTTTCGTCTGATGGCCTCCTATGTGAGTGTGGCTAAGGCTCTCTCTTATTGGTGTAAGCCCATTATTGCATTGCGTATGCCATTCCATCCATAGCATTGTGTATGCTTGGTTATGTATTACCTCGTTTAGCGTGTATGCCATTCCATAGCATTGTGTATGTTAGAATTGTATGTTAGTTGCATTTCATGCATGTCATGCACATTGCATCGTGTTCGGGATAGGAGTTAGCCGACGCAGAAGCGAACACGTTCATACTCGGTGGTGAGCGGGTCTCAATTCCCAAGTCACCGACACTCCGGATTATCCACGATGGAGTTAGGTTTTGTTGTAGCATTCATATGCATTCATCTTATATTGAATTGTGCAATTCGGCTCCTCGACCATCATGCATCGATATGCGTGATTGGTGGCACGAGGATCGAGGCATGCATATATTTGTGAAATACATTGCTATGCCCCTTTCCTGCTCTCTGTTGCAGCAAAATGAAGAATCAGCAACTTTTCGAAGTCTGGCATGCATTTTGAGGAACATTGCAAACAGAGGCTAATTGGGGCATCTCAGTGGATTTCCGCGCAGGGCAGCCCAAACATGCAGCATTCATCAGAATCAAGGCGGTCCTTGGCTTGCATGCCAGTTTTATTTGTCTTAGTTAATTTGTTAATTAATTAGGGATGTGTATATTATTTGGACTGTATATTTTGGACTGTATTATTCTTTCATTTGGGGCTGTATTATTTATTCGGACCCTCTGCGCGAGGGCATAATTGTAATAAGTGTGGGTGAGTGTGATATATGTCTTCCAACCCCACGTCTTTCTTCCATTTTATTTACCTGCTTACGATGGTTAGATATAGGGCATGTTTCAATTAGCATACAGTATGACAGTATATTTGCATCATTCATCTTTTTTGCACGCACCGGGCTCGGCACATCGTACAAACTGCATTTGTATTTCAATTCCAAATTGAATACGTGTTAGTTGTAGCATTTCATATGCCATGTTTAGAATAGCCGAGCCTGCTATAGTTGCATCTTTGCATGTGTTGCATTAGGCAATTCTGTGTATCTAGGACCATGCATGGATTTCTAATGAGCTTCTGTTTTGGCTTGGAGTACTCGGTGAGTTTTATGCTTTAGCATCCTTGCATGCGTGTGAGTGTTGCCATGAATAGCATGCTTACCATGAGACTATGTGCTTATGTGATATAACTGCCTTGAATGCCTGTGGGTGGAGGTTGAGTTACTTGGATTGGAACAATTCATCAAATGTTTGTTTTAAGCCCACTAGACAGTGGCAAAATCAAGTTTTTCTAAGCCCACCCGAGGGTGGCAAATCCACGTCTTAGCCTACCTGCGGGTAGCACCACCAAACCATTTTTTCAAACAAACAAACATGAAATGTTTTGTTCCAATTCGGCGACTTCGATCTATACTTATATCTTTGTCGCATCACATAGTAACCTAGGCTAATAACGGAATAAGAACTCACAATGTTTTCAAAAGCAGATATCATGGTTAGTAGAGGCGGTCTTTGGCCGGGCGGCGAAAATGCTCACAAAGTGACCTTCCCCAATCGTACCCAAGTTCCCGAGCCGAGGCAACTTTGGTGATGACGGACACGTGGCCTTTGGCACCGAGTCAGGGTTTCCTAAATTTCCCATTTAAAAAACATTTAGGTGGCGACTCTGTATCTGGCGAAGCAGTCCATGTTTGGCACTTCTTTCAAAAAAATCTGTTTTCAAAACGATTTGCTGAATTTGGACTCTTTGATTCAGGATTAAGAATTTTGACATTTGTGTCCATCGAACTGTAGTGACCCAATATCGAACCAGAACGGGGGGGACTCGCACTCCCTTTCCCCGGGATGCGTTCGGGGACATCTACAGTTTCTGGCGACTCTGCTAGGGATTTAGAGAACTTGACTCGAACTCATGATATCTGGTTTTGACTACACTTGTGTGTTTCTTTGCATTGCATTTGCAATGGTGCGCCTAGGACACCGTGTTTGCCATCTGCTATTCCTGAGTGGTTTGCCGGAGGCTTGTCTTGTCAAGGCATGTCCATAAAATTTGACGATTCTGAGCTCTGCCCGATATGGGAACACAAACCCGGTTTCTGGGGCACCCTTTGACCATTCGACCTAGTGCATATTCGGATCCATAGTGACCATTCCAAACTAGGACGAGGTTGCTTACCGTTTATAGGTTGTTTGAGACATTGTGTGCGTAGTAAAACCCTAGCTCGACAAAATAGGGCAGGAAACCCTACTGACATAGGGGTGTTTTTGGCTCTCACTTATCCACTATGTGCTTGTTAGAGTGTGTCTCTACAGAGAATACATGTATCAGTCTATGAGTTTGGGCATTAGTCGATATCGAGAATCGGTTATGCGGATATCGGATTGATTTTGGGAAACGTGTCTGAGAGCAGTGATCGATGATTGAGGCGATGTATTTTGACTTATCAAGCTGCGTCTTGTATGCATGTTGTGTTGTGTGTATTTAATTTAAAACATTATCTTTGTCCGTTTATCTAGTTATTTATTTCCTTTTAACTTTATTATCTTTTTTGCTAAGGCGGTTTTAGCGATTGCTTCGAACGGTAGATACTCCCCAAGCACTTTGGACACGAGGTCGCCGACTCAATCGATCAGGATCGGTTGACGGACATCGGTGTTCCACTCTCTACCCGATTATCGAGAAGAAGGCGAGGCGATGTGTCGAGCGAGGATTCTGGGACGAAGGACTACTTTGACGATGGATCGAGTTGAGATTTACGTATGCGCCATAGAGATACATTACGGTCATTCGGATGGAGCAACCAAAATACATCGAGGATGGAGGCGATGATCGCCAAATGCACGAGCATAAACAGATGCGAGGAGGATGCCATCCATGGCGGAATTTGCTAAACAACAAGCGCGATCATGGCCCAAAGCCGAGTGATCCTGGCTACAGCGAGAATCGTGTCGCTTCACATCGAGGCTCCTCCTCCGCGGTATCCACTACCGGCGAGGCACCTCTTTGGTCAGAACACCCTGCCAAATCCTCAGAATACCCTCCCAAACACCCAGAACACCCTACCCAATGTCGAGAATATCCAAGAGGACACCAACCTTCCAACTGGGTGACTCGCCCCTTCGCATGTTGTCCAAGAATCTTACACCCAACCACGGACTCTCCATTCGAGTTTGAGGTAGATCATCTGACTCTAAGCGGAGTAAGTTGGAGAAGCTTTTCAAGAAATCGCGGGGTGAAGGCCATCGGACATCGAAGATGGGTACACCGGCGTGGCGTAACATTGCAGAATGATTCAAGATGCCACAGTTGATCGTTTTGATGGGTCGAGGATCCTATGGTCCATTAGGCTATTTTCGGACATCCACGAGGCCAATAGGCCTAACCCGACCACAAAAGCTTTCCTGTTTGGCGAACATTGTCAGATGTGGCGGCCATTTAATACGTGAAGTTAGAAGATGGCGTGAAAAGAAATTTGGGATGAGATGGTGAGGCCTTCGTTGCACAATACTCGTACAATACCGGTCGAGATTACAACCCGTGATCTTGAAACGGAAGCGAGGAACCCAAGGAGTCCTTCTCGATTTTGTAACTAGATGGAGGGCAAAGGCATCGATGATGACCTTGAGGCCTCTGAGACAAAGATCAAATTCGGATGATTGTGCGCAATCTCAAACGAAACTCATCAGAAGATGATCGTACTCCCTTTCCCACCTTCTCGGTTACGAGATGTGGGTACAGATCGAGATCACGATGAAGCAAGGTTTGATCGACCAGGGGAGGGCGACCGAAGGACATTCAACCATAATAACAACGAGGCCAGTGGTATTTGCAAACACAAGACTTTGAGGTCGGTATGGTCACCACTCCCCTCCCCATCAAGGCCCATGGCCACACCCTTTTCCAGTACATCCGGGAGCAGTACCCAAGCCCCGAGATATAAGTCCAGAGGCCAAAGAACCTTCACTTCACTATACATGCCTTTGTCCAAGGCTCTTGGGGTTCTGATCAAAAAGGGGCATCTGAAACCCCTAGAGCCGAGGCCATTACCAAATCCACTCCCCTCTTCCCACAGGCCAAATCTTGTGCCTACCACTGACATGGCCATGATCTGAGACCAATGTTTCCGGCTGCGTCACGAGATTCAGGACCTCGTTGACAAAAATATTATTCTGCCTCCCGAAAGACCCAACGTCACAACCAACCCACTCCGCACATAACCAAGATCCACCACCCAAAAGTCAACCTCATCCAAAGCTGGGGTCGTGTCCTCGATCCTAGTATCTAAATTACTCCTCTCACCTACCCAAGCGGAGGTGATCCTTCTGGCACTTGACTTGTGCATGTTGGGCGCCTAGCAATCAACCCCACTGAGCCAAAAGTGGTGACCATCAAAGATGGAATGGGGCAGGTTTCAGAGGAAGGAAGAATTATTGAGTCTGGGATGGAACAGTCTGGGAATCTAGCTGGAAGAGCCTATGATCCGAGTGGATACATCCTACCAGTGGGCCAGTCGGAGTTGAGTGTGGGGCTACCAGAAAAAGCTTAACTGTGCATGATTCGGGGGGACAGACTTGAACAAGGGGCAGATGATCTGACAACAGTGGAAGAAGATTTTGCCAACCTCCAGTTCTTCAATGACCAGGAATTAGGGGATGTAACAATCAACTGGTTTGAATATGAGGAGTCGGCAGAAGTCATCGGATGGTTAGATGATCAGCCAGACGTTGTGGAATTTCAACCAGAACAAGGCGGCGAAACAAGGTGTCAATGATGGCCGGAAGGGCCGAGAGTCAGAATGAATTGCCGGAGAGCGCCGGTACAAAGAATTTCACTCGGGATCAAGATATTATGAAAACTGAACAACAAACCATACTAACGCGCGATGAGCAAGAGAAGAAGTCGAATTCTGAGAGAATCCGAAAAGCCAAGAACCATGAAGAGATTGAAAGTGCTGCGAGCAAAGCGAGGATATCTTTGTGAGCATATGGAATGAAAGTACCGAGAGTACAAACTTGCGAGAACGGATAGGTGTACATTGAGCGCTAGCGGGATGTGGTGGGAAAGGCGATGATTTATGTCTTGCCCACGGATGAAGATTAGGCGGTGCTCAACCAAATGACACTTGGTACCTCGATGAGGTGGACCACATGACTAGGAAGCGGCGATGCTTCAAGCCCCACATCTAGACCAACGAAACATCTGAAAAAGATAAAGAGGTTGAAAGCAGAGAGAAGCAAATTGAAGAAGAAGGCATCTTGAGGCAGTTAAAGAAGATACAAGAAGACATCTCCATCGGGGAATTTGCTTATGGCGTCAAGGTACATAGACGAGCCGTCCTATCTGCTATGGACAAAGCCAAACTCTCCATTGATACTACACGGAAGCGGTGGTTGAAATTTGGTTTTTCAGGAGGAAGTTCCGGCATTAACCTTTTCGGACAAAGAACTACCGCTGAGGCGTAAATCATAACAAACCCCTCTACATCTCCGTGGAATGTAGAGATAAGTGAATCTGGATGGTACTAGCGTCTGATTGCGCTATCAACGTCTGCCTTGACTAAACGACATATGCAATCGGGTTGAAACCCGCGGACTTCATACCAACCACTCAGGTGATCAAAGCTTACGATAATACCAGCAAGGAAGTGATTGGGACTGTCAAGGTTCAGACCCAGGTTGGTCCAGGACAACACAACATCGAATTTCATGTCTTGGACGTTCCCGCAACCTTCAACTTGCTCTTGGGGCGGCCGTGGTTGCACCAAGTAAAGGCAGTCTCTTCCACTCTACACCAGATGTTGAAATACCCTCACGGGAAGGGGGTTGCAATTGTTTTCGAAAGCTCATCCATCAATCCGCCGTCGGAAGTGTCTACACCAGTTTTGGAAATCGAGCATGGAGAAGCTACAACATATCAGGGTTCACCTTGGCAGAGGCCCGGGTAGTGCAGAATATTATGGCTGTGAATGAAGGTGTGTACGTCAGTGCTCAATCCGTCTACCTCATGAACAAGCTACAACATATCCCCAGGATGGGATTAGGAAGGAAGCGGCGGAAAATTATTGCGTTGGCGAAGTGCCACACAACCCGCATACCTTTGAATTTGGGTTATCGCCCACCAAAGAAATTTGGGTGAGAAAGGAAAAAATGGCGGTAAAGCGAGGCGAAGCAATTTGGGAAGCCTTTTAAATTAATGCAGGCCCATCCAGGTACCGAGCGGATGCTTTGTCCGGGAGGAGAAGACATTCCATTTTGCGGCTTCGAGCCATGGTTAAGCGCAGAGAAAAGCGTGCAGGTTTGAAATCTTCTTCGACACGCAACTATCGGGGATAGCGTTGCCCGAGCGAGCAGACCCAGCCAAGGTTGAACAGTGCAAGGCAGTGGATCCTGAGGGCATAGAACTTGAAATGGGGGTAGCACTGGCATGTCTCCTCTCTGATCCTCCGATCGACCAAGAGTGCTTGGTGGATAACTTTGTGGTTTCCATGATTGGGGATGGAACGGCTGTGGGCCTACCAGCAGCTATCTTGGATGCATCAATCGCACCCTCTCTCACTTGGCAGTATGAGGAGGGATTTTTGTCGGCGACCGGGTCGGTAGTGGCCTAATATGATTCCACCGAGTCTGTGAGTCGAATCGAGTTCGGCTCGTGAGTCTGAGTCTGGTACTCTGAGGGAAGTTAACGGATGCCTGATCTGTCTAGGTCATCTTTTTCCTTTTCATTTGAGTCTGTTGTAAATGAATTGGACGATTTGGATGAACTTAATGAGAATGAGGTGAATGTGGTTTCGGAGTATTTTTCTGTGCCCTTGATTTATTGTATTAATTCAGACTTTCAAAACTTTGATGAAAACGACGAGGACGAAGTTCCTCGGTTTCTAGCGTTTAATTGAACAAGAGCAAGAGATTTGTTAAACCGTTAATGGGCCGAAATCATTACAGTGAACATTAGTCTTGAGGAGGACCCGCGGTAGTCGGATCAGGTCCACGTTGTCTTTGGAGGAGCGGCGCTTAGTCGCTTTATTAAAAGATTTCAAAATATTTTCGCATGGTCCTCTGAAGACATGCAGAATCGATCTGAGATTGTATAGCATCGGATCCCCCTTGACCCGAGGCCCGACATCAGCGAAACTTCGAAGGATCCACCCAGTTGGGCTCTTAAGATTAAGGAAGAGGTCACCAAGCAAATCGTGGCTTCTATTTGGTATCTAAATATCCGACTTGGTTGGCCAATATTGTTCGGTCTTAGAAGAAAGATGGCGGGATCCGGGTGTGTGTAGACTTGAGGATTTGAGCGAGCTAGTCAGAAGGGCGACTTTCCCTACCGCACATCGACGAGTTGGTAGACTTCACTGAAGGCATGCATTGCTCTCATTCATGGATGGCTTCTCGGGATACAACGGATAGTGATGGCACGGAAGATAGGAAAAAGCGCATTCACCACCCGTAGAAGACATATCTACGGGTAATGCCGTTTGGGTTGAAGAATTTGGAGCTACTTATCAGCAGACGCGACCACAATACTACATGATATGATCCACAAAGACGCTGAAGTGTATATGGACGACATGATTGTCAAGTCCAAGGAAAGAGAGGGCCACTACACCGCCTTGCATAAGTTTTTCCAAAGGATCAGGGAATTCGGTTCTTGGCTAAACCCTCGAAATGTACATTTGGTGTTCTGGGGGAAAAATCTTTGGGGTTTACGATTACACAAAGAGGCATCGAGGTCGATCCTTCCAAAACCAAGGCCATCTTAGAAATGCCACCACCAAGGACTGAAAAGGAGGTACGAGGCTTTCTGGGTAAAGTGCAATTCATAAGACGGTTTATTTCAAAATTGACCTTGACTTGTGAACCACTTTTTGGCCTCCTCAAGAAAGGAAATAAGTTCCAATGGGACGGCCGATGTCAAGCTGTATTTGAACAGATCAAAGAATATCTCTGAGAACCGCCCGTTTATCGCCACGAGCCGGAAAACCGTTGATTTTGTATCTGTCGCTGCTGAAACTACAATGGGCTGCATGCTTGCGCAAGAATCGAGAAGATAAGGTGGAAAGCCATCTACTATTTGAGCAAAAGATCTTTGGAGTATGAAACCCGATATACACATTTGGAAAAAGGCGTGCTTAGCTCTGGTATGGGCTACCAGGAAGCTGCGGCACTACTTGATAGCTCACTCTGTAATGTTGGTTTCACGACTGGATCCCATCAAATATCTCTTTGAGAAACCAGTGCTTACGGGTAGGCTAGCTCGTTGGTTCTTTGTTGCTCTCGAATTTGATCTTACGTCGTATACGCAAGTCGATGAAAGGAAGCGATGGCAAAGTTCCTTGCCGACCACTTTCGGTTGAGGATGAAGCGATTGTACTGTTCCCGGATGAATCAATTACGCATATCGACGATGAAACTTGGGCGATGTACTTTGTGGGCGTCAAATCAACATGGATATGGGATAGGAGTGTTCTTGATAGCACCGACAATTCCGTATGCCTCTAGCCTTCAAACTCCGATTCAAAGTCTCGAACAATGAAGCGAGAATCTGAGGCGTGTATCATTTGGTCTAAGCGACCCTAGAACTAGGGGCAAGACGGTTGGACGTCATTGGGGATTGAACCTTGTTGTGTCTCAAGCTAAAGGAGGCGGAAAGTGAATGAGGAAAAGATGATGATGTATCACCAAACCTTGGATTTCTTGATTCCTCGGTTTGAGAAGCTAAGTTTTACTCATCTACTAAGAGAGAACAACAGTTCATGATTCTTTAGCAACTCTATCTTCTATGATAGACATCCTATGGAGTCGAATGTGTCCAGTCATCATCGACCCGAAATTTGCACCCTATGAGTCGATTGCGACCATAGATGAAGTTAGGACGAACACCCGGTATTACGACATCTGGAACTTCTTAGAAAAAACATACCCGAGGGTAAATGCCAAAGACAAAAAGGGCAATCAGAGAATGGCGATTCAGTTCATCATCTGAGGGTAAATCGTATAAGCGGGGTCATCTGGGAATGCATAAACTATGCGTTGATCCGAAGAGTCAAAGCGTCGATGGAAGCCATCCACGGGAGAATGTGGTGCACATGAATGGGGTAATGTTGTACGGAAGATTCTCGGACAAGGTTATTCTTGGTCCACCATGGAGGAGGATTGTATTAGTTTCGTCGGCGATGTCACAAATGTCGATTCATGCAAATCGCATGAACATCCGCCGTCAAGCTATACAACATGACCGCCATGGCGTTTTACATGCAGGGAATTGATGTAATCGAGTATCCACGCCAAAGGGTCGAATGGGCATGAGTTCATCTTGGTAGCGATAGATTATTTCACAAAGTGGGTCGAGGCCCAATCTTATGCGGTGTTGAAGGCTTCACATGTAGCAAAATTCATCAGAAATAACATCATCTGTCGCTACGGGGTCCCAAATGAAATCGTTTCAGACAATGGTTCCCACTTCAAGAAGGAGGTGATTGATTTGTTGGACAAATACAATGTGGCTTTTCATAAGTCATCTACCTACCGGCCGCAAACTAATGGAGCAGTTGAGGCGCCAACAAGAATATCAAGCGCATACTACAGAAGATGTTAGAAACCTACCGGGACTGGCCAGATAAGCTGCCGTTTCCTCTATGGGGCTACAGGACTTCAATCAGAACTTCTACTAGGACGACTCCGTACTCATTGGTTTATGGGATGGAGGCCGTTCTACCTATTGAGATTGAGGTCCCGTCATTACGAGTATTGGCAGAGTGCCAGATAGCCGAAGCGGATTGGCAACAAAGCAGATTTGAGGAACTCATGCTTTTCGATGAAAGAAGGCTGAAGGCACTGTACCACGTCCAAAGTTATCAACGCAGAATCACCCGGGCTTTTAACAAGAAGGTTAAGTCCAGGAATTTGAAAGAAGGAGATTTGGTACTCAAAGACAACCGAGCTCCCATCCACGACCCAAGGGGCAAGTTCAGACCCAATTGGACTGGTCCTTACATTATCAAGTCAATGCAGTGGTGGTACGTGGTTACGATGGATTTAGATGGCTTAGAGTTTTCCCAATCGATCAATATGGACAAGTTGAATAAATACTACCTCGAGAGGCTCGCTAAATTTGAAAACCGAGCAGGCGACCTAGGCAAAACTCAGAGCATAGAAAATTTGAAAATTATAAAAACTGAGCTCGCAAGGTTGAAAACCCGCAAAGGGTGGCCTTGGCAAAAGTTAGAGCGCAAAAGGAGAATAAAAATACCCGAGCGAACCTGAGCCTGAACTACGTAAGGATTGATTCCCATCTTTGGGATACGTAGGCAGCTTCATCCTGAAGTTCAGCCACAATCTTTTCCTCGATCAACTTTGTCCATTTGATCATCTCAGTCATCTCTATTCATCAGCATTTATCGTGATCTCCGGTGCAGTGCTATTCAAACTAAGGGCAACTTTCCGTTGCGATGAAGTGCCGCGGTACCATTCCGACTAGGGGCAACTTTCCAGTTGCTAGGATCCGGGGTTGTGCATCTCAGTGACAGATCTCAGGCGTGTCCAGTTCTGATCCACATCGAAAATAGTTTTGAAAAGTTTTAATAAAAGTTGACTTTGCTCAAAATTAATCTTTTCACAACTAAGACCATTTTTGGACCAAAGCGGAGAATTTTCAGTACCACAACCTTCAATTTCATTGATTTCAAAACAGAGTTCTCTTGCTCTTGTATACAATTGAAGTTGCTTTTTATTACATTCATAAAGAAAACTTGAAAGTACTAGTAAAGCAATAAATCCGGGGCATAGTCAAGTCAAGTGTCCCTGCACCCCCTGCCAGAGCTAGTTGAAGCCTCTGATGCCAACCTAGGACCAACCTGTGCTTCCTCATTGAGCCAATCCCAGCACTCGTCAGATAAGGTGCAAGCAGCGAGGCGGGGCAGAGCTCTCTAGTCCTCCAGGCCGTAGTATGTCGGGCAAGGTGTGCACCTCAGACCGGGAAAGTGACCGGGTATTCAACCCCCTCCGGAGGGCAAGTCTGATCATGACCAAATTGGCACAGAATACGGAATGGGAAATAGAATACACAATGGGTCAAGCCAATCAACCGGATCCCAGTATCCTGGAACATGCTATAGCTCATCGCCGGAAGGTTAAGCCAAGGATAGCGCCAAGCAATGCGTTCAGCTGACAAGTTGCACATCCATTCAAAACACCATCCCTCATCAAGGGCGTCGACCAGGCGTTGTCGAAAGAAGTAGCCGCGGGCTAAGTAAGCAGGGCAAGAGTCCACAACTTGCAATTTATCCATCAACCATATCTGGGGAGGGATGAAAAATGAGAGAATAAAGAATAGAGAGATGTGCGATGAGAGAAAAGTAAGATGAGGGTTTTGTGAGAAAAACCGAGCCTGAGGGCCGAGTGATGTGAGCAAATACATATGTGAGCTTGGGTGGGAAACATTACCTGCAGCAGTAGTGGACTCCCCGTAAACCTGGTTGTCTCTCGGCGGTAGAAGGCATCGAAACCTAGCAGTGTCTCGGCCAATGTCATGGCGATACAGCTCTTTCCTTCCCTCAAGCCTTGAACGACTTCAATCAAATGGATGCTAGCTCCTCCGGAGCCCGAGACAAACAGAAAATGAGATAGCATGCACAAGCAGAGGGCATGTTGTCAGAAACCTTGCCAATGATGGTCACTGCGGTCACCGGCATCAGAGAATCGGTAAATCAGGCTCGGGATATCCAACATCCCGTTACAGGTCAGAGATCGAGCATCATGCGCGTTGAGACCGCACATCCGCCCTAAAGCTTGGGCGTGGCCCAAACGAGACTGAGGCAAGATCTCTTCTGAGCGTTCAGACTCCTTCAAGAGTTGAAAATCTTGGAAAGTGGGACATACCTCTTGCCCTCCGAAGCTGAAGACATGCGTCACTAGGTTCCAAAACCTCGCCGCGGCATGAAGGAAAGGCAGATGCAGTGGAGTCCGGCCCAACGTGAATAGTGCATTCGAGCCGAAACCCCGGAAGTTCAACTTTGCCAAGCCATCTAAAGAAGAGATCCAAGATGTGAGATTTTCTACGAGAAATGCCTCCATTTTTGTGCAAAGCAGTGATGAAATGAATGAGTTCCAAAGTTGGAGCTTTATAGGGGGGTAAAACACTATTCGAGGACACGTGTCACAATTCTAGGAGTTGCAGGGAAGGTGGCCGGCCGGCCATCTATTCTAGCAGGCCGGCCATCTTTGTTTCAAAAATTGGCCGACCGGCCACCCTTCAGTCTCCAGATGCAAAATGTGGCCGGCCATGCATTGGTCTTGTTTTTCCCTCCGGAAGGAAGTTTGAGGCATTTCTATGCATCGGGGATGTTGAAGGCCTCCATTTCTCTCAGTTTCGGATGCGTTCCATCATCCAGATCGTCCGTCCGAAGTACACTTTGTTGTATTTTGCTTATCGAGTTGTTGCTTTGTTTATCGAGTTGTAAGTTTTGTCGAGCTGTCGCATTTTGTGTTTTGAGTTGTTACTTTTTGGTTACGCAATTTTGTTAAAGTCTTGTTTATCGAGTCATTAACATTGTTGTATTTTGCTTATCGAGTTGTAAACTTGCTAAGATTCTGTTATTTCTTAGTCAGTTGAGTTGTTTGATTTGTTGCGTCGGTTCATTACCTGACCCGGTAAATACACAAGGCACATTTCCATTCAATTCCATCTTTGTGCAAAATGATGCGATGCGATGCTAAGAATTTCAAATACAACATCTTTTCAAAAGTTGTTTCATCCCATCATGTTTTACAACAAAATAAAGGTACAAGTTTTACAGAAAATAAAACTGCCTAACAATATGCAAAGTGCTACAAACTACTAGCAAAAAGTAAAATAAAGCAGGAAATAGCATCAATATCCTCGGGAGCGGGAATGAGGAGGCCCCCTCATCCTCTTCTGCGGGACAACCTCTGCACCATCATCACCATCCGGGTCGGAGCTGTCATCCTCAAGATCCCCCTCAGCCTCGTCTCCACTCCCGGAACCAAGGCCGGAGCCCCCCTCCTCAGCAGAGGTCTCTGACTCACGATCTGCGACCTCCTCCTCCTCCTCCTCATCAGGCTCTGCCTCTATAACATGTGCCCTACGTCTGCGAGACGACCCCGCTCCTCGAGCTCCCCGGTAAGGCCTAGATGGCCCTGCTCCCTGAGAAGGCCTGGATGGCCCAGCTCCTCGAAAGGGCCCAGATGGCCCAGCACCTCGACCTCTCTGAGAAGGCTTGGGTGGCTCGGCCCGCGGCGGTGCATATACAGGAGGCATCTGAAAGTGAAGAGTTCAATACATCAGTTCAAATATGAAAAGCAGATGCAAGTACAATATGCGAGTGGGGTGTGTGCCAGATGTGCTCTACACAGCCTATCAATACAGCAGAATGTTCAAAACCAGCATGTCATCAGAAATATGCTAAATACAGGAAAGATGGACAGTACCTGCACGCCCATAATGGCCAACTGTGCCTCCCTCCGTAGGATCATGCCCTCGAATGTGGCCAGCATCCCGAGCATCTCATCCATGTACTCAACTGGAGGCTACAGATACAAAGGCAAAACTATCAGTAAAGGAATGAATGTCCAAATATCTGACTGATAAATCAAAGCTGTAAAACATACCGGGGGTGAATCAGGATCTCTGACATATCTGTGGTCAGGAAGAGGAGGCTCCAGTGAGACCTGGTAAGAAGTCCCAAATCGCCAACTCGCCAACTCGGTCAGCATGTCTGGCCACCCAGGATGATGAAGAGTTGGAGGGATCGGGGGAATCGACCCACCCCCACCTCGAGGCGTACCAACCCTGCTGGAGGAGGGGATATCCGTAGCACAAGCCCAACTCGAAGATGGTACATCAGCAGGCCTCAGTGGCGGAGCACGCACTCCCGTCAAGGGAGGCATCAGATATGTGTGACAATAAGTGGCGTAGTCCCCGTCCGTAAGATGCAGCAAAGCATCGGTGCCCTGTATAGCACTAACGACCTCCTGGGTAGAGAGTCTATCGGTAGTCCGCATAGTGACTGGAGGTGCAGCAGGAGGGTCCTGAGAATTGTACCCCCACACCTGACGCAGAAAACGTTCCCACAGGAACCATGCTCTTCCAACCGGTCCTTCAAGCAGGAACCTGTACTGGGAGTTACCCGCTCCTCCGGGATACTGAAATCGGAGACCATCGCCCAAGACCGTCCAGGGCTGCCACGTAATCTGCGAATAACCAATGCATAAATCAATTAGAAATCGGGAATATACAGGGCAAATCAAAGATGAAAACGGAAGAGAACTGAGAGTTCTGAAATACCTCTGTCGTCCGAACAGTGCCAAAATACTGTTGTAGATAGAAGAGAGTCTCTCGAGGTCTCGGTCGGTGCTGGACCTCGAATACCAATGAAAACGGGGTCATAAGGGGCCCTGCCACCTCCATCTCTGGGGCTAACGTCGAAAAATATATGTAGACCCATAGCTGAGAAAAGCAGTGCGGAATGTAAATATAAAGTGCTGAGGGCAAAATACAGAATGTAAAGTGCGCCGTGTGTGCAATGAACAAGTAATGAGGAGCAGAAATGTAAATCAAGAGGACAGAGCGTACCTCCCAGGCTCTCCAATAGCCGCCGAGTAAGTCTCCCCGCCCGCGAAAGGCCTCGCTCATATAGCAATAGAGGGTAGCAGTGGCGCCACCCGGTCGTCTTGGACCGACTGTGATAGGTCCACTAGGGCACTCAAAAGATACAACCCGACAGTGTTCCCCCTATCAGCAAATAGAGTGGTGCCAAAAAGGAACATAAGGAAACTGCAGGTGTACTGCTCAACCTCCTCAGGAGACTCGGGCTCCATCTCGGCCTCCAGCGGAAGAGAACAGGTGTCGGACTCTCCGAAGCTCATCCTGGTGCGGGCCCCCAACAGATGTACCCAAGCGGCCTCCCATTCACCCATATCCTCGTCATAAGGAATGGGCCAACCTCCTATGTCTAGGCCGGTAAGTACAGCAAAGTCTAGCGGGGTCATGGTCAAATCCCCGGTGGCGGAAAAATGGAAGGAATTGGTGGTGTCCCACCATCTCTCCACCAAAACGGCTAACAGTGTCCTACTGGCAAGACAATGTGATAACCCTACGCAGAAGGCCCCGATCCCTGCTAAATCGACTAAATCCCGGACAGCCTCCGAAAGCTCAGTGTACCACTCTCTCGCAGCAGTGGAGCCATATCCTCGCACGGTACGAGAGCCAACCTGCATTCAAAATGAATGCATGTATCAAAATCAAATGAATGAGCCGTGTGCAAATCAAATGAAAGAGCCGTGTGCAAATCAAATGAACAAGCTGTGTGCAAACAGAATGAACAAGCTGTGTGCAAACAGAATGAACAAGCCGAGTGCAAATGAAATGAATGAGCCATGTGCAAACGCAAGTAAATGAACTGTGTGTTGAGAAAATCTTAATCAATGGGCTGCGTGTTCATATCAGTGCTCTGGGCTGTGTGTTCAGAAAATCAGTGGTCTGGACTGTGTGTTCAGAAAATCAGTGGTCTGGGTTGTGTGTTCAGAAAATCAGTGGTCTGGATTGTGTGTTCAGAAAATCAAAATATGGGCTGTGTGTTCATATCAGTGGTCTGGAGTGTGTGTTCAGAAAATCAGAGTTTGGGACTGCGTGTTCTACTCTCAATCAGTGTGGGCTGTGTGTTCACCATCAACTTGGACTGTGTGTTCAAAAAATCAGAGTTTGGGACTGCGTGTTCTACTCTCAATCGATTAAACGTGTGTTCACCATCAACTTGGATTGTGTGTTCAGAAAATCAGAGTTTGGGACTGCGTGTTCCACTCTCAATCAGTGTGGGCTGTGTGTTCACCATCAACTTGGACTGTGTGTTCAGAAAATCAGAGTTTGGGACTGCGTGTTCTACTCTCAATCGATTGTGGTGTGTGTTCACCATCAACTTGGGTGTGTTGAAAATCGAGTTTGGATGCGTGTTCTACTCTCAATCAGTGTGGGCTGTGTGTTCACTATCAACTAGAACTGTGTGTTCAGAAAATCAGAGTTTGGGATTGTGTGTTCTACTCTTAGTCAGTGTGTGCTGTGTGTTCACCTTCAAATTCGGGCTGTGTGTTCGACAAATTAGTGTTTGAACCGTGTGTTCAATTCTTAACTAATGTGTACCGTGTGTTCACAATCAATCGATGAGCCTAGTGTTCAGAAATTCAAGTGTTTAAACCACATGTTTAGGATGCAAGCAAAGTACTATGTTATAAGCTAAACTGTCCGTTCAAGCATGGCAAAGGTATGGAGTGCACGAAAAATACAAAAAACGAACTAAAATACCTCTCGTGCCTCGTAAAAAAGGTGATGCTCCGGCTCTCGTAGAAGTAGATCTCCGGGTGCCCGATCATTGAAGTCAGTAAAATGACGAAAAATGGCCCGCGGAAGAATGTGCACCGACGGGGCGTATCTCTCGGGGATAAAGGATCGGACCCTCGGGGGCAGCGTCATGATATCAAAATCATCCCCGGCACCTGGAGGACCTCCACCATGAGGGAAATTACCCGCCATTTCAAAAAATCTGCAAAAGGAGCAAAAATGAGCCAAAATTGGAAAAAGTCAACTCTCGGGAAATGGAAAAGTCAACAAAAGTTAACTCCTAGGAAAATCTTCCAAATATTGAGACAAACTTACCTCAAGTGGTGAAAATGAGAAAAGAAGCCCCGAAATCAAAATTTAATCGGTCCAAAGTGCTTAAAATCGAATGTTTTTGCGAAAATAACTTGTGTGGGAGGCTGAAAAACGCTTATAAAGTACAGATTTGAAGGAAAAAATGGTTTGGGAGGCAAGAGGGGAAGTTTTCGCAGCTGTGGGTGTGAGCTCGAAGTGAATGGATGAGGGAATGTAAAGAAAATGAGGCGAAAAGACCAAAGCGCTTGTTTTGGGCGGTGGTGACGGCCACCTTTTCTGGCTGGCCGGCCATTTGCTTTTTGTAAACTGGCCGGTGGCCTCCCCTTAGGCAACCAACTAGCCGGCCATGTCCCCCACATGCTCACCTAGCTCTCTGCCAATTTTGAGGAAGATTGGAGTTCCCGGGACCTGAAAAAGTTCAAGAAAAGTGCACTTTCTGGCGCAAAATTGCTCCACCGGAACTTCAGCTGCAATTTCTGACGTGTGTCTCATTATTACTCATCAAAATCATAGTGTATCCTTTTTGAGCATGTTGTAACCTCTCCGGGAGGTGAACTAGAGGCCGCAGTCGAGTCGTCTCCGCCGAAATGCGCGTTTCCTTGCTCATTGTTTCGCAACAAACGGGCGCCCTGATTTATGCTCATTTTGCATTGTTGTGCACATAACTTGCATTCTCATCAGCATTTTGCATTGTCATGCATGTTTTCTTGGTGTACCATACCTCTGTGCTCGAGCATGCGTTGTCACGCACGTTCCTTTCTCGTACTGCGATGCATTCACTCGCCGACACTGCGTGTGTCAAACTTTCAGAATCACAGGAATCACATTGAATATATGTTGTTAGCATATTGTGCTTGTTGAATTTCTCTCTTTTGCAAGCACGATATTCTATGTACGGTTCATTTGAGGCTGGTGCGACCAGACGAATCGCGCAGGTATCGTATCTTCTCCGTGTGACACGCGACGAGAATTGAATAATTCTCCACATTCCTAACTGCATGAAATGTAGTTGTTGCTTTGCATTCTTGCTTAAAACTGTTGCATCTATTTGCGAATACTTGCTTCATTACAGCTTGCTGCACTTGCATGATCATTAAGTTACATCTGGCTCCGTGCATATCCCTTTGCATTTTGCCCTCCGCCTGCGGGCACATATCTCTGTGCATCTTGTATGATTGTCTAAGTCTTCGGCCTTGTCAAAAATGGGTCGTCTCTAGGCTTTGACATTCACTCTCGTCACTTGTGACTTCCGAGTTCTGTCAAAGAGGGGCAACTGTAGACACCCCATTTTTGACCGACCTTAAGACTCAGACGTCACCGATTGAGCGCTCGATGATGTTGCATATTGTGCTCGTTCAGAAGTCTCAGAGTCGCGGCTGTGAGCCCTACCTCCGGACTTCCGAACCCTCTTCTGTACCTTGTCTCGGCTTGCGAACCAGACTCGATTTTCTCTGTTTCTCTTCCAGAAGGGAGGGAGAGGTCCCGTAGACCATCTCTCAGTGGCCGTGGGCTACATTTCGTGGCCGTAGGCCATTTTGCCCATTTCGGAGCCCAGTTCCCGGTTTTCGGAGCCGTCAGGCCATGTGCCTCGGTTCGGGACCGTCTAACCATCTCTGATTTCTCCGGTTTTTGGCATACATCTTATTTACCCCCTTTTGAGGGACACTGAGGTCTGAGAGACCCACTTCGTGGCCAGATGCCACTTTCGGTGCTTAATAGCCTATTTTCGGGACCCCAAACTGCGTGTTTTGGCCCCTGAGCATTCGTTTTGCATCGGTTTCCGTTCATTTTTGGCAGGTACCTCTGTTTTATCACCAGGAAGGTCACTGAAGGGTGGGAGGCCAGCAATTGTCTCAGCAACCAGTTATGCTCCTCCGGCGCCCTCCGACGCCCGTTTTTCTCACTTCCGAGCCAATGTTGACCACCCTATGAGCATTTTCTTCAAGCCCAAACCACATATTTGTGTTGTACACACATGGGAGGACCCTAATATCACATGGCCGGCCAGTAACTCAACTTGAACCTTTTGAACCCCTCCTAAAAGTGGCCTATTCTCCTTCCTGTTTTAGAGTTGCCAATTTTGAACCACGGGGTTGTGTTGAGGAGACCTGGGAGGACACCAATATCTGGTGGCCGGCCATAAATTGTTTTGGACTATTTTGCCCCTTGGCAGGCTGGCTATAGGGGGTGGCCGGTCGGCCACCTGCAACAAAAATAGCAGGCCGGCCATGATCCTTGGGATGTGTGCATTGCAGCTGTATAACTTTTTCTCCCAAAATATCTGATTTCGGGGAACTTTTTGTAGAGAAGGGAACTTAATCCCATAGCCCTACACACTTTCCCTCCATTCCCCCTCCATCCTTGCATACATACAGCAGCTCCCTCTCTATCTCAAGGGTTGGAAAACTTGCTTTGAGCATACACATACATATCTCTCCATTTCTCTCTCATTTTCTCAAGTTTTGGCTCCACTTCTTCACTACTACCAAGCATCACCACCACCACTCCATTTCCAGCAGCTTGGGGAGCTTTCCAGCAGCTAGGAAGCAACATTCCTTGGTCCAAAAGGGAGCAAAAGTGTGGTCTTCAAGGGTAAGTTCACCTTTCCCTCTTTTGTAGCACATTTTTGCAACATTCTTCTAACCTATTTTCTTGCTGTTTTGGGCTCTGACCCTAACTGAAAGGGTCATTTTTTTGAGCCATTATTCATGTTTTTTTAAGGGCTCAACCCTGTTTGAGCCCCCCATTTTGTACTTGCTTCAATACCCCCTTGTATGCCATTATTTTTCATGGTATTTCTAGTCTATGTGTGATCTGTTTTTGAGCATGATATAAACTGTGAGTTGGCTTATTTTGAGTCCCTCTACAACATTGTAGAAGGGCTAAACATTGTTGGGGGCCTCCATGTAGCACTTACCATTATACCCCTCTTTGGCCCCCATTTTTGCATGCTTTTTTAGGCTTATCTAGCTTCTATTTTCTGCCATGATTAGAACTAAAAATGGCCATATTTTGACCTTCTTGGCATGTCTCATTAAGGGTCTTTTGCTTTTTGGTGAATTCTTTGTGTACCTCATGTTATAGCCTCTTGTTGGCCTATTTCTTGCATTGCATTTTGAGCATGTTTGCATACTGATTTGAGGCTTGTCATCCACTGTAAGTGTTCATATTTTTAGTCCCTCTTCAGTGTTGTAGAAGGGTTTTTTTCCATTTGGGCTTTTCATCTGCCACTTGCTTCATAGCCTCCCTTGCGGAGCTATTTTTGTATGCCATTTTAGCCCTTCTTGTGATTGCTGTTTGGCCATGTTTTGTACTGTAAAAATGTGATTTTTGGGGCTTCCTTGCTTCTTCTTTTTCATTTCATGTATCAATTATGCATATATTGTATAGCTGTAAGCCATTTCGTGCACTTATCTTCGCATTTCGGGATCATTTCATACATCGGGTATTATTTCGCCTCATTTCGGGGCTGTTTTACCCCTCATTTTGCCACTGATTTTTGCATGTTTGCATATCATATTCCATGTCTTTGCCATGTCTCATTAGAGTGGCATTTCGGTGCCTGAGGGTCCGTTCTCGGTTTGCATGCCTGCGGGCACGCACTACGAGGTGTCTTGTTTTCGTCTAATGGCCTCCTATGTGAGTGTGGCTAAGGCTCTCTCTTATTGGTGTAAGCCCATTATTGCATTGCGTATGCCATTCCATCCATAGCATTGTGTATGCTTGGTTATGTATTACCTCGTTTAGCGTGTATGCCATTCCATAGCATTGTGTATGTTAGGATTGTATGTTAGTTGCATTTCATGCATGTCATGCACATTGCATCGTGTTCGGGATAGGAGTTAGCCCGGGCACGGGAAACGAGGCACGTTTCGTACTCCGAGTGACGGAACGGGTCTCAATTCCCAAGTCACCGACACTCCGGATTATCCATGATGGAGTTAGGTTTTGTTGTAGCATTCATATGCATTCATCCTATATTGAATTGTGCAATTCGGCTCCTCGACCATCATGCATCGATATGCGTGATTGGTGGCACGAGGATCGAGGCATGCATATATTTGTGAAATACATTGCTATGCCCCTTTCCTGCTCTCTGTTGCAGCAAAATGAAGAATCAGCAACTTTTCGGAGTCTGGCACGCATTTCAAGGAACATTGCAAACAGAGGCTAATTGGGGCATCACAGTGGATTTCCACGCAGGGTAGCCCAAACATGCAGCATTTATCAGAATCAAGGCGGTCCCTGGCTTGCATGCCAGTTTTTTTTTTTTTTAGTTAATTTGTTAATTAATTAGGGATTTGTATATTATTTGGACTATATATTTTGGACTATATTATTCTTTCATTTGGGACTGTATTATTTATTCGGACCCTCTGCGCGAGGGCATAATTGTAATAAGTGTGGGTGAGTGTGATGTATGTCTTCCAACCCCACGTCTTTCTTCCCTTTTATTTACCTACTTACGATGGTTAGATATAGGGCATGTTTCAATTAGCATACAGTATGACAGCATGTTTGCATCATTCATCTGTTTTGCATGCACCGGGCTCAGCGCATCATACAAGCTGCATTTGTATTTCAATTCCAAATTGAATACGTGTTAGTTGTAGCATTTCATATGCCATGTTTAGAATAGCCGAGCCTGGTATAGTTGCATATTTGCATGTGTTGCATTAGGCAATTCTGTGTATCTAGGACCATGCATGGATTTCTAATGAGCTTCTGTTTTGGCTTGGAGTACTCGGTGAGTTTTATGCTTTAGCATCCTTGCATGCGTGTGAGTGTTGCCATGAATAGCATGCTTACCATGAGACTATGTGCTTATGTGATATAACTGCCTTGAATGCCTGTGGGTGGAGGTTGAGTTACTTGGATTGGAACAATTCATCAAATGTTTGTTTTAAGCCCACTAGACAGTGGCAAAATCATGTTTTTCTAAGCCCACCCGAGGGTGGCAAATCCACGTCTTAGCCTACCTGCAGGTAGCACCACCAAACCATTTTTTCAAACAAACAAACATGAAATATTTTGTTCCAATTCAGGCGACTCAGTCTATACTTGTATGCTGTGCGCATCACATAGTAACCTAGGCTAATAACCGGAATAAGAACTCACAATGTTTTCAAAAACAGATATCATGCTTAGTAGAGGCCGGTCTTTGACCGGCGAGAAGTGCTCGCAGTGACCTTCCCCAATCATACCCAAGTTCTCGAGCCGAGGCAACTTTGGTGATGACGGACACGTGGCCTTTGGCACCGAGTCAAGGTTTCCTAAATTTCCCATTTAAAAAACATTTAGGTGGCGACTCTGTATCTGGCGAAGCAGTCCATGTTTGGCACTTCTTTCAAAAAAATCTGTTTTGAAAACGATTTGTCGGATTTGGACTCTTTGGTTCAAGATTAAGAACTATGACATTTTAGTCCTTCGAACTGTAGTGACCCAATATCGAACCAGAACGGGGGGGACTCGCACTCCCTTTCCCTGGGATGCGTTCGGGGACGTCTACAGAAGCCTGCAAAAGTATTAGATGCATCAGTATTCTACGAAATATTAAATAAGCTGAAATGAAATGATAATGCAAGATGCAAGACGAAGTAGTACATACCGGAGGTAAGTCGTAGAACCCGACTAACTCGTGATCAGCCGGAGGGGGAGCAATGGGAATCTGGTAAGTCGCCCCATCCTGTCCCCGGCATGTCATCGAAGTAGGGAGCATTAGCCAACTAGCCCCCCGTACCCTCCGAGCTCCACCCCTGCCACGGACTCGACCTGTCCTCAATGTCCCTGCTCCTGCTCCCACTCCGGCCGCTGGCACCGCTGGCCTCTCTCTCTCAGCTAGATGGCCACCACTCAGAGGCCGCATGATGAAGGTTCAAACGTACTCCGAGTAGTCGCCCTCGCCCCTGAAACCATCTGCCTCCCAGCCGATCGTATAGTCAGTCATCTGCTCGGGAGTGAATCTCTCTGTCTCCCTCATGTGCTCGGGAGGGTGAATCGGGACTATCTGCTCCGGTAAACCTAGGGTCTGGCATAGGAAACGCTCACCCAAGTACCAAGCCCGACAAACCGGGCCCTCTAGCAAAATCCGGAAATGCGAGGTCTCCTCAGCACCAGCAAATCGATCCCAAATCACAGCTGGCAATGGAGCCCAAGGCTGCCAGGTGATCTGAAAATAAAATACAGATTGTTATCTACTGTTATTGAAAACACAGTGTAAAGCGAAGCTTAAATGAACTGCAAAGTTGAACATACCTCTACGGGGGCGATGGTGTCGAAGTAGCGGTGGAAAAAAATAAACGTCTCCCGTGGTCTCCGTACACACCTCCCGTCAAAGCGGCGCGAGAACGGGACGACGAGAGGGGTCTCCACGTCTGGCACAGGCGCAAGTCTCGGAAAGTAGGCGTAGACCCACAACTACAGAGCAAATACCAGTATGCTTATCAGATAAAGCAGAATATAGAATAAAGCAGAAATAGCAGGACCGTGTATTGTGCAGTATACAGTCAGCGTGTATTGTGTAGAGTGTCTGATGTGGCGATTATGACGGTCGATGTAAAACAGTATGTGTGTGTGTGTGATGCGATATCACGGTGAAGTAGACCACAGTGTGTGCAGTGTACAGAGTATAGAAAATGTAAAGCAAAAATGAAAAGTAGAGAAGAAAATGTACCTCCCAAGCTCACTAGTAGCCCCCGAGCAGCTGACCGCTGCAATGGGAGGCTGAGCTCATGTATCCGTACAGAGTGGCCAAGGCAGCGTCACCCCAGTCATAGTGCAAGATCCGGGTGACGTCCACGAGAGCGCTGAGCAGGCAGAGAGGCACGGTGTTCGCCTGGTCGGCGAAAATGGTCATCCCCAGCAGAAACATGAGGAAGCCGCGCGCATATCGCTCCACCGCCTCCTGAGTCATCGGAGCCTCCTCGACTAAGGCTGGCTGGACTCTGAACTGGACCTCGAACCATGAATATCGAACGAAGCCGGGACGTGCGAGAGGCGGCACCTCGCCGAGCAGGTAGATCTGAGCAGCCTCCCACTCGTCCATGTCAGTGTCGAAGGGGATCGGATCACCCCCTATCCCAATGCCGGTGAGCATCGAGAAGTCGTAGGGAGTCATCGTCATGTCTCCCATAGCAGAGAAGTGGAAGGAATCGGTGGTGTCCCACTACCTCTCCGCTAGAGCGGCAAGGAGAGGCCTGCTCGTGGTGAGTCTGGAAAGTCCTCTGCAAAATGCGCCGAAGCCGGCCTGGTCCACGATGTGGCGAACTGCATCGGGTAGCTCCACGTACCAATCTCGGGCGGCAATGTTCCCATACCCCCGAACGGCATAGGAATCTCCTTGTTTTCAAGCAAACAATTGCGAAGCAATGCTAAATGTACAGTTTTGAAAAGCATTCAGAATTGGTGAAGATACAGCATGTGTGCGTTTTGATTCAAGCAGATCCGGTGCTTGCTGATGTGCCTCTGCAATGTGTGATGTCGGCATGTTTGGGTGGTTCAAGTCTGAATAGCATATGTACACGTTTTTCATATTCAAATAGATATCGGGTGCTGTTGCGCTCATAGTAAACTACAGTGTGTGCTGTGTCAGTATGTTTGAGTGGTTCAGGTCCAGTGCAGTGTGTGTGCACGTGTCAAATTCAAATAGATATCAGTTACAAGTGTGTTCACAGTCAACTACAGTATACAATGCATCGATGTATCTGGGCTAAGCAGTTAAAGAACATAATCAGCTATGGCAGTTAAGTGTTCTACATTGCAGAAAATAAAACAGAGGAAAGAATATACCTTGGAAGCGCCGAAGGACAGATGTGACGTCGGCTCGCATAAGAGAAGCTCTGGAGGCATCACCCTATCAAAGCTCATGAACTGACGGAGTCCGTCGGGAGGCAGGACGTGAATCGCCGGTCGGTAGGTCGCCAGGTTGAACGGGCGGACGCTCAAGGGTAGAAGCTCAGCCCCGGGATCCATCTCATGATCCGGAGGAGTCCTGCCCCGTGGAATATCATCCTTCATGTCAAAAATGATGAGAAAATGGCCGGGAAAGTGGAAACCGGATGAGAATGTGAAAGGTCGACCGAAAAGTCAATCCCGAGAGGGCGGAAAAGCTGAGAAATGGAAGAGGCACGAAAATCGAGAGAAACTTGGGGGAAACAAACCCCAAGAGGTGGAAATAGTAAAGGAAACACCGAAACAAATAAATGTTTGGTTCAAAATGTTCGAAACGCGAAGATATTCGCGAATCAAAGATGAAATGGGGGCTAAAACGCAAGAAAATCGAGGAACGAAGGAAGAAAAATGCTCTAGAGAGAGAGGGGAAGAAATTTCGGCTAAGAGGAAGTATGAAAATAGGGTTTGAAACCCTATTTTAAAAGGCCCTAGCCAAAAAGACAAAACTGCCCCGATTCAAGCATTTTTGGCCGGTCGGCTACATTTTTGGCTGGCCGGTCAAATATTTGGCCGGTGATGTGTTTTGGTGGCCGGTGGATGGCCGGTGACTTCCTCTTCTAGCCGGTGAGCCTTCTACAACCTTTTTTGGGTCAGATGTATAGTTTGGGACATTCATTGCTCAAGACAGTGCAAGAAATGGCATTTTCGAAGCTCAACCGGTCTCCATTTTGACCTCGGACCATGTCTTCTGTGCGTGGCACTCAAATACGGGTGTCGTGTATCCTTTTTGTATCCTTTTTGTCTCTTGCAAGAGTCAAAATTTGCCCCCATATGCATTGTCTTGCATTTGCATACCTTACTTGCGTTGTTTCGCACTTTAATGACCGGTTTAGCGAGACCTTAAACACGCATGGTCTAGCAAGACCTTAAACACGCTCGGTTGGTGCTTGCATGTCGGCATGCATTGTAGCACACGTCATCCCTTGCATTATCATGCATTGCATTACAACGCTTTGTCGTCGACGCACACTGATTATGCGTTATTTCGTTCGCATTGTTGTGCACACATCTTGTAAGTGTCATGTACATGTCATCCATGCAGTGGCATGCATTTCAATCCCAGTCTGGCGAGACCTTAAACACGCACGGTCTGGCAAGACCTTAAATATGCATGGTCTAGGAGACCTTAAATCCTCGGAAGGTGCAAGACCTTTGGTGCATTAATGTGCACATTTCATTTGCATTTTCATGCATCTCAAGCCACGCATTTTAAAGTTCATGCATTTTCATGCATCTCAAGCCACGCGTTGTCGCGCATTAAAAATGTTCATGCATTGTCATGCATTTCAAGCGACTTGCGTTGTCACGCACTTCATGCAGCATACATTTCAAAAAAAAACAAAAAAAAAATATTGCATATGTCATGCATTTCATTGTAAATATTACATATGTCATGTATTCCATTGTAGATAGTGCATATGTCATGCATTTCATTGTAAATATTGCATATGTCATGCATTTTATTGTAAATATTGCATATGTCATGCGTTCCATTGTAGATAGTGCATATGTCATGCATTTCATTGTAAATAGTGCATATGTAATGCATTTCATTGTATATAGTGCATATGTCATGCATTCCATTGTAAATATCCATTCCATTGCATAGTGTAAATATTGCATTGTAGCTTGCATGCATTCATTGCATCACATCCATCTATGGCTTGCGCCTTTCCATGTTGAGCTTGGTCTGGTATGTGCCCATACTTTTCATGTTGAAACGCGGTTATGAGATTTGGTTTACGCCGCCTATTCCACGCTGGTATGTTGGTTTGAGGGTGATGGCGCCATTTTCCGTGTTAAATGTGATTTGTTTGTGTCTATGCCTTTCCTAGGCAAGATTTGGTTTGGCTGCATGCCATATCCACTGTATATATTACATTGTAGTGTAATTTTTGCATCCAGCATTAAGATCATTGTTCTTTCGTTAACGGGTTGTTTCCCCACTTATGTCATTCCATCCAATACTCGTTCTTGTGTCTATCTACATTACTCATAGTTTTGCATGTGTACACGCTTTGAGGGTTACAACACCTTTTCTATGGTAGACAGACTTATTACTTCCATCAATCTATTTGACATTTGTGTGGTTTTGAACCGCTCATGATTGGATCATGATTCAATTGCATTGCATGTCGTTTGCATTGTTTCAATTGCATTGCATTTCCTTTTGCATTATTATACATAGTTTTGTATTTATTGCATATCATTTTGCATGTTATGCATGTTGCTAACAATATTGCACCTGTTAAGTTGCTTTCTTTTTCAGGCACGATATTGTATGTACAGTTCATTTGAGACTGGTACAACCAGATGAGCCGGACAGGTATTGTATCCTTCTTGTGAGACGTTTTGAGAATTGCATAATTCTCTTACATCCTTTCTGCATTGTAGTGTAGTTTGGTGTACGCTTGCTTAAAACTGTCGTATGTTATGCTTCGTTACAGCTTTCTTTGCATGATCATAAGTTATGTTCGGCTTTGTGCATTGTCTTGCATTTTGCCCCTACCTTCGGGCGCATATCTTGTCTGTCTTGCATGCTTTGTCTAAGTCTTCGGCCTTGTCAAAAATGGGTCGTCTCTAGGCTTTGACAATCACTCTCGTCATTGTTATGACTTTCGAGTTCTGTCAAAGAGGGGCAACTGTAGACACCCCATTTTTGACCGTCCTCAAGACTTGGACGTCACCGCTTGAACACTCGGTGATCATCCATGTCTGTGTTCGTCTTGAGTTCTCGGAGGTCTTGGATATGCGCCTTGCCTCAGGATCTCTCGACTCGACTGTTTTGTGTTTGGTTTTGCACCAAACACTTGTGCTTTGCCTTGGAGGGGCAGGGAATGGCTTGTGGGCCATCCCCACACTCCACCGGCCATGGCTTGAGGCCACCGGTTGTGTCTTGTTGCCACCGGCCAAATGTTTGGCCGGTCGGCACTATAGATGACCGGCCGGCTATCTTTTTTTGGTCAATTGCATTTTTGGCCGGCCGACTACTGTGCATCTGCTTTTGCAGATATTTTCATGCAGCTGGCATGCACTTGGCTCCCCTCCATACACGTGTATGGAGGGATTTCCCTCTTAGCTAGCTTGTCTTGTAAGCTTACAAGATTGAAGCTCTATAAGAGGAGGCCTCCTCTCCCTCTTTTAGGGTTAGAAAACATTTTTCAGAGGGGCTCTGGTTTTAGGGTTAGGATTTGTATCTATCCTATATCTATACCTTCTAATCTTTTGTGTTTTGTGTGTGTTTTGCCTCACTTTTGCGCACAAACACCCACCATCACACCTTCTCTTGGAGCTGAGGCACTAGAGGGCTATTCTTGGACTTCTTGGGTGGTTTTGGGCTCAAAGAACCAGCTGGTCTACCATTTTTGAAGAGGGTCAACAAGGGTAAGGACTTTACCTTTAAATACCCCATTTTTGCATAGCTTTTAAACCTACCTTGCAACTATTTTTGAGCTTAGCATATAACATATAAAAGTTCTATTTTTGAGTGCTTTAAATAGTTGGTTAAGGGTGTTTTAAGCTTTAGGGTTGTTTGACCCCTCTTAAGCCTTGTTAGGCCCCTTTTTTGTGCCATTTTGGTGAGCTCTGGGACCATTGTGTTTGGGCCTCTTCACCACTGAAATCTTAAGGGATTTCAGTGGTGAGGATGGTGCCTTGAGGTCCCAAGAAGGAAAGGGCCACCCCCTCTTCTTATTGTCCTTGAAAAGGGCTATTTTTGCCTCATATGTGAGCATCTAGTTTAGGTCCATGTTGACCATGCCTTGACTATTATTTGGTAGTATTTTACCATGTATTACCTCTGTTTCATGTTGGTTTAGACACACCTTGCATGCCTTGCATACATGTCTTGTAATGCCATCATTTAGCCTTAACATGTCTTATGCTTTGAGTCCTTGTTCTAGCATGTTTTTGGCCAAACTTTGTGAAGCTTCAATGCTTGTTTTGGTATGCTTGAAGTCTGTTTTGGGTTGCTTTGGTCGATCATGGCATGCTTTGTATAGCTACCTTACATTTTGGCTTGTTAACCTTGGGTTTTGGACCATGTTGCATGCTTGGTTTGTCTTTGTTTAGTTAGTGTGAAACCATTTCTAACATGATTTTCAGAGCTCATGTGCATGCCATTAGTCCATGTTTGCATCTTCTTAAGGGTGCTTGAGAGTTGCTCTTTGTGCCTAAGTGATAGACCATGTTTATATGCATGCTTGTATGTGTATTTGGCTCCACTTCCTTAGCTTTCGGCCACTGTTTTGGGCTTAGTATAGAGCTATCCAATTATTGTAAGCCCCTCCTATGCATATTGTTGCATGCTCTCCTTGTATGTTGTTGCATATTTGAGTGTTATTGCATGATTGAAGTTGCATGATTTAATGGAGTCACATTCTTGTTTGCATGCTTGAACATCCATATTGTGTCATTATACGTTGCATTGCTATGTTGCATACTAGCCTCCATACCTAGGATGCATTGCATTGGCATGCATGCTTCACCTCTTGAGTTGAGTATGATAGAGGTTAAGCCCCCTTTGTTTGATTATGTGCATTGCATTCCATATCAAAATGCATACTTGGTTTCTTGGGCCATCATGCATGAAAATGCACGATTGGTGGTCCGAGAATCGAGAATCATATCCCTTTGAGTCGTGAATATGATAAGGGGTGTGATTGGTGCGTACATTGCTTGAAATGCATTGCCATGCTATGTTTTTCCCTCTGCTGCTGTCAAAATCAGTTTCTGCAAGAAGATTTGGCCGGCTGGCCATCTTCAGTGCCGATCGGCCATCCATCAGTGGCTGATATCTCAATTAGTGGCCGGTGGTCATTCTCCATGGCCGGTGGCCAATCCCCTTAGCCGGTAGTGTTCTACAGCATTCAGAGAAGCAACCCTGAGACTTGTGCAATCTTCAGAAGAGCAGAACAGTCAAAACAGAGGCATCCTGTGTATGGCAGTGACTTTCCAGGCGGAACCGAGCGCGCATGCATTGGACCCTCTTCCCGAGGTTGCTGTTTGCTACTTTCTTAGATTAGTTAATTTGCTTAGCTAGGTTAATTGGTCTGTAATAATTAATTAGCTTGTAGGTTAATTAATTGTATTATTATTTCGGTCCCTCCGAGCGGGGGCAAATTTGTAATAAGTGTGGGTGCGTGTGTGTATGTCTTCCAATCCCCACTTCTTTCTCCCTTTTACTTACCTGCTTTTGATGGTTAGTATTAGGTCATATTTAAATTAGCATCCTTATGCTATGCATGCGTGCATTCATTCATTTGTCTTGCATGCACCGGGCTCGGCGCATCATGCTAACTGCATTGTATTTTAAATTCCAAATTGAATATGTGTTATTTGTAGCATCTCACATGCCATTCTAGGATTAGCCGAGTCTATTCTAGTGACATTTTGTATGCGACGCATTAGCCATTTAAACATAAACTAGGATCACGCATGATTACTAACTAGTTTATTGTTTTGGCACGGAGTACGATGTAAGTATTTATGTTTTAGCATCTCGCATGAATGTGAATGCTAACATGATAGCATGCTTACCATGTGGCTAGATGCTTATGTGATATAAACTACCTGAATGCCTGTGGGTGAAGGTTGGACTGTTTGAGTTGGAACAACTCATTGAAATCCGTATTTTAGCCTACTTACGAGTAGCAAATTCCAAAGCGTTTTGCAAACAAACGGATATGCAATGTTTCATTCCAAATTAGGCAATCTAGTCTATACATTTGTGTTGTGCACATCACATAGTAATTCTAGCTAATTAACCGGAATAAAAACACATAACGTTTTCAAAATAGGATATCACGGTTAGTAGAGGCCGATCTTCGGATCGGGCAAGAGGGGGTGCTCATAGCTGACCTTCCCCAATCGTACCCAAGTTCCCGAGCCGAGCAACTTTGGTGATGACGGACACGTGGCCTTTGGCACTGAGTCAAGGTTTCCTAAATTCTCCCATTAAAAATATTTAGGTGGCGACTCTGTATCTGGCAAAGCTGTCCATGTTTGGCACTTCCTTCAAAATCTGTTTTTCTCAAAATGATTTGCCGAATTTGGACTCTTTGGTTCAGATTAAGAACCGTGACAATCGAGTCCGAACTGTGGCAGCATAAGGCCCTCACGCGGGATGCGTCCACAACTTGGTTAACTTGATCTTTGTCTGCGTCACGAACTGTAGCTTGCCCCTCTGGGAAAGCTTTCTCGTCGGTCGCCTTGATCTCGGCTTCCTTCGTAGCCAGTACTTCTTGGAGCTCTGTCTTGACCTCGGTAGTTTTGTCCTCGACATCCTTGATCTCATATTTTAGTACTTCAGTTACAGCCTCGGCCGCCTCAACTTTTTCCTCGGCCTGGTCTTGGGCTCGTCCAGCTTCCTTGGTATGATTCAATAGAACTTTGATCTTGGCCTCGACGTTGTTTAGAGATGAGAGAAAGCCAGCAGCTTCCGTGGTTTTGTGCACTAACTCTTCTTTGAAATCCTCAACTTTCATGGTTGAAAGAATGGGCATGCTAGATAGCCTACAAAAAAAGAAACGAACAAGTTAGTAAGAAGAACTTAAAATACAAGCCAAAAAGTACCAAGTGTTGGGTACTTACCAAGAAGGAATGCTGCATCATCAAAGTAAAATTTTCATATTCATTGATCTCGGCCATACAATTGAGATCAGTTGGGAGGAGCACGGCTGTTAAGAGAGCGGCGCTGACCTCAATACTGTCGATGGCGCTATCCCCAGCCTTCATTGGCTCATCCCCAATCATGATGGCTGGGGCTTAGGGTTCATCGGCTTTAAATGCACTCGAGGGTGCCACAGCTTTGGACCTCGGCTTCTTTGACCAAGCGATATCAGTTTGATCGGCCTTAGCAGGCCTCTTCTCAGTAGCAGAGGCTGTTTTCTCGATTTCGGCGAGTTTTAAGATTGGTACTGTATCTTCAGATTCAACTTGGGTGGTAGAGGCTTTTGACTTAGCCCTATTTACCCTTTTTTGTTTTGGTTTAGGTTGAGATTGAGATCGTGAAGAAAAGGCGATAGTGACCACTATTGGCAAGTTGGCCAGGAGGTCCTCAACAATAGCTTTTTGGCCCATGTCTTCGGCTGTAGCAGCAAGGGTAACTTTGGTGCCGAAATGAATTACTGGCAAGGCTATTGATGGGTTTCTTTGGATCGTAGTCGCCGACTCAGTCTTGACATTTACTCTGAGTCTGCCTTTGAAATGCGTTTGCTAGGGCACGACATCGGTGTCGGTGTCAGTGCTAGGATGTCGAGATGAGTTGTGAGGCAGAGATTGATAGCAGCTCAACTAAATCTGAGGAGGAGGCCTAGTCTGGCCTAGGCGATGAAGTGACTGGAAGAGTTGTGGCAAAACGAGGAGTCTTGCTTTGGCGGGGAACGTCGGGCAAAGCCGAATTGTAGGTCGGAATGTAATCGAGCAGTAATGGAGCCTGGCTTTTTTCAACTGGCAAATCTAGTAGCTTTTTCAAGTCCTTGCTAGGGAAAAAAATTTGTCAGAAATCCTTTGCCGGCTGGGAAAGAGCTGCAAAAGAAAACAAGAGGAAAAAATATTCAGAAAGAGATATATGAGTTGACAAGTCCTAACAGAAATAGGATTAAAAGGATGACTCAGTTCTTACCATCACTCTCCTTAAACACCGATTGGCGCAGAGGGAAGAGATGAAGATCATCATCAGGAGCAAACTCCTAGTTGCCCAAGACGATCAGGTAATCATCTCCAGCACCCTTATTGGAGTCTGGGAGGTCAGCTATGATTTTGTAGGTAGTGGATCTAAGTTTCAGGTAGTAAATGTAGCCTTTTTCAGACTTTAGGCCACACATGGTATAACAATACTTAATGTCAGCTAAAGTGACCCTGGCCTTTTCTCGGCGTGTCAGTTCGATTATGCCATTTATACCCTCTATGAGTTGATGGCAAGTTGCATGGGGTTAAGTTTGTAATAGTAAAAGACCTCACAGAAAAGAGTGTCTAAGGGGAACCGAAGTCCACACTCTATAAAAGCAACTACGAGGAAGGACATAGAGTATCTGTCGAGCATGATGGAATCCTTCTCCCCAGCTAACCTAATCTAGACATCGGTTGGGATATAAAACCCTCCTAAAGTAATCAGGTTTTTCTGGGGCATCTACCCTCCACCTGAACATACCCATTATCTCGGCTAAAAGGGGTTTAGCAACAAAGTGATGGATATAGGTTTGGATACCTCGGCTAAAAATTAAACAGGAACTGGTGCAAGGGTTTTTGAAGATCTAAGAGGGATTCATTTCGATTTTCCTTAAGGAACAAGGTTCTAAGGCAAATCCCAATCCTATAAACTACATAAACAGGGATTGAGGGAAAAATCTGGAAATACAACAAGAAAAGTAGAAAAAGGAGCATGATTCAGAAATCAAGAAGGCAACCAAGATTCAAGAGTCAGGAAAATCATAAATTTCCAGAAAAATGAGTGAGTGTGTGCAAGGCAGTGCGCAAAAACTGGAAGCAATACATACACTCAAATTCGAGAACAGATTATGTTATGATAAACAGATTCAAGAAATGAGAAATGTTGACCAAAACATGAAGATAGAAACGGAAGACAACTACAAATGCATATATAAATTCCACAAAAACAGGTATGAAGTGAAACATATAGCAAAATTCAAAAATAAAATAAAATAAAATCGGAGGACTTACCGATTGAAACCGCAGTGAGATGCGCTGAAGTTAGACAATGTGAGCGATCAAAGTCAAATGATGAGTGGTGTGCTAGCAGTAACGAAGAATGAAGTTGCAGAGAGCTCGTGAATACAACAATGGAAGATTTGGAATTTTTAGAGAGAGAGAGAGAGTTTGGGAGAGAGATGAGGAAAATTGAATTCGTGAAAGTAAAAAGACAGAGAGAGAAGAAAGAGTTTTGTTAAAACTCAGAAAGGCAGCAAGCCATAATGAAATGCCTTGGACGATGTACTTGTCAGGCGGTGTGCACAGAAGCGATGCGACCTGATAGTGCATGTCAGGTACGAACTAATAAGGAAAGCACGAGTGGCGGAAACGGTTGAGAAAAACCATCCGTGACAGCTCATGAGTAGATAAAACTCTTGGAGTTCTTGATTTAATGAAGCGAAAACCTCGGCTGGAGGAACGATCTCGGTTTAGGAACTCAAAGAACTTAATTCTTAAGTCTTGGTCATTGTTAAAGATGGACAGCTGAGTCCTAAATACTTGAAACTGACGAGTCATGATCTCAGTCGAAAGGGAAGAATGAATTTTAGCCGACATAAATATGCAAATAGGCGATGTAGGTTCCATCACCTCAGGTTGCCGAGATAATAGAACCTAGGGGGCAGTTATAGGGACATATTTTGTAAATGACAGCACGTGGCTAAGGTGACACAGTGGTGTTAGCCGAGGTGTCACGTGGCCTAGTCCTAATGCCGAGGTGATCTCGGCTAGGCCGAGGTTACATACGAAGATGTCGGAATCCGAGATGAGCGGACAAAGGATAAGAGTCCTAGAACAGGGAGAGGATCTCAGTTTGGATAAGGATAAGGCTCAAGAAGAGTTTATCTCTATCTAGGTGAAGGTTCAGGATAAGCATTGAGCTTGAGTCCACTGAGGTGAGGCTTCTACAGGAATCAGGTCAGTGATGTCTATAAAAGCAGGGCACCCTCGTGGGTTTGAGGTAAATTTTTTCTTGTGAGTGTAAGCACAATTTGCTATCTTTGAGAAATATCGATTACTGACTTGATTGTCAGAGTACTCCCGGGTGAACGAATCACTACCGAATTTTTATCTTTCTATGACAAGTTGTTTGGACTTGATCTATTCTGCTGGTACTCTCCAGCTGAGTTTCCTGTTTGGTTATATAGTTAGAAATCAACACCCACAAAAATGCTAACAATATTATCAATTGGACTAAATTAATGTAGAATTTAAAATTAATGATTAAAATCGAGTTAATTGAAAATATTAGGACTAAAATATAAAATATAAAAACCACTAGTACAATTTATCTTAAAATTTATGAATAATAAAATTATGACCTGCATTCTTAAAATTATCTCTTCCGTGATTAAAATTATTATTATTTTAATAAAATACGTATTATATGCACCTTTTTGAGGTGCATACTATATGCACATCCTTTCCCCCACATGAAAGGGAAAAGAGTAAATAAGATCACTGTCAAAATTAATTTTGACAATAGAAATATTTTCAACACATACTATCCAATAGATTTTTCAGTCATTTAAAAAAAATAAATGAATAAAAATCTCCTAAGCTTTAGTCCATAATAAGGGAATTTATTTATTTTTTTTAATCATGATTTGTCATACGAAATTATTCCATACTTTTTCAATTGATTATATTTGCCAAATTAGTATATGTTTTTTTTTTAAATAGTTTCCGAAAGTTAAATTAAATAGAGCCTAAGAAAAAAAAGGCTTTTGAGTTATTTTTTGGAAAAATTTCAAATTAGTGTAAACTTTAAAAATAATTACAAATTAATGATAACTTTATCAATATTAATAATTAAAACTATAAATTTTTTTATGTATATATAATAATTTTTTCAAAATCCAACTGAGAGATAATTTTCCTTTGTTGTTTTTTGCCACAACATGAATTACTGTGGCAAAAACTTATTATTGCGACAGCAACATGCACATGTAAAATTCAGGTCCATGGCAAATTATTATTTATTATTATTATTATTATTATTTTTATTGATAGTTTCTCTGACATAATTTATTTTATTATTTTTATTTTTTACGTTGACAGAATCTACCCAATTTTTTTTTTTTTTTTTTTTTTTTAAAAAATCCATCCCATCTCAATTATCCGACACTGTTTGCGTCACCATAGAAAAATGTCACTAAAAGGTTGTTGTTTGTGTCGGTCCTCTTCTGTTGTCGCAATAAAAAAAGATTAAAAAAAAAAAGGCTTACTGTTTATCCTCGTACCAAACTGCTAACAGCTTATTAGTCAACTTCACAAAATTTTCATTAATTTAGACCACGCAAATTATCATTTGTTAAATTTTCTTATGGTCAATTGTTGAATTGAATAAAATCATAAATTAGGCAAAACTTTCTATAGAACATTGTTTTTATTTGAAAATTTTATTAGAAAATCATTTTTCAAGTGTTTGTATCCCAATTAGTCTATAAGATATTCTTATATTCTAATAAGTCCTACTATTTAGACATTTGATCTACTAAATCCTAATTCTCATATTTAACGTATTTTATGGACATTTTTACCCTTAAAAATATTTTTTGAACGGTTAGTAATTTGGTGATGTGAATATTCATATTTTACAATGTAATATTTACATTGATAATGTGAACATTCACACCACAGAACATTCATAATGTAAATGTAAATATTATTAGGGATATTTTGATAACGATATCACCCATAGGATTTATTGGAACATAAGAAAATAATGTGGACTAAATAAAATATAAGTAGGTAAAAAAAATTTGTGAAAAAGTCTCTTTTTATTTTTAATTAATCACTGTTGTAAACTTATAACACAAGAATTTTTATTCAAATCATACTTCTAATATTTATGAATTGACTGAACACTGGAAATAAAATATTCATTTAGGAAAATAAAAGCCAATCTTGAAACAAATATATAGAGAGTGACTAGGCACCCCCAGCACCCCCTAGTGCCACAAGGCACATTACCGGGTCAAGTCCAAAAAAATTTATTTTCAGCCAATCAAGAGAGCCCCATTTGGGGGGTCAAAGCATTTTCTATATATATATGGGCAAAAAGCAGATGATCCTCCATGTGGTTTTAGATGGTTGAAGATGATTACTTGAAGTTTTAGACTGTTGCAGATCATTCCTGACGCTTAAAAATTTGTAAATACTTCTCTTATGATTTTAAATTGATCTGCAATCGTCACATTGTTAATGACTATATCAAAATATCATATTTGTATTTCAATTAGTCCATAAGATATTCTTATATTCTAATAAGTCCTATTATTTAGACATTTAACCTACTAAATCCTGATTCTCATATTTAACGTATTTTATGGATATTTTTATCCTTGCAAATATTTTTTGAACGGTTAGAAATTTAGTGATGTGAATTTTCATATTTTACATTGTGAATATTCACATTGACATGTTAACATTCACATTGATAGTGTGAACATTTACATCACGAAACATTCATAATATAAATATGAATATTATTAAAGGTATTTTGGTAACTATATCGCCTATAGGACTTATTGGAACATAAAAAAATAATGTAAACTAAATGAAATATTAGATTAAAAAAAATTGTAAAAAAGTGTCTTTTTTTATTTTTAATTAATCACTGTCGTAAATAACACAAGAATTTTCATTCAAATCATACTCCTAATATTTATGAATTGTCTGAACACTAGAAATAAAATATTCATTTAGGAAAATAAAAGCCAAACTTGAAACAAATATACATGGGCAAAAAGCAGATGATCCCCTTGTGGTTTTAGATGGTTGAAGATGATTCCTTGACGTTTTAGATTGTTGCAGATGATCCCCTCACGTTTGAAAATTTGTAGATACGCCTCCTTATAATTTTAGACTGGTCTGCAATTGTCACGCCGTCAATAACTATATCAAAATGTTGTGTTTGTATTCTAATTAGTTCATAAGATATTTTTATATTTTAATAAGTCTTATTATTTGAACATTTGATATATTAAATTTTAATTCTTATATTTAACGTATTTTATAGATATTTTTATCTTTGTAAATATTTTTTTAACAGTTACTAATTTGGTGATGTAAATATGTATATTTTACAACATAAATATTCACATTAACATGTTAATATTCATATTGATGGTGTGAACATTAATATTGATAATGCAAACATTCACATTGATAGTGTGAACATTCACATCACGAAACATTCGCAATATAAATATAAATATTATTAGAGAAATTTTGATAAGTATGTCATTCATAAGACTTATTGATACATAAAAAAATAATATAAACTAAATAAAATATAAATAGATAAAAAAAGATTTGTGAAAAAGTATCTTCTTTTTGTTTTTAATTAATCACTATCGTAAATTCAAAGGAGACTCTTAATATTTATGAATTGACTAACCACTAGAAATAAAATATTCATTTAGAAAAATAAATGCCAATCTTGAAACAAATATATGTGTATATATATATATCTATGGGCAAAAAGCAGATGATCTCCCTGTGGTTTTAGATTGTTGAAGATGATTCCTTGACGTCTTAGATTGTTGCCGATGATCCCCTAATGTTTGAAAATTTGTAAATATCTCTCTTATAATTTTAGATTAACCTGCAATCATCACGCCGTGAATGACTATATCTCCCCCCCCCCCCCCCCCCACACACACACACACACACACACACACACATACAAAAAAAAAAAAAAATCCCACGTCACACACATTCAGTTCCCCTGCAGGCCCCTCTCTCTCTCTCTCTCTCATATCACAACACACAAAATCAATCATTCACCTCACTTTTTTAAATAAAAAATAAAACAAATTTTATTCAATTGAATTTTTATAAAATTAATATTATTCAAAAAAATCTTTAAAATAAGACTAATATGTAACATATTTAAATCAATAATTCAATAAATATATATATATATAAAAACTCATATAATTAAAATAAGGGAGATGCACCAATAAATCTCAAATTAATAACTTATACACTTTTTAGTCCTAAAAATTTTTTTATAGACTGAAAAGTCTCATTACAATGTTTCAAACATCAGATTAATGTTTCAAATATTATATTTCAAACATTTAATGTTCACCAGATTTCAATAATATTTGAAATTATAGGATGAATGTTTTAAACATTAGATTTCAAACATCTAATGTTCATCATTTTCCAATAAATTTTGAAATTATAGAATGAAACATCAGATTCATTTACATCATGAACATCATGATGATGTATAAATGGGACTAAATGGAGCATAAGAAAATTTTTAGGACTAAATATTTCAACTTTTCAAAAACTAAGATTTATAAGTAAATTTTCATTTTAATTGGTATGATTTGACATTGATGTAAATAACAATTACTTAAAATTATGTTTTTAATAGAAAATTATTATTTTTTATTTAAAAAAAAGGTAAAGGCTAATAAAAAATATTAACTCAAATTATACAAAATTAATAATAATAATAATAATAATAATAATAATAATAATAATAATAATAATAATAATAATCAAACTACACAAATGTTAACTTAAAGGGTGTGTTTGTTTGAACAGATTGGATAAAAGGGGATTGTAATCCATCGGACTATTAGTCCTGGGATATATTGTCCCTGGACTATTTAGTTGGACTGAATGTATATCCTATGTTTGTTTAGTAATGGGAATAGATGTCTGGATTGGACTATTTTTATTTATTCAATATTTGTTTGGGATATTATGGAGAAGGATAAATGGTCAAATAATTATTTTATCATTTTCAATTATTTACTAACTAATAGCAATATTAAATATAGCTTTAATATTTTAATTATTTTTAGCTACATTAAATAAAATTTTATTTTATTTTATTTTTTTAAATTAAATAAATTTATTTTTAAAAAATTAAATAAATTAAATATAAATAAAAATATATGTTATTTTTTTAATTAAAATTTTAAATAAATTTATTTTAAATAATAATAATAATTAAATAATGAAATAAAATAAACTATCTATTAAAATTTAAATAATAAAATTAAATAAAATATAAACAAAATTTTAAAATAAAACATCAATAAAATATCTATAAAAAAATATTTTAAAAAATTAAATAAATAAAACAAAAATAAAAATTAAATAAAATTATTTTATTTTCAAATTGAGACATTTATTTTTTTTGAATTTTACTAAATATAATACATAATTAAATACTAGATGGCAAAAATGTAATTTCATTGTCTAATCTCATGGGATGAGTTATCTCATGGTTTTTATCCCACCCTCACCTCCCATAGGATAGGATAGTCCCATATTTGTGGGACTAATAGTTCAGGAGGATTATTAGTCTGGAGCAAAAATTTTCAAAAAAGCAATGGACTATTAGTCTGGTGGGACTAATAGTCCAATCACACATCCTAATCCTTCAAAACAAACACACCCAAATTGTATAAATAAAAAGTACTAACAAACCATACAGATCATAATAATTAAACCAAACAAATATTATTTTGTATTTTTATTAACTCAAATCATACAATAAAAATAATTCAAATTAATACCAAAAAAAAAAAGTTCACTAAAATATCCAAAAAAATAGTCACATATAAGAAAATGATCTTTTTTTGATTGAATCATAAGAGGAAAAAAAAAAACTAATTGATCATATTTAATTGAATTGTATCTTCAATTTTTCTAAAAAGAAAAAAAAAACTAATTTTTTTAAGAAAATATCATTTTCTTATGATTCTATAAATAAATTGTATAACAAAGTTTAATAAAATATAATCAAGTGTTTTCCCTCCAATGTTGTTTGTAGAAGATATTTTAATATTCCTAACAAATTGTATAATAAAGTTCAAATAAAATTAAACAATAAAATAAAAAAGACACTATATCGTTGAAGACAAATTAAACAAATAAATATTTGATTAAATAAAATAAATAAGAGATAAAAATCTAATAGAAAAAAACAAACAAATTGTATAATAAAATTTAATAAAATAAAATCAAGTGTTTTCCCTCTAATGTTGTTTTCAGAAGACATTTTAATATTCCTAACAAATTGTATAATAAAGTTTAAAGAAAATTAAACAATAAAATTAAAAAAATTAAAAAGACACTATAGAGTGGTAGACAAATTAAACAAATAAATATTTTAAATAAGAGATAAAAGTATAATTAAAAAAATAAATTAATTAAAATAAAAGGGAGAGGGAGCATTATTATTATTATTTTTTTCTTTTAGGCGGGTAAGTTATAAAATAAATGCAAAGAATTTATACATTTACACGGGGTATTCCCCAAGTAATACAAAAACAACAATGATAGAGACTACTAATTTTGGAGCTCTAAAAAGATCGCTAATGACATGGCACTCAATAAAAAAAGAAAAAAAATACAACACCGAGGTCAAAACATCAAATCATTTATAGTGAGACCCACTGCTACATCATTAGTAGTAGCACTAATTAGTACTCTTACTCATTTTCTATACAAAAATCTAACACCACCTCAAAGGAGGGGGAAAGATTAATACAAATAACTAACTATAACAACCCCGCATTGCAGGGAAACCAACATAAAAAACTCTAAATAGAACCCAAACTTGACCATATATTGCAGGGTGGTTCCACTTTTTCCTCTAATTTGGATAGGGTTATTTTGGTCTTTTCGTAAAACTATTATTTGAAGGAAAAGCTGTCAAACTTGCCGTTCGTTTTTCTTCAAAAAAAAATATTTGTTGGTACAATGTATATTATAAAAGAATAATTTAAATTTAAAGTTAAAGTATGATTTTAATTATTTATTTTTGATAATATTGGCGCCATCGTTCTGTAAAATTGTTACTTAAATACTTGTATATATTAATTTTAGTTAAATTATTTATGTATTTTGACAATTTTAGTTCTATCATATCATAAAAGTGTAATTATCATATAATAATTTTGTATGATATATATTAAATTATAAAATAGTAAAATAAATATTCATTTTGATATTAAAAATAATAGTTAAATTTGAAGAAGAATTAGTAAGATAAAATTAAAAGTAATTCTAATTATTTAATTTTCTTTTATATTCATTTAGAAAATAAAAACATGTAGAAATAGAAATTAATAAAATATATTAAAAAATCAAATACAAATATGTTGTAATTAGATTATCATATAATTATTTTATATGATATATATATATATTAAATTATAGGATTGTAAAATAAACACTTTTAAAATATCAATTATATAAAAAAAATTTAACAACAACTAATCAAGAAAAAATCACATAAAAATATCTAAATCCAAAAAGATAAAATAATGAAAATATCCAAATGATAGATACATCTGAGTGTATGAAGTTATTAATCATATGTAATATGATGTCCCAAAAAAAAAAAAAAAAAAAAAAAAACCCTTATTGTTCAACAATTGAAAAAATAATTCAAGCAGTACATCCAAACTTTAAAAATTTCTCGAAAGTATCATTGTTGTGTAGGTTTTTCCTCCTATGAGTTGTGATTATATAATGCATGAGAAAATAAGAAAAAAAAAAAAGACAATTTAGCATTAAAAAAAATGTCATAATACCCTTAAAAGAATTAAGAATAAAAATGTAAAACACAAAATTGATATTGAGTTTATGGATTATCTCAATTTATCATAAAAAATATATGGAAAACAAATATTTGTCAAATAGAGTCTATATAAAATAGGTAAAGTTAGTATAATTTAAATTAAGGCCAAGTTTGGCAACTCTCAAAAAAGACAAAATGTAAAAAAGTTACTCAAAAAATTAAAAAGTTATCACTATTCACAAAAAAAAATATATAAAAAAATTAATATATATAATGTTAAATACAATTCAGTCGACGCACGACAGCCTATGTACAGACATCAAAGCATAGAAGTGAAAGAAAGAAAAAATATATATTACATGTGTATATTCTTAAATTGGATGGTAAAGTTGGACCCATGGGGGCCTACCATGGATTTCGTTTTTCTAATCGGAATCGTTAAATATGTAGAACTCGTCAATTACTATATATCTGTAAAAAATACTTATATTGGATATCGCTAACTATATGATCAAATTAGTTTTGTATAAAAAATGGATGGTATTATAGTTAACATGTGACAAAAAAAAACTAACACAATCAGATAGCTATCCATATCCAATGAATATGATTTTTTACAAAAAATATAGTACTCGACGAGTTCTACACATTGAACGATTTCGATTAGAAAAACGAGACCCGTGGTAGGTCCCCACGAGCCGAACAACACCGTCCAATCAAAGGCCAAAAAGTAAGAAATCTTTTCTCATATCCTTTTCAACCGACGCACTGCCCAATCGTACGGATTAATTAATTATTTTCTCCTTCATACTTAATAATATAATATTTTAATACACATTTTTTTCATAAAAAGTCAAAAATTTAACCTAAATATTTATATTTTTTTCTCTACTTTTTAGTTTAAAAAGACAAAAATTGCACTTATTTAGGACACCCCAAACAATCCTTTCGAGTTTGTGTAAAACTCAATATGTAATTAAGAAAATAGATTCTAAGGTGACTTCTTTTCTTTTTTTTTTCAAGAAAATAGATCCTAAGGTGACTTTTTTTTTTTAACCCAAAAAAAAAAAAAAAAAAAAGTAAGCGTTTATAATGTGTCACCTAAGTATAAGAAAAACATTACTTTTACAATGTGCCATCTAAAAAAAGGGAAAACACTACTTTTATGTATATATATAGGGTAAACTGCCAATAGATTCTAATAGTTTGATTTAATTCCCATCAAGTACTATTAAAAATAACTTTTGGTAAAATTGTCGCTAAAAATATTTTTTAGTGACAATTTTTTATATATGTTGCTAAAAATTGATAATTAGTGACTTTTTTTGTCATGATTTTTATAAATTGTCGTTAAAATTTACAATTAGTAACTTTTTTTATGATAAATTTTTCTCATATGACCTATTGGACAATAAACTTACTTATTAAGACTTACATGTAAGTACTCCATATATATATATATATGATTAGAGGAAGAAATCTGTTAAAATGAAATATTCGGCACCTATTGGCACAATTAATCTAGATACAAATTGGACGAAAAAGAACACCAAAGTTATTCGAATTTGATTTGTACTCATGTAATTAAGAGTTTATTTGAGATTGACTGATTATATTTTTATATATAAGTTAAATTTAAATAAAATTTAAAACTAGTTAAATTTCCTAGTCAAAAAATTAAGTAACTCACTACTTAGGAGGTGTTTAGGAAGCCAATTTTAGGATTTTTTTTTTTTCTTTTTTTTTTTAGTACTAAAATCCACAAAAATATAAAATGTTTTAAAATAATCATTAAGACAAAATGTCACATCAAACTCATTATTATTTTATTTTTTTTTCACAAACATCACATATAACTACAAAAACAATCCAACCTTCTTTTCAAACACAAATATTTTAACCTACTAAAATAGTTAAAAACTAAAATAACCTATTAAAATAGCCCACTTCACAAACGAGGCCTTAATTCGATTTGATTATATGCATTATAGAATACAAAAAAAAAAAAAAAAATCAAATTATTCAAATTTGAGATGTGATTGCCTTATTAATTAACAATAATAACAGCTGGGTGGAAAGTTTAAAAAATAATTTTAAATACATGAAAAAATTTATAAAATTTTCACTTTAATATTATAAAGTTTATCAATAGTATTAGTTTGTAAATATTTTTTTTCAGTTGCACTAATTCCCCCATATTTTTCTCTTGTATGTCCCAAGTCACATGACCTTGAACTTATTCAATTATTAGACCTTTTATCCAATCTTCTTAAATATTATACTACAAGTTATTAATTATGTATTCTATTTTTCTTGGGCAAATTATACTAGTGATCATTATGTTTTACCTACTGTGTCATTTTAATCTTTATGTTTTTAATTAGCTCAATTTAATCATTAATTTTAATTAGTGTTTTTTTATGAAAAATTATCACTAAATTAGTTGTGGTTAATTTACTGAATTTTGTAAGTTTATAATTTTGCTCTTTAAAATATGACATATAACACTTATGTTCATATTTTTCATAAAAAGATATTAAGAGTTATAATTAACTTAACCAAATTGAGATAAATCATAAATTTAAAATCAAAATTGAATAAATTAAAATTACAAAAATAAAAATGATACCAGTGTTAAAATATAGAACTACCGTACTAATTTACCCATTTTTCTTCTTTTGGTCAAACCACGTGAATTCAACTTTTCTTGTTTTTCCAAATAGAAAGCAAAAGCAATTTTGCACTCAATCTAGAATTTTATTTTCATTCATGAACCTTATAATCTCTCTCATGTAATGTTGAAAAGTCTAACACCAAGACTGAGTTCGATGTTTTGTTGGACCACCCAAGAATTGTTGGACAATCCTATACAACCATAATTTTAATAGAGAATTTTTATATAAAATGATATAACAGTTTTATTTGTTTCATTCAGAGCTAAATTAGCCACATTTATGATTCATAACTTTTAAAAGGATTAATTACATTGAGCATTCTTTCATTTTTATAATAATATTATTTTTGGTCTTTCAACTTTTAAGTGTGATGGTTAAGCTGATTTTATTCTTTAAGTTGCAAGTTACTTTTCTAATTATTTGTATTAATGAAATTCATACAAATTGACATTTGAGTTGCACCTAATCATATATGTAAAATCAACTCTATGTCATGGATTTAAAATAATGGTATTAGAATATGTATTGGTATCAGTGATTTATAACATATTGATTGATATCAAATAGTGTTGATCAATATATTGGTGAATAATGATATTAAGGCCTGGTTTGGCATGAACTATATAATCTATCTTTTTATCTTTTTATCTTTTTTTCATCACATCACCTCTCTACTTTTCTGCACATCTTTTCGTAAAAAAACAAAAAGTGCACTTTTTTAGGACACCCAAAACCAACCTTAAAAGTCTAAAATCCTATTACGTTTATGCAAATATGATGAAGAACAACAGATATTATAAACCCTGCTGGATTTTTGTGTTAATACCTATACACTTTTATTACAATCATAAGATGGTCCCTCCAATTTCATTAAAAAAATGTTACGCATTACTCATAGCCTAATTTCAGCTAATTTCATTAACTTGACATGAATAGAAATGTCACATTGTAATTTGATTTAGTTGAATAGTTGTATACCACTATTTTATAGTGTGAAATTCCGAGTTTAATTCTTATGAAATAGAGTTTGATATTATTTGTTATGTTTATTTCTATACCATTATGGGGTTGTATGTATTATTTATTTCCTTTCAAGTTTGGAAATTTTTTTGTGATGTTGAACTTGCTAACTGTTGGCTTTTTGCCTATTGTTAAATATTAATTATCTAACTTGATGTAATGTTTTTAATATTTATAATTACTATCTTATTGATTAACTAAAATAAACTTGATCAATGGTCGTTACAATTGAAAAAAAGAATGAAAGTGAAATATCAATAAAAATATAAAAATATTAAATATAATCAATTGTTTTAAAATATTATTATCACATTATTATGGTTAAATTTGTTTTGTTTAAAAAAAAAAAAGTTGGTGGATATTTTGAAGAAATGTAGAAATGTTACGAGTGTGATGAGGTCACATTGTGTCCCACCAAAAAAAAAAGGTTTCATTGTCAATCTTCCTTTTTGTAATGCTATGTTACGAGTGTGATGAGGTCACAATTGAAAAAAAAATAAAAATAAAAACTATAATTAATTTTACATTTTAAAAATAATTTTATTGATATTCTTTAAAATTTTTAATTTATGCAACAGTTTGATGATTTTTATCAATAATTCATTACTATGTGAATAAAAAAATAATATTGTCATATCTTATTTATTAAAATATATATTTATCTTTATTAATTTTAATATTTACCCACTATCTACATTAATTTCAGTCAATTAATCCTTATTAAAAGGAAAATCAGTGTGATTATATTAAAATTATAAGACTAATTATATATTGTTTCAAAATTCAAAAAAAAAAAAAGTGAGTTTAATTAAGTTTAAAAAAAGAGAAAGAATTCTAATAGTAGGGAATTTATTTTGTATCCTCTTCTCCAAAGAGTAGCTTTCAAACTCATGTCTTCCACGTTGTAAGATTAAGCGTTTTTTAAATTATTCTAAAATAAAAAAGAAAAATATTAAGTGTAATAGTGAGTAGGATGAGACTAATCTTATTTCCTACCTAATCGACCAAGCAATCCCACTCAATCTTGTATCAAATTAATTCTTAATTTTACCATATTACAATTACACTCAGAGTTTAATTTAAAAGTTAAAAAATCACTACAAAAATTAAAAAGTCAACAAATTCTAAAATATTGAAGATTCATTTCCATTCATTTCACTTTTTACATAACTTTTTTTAAAAAATTAAAAAAATTATCCCAAATATATTAATTTTTCTCAACTCATATTCTAATATAAAAATAAAAATAAAAAATAAAAAATTTATTAAAAAAATATGTTCTCAAACGATGCTATCAACACGTCTAATAAGGGTGAGTCTACCATAATATTTATGATTTTGGTTTTATTATATTTTTTTGGAAAAATTCTCCATATCAGTGTTAGGTTAGGTATTATATGAAAATTATGTCATTTATGAGTTTGATTATCACAAATAGAATAATTCACTAGTACAGGACTCATAATTTTTATAAAAAAAAAAAAAAAGAGTTATAACCAAATATCACAAGAGAAATAACCAAATAACTCTTAAATTATAACCTAAATTTTTTCATAACCGACATTACGATATGTTATAACTAATAACACAATAAATTATAATTATTGACTCAAATATTATAACTAAAGGTGCATATATTACCCACCTTAAGACATATGTACCATAGAATTTCTTAAAATAATTTATTTATTTATTTTTAAACAAAGGAGGAACATGTACGAACTAGGACGTGGCACCCTCTAAGTTTTGAAAATTTTGTCCATAGTTCACTGTATTGTTAGTTATGATATATTGTAATATTAATTATAATATTATTTTTGTTATAATCTAAGAGTTATTTTGTTATACCTCATGTGATATTTAGTTATACCTCAATTTTTAATTTTTAATTTTTTAATTTTTTATATTTATGACTCACACAATATTAAATTATATAATTTGTGAAAATCAAACTAACAAATAATATAACTTTACCCGTAACATTTCCTTATTTCAAAATACATAAATGCTAATAAGTACCCTATGGCACTTGTTAATATTGGAAATGTGAGAAGAAAAAAAAGTGTAAAACGTTATAAAATATCTTGAAATTTATAAATAAATAAAAAATGTATTGAATTTAATAATAAATGTGATAAAATCTAAAATTCTCGAGATGTTTATTTGTGATTATGTATCAATTTTAACTAGTAAAATCTAAGAAGACACAAAAGAATTATACAAATGTACTCTCAATTATCTAGCAAATCCATATCCGAATCAAACCGACTCCTATGTGCCTTTTCTAACCCCATCTTCACCTTGAAATTGTCTTGTCCAAAATTGAATCCACAACGCCGATGTCGAATCCATCACGATGAGCCACTCCGGAATCCACCAAAGCTTCAAGCTCCAGTTCTACGAAACCCATCGAAGAATAACTCTCTCTTTTGTGAATAAAACAAACTAAACAAACTAAACAAACCCTTTGATATAATCAATTTAATTCATGATTAAACTCCTACGGATATCAAAGGAAACAAGTAAAGAAGTTCTAGAAGAAAACCCTAATACCCAATAAGAAGATCTAGAAATCGTATCCTAAAAATAGACTGAAATGCAGATTCATAGAAAACAAAAACGCGATCTTCGCTCGAGCTCAAGAATGGCCGTTCGAGCGGATTGACTAAAACACGTGTTTCAAAACAAGGGTCTATGTTAGAGTGTAGGAAAGGCCGCTTGAGCAGAAAAATACAACTTCCAATACTTTTGTAGGGGAGTGAAACTTTTAAAAGGTCGCGATCTCCGCTCGAGCACAAGAATGGCCGCTTGAGTGGAAAAATAACTTAAATTGCAATTTTAGCTTTGACACCGCCAAGGAGCCTGCCTCTACACCCCATGAAATGACCGGGTAGCTTGATCCCTGACATAGTCAGCGAAGTGGCAAACATGATAGGATTAAGATCACAAACTCCTCCGCCTAGACACAACTCGGATTGGATTCGCATTTAAAACTCATAACTTCACTGAAATAAAAGATAGAATAAAATTGTAATTAAAAGGAGTCTTGTCAAACAGAATTATCAAGAACAAAAACCTAACAAAATGTCTAAGAATTGACATATATATATATATATTTCTTTTCTTGTGTCCTAAGAGCATTTGTTAGCAAGACTGTATAAAATAATAAAGTTTATTGATCCCTAATTTTATGAAAGTTTACTTACTAATTCTCTATTACATTGTAAAATAATAATTCTCATTATATATTACAATTTAATAGATATATTACAATGTAATAGAGAATTAGTAAGTAAACATATTTTTGCAGTAAATTATATCGGTAGTCTCTGCATTTTATTCTTTGTGTCATTTTAGTCTTTATTATCTCAATTAGTTCGATTTTGAACATTAATTTTGATTTTGTATCAATTTAGCCCAATTAATAACACTAATTAGGGTTTAAGAAAAATGATCGCTAACTTAGTTAAGTTTAACTTATTAAATTAAACAAGTTAACAATTTTATCTATAAAAACATGACATATCCACTTATGTGTGCATTTTTCATCAAAAAATAATAATAATAATAATAAAATAAAATAAAAATTGTAATCAACTAGACGTAATTGAGACAAAATCATAAACTCATGATCAAAATGAAGTCAAGTGAAATCACATGGATTAAAATGATACAAATGTTGAAGTGTTGGGATTACTGGTGTAATGTTCTATATTTTAAAAGTCGAAGATGTATGTAGCACACAAAAAAAAAATTAATATACTTTTTTCAAACGTAATACTCTAATATAATACACTAAAAAATTTCTTAGTGCATTTTTCACTCCAATGTAACATACTAAAAAATTGCTTAATATACTTTTATCAAGTGCAATAACGTAAAAAAATTTCTTAGTGTATTTTTTTTCGAACGTAACACTCCAATCAATGTAATATACAAAAATTTCTTAATATACTTTTTTCAAATGTAATACTCTAATATAACATTCCAATGTAATACCAGAAAATCACACTAACAAAAATGTAAATTTTTACGCTTGACAACCAACATTTTAGCCACCAATCTCCCTAAAAAAAATCTTCCACGTCTCACATTTCCAATCTCATACCCAAATAAATAAATAATAATGGAAAAATGAATCACAAAAGGACATTCATTTAAACTAAAATAACACCAAATGAAAAAATTATAACTTTTCAAAACAAAAAAGATTAATTGATTTATAAGAAAACTCTTAGAACTAAATGAATTTACATTTCTCCATATGAGATTTATAAGTAAATTTTCCATATATTTATTACAGAGGTGATATAATCCAAATAAGTCAATAAGCCAATAAATTACTTAGTTTTTGTGTACCCAAAACAAGCTCAAGTCTACTAACAAAATGACTTAAAATGGTAGTCTAATCAAATATATATTGATTTTTAATTCATAATTCAAAATTTTAAAAGAGATTAAGAAAAGGTGAGTTGTTATATTTATCTAATTTTCCTTATAAAATACTATTTTCACATTATTTATGCAACAAATTATTTTTGATTAGTCATATATCAAAACTAATTTAATTTTTTTATGCACACAAGTTGCCCCCTAAATAAAATTTATGGTTCCGAACCTATTTCTAATGACTTGAATTTTTAGATGAGATAATAATTAATAATTTATCAATAATTATGAAAGCTATAAAAAGAATGAGAAATGTAGAAAAATAGAAGGATGAGAGATTGCAAAAGAATGAGGAATCAAAAGTAGTTGCATCTATCATGGAAAGTTATAAAATAAAAAATAAAAAAACAGAAGCAAAATTTTGAACAAATTTACAATATTTTCCCTCCCAATTTTTCCCTAATCTTTTATCTCCTCTATTCCCCTCATTTTCCTTCCATTTCCAACCGAAAGCCATCCCCCATCCACCCTTCCTAGCCACCGGCCAACCTTCCGCAATCCTTCTTAGCTACCACCAACTCCACCATCATGAGTTCCTGCCCTCTACAGTCAAAGATGGGTGGAGAGAAAGAGGGAGAGGGAGAGGGAGAGGAACAGAGGAGAAAGAGAAATGATATTAGGGGAAAAAAATGAGAGGGATAATATTGTAATTTTGTTAATAATTTCCATAATATAGATGCAGTTATTTTTATTCCCTCATTCTTTTGTAAGTGAGAGCCAAGGTAAATGTGTGTTTAACTTCTAATACACATTTTTTTTTTCTCTACATCTTCCATAATGTATTGGCATGTTGAATATACGTACTATGAATTTATATATCATGCAACAATTTTTAAAACATTTCCATACTGACAAAAAAATTATACTGAAAAACTCTACTAAAACAAGGTATTTTTGCAATTAAATCCCATCTTGATGCTTACTTTGTTGTGAAATGACAGGCATTTTTTTTTTTTTTTAAGTGATAGGTATTATTTGGCTACACCATTTTGTTTACATTTTTATTTTTATTTTTATATATTTTTTATTCTTATCATACGAAAATTATGTTTTTTTTCATACCAAAAGTACTAGGAGGTATAAATCTATTTAAGAGAGAGAGAGAGAGAGAGAGAGAGAGAGAGAAGAATTTTTTTTATTAGAGAAAATCAAGAAAATTAATTGTGAAGAGAAAGATAGTTCTCATGTGCACTAGATATATGTATTGCTTGTAATATAAGAAGAGTTTAGATAAGTCCGACAATTAAGAAAATATTGTATGAAAAAATTTTACAAACACTTTCTCAAGAAGGAATTGAGCCAGAAATGACTCCAATCCCACTGAGCAAACAGTGATAAGGAGTCTCTAGTCTAGATTATTGCTAAGCATTATTACTCCAAGACTGGAACCCATATACTCCTCATTAACAAACTACATAAGAGTACGATCCCAAGCACTAGACTAACACCATAGGATGATCCATTGTTTTACAATTACTTTTCTCCCTTTCTCATTTTTCACATATGAATAATATTAAGGATCATAAAAAAAATTATCATGAAATGTTTTATAAATTTTTTTTATTCTTTAATTAGTGTGTGATATTTTATTACATTTATAATCTAAAGATGTAAAATCTTTAATAATCATTTTCATAATATTTTATTCATAATCCTTAGCATTCCTGTTCACATATATATATTCTCCCAAAATATAAGGAGATAAAGGTATTTTGTGTAATTTGAGGCAAAAGCTTGGACAAAATTTTCATCACCACCTACCAAACCTTTAATAGAATAGAGTCATGCGTACGAATTATGATGAATCAATCCCTCTACTTCCTCTCACTTTCCTCCATTTCCAAAATATAAAATTTTACACCACAATATTCCACAAGTTAAATACAAAGTGTCCAACCTCATTACACAAACTTCAAACCTCATTTCACAACCCCAAAAAGCAACACCTCTGAGAGAGAGAGAGAGAGAGAGAGAGAGAGCAAAATCTAGCAAAAGAGGCCATGGTTCCATACTCCCAAATTTTTGATCAGCTACCCCTAAATGAGAATGACTCACAAGACATGGTCCTATGCGAGGTCCTAAACGAGGCCAATGCCCTTTCCACCACCACCACCACCACCACCACCACCATTACCACCACCACCCCACTTTTCCACCACCCAAGAAACCACCAAACCAACAACAACAATATTATTGCCCACAACCTCTTCATCGACCCGAACCGTGCCATAGCCAAGAAGCACTACAGGGGCGTCAGGCGACGCCCTTGGGGCAAGTTTGCCGCAGAAATCCGTGACTCTGCCAGGCACGGGGCCCGTGTGTGGCTCGGCACCTTCGAGACTGCCGAGGAGGCCGCTTTGGCCTATGACAGGGCAGCATTCCGGATGCGCGGTGCCAAGGCCCTCCTCAACTTCCCTGCCGAGGTAGTCATGGCCATGTCATCATCATCATCATCGTCGAGTTTGAAGAGCTTAGAGAGACATAATTCTATTGCAAGTAGTGGAAGTTGTGAGGATGATTCAATTGGGATGTCTCAATCGTCAGTGCAGAGATTTGAGGCCAACTTGAACTTGAGTTTGAGGAGCTTAGATCAACATGTTTCTAATTCAAGAATTGGAAGTTGTGATGAAATTTCAACTGGAATGTCTCAATCCGAATCTGAGGTTACAACTGTGGGATCACAAGATTCGGGCTCGGATTACGTCGAAAATTTGTTGAGGGTTTCTTGAAAAAATTGTAAGGAGCCAGGTTACCACATATTTTCAAATTCTTTTTTTTTCCAACTACTAAATTGTAGATCGAAATTCATGGGTAGAGATTTTCACATGACATAATTGCTAAGAATGTATTGAGATGAAAAGAACAGATGTTGTGGAGGCGTAGAAGATCTTTGGTCTCACATTGGGATGTCGGGAATGTAATGCTTTTATTTTTTAGCAAGAGTAGTGCTACTAATCTTATACTCCCACAAAAAGAAATGTACAAAAATAATGTATGAATCAAATTTTTTTTTTTTTTTGGATATGATTCATAGCTTTTATGTTTAGTTTTTATTTTTATTTTACATTTTACTTTGATTTCCTTCACTGTAAAAAACCATAAAAATATTTCCACTAACGTTCACTAAAATAATTACCATCACACTGACTTAACACCACAACAATCAAAATACTTTCGATTTTTCTTATAAAAATTCAAAATTGATTAAAAAACAAAGACAAATTTCAATTTATTATTTCTAGATATTCCTAAATACGTGTTTAATATGCATATGAAATAATTTTAAAAATTCAATTATATTGATTAAGTAAAAAGTAAAAAGCTTTCTGGACAATTAAATTTTAATTTTATTTAATTACGAAACAAGAGACACGTACACAAGAAAAATTACACATAAAACGTGGTATGCCCTTGCAATTTTATTGGATACATACCCACTCTTTTCTATTTTTTCTTCTATGTATTACATAAAACAACCAGTAGAATTGGAATGACACACAATCTAGTTGGAAAACCTGAAATACAAAATAATTTCTCCACACATAGGCATACACTCCCTTATTCCTTTGTTGTATAAATTAGGAAAAATAACAAATCAGTATAGTAGTTGGAAAAAAAAAATCAAAATAGTGATAAAATTTATAAATTTTAATTATTAAAGACATAATTTTTTTCATGTGTAGATCATTATTTTTGGAAGGTACATTTGATTTGTAATTTTCCCTATAAATTATGAGGAGTAAGATTTCGTGTCACACCCAAAGATCATCAAAAGAAGATCGGTCAATAGTGATAATGACAAGAAAAGAAAACCACATCAATAATGTAACGAAGATGTGTGACAATTACATTGGAAGTTTGCATCATCTCTACACTTTTCTTTTTCTATCTAAATCGATACAAATCAATGGATATCTATGTAGTAAAATATATTTTAAGCATTGATTGTGTATGTGTCACATGAGAAACATACTTTAAATGACATTATGCATTAAAATCATGTGTAAATTACACTTTGCCTCATTTATGTTTCGTCAGTTTTTCACTTTGGTCGTTGAAATTTTTTCACCTCACTTTGGCTTTCATATTTCAAATCTTTCTTAATTTACTCCTAAAACTAATTTCTATTCAAAATTAAACAAAATATGCCACATTAATATGACATAAAAATATATTATTATAGTAAGATTTAAGTGTAAGTTTTACATAATAAAATATTTTTTTGTCATATGATTGTCAATGGGTCATTTTCTATTTAATTTTCAGACATAAGTTAGCTTTTGAAGTAAATTGAAAAAAACTTGAAATATAAAGGAAACAATAATAATTTAAAAGCTAAAATAAAAAATAAAAAAAATAACCAAACATTAAAGGCGCAAACTATTGGACTATCCTTTTACTACCAAAAATATTCTAAAAAAGTATCCTAACCTCAATATAAAAGATCCTGTAACTTTTTACTTGCATATGGAAACCCAATCATCCATCAAATTTACTAAAGAAAAGTTTAATATATTCATTACAATATATAAGAGTTTTAGGAATTTAATTTTTTTATTTTAAAAGTAAAAAAGAAAAAAAAATCTTTAGTGATAAATTTTTTAAAATATCACTAATAAATTTATTTTTTTATTTATAAAGAAATTTCGAGCAGAAAGAGATTATTTTTTTATACAAAATTTTGGTCTCAAAATAATCATACTTCATCACTAATTGTGACTATGTTTTTGTGGTGGGATACAAATTGTATGTCGCTTTTTAAGTGTGTACAGTAACAACTTCCACTTGTTAACAAAATTAAAACAATTGTATATTTAATAATGATCCATGCTATAAAAATGTTAAATTATTTTTCATTTTATTAACTGATGTTTTAAAAACACTCTCAACAAAATTGCTATTGAAATTTACAATAATATTATATACCCACAAAAATTACTTTGTAAAGTAACAAGAAAAATATATTTATATACCACAATCATTCTAAGTATAACGCACATTTCATCAACTTCAAATATGTATTATAAGCCTCATTTTTTAGATAAAAATTAATGCTAAATTTCATTTTTTTTTAAAAAATTGACCAAATTAATTTAGTTAATAGACTAATTGTAAAGCTAATGTGTGCAAATTTGATCATCCTTCTAGATGAATTATATATGAAAGTAGTTCAATAGATATGTATAGACCATCGCATGAATGAGACAACAATTAATAATAGCTTTCAATAGAAGCAAAATCACCAAGTCCTTCTAGGCTTCTAGACCCCACAATTTTTTTGTAACAGAGACGTAAACCACTTTAATATCTTTGAAAAAATGATATATGAATGGAACTGGTTTTCTAGATAATTCAAATATCAATGCTGTACGAAGAGAAAATCATTTTATTTTTATTTTTATTTTTATTTTTTCCCTTGGAAATAACAAAACTGTAGTCTTGGTTCAATTCATGCTTACAACTAAATATTTTTAAATAAGAATCGAACTCCTCTTAATTTTTGGTGGTAAATGTAAAATTTTAGTTCATGAAAATAGGTGATTAATAACTGTAGAAAAGGCTGATCACTGAATATTCATAATAAACCCCTTTTTCTCTTGCCCTACTTTTCTACCACATTCAAATTAACCCTGAATTGGTACCAATTGAATTTTTTTTTTTACATTTATTTTGTGGCTTATAGAGTACTTATTTAAAACATAGTACAAAAGAAGAAAAAATTAAAAAGAGGTAAATTATATACTTATTTTAAAGTTTGAAAAAAATAATGTGTGTTCTATAGTTTTGACTCCCCATCCTTTCAATAATAAATATATTAACGGTATTAAGTTTTCTAATTAAGGACACTCATGCTATATATTCATTTCTTAAATTTTTTGGGTCATCAGGCCTAAGCTCTAACCACTTTGGACCAAAAAGACACAATTTGTTCAAAATAACAACGCGACCTACCAATTTGGACGCCTTAGGTAAAACCTAAACATAAGGCCATTTCACATTCAAATATATCTTAATTTTTCATATTGCAATTTGATTCAAATTTCATTTTTTTCACTTTTTGTGATGCAAAATTACTAATTAAATTTATGTAACCAAGTTTTTCTACCAAATCTTTTTTAATTGATAACCACGCTATTTCATTTAATATTTTTTTTATGACATAGTCAATTTAAAATATATATAGTTATTAATTGTAATTTAAAATTCTCATTATGCAAAGCACTTGTTACATGTATTATTAATAATATTTGGATAAAGTATAAATACACTCCCTAAGGGCTACTTAAAATACATATTGCCCCTTTACAAATACCCTGCTCTCAGAATTTTTTATTCAACAGAATTAACTAAAAAAATGAAATTCATAATAATTCTCCTATACAATAATAAAATTACTTAAATTATTAATTGAAACATATTTCTAACATTATTAAAAACTGTTAATTGACTTGATGTTTTATTAATAAAATAGACGATTTGTTATAAAATTGAAATCCTCAAGGGGTGGAATGTAATTTTTAGAACCACAAAAGGCGATTCGTATTTTAATCAAATCTCAAAAAGTATATTTATAATTTTACCCTCATATTATTTTATGGTCAATGCACGAATTTAAAAAACTAGAAGTGGTGGGCACAGATGAAGCGTGTAGATATGATCATTTTCTTTAAAAGAAATAAGATTGTGAAATACACGATTGAATTCGAAATTCAAAAATTAAAACATTTTACGATTTTTTTTTTCTTTTTAATTTTTTTGCCAAAGTTAGACTTCATTGATAGAGAAAAACATATACATCAAGAATGGTTATCCCCTTTATCTAGAAGGAAATACAACTAAGGTTTAGTGTTTCAAATATGAACACTCGAACAACCAACAAGCATAACCCGCAGCATACTATGGCCACTAACTGACAAGCATAACCCGCAACATACTGCGGCCAAACAACCAATAGAGACAAATTTAAACCTCCATGGAGAAGGAGAAAAGCCTCCACAAAGGAGGAAAAGTACAATAAAACAAAATACAAAAATAACACACACACACACACACAAAAATCAAAAAACCAAATCCGCACAATCCGTAGCTCAGGACCAACAAGCAACACAAGCGTCGATCTCAGATCTACAACCCACGGAAGCAGTGAATGCCTGAATTGTAAAAAACCTAATATCTGATGGTAAAATACCAGATATGAGAAGAAAAAATAAGTCAGGAAACAGAGAAAGCTCATGTAGACCGGAAAGAAAGGGAAGGGAGACGGGGATCGGAGGTCACCACCCCCTCTCCCTTGTCATTGCAACAAGAGAAAACTCTTGAGTTTGTAGAGAGAGAGGCTCTAGTTTCTAGAGAGAGAGAGTGATTTTTTTTTTTTTTGGTTTTTATTTTTTTTATTTTTTTGGTTATATGAATTTGAAAAGCCTAATAGTTGAGCAGTTTGAAAGGAAAAAAAAAAAATTAATTCATAACTACCTTTATAACTGTTGAAAAAAATAAAATAAAATAAAAATGAATGTAATAAGGTATAACTGTTATTGGGATATTTTGAAGAAATCCAAAAAAAGAAAAAGAAAAAAGACATCAACTAATTTTAATTTTCTAAACTTACATAGAAAATAAATTATTTTTTCATATATTTGAAGTTGTTTAAACTAAAAAGGGTTTTTTTTTTTTTGGTCCTCTAATGTGAACAATTATTGTTTGATGATTTCAAAACAAAGGGTTTTCTAGAGTTTTGAAAAGATTATTGGAAGTTCAATATTGGGCCTTTTTTCCGGGGGCCATTTTTCCCGGTTCCATATGGTGAAGTTAAAATATGAGGGGGACGTTGCTACTAGGTGGACATCCGCCTATTGGTCCACCCAGCTCATCCGGTCTAGTTTTATTGTTTTTGGATTTAAAAATATTGTTTTAGCTTATAGGATTGGGTTGGAATAATATTTTTAACCAAAAATATTAATGAGTTAGATTTAGGATTTAAACTTTCAATCCAGTCCAATCTGACCTGGCTCACTATTAAATTAATTAATTATTTATTTATTTATTGTGCATTTATATATATATATATATATATTTGTTAAGATCTAAACTATATCTTTATTGATTTTATTAAAACTTACATTTGTGGTATGTGTAATTGAATTTATTTAAGAATTCATTCAATTTATACACAAAATCTTTTAATTTATAATGATTTCGATTGAATTTAATTGTAAAATGTATTAAATTTTTTGGGTTAATTAGAAAAATATCCCAAAGTTTCACATGTCTTCCGTTTTTAACCCAGTGTTTCAATTTTGACAAATTAAACCCTTAAGTACTACCTATGTTTCAATGTGCTCCCTCCATTCATTTCCGTCTCTGTAAGATAAAATTCCCAAGGTTTCACTCATTGTTTTTACTTTAAAGCCCCTCTGTTATCTCACACAGACAGAGATGGACTGAGGGGGTACATTGAAACATGGATGGAACCCTTTGGGGGAATTTATCAAAATGGAAACATTGGGGTTTAAAGTGAAAAATGTGTGAAACCTTGAATTTTTTTTGGGGGGGCGGGAGGGGGGGTAATTAACGCAAATTTTTTTAAACATATAATCTGATGAATGGGTTTAGAATTTATAATTATTTTTTGGACCGGGATTGGACAAATATAGAAATCCGATGTTAAGATTAGACCAGACTTGGACAGACACAAAATTCCTTATTATGTAGTGTTGCCTGGACCTGAACCCGGCCCGTCTCAACGTTTGTCTGCCCCTCGTGGCTACTAATGCTCCACTTGGTTCATAAGAATGAGATAGAATGAAATGAAATGATTAATCCCTTATAATGGTGAATGGCGATTACATTTGTAATTCATTTATTATTATTATTACTTTTAGTTTATTAAGCATATATCTTTTGATAACTAGATAACATTTATTGTTTGTCGATTAATCAGGCTAATTTTGAGGGTAATTTTGATGATTCGAACATTCACTTTTTAGAGTATATCAAGTAAAACAAACCTGCAAAAAATCAAGTTAATCAAATATCGATAGTCCTTTCATCAAATCATATTTGTATCTAAAAAAATAAATGATAAATCTAATTTGAAGTATAAAATTGAATACCAAAGTAATTTGATGAAAGGGGTACTGTTGTCCAATTGACTTGATTTTTTGTAGGTATGTACTATTTAATATACTCTAAAATACAAATGGTTTGAATAATTGAATTAGGTCTAAAATGAGCCCAATTAACTACACAATAGTTGTTATGGACAACAACCACCCTTTTTCCGATGTGACTTCTTTTACGTATACAAATTATATTTTAGGCTTTAACACAATATGAGTCTATTATTAAGAGTTTTAAAATAGGCACTCTGGTCAGATGTCCATTTTTGAAATTTGTAGGTCAATAAGTTTAAGGTTAAATTTTTTTAGGCCAAAATGATATCTATTTGTTCAAAACTTACCTATCTATCTATCTATCTATCTATTTAAATGTTACTTAATTGGTCAAATGTCTCACTGTATATATACGTGTAACCTATTTGTGTAATTATCTGTTCAAATGTTTTACTATCTATACACGTGACATTTATCTATTCAATATCACCTATCTATTCACCTCACGACCATCAATTTCCGTTGTTGGCCCTTGCCGCCAGCAATTTTTCAGACTAATTTTTGGGTGACTTTTCAATACGTATTCTTATAACTAAAACAAATTAAACCTTAAACTAAATGATATACAATTTTATAAATATCAAAATTATTAGTATCCTTATTATTAGAATCCATATTTTCCCGATTATCAATAAAAATCACTACACGTTTCACCAATTAACTCTTTTAGAAATGACTTTTTTTCTCAAACATATGAGCAGATCCTCAATTGTACAAAAGTCAAGGTATTCAATGGATATTCCAATTGATAGGCTGCAAGGACAAAATGGATTATATATATGTTAGCATGTTACCTTGGACAAGCACTACTAATTAATTAATTTCTTCTAGAGGAATTGTCAATATATGGACAAAACAAAATAATTTTAAAATAAAATTAAAACCATTTGCCCTTTACATGGCAAAAGTATACTTGTCAAAATGATCCAAATAAATTGCTGCGTGTGGAATGTGGGTATTTCTGGGTTCAAAAAGGGAGGCCAATATTTCAGTGTTGTCTTAAAAAAGGACCAATATTTGAATGACATGTAAAGTTGTCTAGGAGAATAAACAAATGCTATCTGATTGGCGTTCATCCTAGTCTAGGAGAATAAACAAATGCTATCCGATTGGCGTTCATCCTAATCTAATGCCTACAGTATTGAAACTACAACAATGATTCAGATCATTAATTTTAGTACTCTAATAGAGTACTAATGATATAATAATGAACAAAAAATAAATAAAATAAAAATAAATCAAGATCAAAACATCACATCACTGAGGATGAAATCCACTATCAACTCAATAAAGCTACCTTTAAAGCTTAAAAATTAAAGCTCCAAAATATTTTTCATTGAAACTAATAAAGAAAATTTTGCATCCCTATCTATCTTAAAACTAGCAGCTCTGCCCATTAGGGTCATGTTTGTTTAAGTGGACGTGTCATTAAAATTGAACTAGTTATTTTACAAAATGTCTAATTTCATATTTGGTGAAAAAAAGTTGGAGTTCAAATTAATAGTTCATTTGAATATAGTACTAGCATCTCTTATATGGGAAACTATTTCTCAAGATAAGTGTGTGAAATAAAATGGAAACTAACAAGAAATTTGAATTAATTAGTTAAATTGTGAAATTGATAAATTTTATCAATCTTGTCTCAAAATTCTAAGCCAATTTAAACACGGGATATGTTATATAATCTAAAATGATTAATAATCTTAGAATTAATGGTTAAAATGCTCATTATATCTAATCTAGTTTATGTTTACAAACATAATCGAAGTGGTGTGTTGATGTAGAAAAAGGTGTAGAAAGACGAAATAACACTACGATTCTGAATTCATTGATTCGCACACGAATGTTAAAAAAAAAAAATCTTTAAATCTGTTAATTCATCAAGAAAAATAGAAATAAAGACATCAATAATAATTGATTCACACAAAATACCCCAAACTGGAGAAAGTGTAAACTAATAATTCAAAGTTTTCTTAATCATCCATACTCTCTTGAATGTTAAGGCTTTGTGGGGACATATTTCCGTCTTATTCACATGGCTTAGCCCTTATCCAAGGTACCACGTGGTGCAATGTGACTGGCTGAGGTATAAAACGATCCATGTCTAGGCCGAGGGTATTCGGTGAAGAAGAAGAGTCCTAGTAAATGAATGACTCCGAGTTAAGTGTATTTAGGATTTTGTTAGCAGATTTATCCTAATCCAACCAAGAGTGGTTGATTCCTAGGTGGTTTGTTATTCCTACAATGAATAAGTGATTAACATGAATACAATCACTAGGGAGAGGCAAAGCACCTATATAAAATGGACATAAGGTCACTGATGTGTGGCTTGCACAACAGTGACTGTTATACGGCTCGTGAGATTCATTTCGAGCTCTTTTTGATAATTCAAACCATTCAAATTTTAATAAACATCGAGTAAAATATACATGTAAAAAATCAAATTAATCAAATTAAGACGCTATCGATATGCAATTAACTTATTTTTTTTATAGGTATGTTCTACTCAATATTTTTTTTTTATAAAATGAACAGTTTTGATTATTAAAAACACACACAAAAAAAAAACAAAAAAAAAACTCGAAATGAATCCCATGAGCTGCATAACAGTTACTGTTGTGCAGCTCACATAGCAATGACCCCATTTTCATATAAAGCAGGCACCTCCAAGGGTCAAAGTATGCAAATATTTGTCTAATTATTCTTGTTACTGTGTAGATATTTCTTCAAGGGATTGATTACTAACTTTATCATCGGAGTGCCCTCCCAATTGATAAACAACTAGGTTAGTTATTCTATTCACTTTTTTAAGTGTGGATCTAGGCTACGTGTTCTACAACTTTGTTCCTAGAATTCCAGGAGGAAGACCAAAGTATTGGTTGTCTGATAAGATTTTAACACATAGGCTCATATTTTTATTTTATACTCCCCCTGTCTCAAAATATTAGTCCATTTTCAAAAATCAAGTACAAAAATAATATAAATTTCTTATTTTTTTCTTCTTTTAAATTCATTAACAACATAAAAAATACAATTATAATATTGATATTATCCAAAAAATGTACTATCAAAAGGTAATTTTGAAAAATTAATTTTTTTTAAAGTGCAATAATTGTACTATAAAAAAAGTTGGATTTCCCAAAATGAATTATTATTTTGAGACGGAAGGAGTAATAATTATCTTACAAAACAAGAAAAAACATAAAAAAATAAAAATAAAAATAAATAAATCAACACAATTTAGAAAATCTAATAATTCTAAACTATTCTAAGTTAAACTGAAATATTCTAAATCAAACAATAATTAAAAATAAAATTTTTCTAAAATCTTGTCTGCATCATTCTCTTGCCACTTGAAATTAAAGAAGAAAAAGAATAAGAAGAAAGTCATCAATAGAGTATAGTTCAATTCAATTGGAGTTAAGAAAAAATTCAGGAAAGTCAGCCCACAGGTCCATTTTTTAATAGTTTGGACTATTAGGCCTAAGTTTAAATCTGCTAGAATTAGGGCAACAACAATGTAAAAAAACCATATTATCTCTATTTATTCAATTGTCATCAATTTGTTCACGTGTCACCCATTTATTTACCTATCTATCCTCCTAATCTCCCATCTGTCTACATGCACCTCAAAACTTTGGTTGGACAACCCAATGCTTTGTGCATTCCATTCTAAAATTTAAATTTACTCTAATATTTTGAACACTTAATACCATTATACCCTCAAAACTCACAAAAAAACATTTTAAAAAATAGTCCATTCTAAAATTTAAATTTACTCTAATATTTTGAACATTTTTTAAGACACCCCACACAGAAAGCTAGCCCTCCAATCCACCGATAGTCAAGGATAAAATCACAAGAAATCCTCACATACTGTCATTCAAAGTCTCAAAAGCAAAGGTTCCAGGTGGACAACAACAACAGTATTATTAACCACCATTGCCACACACCACCATTCTTAAAATATTAAAATGTACGGAAACATAGAGCTTGAAAAATCTAGAAAACACCTAGACGTTGATTTGTGATTATGTATCAATTTTAAGCAAAATATAACAATCCCAATCAAACAATCAAGAGAAAGAGACACAAAGATTTTACGTGGAAAAACCACAATTGGACACCTTCCAATTGTGATCAAAAAATTACGGGCAACAGCCACAAGAACAATCCACTAAGAAGATATAAAGGAATTACACAGGTATCACTCTCAATTATCTAGCGAATTCACAACGCCTAATTGAACCAACCTCTATGTGCCTCTTCCAACCCCATCTTCAGCACGGAATTGTCTTTCTGATGAGCCACTCCGGATTCCCTCCAAAGCTTTAGGCTCAAATTCTTCAGAATTCACAACTGAAGAACAAATCTCTCTTTTGTGTATAACAAACAAACCTTTGATGTACTCTCTTTAAATCAAGAGTTAAATACTCAATAAAATATCAAAGAAAACAAAAATATCCCCAGATATAAACCTTTAAGAACCAAAAAGAAGATCTGGAGGACTTCAATGAATTACCTAGTTTTGGGAGAAAACCAAGTATTTATAGAGAACCAAAAGTAATCCAAGATTGGGAAGAAAACAAACTCCTTGAAAAATTCGGATTCTGAGGCTCGCTCGAGCGAAGCTTTCCTGGCTCGAGCGAGGAGAGTAATTTTCATGATTTCTACTAGTGCCTTGGCTCGAGCGACGGATCCTTAGCTCGAGCGACCAATCACTTCTTTCAGGTTTTTGTATGGACGCAATCCTTCGCTCGAGCGAGCAAGCCTTAGATCGAGCGAGCACTCCTTGGCTCGAGCGAGCAACAGCTGACATGCAATTTTGAATGCAATTTTGAATTTTGCTTCGGCCGCGAGCTGACCGGGCAGCTCGACCCCCCTAATAATCAGTGAAGTGACAATCTTCAAAGTATTAACATCACAAACTTCTCTGCATGGCTCGATTCGGGTTTGGATTCGCATCTAATAAACTCATAGCCTCACTGAAATAAAAGTGTGAATAAAATTACAATTCAAAGGAGTTTTGTCAAACGGGATTGCCAAGAATAAAAACCTAACAGAGCTAAACATATAAATTTTGTTTGGAAACACATTACCAAACAAGTGGAATTTGTTCAGTATTAGATTTCCAAATAACGTTCGTAAAATCAACACAAAAACAAAAAAAAGTTGAATAAAAAAACGTACTTTTCTTATCAGAAATATTTTCGAAATGTCTATTTTATTGTTCATTGTTGACTTTAATATGAAATAGAATACAATAATGATAGATAGAAGGGAAGTATTGTTTTGAGTATGAAGATGTAAGGTGAAGAGAATGAGAGAGTTATAAACTAGATAAGAGAAATTATAATATTGGTAGATAGGGTATCTAAAGATACTATCATTTGCAATTTTTTTTTTTTTAATTTTAAGTACTTTTTTATCATTTTGAATAGGAACATAATAGTAATAAAAAAATTTCATTAAGTTGGGATGTCTAACCGAAGTTTTGGGGTGCATTTAGAGCTTCATGTTATTACTTTCATCAAAAGCTCATTTTAGTTCTTACACTTTCACTAAAATATCATTTTAATCGTTTCACTTTTAATTTCCGTAAGTCTTATTAATGGTAAATGAATGGAAGTGTGACACTATAATTGAACTTATCGTATAATTGGTTGACATTGCAAGACTGACAGTGTAAAATGTTGACTGTCATAATTAAAAGTAAATGAATCAAAGTGAAATTATGATAAAAATGTAAGGGGGCTAAGCATAATAACCTTTTATAAAAATTGATAGGCCTTAGACAACGTATTAGAAAATAATGCCTATACAAACTAACAAATCTCATAAACTGTATTTATTTATTGATGCAACTTACCATATCATTAATGAGAATCTCACTTTAATTTCTAAAGTTTTATTATTGCATAACAGATCAATTATTAAAAAAATTTATAATATTTTGTCATTTGGTAACAATTACGTTTTCAGTTTTCAATTTATATTTGCAAAAATCTAAAAAACTTAAATAAAAACTTGTTTGGTAAATTTTTAATTTATAAATCAGTGGTCTCAGTTTATAAATTTGGCAAAAAAAAAATAAACTCAAAAAATGAGTTTATGTTTTGAGTTTTAAGTTTTTTTTTTTTTACCACCCAACACTAGCCACCACCCGCCACCATTTTCCACCATCGTCTTTCGCCACCACCACCCACCCCCTACCACAAGCTACCACCACCACTGACCACCCACCTGTCGCCACCACCCACCACCACCCATCCACCGCCACCACCACCCGCCGCTACCACCACCCACCACCACCACCACCACACCACCACCACCACCACCCATCCGCCACCTACCACCATCCACACCTACCACCCACCACCCACCATCCTTCACCACCACCACACCACCACCAACCAACCACCGCCACTCACTCGCCACCACCACCCACCATCTACCCGCTACCACTCACCACCACCACTACCATCCATCCGCCACCACCACCATTCACCACCCACCTGCCACTACCACCACCGCCACCACCACCACCGCCCACCACTCGCCACCACCACCTACCACCCACCACCACCACCCACCCGCCATCCACCACCCACCACCGCTCACCGCCACCACCGCCCACCGACACCGATCCACCACCACCACCACCACCCACCACCACCACCACCTACCATCCCACCACCCACCGCCATCATCCACCACCGTCTTCCACCGCCACCACTCGTCACCACCCACCACTCGTCGCCACTTGCCATTTCTCACTCTTTTTTATATTTTTAAACTTTTTTAAACATTTTGTCTAAACCAAATGCGTTTGTAGTTTATGTTTTTCTAAAAATAAACAAAAAATATACAAAAACCAGTTTATAAAATTTTTGTAAATATAAACTGAAAACATAAACGTTACCAAATAGACGTTTTTCATTTTCAGTTTATATTTACAAAAATTTTAAAAAACTGTCCTAAAAACTTGTTTGGTAAATATTTTGGTTTATAAATCAGTAGTCTCAGTTTATAAATTTGGCCAAAATTTATAAACTCAAAAAATGAGTTTACGTTTTCAGTTTTTAGTTTTTTTTTTTTGACCACCTACCATTTGCCACCACCTGCCACCATTTTCCACCACTGTCTTCCGCCACCACCACCCACCAGCACCGTCTTCTGCCGCCACCATCCACCACCGTCTTCCACTGCCACTTTCCACCACCACCATTTTCCGCCACCACTACCATCTTCCGCCACTACTACTCGCCACCACTTTCCATTATCATCTTCTGCCGCCACCACTTGCCACCTGCCACCACTTTCCACCACTGTCTTCCGCCATCACTACCTACTACCGCCATCTTCCGCCACTACCACCCGCCACCACTTCCCACCACCATCTTCCCCCGCCACCACTTGCCACTTGCCACCACTTTCTACCACCGTCTTCCGCCGCCACCACCCGCTACCACTTTCTACCACCGTCTCCCGCCGCTACCACCCGCTACCTGCTACCACTTTCCACCACTGTCTTTCGCCGTCACCACCCGCTACCACCATCTTTCGCCACTACCACCCGTCATCACTTTCCACCACCACCACCGCCTGCCACCTGCCACTACTTTCCACCACCGTCTTCGCGACCACCACCGCCACCACTTTCCACCATCTTTCGCCGCCACTCACCTTGTCACCACTTTCCACCACCGCCACCTGCCACCACCACCTACCACCACTTTCCACCACCGTCTTCCACCACCACCCTCTATCACTGTCTTCTGCCGCCACCACCCACCACTACCGTCTTCTGTCACCACCTACCCGCTACTACTATCTTCCGCTGCCACCATCCGCCACCACTCGTCACTAGCCACCACCTACCACGCCACCACTCACTATTTCTCACTCTCTTAGTTTATGTTTTTTAAAATTTTCAAACATTTTGTCCAAACCAAACGTGTTTGTAGTTTATGTTTTTCTAAAAATAAACAAAAATCAATTTATAAAATTTTTGTAAATATAAACTGAAAACGTAAGTGTTACCAAACAGGTCCTTATTAATTTGTTTTTTGTTTTTCCTAAACTAAATACCATCATCTCTGTAAAAAATACAACTAACTTAAAATAGAGTCTCATAATAAGAAAGAAATAAACAACATAATAAAAAGTCTCATGAGAGAGGGAAAATAACAATCTTTGCATTTAACAAAGATTAACCCCTGATCTCCCAAATAAATGTACAAAGATAAACTGAATTAACCGAGTTAGTTAAGATATACAAGTTTTTATCACCCCATTTTTATACTAATGCTACATACTCAAAATTTTAAACCAAAATTTACTCATAAATATTACAACAGTGTGACATCAACACAATTTCTTCCTCCCACAATCCGCCTAATGAGGTGGCAAGACAAAATGTATGTAAGGTGAGTTATGAAAGAATATTTAAATGTGGATCAATTTTTAAATTTTGTTTGCTACATCATTTGGGAGAGTTTGGAAGGAAAAAATTGTGTGAATGAATTATTTTTTTAAATATTAATGTTTGATCCAAATTTATTCTCTATATAGACTGTTATACACCAACTAAATCTCAACTTTATATTTGGATCGATTTCTTGACAAAGATTGCGTGAGCGGAATTTTCATTTATACTCTCGTAGTGTAAAGCCCATCAAGGTTATGGTGGGCATTACACTGTAGATGACCCACGTTTTAGGCCCATTATAAGTTCAAAGGTCAAAGGAGTCTTTCAACATGCAAGACTCTCTCTCATAATTCCAAGTTATGCCAATACATACTTTAAAAGTGGAGTTTTCATTTATACTCTCCTAGTTTAAAGCCCATTAAGATTATGGTGGGCTATACGCTGTAGTTGACCCACGGTTTAGGCCCATTATAAGTTCAAAGGTCAAAGGAGTCTTTCAACATCTAAGACTCGCTTCCACATATTTTTTTCATTTTAGTGCATATCATTTCTCAGTGTACATACTTATAAATTTGATTAAGGTTTCGTTTGTTAACTATACATTTTACTTAAAAAGTTATTTTAAATTGTCACATCACTCTCTCTAATTTTTTACACATCATTTCATAAAAAATCAAAAAATTGCTAAAATAATATATTCTCAAACGAGACCTAAATATTATTTTTCTTATTCTATACCCCGCATATTTCAATTATAACATTTAGGGTGAATTACACTAATAGTCCCTATAATTTGGGGCTTATTTCACTTTGGTCCATGACTTTTCAATTATAACACATTTGACCATGAATTTTAAATCTTGTTCCAAATAAGAACAATTGAAGATATCATTCAATTTTTCAAGGGTAAAATCATCAATTTGATAAAATATAAACTACTTTGACCACTACAACAAAAGTTAGCTATAACCACGTTTTTTACGCAACGTTTTTTTGAAAAACGCTGTGGAAAAGGTAAAGTGAAATTAAAAAGGCACGCATTTTCCTTTTATAAACACGCGTTCGACTTTGTAACGGTGCTCCGTCTTCCTCTGTCCCCTTTTCTCTTTCCGTCATTCTGTTTTCTCTATCCATTTCTCTCTCTCTTTATCGTTTTCTCTCTCCGTCCTAGATCTAGGGTTTCCTCTGTCTCCTCATGCTCCTTAAGAGATTCACCAGGGTTGATTCCGTTTACTTGTTCAGATCTAATTCTAAATCCATCGATTCTTGAATCGATTTGGTTAAAATTTATTGACGATTTTTTGTTTTTCTTGATTCTGCAGAGGAAGATGGACCGGTTGAGTTGCACAAATCGGCGGGGTTACGAGACCAATGAGTGAAGAAAGATCAAGATCATCGGGATCGGGATCCGGATCGACACAGGGATCGGGACTGAGACCAATCGAATCGGGACTGAGGAAACCAGCCGATTGAGTGAATACTGGGTTTCTGGTAATCGAGTTGCTACGTTAGCGAAGGGATTTTATCTAGGGTTTCGAGGCTGTTAAAGCTCCTTCTCAGGTATGGTCCTCCAGTCGCTACTATCCCTCAAGTCTGGTCCCCTCTCTCTCTCTCTCTCGCTCTCGCTCCATCAGATCTGGTCTCATACACAGGACTCACTATATTCCTTGCTCGTCGATCTGGTCTCTCTTCAGTCGAATTGTACTCTTTTTAATCTTTTCACTTGCCATTTTTGGTCTGCTCTCTTTCAATAGAATCTCATTCACTTTGATATTTTTGTTTTTCAATCTCACTATTTTCAATTTTTTCAATCTATGTTTTTATATTGGTAAATAAAAGATTCATATCCATGATTCCATCTCATCTTGAATCTTAATGCAAGTTGAAATATATAGTCATAGCGAGTGTAGGTCCACTAGCTTTTGATGAATATCATTCCTTGGATTCTATATTTCCGTTAATTGTGATTTGCTTTTCAATTTTTCTTATAAATGTTTTAAATTATTTTCTCTTTGATTTATCATAAATTTTTTGAAATTATTATGATGTCTTGTTTCATTGAATTCTCTGTTTCATTGGAAAGAAATATCAGCACTTTTGTCATTCAATGGTATGCTTTGTGCCCGGGTTTATTTGCATCAATTATAGCACTTTAGGGTTATTTTTTGCAAGTGGCTTGAAGAGAGCTTTTCAAATTAAGCGCATCTTGTTCCTTTGTTTCTTTGCTCATATTTATAAATTTGTATCGGCATCCAAATGAGATCCATAGTAAGTGTTCATTTGCTTTCTTCCTCAATTATTGCAGGATTTTGGTGATGTGATAGTATATTCACGACATGGTGGGTTTCTTGTGAAGAATGGGTGTCGGGTTGGCTACTAAAATTTTCAGTTCTTGCAGACATTTATTCATACCAACTCATTTGTTGCCTCTAAATTATTCTTATTCTTAAGATATTATATTCTCCAATGTTAGATTTCTTCTTTGGTGATTGTGAGTAGTATGTGCTAGAAGTTTTTATATATTGTTTCATTTTCACAATCTTTGGTTACGTTGTTCAAGATTATTTTTATTCTTTAGCTCACACTTCTGATTTGTGTTATCTTTCTAAATGTTTGTGCTTTGCATAGAAGAAAATAAATAACCATAGGGGGAACAAAGGGTGAACAACTAAATTGGTATGGTTCAACTCAAAGAGTTAATTCAGATTGGCTGCTTATATAGCTCACTTTGAACATCATGCGAGGAAATTGTTTCATAGGTTTTTTTCTTTTCTTTTCATCTGTGCTATTATTAGCATGATCAAGTTTCTTTTCCTAAGATAAGATTTTTTTGTTACTTCCATGCTATTTTGTTGGTATATTTTTGTTAAATCTAAATTTATTTCAACATGTGTCATATTGTAAATTGCTGAGGTGTATCAAGCATGCATTTTAAAGATAGCTATTTGTACATTTATTTAATGTATTTCTCTTCTCATAATTGATCATCTTCGACACTTTTTTTTTTGTCAGTTTGAGTTTGTGTTTTTATTTTTAAGATTATAAGATTGATTGATTTTCTTTTAAATTTTATTATTATTTATAAATTGGGATGGCCCCCATTGAATTAGAAAGACAGTAGCCTGTATTTTCATTTTCCCTTGTGCTATCGTCGAAGGTATTACTCCATTTATAGTTCTTTGACTTGTATAACTCTGACATAAAGTATAAAAACACAATTGTTTTTGAATAAGATCATAGTAACTATTTGTGCTCTTTGCATGAAACTAATCATAAATTCATCATTTTGAAGGCAGATGTATCATCATCACCATCATCAAGGAAAGAACATCCACCCTCCTCAAGAGGGTCCATTCCTCCAGAAGGCATTTGTTCTGCAATGGGGAATGGTGCAGAGATTCGGACTTGTACTTTCAACGATGCAAAGCCTAGACTGAAATGGACACAAGACCTTCATGAGCAGTTCATAGAAGCGAGAAATCGGCTTGGAGGAGCAGCGAGCGGTGAGTGCATACAACATAATAAGTTTAAGAAGAAACCAAAGGAAAAATGTCTAATGCTCAACTAATTGAAATATCTCTTCTTTGTTACAAAGGCTACTCCAAAAATAGTTTTGAAACTTATGGGGGTTGGGATGACATTATACCACTTAAAGAGCCATCTTGAGTAAATATTTTAAGCCAACAATTTTTACTTGAAAAAGTCTCACGAGGTCTCGATTTTTATTTTTATTTTTAGGGGATTGACATATTCATATACTTGTATATAAGCACACATATTAAGAATAACTCCTCCAATTTTGGTTTGGCAGAAATACAGGCTCAGTAAGAATCTCCTTGGGCACTCTAATATTGGAACAAACAAAATTGGTAAGAAGTTCAACAATTATGGAGTAAATTATTTTGAGCTACGCCAACTACTGGCAATGGAATAGCTTACAGAATTTAGGAATGGTTATAGTGGCAGGAGAAAGGATGTTTGAGGCAAATGGAACTCATGAGTAATTAAAGCATTGAAACCCAAAACAAATAAGATTGATCTCAAAACCCATTTCATGTTCTTTCTGCTCCTTTATCCATTCCTTTATTTTCTAAAAATTACTTGAACTGATACTTTAATTGTGAAACCTTTTATTCAGAAGCTTACATATAAGCGAAGCAATACGGATACAAATTGAAGTGCAGACAAGGCTACATGAACAACTTGAGGTACAAAATACTGAGAAATTTCCTATGTGTACAATTATAGGAAGCCTTTCTTCAATGCTATAATAAAAAAATTCTGCACCAATTCAAGATAAATCTAGATGTCACTTACTTTAATCTAGAAGATATTACATGAAATGGGAAGATAGAAATAGACAACAAACAAGTTAACCAATTATACAGATGCATAATACTACCTTTAATCGAGAAAGAATATTAAAACATATTTATCAGATATTAACATATGATGTGTGCACATTATATATGCATTTTACAAAGAGAAAGTTAAAGTATATCTAAACACAATGCTTCAAATTGACAACTATGATATAAAGTGCATCTCATCATTTTTGAAGACAGAACATATCACATGTAACTTTATTATAAAGCAAGCGCTATATTACCAAGCATCATTTTAACTTGTCATAAGGAATATTAATTAAAGGCACAATTGTTCAAATATTTATGCTCTGTTTTTCTCTCGGGATATCTGAGAGGATAGAAGCGATGTCTTAGTGAGCTTTGCACTCTGAATCATATAGAGGAAGTCATTGTTCTTAGTACTTGTATAAGGCAGTTTTTTCTTACCCATTTAATTTAATGTATCTTGTTCTTTGACTCGAGGAAGCCTTTTCTTAACTATTTTGGGTCCACAAATTTTGTGGTTTTTGATATTCTCTCTAAAATCTGTTCATATGTCCTTTGAAGGCGTCGAGGATACAAGGTGCTCTTACAGTGTAGGGTCATCAATATAAGAATGTCATTGTCACATTATTTACTGTCTTAAATTATGAGTATTGTTTTTTTTATGGAAAATATTTTTTGTTAAAACAAACGGTGTGTAAATCATAATACAATCTTTATAAATTTGGAAAATCAATAATAAGGAACCAAATTTGGTGAAATAAAATATGATATATGTGACATGATTTCTGCTACAATGTAATTTAATGTATCTTGAATGTTTCATTTAGTTTTTCAGATAGTATATATAGAATGGCTTGTTATCACCTAGAGTGTATTTTGTTTCAGCAACTAGAGTCTGTCATTAAGGCTCACATACCAGGTATTATGTCATTGATTAACCAAAGCATTAACGAACTTGAAGCAGAGTTGAACCACCTTGGTAGAACAGTTGCTGTTGATGCGGGGATGGGGGAGCTGATATTTGTCTCGTTTATGTATGCAATGATATTTTTTGGTTCATACTCAAATTTGTCTTACTGGATGGATTTTGTTTTCTATTTTGGCAGGCCCAGTTATACACCATCTTATAGCTTTGCTGTACATTTGATCGGATATTTAAGGAGCACCTTGATGGATGGTAAGATGTAATATTTGTGAAACATCTGGAAAAATAAAAAATAAAAAACCAGCACATCTCCATGGTTTTTTTGTTTTTAGTGAACAATTTTCAGATTTCTTCACAAATATTTTATTTTTTAGGTGTATCTAAAGACATAAAAACATGAAAAGCAAAAAATCAAAAACAGTTTTCAAAAACTAAGCCAAACAAGGTATTTTTTCTTCCCCCCACCCCCCAGGTTCCCCAACTCTCCCACCCCAAACAAAATACCACCACCACCACCACCACCACCACCACCACAGAAAAAGTACCAGTCACATTTTCTTTAGATCATAATCCTTTGTTTCTCGCTTCAGTCCTGACAATGTGTGCTCTAAGAGATTCAAGGTTGGAAACACTACACATAATACAAGTAAATGCCACATAAAAATTTTCACATAAAAATATGTAAATTGTCGAGCCTCTATCAAATATGCATTTACCAGCAATTTAATGGTTGTGAATGGTGAGACACCATTACAATTAATGGTAAGTGAAACAAATAAACAAAATAGCAAGTCCATGTGAGCATCCATTCATATCCTCTGCCCAAAACCAGCATATTTCTCAAACTATTATATCTATCTACCACACCATATACTATGCCATCCCACCAAATAGCATTGGGGACTTTAAGAGATCTTTATACCGTATGAAGAGTATTTTTCCATGGTCATAATAAACTTAAGAGTTGGAGAGAGCTGACCCTTGCTAGAGGTTCTTTTGAATTTTGTAGGCACCATGGAGTGTGAAAGTTCATAAGGAATAGTTCTGTTTTTTTATACATATAATGACCCTTGGGCGAAAGATTTTAGATAAGAAGCAATAGTACCATATATTAGAGAAAAGGCAAAAGATTTGAATTTTCTCCTTTTTCCTTAATCATTGGTGCCAGAACTAATAAATATATTCAACATTTGGGATGATAATGAGTTGGGTATTATGGGACCCACACATACTTATCCCTACCCTACCTTTCCTGTTTTTCACATAGAAAGCCCAACAACTTTGTCTGCTGCACAGGCACTTTGGGACAGTTTCTCTATCATTGCCCCAGTGACATTCTCTAGACTTGTCTCTGTGCTACCAAACCTCAAATGTAAGTTATTCTTGTTGCACATCTTTTCAGTGAGGGTTAAAAAGAGAGAACTTACCATTTTGCTGCGTTTGATCAGGAATTGCTTTGACAGATGCAACCGCTGTAACTCTTTCTGCTGCCAACTGTGATTCCAAATCAAGCTGCAATGTAAGTTATTCTTGTTGTGTACTTAATGTTATTAAGAAATGCATTAGAAAATGCTAATTTGTGAGGGTTAGGAAATTAAAAGGAGAGATTTAGAAGGTGGCAAGTCCATGGACATTAAATGGATTTTGTTTTTTCTCAGTGATTTAAAATTGTTGCCTAGATTTTGTAATCTACACACACAAACTTATTATTTTCTATTTCAATAATATGCTGCCCTGTACTTCTTGTTTTTATCATTTTATTCTCTTTCCTTCTCAATCACCTTATGGGATTGTTGGAATTGCAGATTGTGAGTCTAGTAAAGACATTGTCTTGGAACTCCACTTGTTCTCTACATTAATGGGAATGGTGGCTTTCTTGAGAGATGAAAGGCGGGGTTGATGTGATTGAAATTTGGATTGGACAGTGGATATGGCAGATGGAAGGAAACATTTGGAAATGGAATTAGCATACAAGGAAATGTGGAACATGCTTGTTTATTTTCTACTCTTCCTGCTTTGACTGATGGAATTAAAAGGTTTGTGATGAGAACTAAAACTTGGGACTGAACTTTTCCTGTCAATTACCCGATGACTTAGGAATAACTACTACATGTTTGGATATTGACTTGCCTACTTGTTTTTTTCTTCTTTTTGTACATATGACCAAATTTGATGTTTGTATTGATTTCACATAGATATATTTTATTCACATTTTACCTATCTTTTCTATTTCTCCTTTTAAATCTTTTTCCAAATCAGCAAATGATATTTCTTCTACGGACTTTTGTTTGACGCTTATGATATTTTTTTTTGTTTCAGATATCAGCAAATCTTATGTTTATTGTAGTAGTTGTTAGTTTTTTACTTTTATGCTTTGACCTTGAGACCCGCCCTCTAAACAGAATGTCAAATTTTGCGAGCTAAGTGGGTGCAACACGTATCTGTTACAACTTCTCAATTTGGATTATACCAGAATTGATTTGGTGGATCACGAAACACCATCATGATCGTTCGTTTAATTACATATATTCAACTATTTATTTTATTTTTATATTTTTAAATTGGTGACATTTTTTAAAAATTTTAGTTTGCAACTATTTTTGAATTTTTTGGGAATACATGATCACGTACTAAGAATATAAAATAAAATTTTTGATTAGAGAGCTTGCCTTGAGAGGCAATCTAAAATATCAATCACCTTATTTGATTTGATTTTGATTGATTTTGTAATGATAGTTTAGACTCAAGGAATAACAGAATGTTGAGTACGGTGCGGTGCGATCGTTGAAGCGCGACAAGTCACGATGGCCTTTTGCTTTTCGATTCGACAATCTTGATTCTCTTTCACGGGTAAGCCGCCAGACATCTCCATTCTTCTTGTTCTTTTCTCAGGAACCCCTTGTTCGGATTTATTTTCACTTATTGTTGAGTTTCAGTTGATGGGTATGCATCATCATTTTGCATGACTCTTCCATTACGGGTTTCTTACGCTTCTAACTCGCAATGGTTTCTTGTGCTGCTTTTGGGTTCAATTGGTTTTACATTCTCGTTTCGATATCAAACCAGATTCAAAAAAATGCCCCCTTTTGTTGCTCTGTTTCAATTTTCTTTCGCACTTGCATGATTTTAGTTCATAATCCTTGTTTTGTATATGTTTGGTTTCCATTTGTGTATTATTTTCTTTCCTTCTATAAGTGCCTTCATGTTGAGACTTTCTCTAATTGTTTAGTTTCTCAATTATTGCATGTTCTCTTCTTTGGTGTATTGTAATATTCCTAATGTATTTTGGGACTTAACACGAACATCTTGAATTGCTTTCTTCTGCTGTCCATTTATCGTTGTGTTTTCACGTGTTTTAGTGTTTGTTTCTCATTATCTTGGCCTCCCTAAACTTTCTGATCTTGAATTTCCTTATGATGGGCCATTAACAGCTTGCATATCATTTTTTCCCCAATTGAATTAGGCTAAACTTCATGCTATGACGATGAAATTGAATCCTCTGTTCTCTGTATCTGTTTCTTCTAAAGGTAAAAATTTCAATCTTTTTCATATATTTCCAGTTTTTCTCTACACAATGCATAGCCACGATCATCTTTTAAGCTTTTCTTTCTTGTGACATTGTGATTTTATGGAATGGGGAAGGAAAGTTTGTCTTGCCCTATTGTGGTTCTTGAGGACTACTTAAGGACATGAGAATCAAACGATCTCTTCCAACCCGAGCACATCCGAATTTGAAGTTCAAGGAAACTCAAAGCTTGTATCGCTATGGCGTGGTTTGGTCCAACTACTGAAAAGCAGATCAAAAATACCATTACCCACCTTGCATCCTCTCAGCATCATGAAGCTCTCAAGGAGAATTAGCAGTAACATAAGAGAAGACATTAGCACTGCGACAAATCCCCTTTTCGATGCTGATTTGCGCTATGTCATGCCTCGGTGGAAGAATTTTAGCCTATCTGAACTCCAAATTGCAAGCAACTGTTTCAGCCATGGTATGTAGTTTGCTTCAAAATTTGAAATTTATAACCAATTTCCCAACATCATGACCCTTGTGGAATTGTGCTCATGTGCCAGTTATGCATAGAATTTGAGTTGTAGAGAACGTTGTGGGTGTGTCATATAATTGTATTCTACCCAGTTTGTGCTTAAAACCCATTGCCGCATGACCTGATTCATTCGTTATGTCACCTGATTTTTGTTGTATTTGGATCCTACTATATATTATGGTTTATTTCAAGAATTAGTTTATGATATTATAATTCCTCTTTTGATAGTGAAACCCTGTATTGTTATTCACTCATGGATTGGACAGTGGATTTGGCTTGTTTTCTTGATGTTTGCCTATTAGATGTTTGTATTGATAATTTAATTAAGTGCCAACAGGCACATGATCACTAGCTTAATACATAACTCAAGCACAAATTTCACTGGTTGGATTGTAGCCCAACTTTCTGAACTGGTTGGTCACTACAGATGACCAGAAAAAATGCAAAGAAATGGAAAATTTGGGGTCCTAGTTGTATATAAATCTAACAGTTGGTTGCATAGAGCAAACATAAAACATGAGATCACAAATTATGAATACAGTTTACAACAATAGCAGCATAGAGAAAACAAAAAATGATATTTTATTTCATATTCTTGCATCAGCAGCCAATATATATTCAAAAAAAAAAATAAAGAAAAAAAGTGGCGTTTTTTTAAAAATGCCACTTAATGATACACATTAGCTTCTTCCGGCAGAAGCAGGACAAACAAATAAAATTATTTAAAAAAAAGTGGCGTTTTTTGAGAAACGCCACTAAATGACGTCATTGTGACGTCACACGTTAATTTGGGATGGGAGGGGAGACCGGCGTCAAATATTTTACGGCGTTTTAAAAAACGCCGTCTAATATTTTTAGCGATGTTTTTAAAACGTCGGAAAGCTATTGTGGCGGCCCTATCAGCGACGAAAAATTTAAACGCCGCCATAAGATATTACGGCGTTTTTCAAGATTTTCACGGCGTTTTACAAACGCCGCTAAAAAGCAAAATTCCTGTAGTGGACAAAAATAAATATCAAACAAATATTTTTGAATTTTTAAAAATTATTTCTACCCATTAAAAATAAAATTATGTAAAATTGATAAATCTTTTAGACATTTATTTTTTTTTTACCAAATTAATTTTTATTATGTAGTTAGATGATGATCATATAAAATTAATTTGAAAAAATTAATCATGTAATTTTTATTAATTTTTGTCAATTTTACATAATTTTATCATTGGTGAATAAAAATGATTTTTAAAAAATTAAAAATATTTTTTTAACATTTGTTTTTATCAAATTAGTTTATATTTTATTAAATTGATGATTTTGCCATTGAAATTAAACAATAGTATCTTCAATTGTCGTTAATTGGAACAAAATTTAAAATTCAGAATCAAATATGTCACAATTGAAAAATCAGAGATCAAAGTGACACGAGTTCCAAACTATAGAGACTATTTATGTAATTTGCCCTCACATTTAATTCAAATTTTATACATACACTTTCCATCCGAACACACACACACACACACCTGCACCGCCACCGGAAATCCGCGAGACAAACACTGGAGGAACGAAAATAAAGAAAAAAGAATTCAAATCTACAGTGATACATTACATATACATACATATATATTGATTTACAAATCTCTCTATATATTGATTTACATATCAGAGAGAGAGAGAAAGAGAGAGAGAGAGCTCACCACAGCATGGTTTCTTGCGATCTCCACAATCATCGTTCATCGTGATCGCCATAGCCCAACCACGGAAGACCATAATTTATGATTGAGTGAGAGCAAGACTGAGTTTGAATGCTAGACTCATGAGACTTTAAGCTGCCGTTTGGTAACATAGATTTTTCACTATGTTTTCAAATTTTAATTATATTTATAATTACTCAAAAGGGATAGTTTTGAAAAATCAAATGGTTTTTACTTTAACTTTCCAAATGGGACAATCATTTTGGGACATTCCAAAATAGAATAATAGACTAATAGAAACTTGTTTAGATAGAAGAAGAGGATAAAATAAAAGATTGAGGTTGTCAGTATTTGGTTGTACATGAATGGTGGATCACGAGGGGATTTATGATTTTACTCATGAGGAGAAAATCAATGCAACTCTCAATCAACATATTGTATTAAAAAATTTAAAATTTCATATAAATTTTTATCATTAAAAATATTTTAATTTTATTAACTAATTAGTGTTTGGAGTCACTACAACAAAACTAACTATTTACAGCATCATCTTTATGACATGCATTAAATGCATGTCGTAGTTAGTACATTCTACGGCATTTTTTTTTTTTTGCAAGCCGTTAATGTTTTGTCAATAACAGCATACATACCATGTAAGTCGTTGATTCATATATTTATAGCGTGCAAAAGTATGCCGTAAAAAATGTATGTTTTTACGACTTATAAAAATATGTCGTAAAATATTTGCATTTAAGAAGACATACATTTCATGTTGTAAAATATTATAACTTTACATGGCATATATTAACATGTCGTGAAAACTTCTATAAAAAAAAAAAAAAAAAATCAATCAGAATTTTTGTTATGGAATGCAAAAGCATGCCGTAAAAAATGTATATTTTCACGACATACAAAAATATGTCATAAAACATTTGTACTTAAGATAACATACATTTTATGTCGTAAAATATTATAACTTTACACAGCATGCATTAGCATATCGTGAAAACTTTTATTAAAAAAATTGCAATCCAATATATATATTTTTTTATTTCAAAAAGTTAACGATTTCCAACCAAACTTCTCACCTTAAATTTTCCTAATTGAGGACAACATAAAAAATAATTTATATATTATTTTGTAATTTAATGTCTCTTTTAAGGGATAATTGCACCCAATGAGATTTTGGAAAAAAAAAAAAATTACAAATTCATCAAAACGTTTATAATTTTAATGATTAATATTTATATGACTTATCACTAATTTATAATTATTATTTTTTTAAATTACTTTGATTTGATATTTTTTCTTCTTTCAATAATTTATTTATTTTTTATGTTTTAGATGTGCCTAATTTGAATACAACTAAAAAACAAAATATTTGTAAAAAAAATAATAAAATATAATATATATGAAATGTATTAAATTTTATATTCTTTTGAATTTAGTTATTTTTTAAAAAAAATTAAAAAGTAAAACATTATTAAAATTAAAATTAAATATTTCTTTTTAGTATATATAAAATATTTCTTTTGATTCGTCCCCAGTAAACTCAACTCATGCATTGTTTTATTTTATCTTCATTCTTTCAACTTCATTGTTCATTTCCTTTCCTTCTCCACACCCATCTCTCTCTCTCTCTCTCTCTCTCTCTCTCTCTCTCTCTCTCTCTTAAGCCCTAATTTCATTGTTCTCGGTGGTTTTTTGATTTCAATCCCTTTCTCTCGCTATCGAATCCCTAATTTCATTGTTCTTGGTGGTTGTGGATTTCAATCCCTCTCTCTCTCGCGATCGAATCCCTGATGGCTGTGAGCACAAACTGATCGTAGTGTTCTTCTGATCTCGTTGATTTCAACAATTAAGGGATAACATAGCATCTCTCTCCACTATGATTTCAGCATCCAGGTTCGATCGATTAGTGGATTTCAGTCTCATAGATTTGGTTTTTCATTTCAGCATCCAATGTGATTAATCGATTTATCGGTGTAGTGTTTGTGTTGATGATGTATTATCATAATATGATTCGTTTTTAATTTGTATTTGTGAGTGTTAGATTCGGTAATTGTGGATATGAAATAGCCGTAATTGTGGAGAGAGAGACAAATGCAAAATTTATATTTGTGAGTGTTTGATTCAAAATTACTTCATTTTGAAAGTAATATTGAATTCCTGATTTGTCTTTTAGTCTTAATCATAATAAGACAACGGCTCTGTTTGGTTGATTGTTGTTTCTACTTGAAAAATCTAGAAACCTCCTAGATGTTGATTTGTGATTATGTACCAATTTTAAGCAAAAAATAACAATCCCAATCAAACAATCAAGAGAAAGAGACACAAAGATTTTACGTGGAAAAACCACAATTGGACACCTTCCAATTGTGATAAAAAAACCACGGGCCACAGCCACCAGAACAATCCACTAAGAAGATATAAAGGAATTACACAGGTATCACTCTCAATTATCTAGCGAATCCACAACGCCTAATTGAACCAACCTCTATGTGCCTCTTCCAACCCCATCTTCACCACGGAATTGTCTTTCTGATAAGCCACTCAGATTCCACCACCGGCTTGCATCAATTCTTCGTAATCCACAACTCAAGAACAACTCTCTCTTTTGTAACAAACAAAACCTTTGATGTAGCCTTTTTCGGATCATGAGTTGAATACTCAATAAGACATCAAAGAAAAATAAAATATCCCCAGATATAAACCTTTAAGGATCAAAAGAAGATCGGAGGACTTCAATCAATTACCTAGTTTTGGGAGAAAACCAAGTATTTATAGAGAACCAAAAGTAATCCAAGATTGGGAAGAAATCAAACTCCTTGAGAAATCCGGATTCGAGGCTCGCCGAGCGAGATTTCTGCTCGAGCGAGGAGTAAATTTCGTGATTTCTACTAGTGCCTTGGGTCCAGCGACGGATCCTTGGCTCGAGCGACCAATCACTTTCTTCAGGTTTTTGTATGGACGCAATCCTTGGCTCGAGCGAGCATTCCTTGGCTCGAGCGAGCAAGCCTTAGCTCGAGCGAGCACTCCTTGGCTCGAGCGAGCAACGGCTGACATGCAATTTTGAATGCAAATTTGAATTTTGCTTCGGCCGCGAGCTGACCCCCGTAATAATCAGCGAAGTGGCAATCTTGAAAGCATTAACATCACAAACTTCTCTGCATGGCTCGATTCGGGTTGGATTCGCATCTAAAAAACTCATAGCCTCACTGAAATAAAAGTGCGAAAATAAATACATCTGAAAGGAGTTTTGTCAAACGGGGTTGCCAAGAATAAAAACCTAACACTACTGAATTTCTCTCCCCCTATACTGATGTAATTGCTATTTAAATGCAAATAATATATTCTAGGTTGGATGGAAGTCAGCATTGTGATTTGATGAATGCTTAGGAAAGAATATCCCTAGTTTTGTAGGAAGAGTTAAGGTGGTGGAAGAAAAAGAGTACTTCGGTGGGAGCTTGATAGAGACAAAGAAGGAGGAATTTCCAGCACTAAAGAGGTGTTCATCTTACAATGCAGATAGGTAAGCGAGTGAATTCTTTTTTCGGTTCTCTTTTTTGTTTTTTTCTTTCGAAACTCACAGTGTCACTAACTGTTTGTTTCATTAGTTTCATGTTTTTCTGACATGCATAATCAGATTCACATGGATTACATTTTGTTTGATTCTCTATGATCCATGCTCTACTGTTTGATCCTTTTTGTTTGTTACTTGATTTTATGATTGTTTTCTTTAGCTAAGAGCTAGACAAATTGAGCTACTAATATTTTGTTTTCTCAATTGAGTTATTAGATCGAATTTACTGAGCTTAATAATATTTAAAATAAATAAATAAAAAGTAGGATTAAAACTATGAGGTTAGATGCATGAGAGGTTATGATACCTATACCAAAAATAATTTGTTAAGTGTCAAAAATACAGTGTGACCGAACTACATTCATTTTGGAAAATGTGTACCCTATTATAAAATAAAATAAAAGAAAATAAAAAATTGCAATTGAAAATTTTAATATTTTAGTATTTTTACTTTTATAGCTAATGACAAATAATTTTTTTGACTTTCTAATTTATGTAGTTAAAAAATTAACTCTTTTAAAACATCCCAATTAGCCTCAAATGAATCCCAGCTATGGTCGGCCAACTCAATTGGACTAAAGTGAGTCACAATCAAATGGGGATCTGAGTCCACTTTTGCTTAGTTGGCCGATTATAGTTAGTTTGAACCATTAATGACACAATGACCCAAATTAATACAAACAGACTCCATTGTGCACACACTATGCTAATTTTTCACAAGTTTTTAAAGTAGTTGTAGTTTGCTTATGTTACCAATATCAGAAACAATGTTGCAAGGTTAAGATTTGTTTTTGAATCCATTCTTGCTTTAGTTTTTGATAAATGAAGTGCATCCTCTTTGTATGTGTAATTTCACAAAAAAAACAGAGCCTTCAATCTCAGATTCCTTAACATGACACTTTCCTACAGCCCTATTTGTCCTAATTTCATATTTGAAATCAAAGCATTGCACCATTTTAAGCAAAAAAGAATTGAAAAGAACAGCTTGCTTCGATGCCCAAACTTTCCCTCTTCACATCCCTATTATCAACTAACCCAGAACACTTTTTTGGTAAATGGTCTCCATCAGTTTGCTGCGCCAAGTTATCAATCATCACATTAACTTTGTTGCCCAACTATTCAGAAACTTTGGCTTATATACCATTTGCCTCCCAGATTAATTGTGAATTTATTTTGGATGTAACTCACCTTCTATTAAATTTAAATCTACTATTATACTTTATTCTTGCAGCAACATTAGAGGTTCGAAAATAACATTATGTAGTTAAAATTCATTTCAAATGTGAAACACACTATACGAAAATTGAATTCAGAGCACATATCATTCTTTCGAGATAAATTTCTTGATTTTTTTATTTTTATTTTTTTCCTTATATTTTTTAATATTTTTTTTTATGTTACCTAACTAGCTTTTCTTTTGGGGGTACACATTAAGTTTAATAAGGAGTTGAATATATCATCATCCTAAAAAGATGAGTTGATTTTTTACAGCCTCCCAAGTATTAAATTAATACCCTATTAATAAAAGTACTTTTTCTTTTCAAAATAATTTATTCATATAACAATTTTTTAAATATTTAACTGATTAATATTATTATTATTTTTAATTGTATAGGACTACAGAGTTGGAGGTGAAAGAGATGGAGGGGGTGAAAGCAAAATGCATACCAAGGAAGCCAAAGACAAGCCAGTCTAGCACCAGAAAAGAAGGCAATGTTAATGAGGTCCCTTGTAGTAGTAGTACTAGTATTAATAGTAGTAATAGGAATCATCATCATGGTAGCAGCAAGAAACAAGTGGACCAATCTCATTCCTAGACTACCATCACTTTCACTATTTCTAGTTATAACTCTCAATTTATCTCAGCCAAACAAAACATAGGAAGTCCACTGTATGTAGTAAGTACAATACATAGCGAGAGAGAGCGAGAGAGATCCTTACTTGAATATAAGTATAAATATAAGTATAACTATATTTATAAATATAAGTATAACATAAAGTAGTTGTAGTAAGTATAAATATAAGTATAACTATATTTATACTTACAAATGTACTCATTATACATTTAAATGCTAGTTTCATATGTAATGCTCATATTTTCATACTAGTCTTCATATGGCATGTTCTATTGCTTGCGGAAGTGGAGGCCATAATTAGGGAATGCGGTGCCATGATCATTTATTTGATGTTGTCTTATGCACATGAAACCCAGTTATGACATCAAAATTTAAACAGTGAAAGTGATCCTTACTTGAATTTATCGTTGTTCTATTATTACAAAAAAAAAAAAGTTACTCGCTAAACCTAGTTTGAGTTCACACTTAACCTCTTGATGTGTTTCAATGTGGACATTGATCAATTTTAAAATGGCTGCTTATGCATAAAGCCAACAAAACCCATGTTTTAGGCTCCCAAATTGGAAGGTTCCCAAAATTTTATAGTCTACATGCCATTGTTAAGCCCTATATAGTTTACAGTTTCAACATCTTTTTATTTTTTGGAAAAGAAGGCCCTCTTGATGTGTAAAGTTGTATGTATTGATGTTTGATTTGAAATTTGTGGTTTTTTGAATTTTATATTGGCCATACCATTTGTAATCTAAGATGTAAAGTTGAATTCTTTTTGTTTTTGTATTTGTCGAGTAATAACAGGAGCAAAATGGCTTCTTGTTGTGTTATCTGCTGCAAGTGAAGATGGTGACAATGATGATAATTCGGTGACAGAGACTTGAGATGCCGACACCATGGTGTCTGATAAACAAGAAAGCTGATTGTTACATCTAAGTGATCAGTGTTGCATTGCCAACAGTTGTGAAGGATGGTGATCATGATCATCTCTGGGCACTATTGGATCCCAAAACTTGTACTTGGACAGTTCTTGCATACTGTAGATCATGTGATTTAAAACTCTGGATAAATGCATAATCAGATGGGAAAAGTTTGCCATCTTTCATAGTGTAGATCATGTGTTGATAAATGAATCTTATGATTTGGATACTTTTTTTGATTTGTATGTTTGAGGTTGTTATCAACTTGATATGATAGAAGTTGAGAATAAATGCAGGTTATTTGGTGTATAGATATTAGATTTTTTTGCTTACTGCATAGTTGCTGCCTCTACTTGGTTTGTAACAGGTTACATCTTATAAACTACTGTCTACATACGGTTAGGCAAGGTCATATTCCTATATATATATATATTATATTAAAAATAATTTTCTACGGCATGCAAAATTATGCCGTGAAAAGTGTAATGATTTATGACATGTCAGAAAATGTCGTAAAAGATTATATACGACATACAAAGTATGTCATAAATATATTAAAATGACCTTCTACGACATACAAAATTATGTCATGAAAAGTGTGATGATTTATGACATGCAAGAAAATGTCGTAAAATATTATATACGGCATGCAAAGTATGCCATTAATTTTTTAAAAATAACCTTCTACGGCATGCAAAATTAGGTCATGGAAAGTATGATGATTTATGGCAAGACAAAAATGTCGTAAAAAGTTATATACGACATACAAAGTATGTTATTAATGTTTAATTTATTACTTTTTACAACTTTACCTGCATGTCGTAAATGATGCTCAACTTTCCACGACATGTCATATAACGGCATTTGTGTGCATGCCGTGAAAGAGTTTTTACGGCATGCATCGAATGTCGTAAAAATTCAATTTTGTTGTAGTGAGTTAACCTTTTTAATGACTTATTTATTGTTTTTTTTTTGGTTTTTAGTGAACTTAAAAAAATCAAAAATCAAAAATAAAAAAAAAAATCAAAACTTCACACTTCTAAATTTTACTCAAATAGATAGAACGAAAAAATAAATTTAAAAAAAAAAAAAAAAAAGAGTCTAGAATGAACAAAAAAATTTAGACTTGTTGAATTTTATTTTTTTTTTGGTCTTTAATTAACTTGTTTTAGATTATTTTTACTTTTCTAGATTTTTCTATACAAAACAAACTTAAAAATTAAAAAAAAATAAAAATAAGGGAAGAAGAAGAAGAAGAAGAAGAAGAAGAAGTAATGCCTATGCTTCATGAAAGAAATATGAGAAAAAGTTTTATGAAGATTCTCCGCTCTTGAATTTGTTTGTGGTATTTTATTATATCACTACAACAAAATTGAATTTTTACGACATTCGATACATGCCGTAAAAGCTCTTTCACGGCATGTACACAAATGCCGTTATATGACATGCCGTGGAAAGTTGAGCATCATTTACGGCATGCAGGTAAAGTTGTAAAAAGTAATAAATTAAACATTAATAACATACTTTGTATGTCGTATATAACTTTTTACGACATTTTTGTCATGCCATAAATCATCATACTTTCCATGACATAATTTTGCATGCTGTAGAAGGTTATTTTTAAAAAATTAATGGCTTACTTTGCATGCCGTATATAATATTTTACGACATTTTCTTGCATGTCATAAATCATCACACTTTTCACGACATAATTTTGTATGTCGTAGAAGGTCATTTTAATATATTTATGACATACTTTGTATGCCGTATATAATCTTTTACGACATTTTCTGACATGTCATAAATTATTAAACTTTTTACGGGATAATTTTGCATGCCGTAGAAAATTATTTTTAATATAATATATATATAGGAATATGACCTTGCCTAACCGTATGTAGACAGTAGTTTATAAGATGTAACTTGTTACAAACCAAGCAGAGGTAGCAACTATGTAGTAAGCAAAAAAATCTAATATCTATACACCAAATAACCTGCATACTAACTTCTATTCTCAACTTCTATCATATCAAGTTGATAACAACCTCAAACATACAAATCAAAAAAAATATCCAAATCATAAGATTCATTTATCAACATGATCTACACTATGAAAGATGGCAAACTTTTCCCATCTGATTATGCATTTATCCAGAGTTTTAAATCACATGATCTACAGTATGAAAGAACTGTCCAAGTACAAGTTTTGGGATCCAATAGTGCCCAGAGATGATCATGATCACCATCCTTCACAACTGTTGGCAATGCAACACTGATCACTTAGATGTAACAATCAGCTTTCTTCAGACACCATGGTGTCAGCATCTCAAGTCTCTGTCACCGAATTATTATCATTGTCACCATCTTCACTTGCAGCAGATAACACAACAAGAAGCCATTTTGCCCCTGTTATTACTCGACAAATACAAAAACAAAAAGAATTCAACTTTACATCTTAGATTACAAATGGTATGGCCAATATAAAATTCAAAAAACCACAAATTTCAAATCAAACATCAATACATACAACTTTACACATCAAGAGGGCCTTCTTTTCCAAAAAATAAAAAGATGTTGAAACTGTAAACTATATAGGGCTTAACAATAGCATGTAGACTATAAAATTTTGGGAACCTTCCAATTTGGGAGCCTAAAACATGGGTTTTGTTGGCTTTATGCATAAGCAGCCATTTTTAAATTGATCAATGTCCACATTGAAACACATCAAGAGGTCAAGTGTGAACTCAAACTAGGTTTAGCGAGTAACATTTTTTTTTTTAATAACAGAACAACAATAAATTCAAGTAAGGATCACTTTCACTGTTTAAATTTTGATGTCATAACTAGGCTTCATGTGCATTAGAGCACATCAAATAAATGATCATGGCAATCAAGATTCCCTAATTATGGCCTCCACTTCCCCAAGCAATAGAACATGCCATATGAAGACTAGTATGAAAATATGAGCATTACATATGAAACTAGCATTTAAACAGAAGCAATGAGTACATTTGTAAGTATAAATATACTTATATTTATACTTACTACAACTACTTTATGTTATACTTATATTTATAAATATAGTTATACTTATATTTATACTTATATTCAAGTAAGGATCTCTCGCTACAACAAAACTAACTATTCACGGCATCATGTTTACGACATGCATTAAATGCATGTCGTAGTTAGTACATTTTACGGCATTTTTTTTTTTGCAAGCCGTTAATGTTTTGTCAATAACAGCATGCATACCATGTAAGTCGTTAATTCATATATTTATAGCATGCAAAAGTATGCCGTAAAAAATGTATGTTTTTACGACTTACAAAAATATGTTGTAAAATAGTTGCACTTAAGACGACATACATTTCATGTTATAAAATATTATAACTTTACACGGCATGCATTAACATGTCGTAAAAACTTTTGCAAAAAAAAATAAAAATTCAATCTATAATTTTTTTTATGGCATGCAAAAGCATGCCGTAAAAGTGTATATTTTCACGGCATACAAAAATATGTCATAAAATATTTGTACTTAAGACGACATACATTTCATGTCGTAGAATATTATAACTTTACACAGCATGCATTAGCATGTCGTGAAAACTTTTATTAAAAAAAATTTCAATCCGTTTTTTTTTTTTTTTGATTTAAAAAAGCTAACAATTTCCAACCAAACTTCTCACCTTACATTTTCCTAATTGAGGACAACAAAAAAAATAATTTATATGTTATTTTATAATTTAGTGTCTCTTTTAAGGGACAATTGCACTCAGTGGGATTTTGAGAAAAAAAATTACATATTTATGAAAAACTTTATAATTTTAATAATTAATATTTATATGACTTCTCATTAATTTGTAATTATTTTTTTTTAAATTACCTTGACTTGATATCTTTCCTTCTTTTAATAATTTATTTATTTTTTACTTTTTAGATGTGCCTAATCTGAATACAACTAAAAAATAAAATGTTTGTAAAAAAATATAATAAAATATAATATATATGAAATGTGTTAAATTTTATATATTTTTTGAATTTAGTGATTTTTTTTAAAAATTAAAAAATATTTATAAATTTTATAAAAAAAAGCCAACTTTAACTACTTTAAAAAATTACTAAAAAATAAATAAATAAAATATAATTAAATTTCAATCACATTCTCTTTTTGTATTTTTAAATTTTTATCTAAATTTATAACCCAAACAAAATTTTAAGATTTTTATACAAACATAAAAATAAAATATGACAATAAATCTCTAAACATATTTGTATCATATATTTCAATAAACATATGAATTAAGCAGCAGTAGTTTACCAAAAATTGGAAGGGAAAAAAAGGGGGAAAATTGGTTTGATTAGGGTTCAAGGCAATAAGAAGACTTTGCCATATCAAAAATTGATTTTCTGTGTCAACACGTGATTTCTCTCTCTCTCTCTCTCTCTCTCTCTCTCATGATCTCCCAACTCTCTTTCTCTTGATTGCTCTCGATCTTGCATCCTCTCTCTGTTCTCTCAATCGATCGCTCATTCAATTAATCAATCAAACCATCGAATAGTGGATGAGAGTTTCAAATACGTGATTCTCGACGGTGACATCTCCATTGTGGGTATCTTTCAATTAATCTATTGATTTTCTACTTCACAATCGCTTTTTGCTTTGTTAACCCTTGTTCAATTCGTTCTCTCTCTCTCTTTCCTTTCTCTCCATTGGCATCTGTGAACCTGTGGAACGAAGATCAATCGAACACGACGCCATCAATGGCCTCCTTCTCATCCATTTTCGATCTCTCCTCTCATTCACCGTAACTAATTCGTACTTCCAGAGAGAAATGAGATAGCAATTTCATATTTGATCGAATATTAGTTTGGAGGAAATCGAAACCCTTAGATTTGTCTCGAAATTGTTGTGTTTTGTTGCTTTGTTTCGTATTGATTCACTAAAATTATCGCAAATTATTGCCTCATTCATCGCCCAAAGTTATACTATAGGGAAGTTTGAAAGTAGCTAGAGGCAGGTCTGTAATGATAATGTATGTGGAGAATCTAAGCTAGAAGTGTTAAAGATCAAGAACATCATATGATATCAACATATAAACACATTTTGATAAATAAATAAATAAAATGACAAAGTGATCTAATATAGCAATATATTAGTGAACTTTGTTTTTGATTGATTGCATTCTGTAGTAAGAAACTCATGAATTTGATTGATTGCATTGAATTTCTGACCAATTTCTTACTTTATATTTACTTGCTGGAAATATTGGTCCTTTGAATCTGTTCTGATTAGCACCAAAGTATATGACTTTGTAAGGTTACCTAAACCGGAAGGTAGGTACCAGAGAAGAAATTTTCGCTAAGGTCAAGGGAAGCAACTCTTGCAGATTTCCAAGCTCACCGGAAGAACTCCAAAATGAGTTTGCATGGAGAGAGTTCAAGAAGTTCGTGAGTTGTCCAATTGTTGACGGTAAACTACCAGAGAAGCTATTATCATCAAGCACAAGTTCTCTTAGATTTTTCAGTTAGAGAGGGTCGAGGCAAGATCCCAAACAATGTTATCACTCAAGTCCATGGTCTCTAAATCCAAAGGTGAAAACTCTTTCACTAAGATCGAAGCCCATGGGCAACTGCTCCATAGGCATTTTAGATTGTTTGTCCAAAGGAAAATTATTTAGGTCTATATGCTATCGAATTGGCACTTTCGTTTTGGACCTCGTGCTAGCATTTATGTGGGATGTACTTTGACTAATTGCTCTCATTTACTGTATATCGTAACAATCTTTAGGCTTTTTGGTATTTGGAGTGGCACCTTGATGTGTTGATACTGTGGGCCTTTGCCTCAACTGGAGCATTTGATAAAGGAGAAGATCTACTCAAGGGCTTGAGATTCAGGTTAGAAGGATCTTGCCGAACTCGTCTTTAGTTTCTCGCACATATTCAACATTTAGCTTTCTTTAACAGTGCTCTCTCTTGCCGTGCAATCCCATAATTTTGTTCTGTTTTTTTAGAATTTCTAAGATGAGCAAGAAGAAGTAGCAAGCAATGCAGAGTGGAATGCTGGTTTGTTTTTGTTGTTTTCTTTTGCCTTCATAATAATAATGTTTCAGGCCTTTTGGCTAATTTTTTTAATCCCCATTTCTATTTTCATCAAAAGCTTCTGTACCAATGATTTTTCCTTAGAGGCTAGAATAGATATTTAATTGAAGGAAAATTAAATAAACATAATTTTTATTCAAACCCTTCAATCGAAATGATGTGACAGTGGTATTCTTGAAATTATAAGCTACAATGATGGGTGTTTTAGTTTGAGATAAAAAGACCATAAGAGGCCACATCATTAGTATACAAGTTTTATTAAGAAATTATATTTACCTTTAATTGCCAATTGAATGGTACTTCACCTTTTTTTGTCTCAGCTTGCAAAAGCTGTATACGAGTATGGAAAAGGCAACTACAAAGAGGCATTGGAATTGCTTGGCCCAGATTTTGAAGCCAACAACTTTAAGGTACTATTATGAATAATGTGAAATTAAGTTCTATGAATATTTATAGTTAATCTTAATTCATATATTTTTGGGTAAAAACATGTGGGTTTACTTCTTTATGCTAGACAATTGTCGCATCTGATGAACAACTTGATGTCTTCAACGAAGTTTGGTATGTTATGCTGCTGAATACTGGACAAGCTATTAAGGGTACATTCTTTATTCTTGTCTCATAATCTCATTTGAACTCCACGATAGTTTATTTCTCACTGGGTTGTTTTCATGTGTAGCGATCGTCATTGGGAAGCGATAAAGATGAGGAAGGTGCTCCATTCATGTGGCGCCTCATCGTACATCTCTTCCATTTTTTATCATGAGTTACATATTTTTAGCTTTAAAATATTTAATGTGTGGCCGATGCAAACATACCATTGGATATACATTGTTGTGTTGTTGATTCAGAGAGAGGTTATGCCATGGTAGGGAGGCAAAGCTACTACTTGTTGGAGAGCGAGCAAAGTGTTTGGAGACTGCCACTTCAAGTAAAACTAGTACATATATATATGTATGATAGTCCAACCTCTTGCATTTTTTACCATTTGTTGAGAGGTTGAACATTAATCATGTAATAAAATCTTTCAATTTTGTATGTAAATTTAGTTTACTGTTTGTAGATACGAATACTTATACGATAACACTTGAACATATTTCTATCCTTATTGAGATACACAAGAACGTTGCCTGCCTGCAAATTTTAAAAAACACACACACACAAAGAAAACCAACACATAGACTAGCATGATTAAATCACTGCCCAAAGAAACTAAAATTATATAATTTTTGCCAAATACCAAAACATCATAGGAAACTAAGTGGCAGGTCAGTTAGCTAACTAATTAAATTTGATTTTTCTATGTGATGCACAATCATAATGGCACGCGAGAAGGCCTAGTAGGAATTCTAGTTCAGTGTCATATTTGGATTTTACTGCTCATTCTGTTCATTATCATAGGCTTAGAGGGTATCAATTTGCTTCTCGCTCAATGTCTATGAGAAGTTACATTCTTATATCCTGGTGGTTAGGTAGATAAATATTCATTTTCACTTTAAAATGCATGGAACCATCTGTGAAACTTCAAGTGATAGAGCCATAATACTGTTACGATGATATAGAAGGCACACCTGTGTCTTAAGACATATTGACTCAAATTCATCCTGTGAATAAAAAGACACAAGTTAGTAGTCAACTTACGACCACAAATTGGAACTTATAATCACGTTGAATCAACTCTAAAGTCTAATGTGTACCACATCATAATTTATTCATAGTTATTTCTATTAACAAAACAACTCTTGGAAGCATAACTATTTCTTCGTATAAAAGATATACCAAGAAAAGAAAAAATGCTTACAGCTTGCAAAATAACTCAAATGACCTAAGCAGATAATCCAAGGCATGCTAAACAACACTAGCAATGCATTCTAATGATGAAAATAAAAATTAGAGAGCTAGCACGCACTGCACTTGACATTGACTACACATTGTAGTTGTTACATAAATAATTAAGAACCTGAAAAAGTAGACAACACTACATGGTATATTAGTCCAAGCTAAATTTAAAAGGGAAAGTAGAAGGTATTTAAAAGATAAACAATGACAACAATGCCTCTTTTAATGTAGTGCTGAAAATCTATGGTTATAAACTAATGCTACAGGGCAAAGAAGAGATCTTCAAAGCTTATTTAACACCATGGATTTTTCACTTTGTTTCCTTCTTCCAACCCCAAAAACTCCAATGCTTTTGAAGCAACCTCACAATGCAAAAGGAGATGATTAATAGACTCATCCACTTTTTTCAAATGCAACACCAATTGGGGAGCACCTTTGGCTCCCACTTATCAAGAGTCGATTACACTTCCAAAGCTACACCACGTTAAGAAACCTCATTTGCTAGATGATCTTGCAAGGGAAGACAATGTGTGGCCTGGGCAAGCAAAGAAGCTTATAATATGACCTCATCAAATTTTACTTCTGTTCTCCATGATACAACATCCACATCACCAAGGACACCATTAGATAATAGGTTTCATGGTGGTTCAAGTTAAAGAAATCTTGTGGGTTTATTTAATTTTTAATTTTTTATTTTTTTGTGGATAAGAGTAGGAGGAATGCTGCAAGGTTATACGAATATGGATTAGAATTTGCTTGCTTGCAGATGTGTCAAATTGCAGGATTTTCAAAAACCCAAATCAAAGTTGTATGACTTTTGGTAACAAGGAAACAGGTTCAACTCAAAGTTGTATGATACATGGTAGCTACTTTGTTTAGTTGAATCCTTTCTTTTAAGCCTGATTATTCATAATTTATTGTTGTTAAATTTTCTTATTAACAGTTGAATCTTGAAATTGTCAACTAGCAAGATGATTGGAGAGGTACTTTATTTCTCATTTAACATAAAATTGAATTTATAACCAATTGTTGTCCACATTATTTCTTATTTTTCCTTATGTATTGCACAGAGTTCAAAAAAGCGAGAAAAGAATTAGAGAGGAGCGTGAAGCTATAATTGCTGCGACAATGGATGAAAGAAGAAATGCATCATTCAGAATTTTAGATGAGTGTTCTACTTCTCCACATGTTGAATCACATGTTCATTCTTTTGGACGAAATATTGGACTAATTGATTTACGATTTGTAGTTATACTTTTTGGATGTTTAAAGTCGTATTTTAGAGATTAGTGAATCTTATGATTTGGATACTTTTTTTGATTTGTATGTTTGAGGTTGTTATCAGCTTGATATGACAGAAGTTGGGGATAAAAGTTAGTATGCAATTTGTTTGGTGTATGGATATTAGATTTTTTTTGCTTATTTTATAGTTGTTACTTTTGCTTGGTTTGTAACAGGTTGCATTTTATAAGTTATTGTCTACATACGGTTAGGCAAGGTCATGTTCCTATATATATATATTATATTAAAAATAACTTTCTACGGCATGCAAAATTATGCCGTGAAAAGTGTAATGATTTATGGCATGTAAAAAAATGTCGTAGAAGATTATATACTATGATACAAGGCATGTCATAAATATATTAAAAATGACCTACTACGGTATACAAAATTATGTCGTGAAAAGTGATGATTTATGACATGCAAGAAAATGTCGTAAAATACTATATACGGCATACAAAGTATGCCATAAATATATTAAAAATAATCTTCTATGGCATGCAAAATTATGTCATGGAAAGTATGATGGTTTATGACATGATAAAAATGTCGTAAAAAGTTATATACGACATACAAAGTATGTCATTAATGTTTAATTTATTAGTTTTTACAACTTTACCTGCATGCCGTAAATGACGCTCAACTTTCCATGGCATGTCATATAACAGCATTTGTGTGCATGCCGTGAAAGAGTTTTTACGGCATGCATTGCAAGCCGTAAAAAGTCAATTTTGTTGTAGTGTCTCTCACTCTCTCGCTATGTATTGTCCTTACTACATACAGTGGACTTCCTATGTTTTGTTTGGCTGAGATAAATTGAGAGTTATAACTAGAAATAGTGAAAGTGATGGTAGTCTAGGAATGAGATTGGACCACTTGTTTCTTGCTGCTACCATGATGATGATTCCTATTACTACTATTAATACTAGTACTACTACTACAAGGGACCTCATTAACATTGCCTTCTTTTTTGGTGCTGGACTGGCTTGTCTTTGGCTTCCTTGGTATGCATTTTGCTTTCACCCCCTCCATCTCTTTCACCTCCAACTCTGTAGTCCTATACAATTAAAAATAATAATAATATTAATCAGTTAAATATTTAAAAAATTGTTATATGAATAAATTATTTTGAAAAGAAAAGTACGTTTATTAATAGGGTATTAATTTAATACTTGGGAGGCTGTAAAATATCAACTCATCTTTTTAGGATGATGATATATTCAACTCCTTATTAAACTTAATGTGTATCCTCAAAAGAAAAGCTAGTTAGGTAACATAAAAAAAAATATTAAAAAATATAAGGGAAAAAATAAAAATAAAAAAATCAAGAAATTTATCTCGAAAGAATGATATGTGCTCTGAATTCAATTTTCGTATAGTGTGTTTCACATTTGAAATGAATTTTAACTACATAATGTTATTTTCGAACCTCTAATGTTGCTGCAAGAATAAAGTATAATAGTAGATTTAAATTTAATAGAAGGTGAGTTACATCCAAAATAAATTCACAATTAATCTGGGAGGCAAATGGTATATAAGCCAAAGTTTCTGAATAGTTGGGCAACAAAGTTAATGTGATGATTGATAACTTGGCGCAGCAAACTGATGGAGACCATTTACCAAAAAAGTGTTCTGGGTTAGTTGATAACAGGGATGTGAAGAGGGAAAGTTTGGGCATCGAAGCAAGCTGTTCTTTTCAATTCTTTTTTGCTTAAAATGGTGCAATGCTTTGATTTCAAATATGAAATTAGGACAAATAGGGCTGCAGGAAAGTGTCATGTTAAGGAATCTGAGATTGAAGGCTCTGTTTTTTTTTGTGAAATTACACATACAAAGAGGATGCACTTCATTTATCAAAAACTAAAGCAAGAATGGATTCAAAAACAAATCTTAACCTTGCAACATTGTTTCTGATATTAGTAACATAAGCAAACTACAACTACTTGAAAAACTTGTGAAAAATTAGCATAGTGTGTGCACAATGGAGTCTGTTTGTATTAATTTGGGTCATTGTGTCATTAATGGTTCAAACTAACTATAATCGGCCAACTAAGCAAAAGTGGACTCAGATCCCCATTTGATTGTGACTCACTTTAGTCCAGTTAAGTTGGCCGACCATAGCTGGTATTCATTTGAGGCTAATTGGGATGTTTTAAAAGAGTTAATTTTTTAACTACATAAATTAGAAAGTCAAAAAAATTATTTGTCATTAGCTATAAAAGTAAAAATACTAAAATATTAAAATTTTCAATTGCAATTTTTTATTTTCTTTTATTTTATTTTATAATAGGGTACACATTTTCCAAAATGAATGTAGTTCGGTCACACTGTATTTTTGACACTTAACAAATTATTTTTGGTATAGGTAGCATAACCTCTCATGCATCTAACCTCGTAGTTTTAATCCTACTTTTTATTTATTTATTTTAAATATTATTAAGCTCAGTAAATTCGATCTAATAACTCAATTGAGAAAACAAAATATTAGTAGCTCAATTTGTCTAGCTCTTAGCTAAAGAAAACAATCATAAAATCAAGTAACAAACAAAAAGGATCAAACATGGATCATAGAGAATCAAACAAAATGTAATCCATGTGAATCTGATTATGCATGTCAGAAAAACATGAAACTAATGAAACAAACGGTTAGTGACACTGTGAGTTTCGAAAGAAAAAAACAAAAAAAGAGAACCGAAAAAGAATTCACTCGCTTACCTATCTGCATTGTAAGATGAACACCTCTTCAGTGCTGGAAATTCCTCCTTCTTTGTCTCTATCAAGCTCCCACTAAAGTACTCTTTTTCTTCCACCACCTTAACTCTTTCTACAAAACTAGGGATATTCTTTCCTAAGCATTCATCAAATCACAATGCTGACTTCCATCCAACCCAGAATATATTATTTGCATTTAAATAGCAATTACATCAGTATAGGAGGAGAGAAATTCAGTAGAAAAAACAATCAACCAAACAGAGCCGTTGTCTTATTATGATTAAGACTAAAAGACAAATCAGGAATTCAATATTACTTTCAAAATGAAGTAATTTTGAATCAAACACTCACAAATATAAATTTTGCATTTGTCTCTCTCTCCACAATTACGGCTATTTCATATCCACAATTACCGAATCTAACACTCACAAATACAAATTAAAAATGAATCATATTATGATAATACATCATCAACACAAACACTACACCGATAAATCGATTAATCACATTGGATGCTGAAATGAAAAACCAAATCTATGAGACTGAAATCCACTAATCGATCGAACCTGGATGCTGAAATCATAGTGGAGAGAGATGCTATGTTATCCCTTAATTGTTGAAATCAACGAGATCAGAAGAACACTACGATCAGTTTGTGCTCACAGCCATCAGGGATTCGATCGCGAGAGAGAAAGGAATTGAAATCCACAACCACCAAGAACAAGGAAATTAGGGATTCGATAGCTAGAGAAAGGGATTGAAATTAAAAAACCACCGAGAACAATGAAATTAAGGCTTAAGAGAGAGAGAGAGAGAGAGAGAGAGAGAGAGAGAGAGAGATGGGTGTGGAGAAGGAAAGGAAATGAACAATGAAGTTGAAAGAACGAAGATAAAATAAAATAATGCATGAGTTGAGTTTACTGGGGACGAATCAAAAGAAATATTTTATATATACTTAAAAGAAATATTTAATTTTAATTTTAATAATCTTTCACTTTTTAATTTTTTTTTAAAAAATAACTAAATTCAAAAGAATATAAAATTTAATACATTTCATATATATTATATTTTATTATTTTTTTTACAAATATTTTGTTTTTTAGTTGTATTCAAATTAGGCACATCTAAAACATAAAAAATAAATAAATTATTGAAAGAAGAAAAAATATCAAATCAAAGTAATTTAAAAAAATAATAATTATAAATTAGTGATAAGTCATATAAATATTAACCATTAAAATTATAAACGTTTTGATGAATTTGCAATTTTTTTTTTCCAAAATCTCACTGGGTGCAATTATCCCTTAAAAGAGACATTAAATTACAAAATAATATATAAATTATTTTTTATGTTGTCCTCAATTAAGAAAATTTAAGGTGAGAAGTTTGGTTGGAAATTGTTAACTTTTTGAAATAAAAAAAAAAATATTGGATTGAAATTTTTTTAATAAAAGTTTTCACGACATGCTAATGCATGCCGTGTAAAGTTATAATATTTTACGACATAAAATGTATGTCATCTTAAGTACAAATGTTTTATGACATTTTTGTATCCCGTGAAAATATACATTTTTTACGGCATGCTTTTGCATGCCATAACAAAAATTCTGATTGATTTTTTTTTTTTTTTTTAATAGAAGTTTTCACGACATGTTAATGTATGCCGTGTAAAATTATAATATTTTACAACATGAAATGTATGTCGTCTTAAATGCAAATATTTTACGACATATTTTTGTAAGTCGTAAAAACATACATTTTTTACGGCATACTTTTGCACGCTATAAATATGTGAATCAATGACTTACATGGTATGTATGCTGTTATTGACAAAACATTAACGGCTTGCAAAAAAAAAATGTCAGAGAATGTTTAACTACAACATGCATTTAATGCATGTCGTAAGATGATGCCGTAAATAGTTAGTTTTGTTGTAGTGATACACATTAACTCAGCTTGACAATGATGGATGCGGTGTCACGGCCTGCTTGCTTTGATTCGATTCAGAAGTCTCGCTTTTTGCTCTCACTGGCTCTGTTTTATGGGATTGTCGCCGCTTTGGCTCAGCTCAGTATGGGAAGTCAGCCGGCTTCAAGTCTTGGTTTAGGTTCTATTTTGTTAGACTGCTATGCTCAGCTGTGGACTGCTGTGCTGATATGTTTGGACTGCCATATTGTGCTATAGTGGTGGTTCTTCTGTTTTTTTGGTTGGTTGCTCATCAATTGTGGAGATGCTAGCAAATAATAAAATGAGCTTTTCAATACCAACATAGTTGGAATAATTCAACTCATCCTGATACTTTTGCACTTGTCTCTCTTTATTGATGTATTTTTTTTTATACCTTATACTTTACTCTTTCATCAATAAAATTTCATTTTTGCTGATTAAAAAAAAAATGATGGATGCAATGCTCAGCAACAATGATTGAGACCCTTTTTTTTTTAAAGACCCCCACAACCTCTTTTAAATCTCAACCATTGATGGTGTGGGCTCTACACATACATGAGTGGGTCTCACACATACATCAATGATTGAGATCCAAAGAAAATGTTGGAGGTCTCCAAAAAAAAGGAAGTCCCAAGCATTTTTCCATTGCTCAGTAGTACCCCATGATAATCAAGTGTAGACATTGCAGGTACATGCTTGCAAAACTGGAAAATCATGTGATTTTTGTGTAGCTTATACGGTAGCCATCTAGTAATATACATGATAAACACTTGTTAGGTTGTTATTTAAAAATTAATATGAAAGTGACATATATTTTAGCCAATAACCTAAGACCACAAAATAATTTGTCAATGTTTGTTAAGATACTCAAGTCAGCGGTTTACCTCTGGAAATATTGGATCAATAGGTCCAAACATATATTTTTCCAGAGCAAAATAACATTATTTGTCTAAATATTACCTATTTGTACAAGTATCACTTATTTATTCACCTATGTGTTTAATGTCACATATATGTCCACCGCACTGCCACCAACTATGGGCGACTTTCAAGTGACTTTTTCAATCAATTTTTTAACAACTTTTCAACATGTGTTGTTATCACTAAAAAAGATTAAATCTTAAATCAGATAGCATATGACTTCATAGGTGTGGACTTTTCACCAATTAATCCTTTTTGTCACTCTCTCCTTCCTAAACTATTAGTCTATTTTTGTCAATTTTTTTCACAAATTAAAAAATCTCAATTAGTTCTTGTAAATTTATTTTATCTCTTTGTAGTTTATGGCTGGAGTGTAACCATTAACTCCATTAACTACTGAAATGACTATAACACCTTCAAATCTTATTCATAGAAAAGAAATATCGATTCACTCCATATTTAATTCAAAAAATAAAAAAATAAAAAAGCTTTTCCTTTTATTATGTGTATTTTATCAAGATTTTGCATTTTTATTTTCATTTCGTATTGCTTCGGAGTTTTATATATATATATATGAATATTATGATTATTTTATTTAACTATATGTATACTATTGGGATAATTTCAAAATATTAATAATTACTTTTTTACCAAACAAAACCAAACTAATCTATCACATTCAATATTTTGTCTAAGTATTGTGTCCCATTAGTACTCAAATTACTAAGGTGGTATTTGATAAATCTAAAATTTGAAAACTAAAAATTCAGTATTGAAAACTAAATGTTGATGGTTGAATTTTTTAAATTAAAAAAATGTTTCATAAAAATTTAAATGCTAAATTAAAAATAAGTTATTTCATATGCATAAGATCAAATTTAAAATTTATTATTTTTAAATTTTATATTTTAATTTTTATATTGTGATGGTGGTAGTAGTAGTGATGGAATGATGGTGGTGGTGGTGGTGGCGGCGGCAGCGGCAGCGGCATGGTAGTGGTTATAGCGACCCCGGTCTTTTCCTATTTTATTACTGTATCCAGACTTAGGTTCCGTGGATTCTATCATTGTATAATTGTTACTGTCTTCCTTTATTTTCTCATTTGAGTTATAGGATGTGTTGGACAGGTTTGTTTCAGGTTGGTTGGGTCCAGAAACCAAGTGTTGCTGTCCAGTTTTTGGGTTGGTCGCTCGAGCGAGGGTTGAGTTTTGTCTCTGGTGGCTCGAGCCAGGGTTTCTTCGCTCGAGCGAGAGATTGCGTCTGGTATAGACCTGAGAGCAGTGTTTCTTCGCTCGAGCGAGCTTTTCTTCGCTCGAGCGAGCGAGGTGTATGTTTTCGAGTTCTTCGCTCGAGCGAGCATTCTGTCGCTCGAGCATGCTTCGTTGCGACCACTGAAGCATTGCATTCTTGGCTCGGCGAGATTTTCTTCGAAAGCGAAGGCTTAGTCGCCGAGCGACCATGTCTTCGCTCGAGCGAGCCTGCTCGGTTTAAATAGGCGAGCGGATTTTAACAGTTTTTCATCATCTTTTTTATCTCTCTTAGGTTTGATCTACTTAGAGTGTGTTTCTACCCTAGATCCTTTATTAAAAAGATAGTGTGGGTCGAGGGCTTCAATTTAATATGAACAATCTTAGTTTTGGAGCACTGTGGAGTTTGGGTCATCATCTCCGTCTTCTAATTTTTGGGTTATTTCTTCGAGGTAGGGATTTCCTACTCCATCTTATGAGTTTTGTTCTAAGTTTTGGTACTTTAATATGGTGGGGGTATTTTGGTAATTTTGGAAAAAACCCTAGTTGTTTTAATAAATTGATTTGTACAATTAATTTGAGGAAAATTGGGAATATTAGTTGAATTCATGGAATTGGGGATTTATAAGTTTAAATGGTGTAGTTGGATTATTTAATCACTCTCCTATTTAAATGTTGAGATTATTATTGTTATTATATTTTATTTCTTGTTTAGAAATAACTGTTTTGGGCTATCGGTGGAGGATAGTCATGATTGTTGTAGACATTGCATGTGGATTAGGGCAAACTGGAACTAATCACATTGGCTAAGTCATTAATTTTGACTATTGAATTAATACAGAAAAATACATGTATTGGTTGAGCATTGCATATGCATATGCATATTGTGTGGGAGGAGATAGGGGATGTACTCCACGGTTTAGGGGAAGATAGGGGATGAACCTCTAAACCGGATTTTGTTTGGGAGGAGATAGGGGATGGACTCCATTAGCATCACTTTTATGTGTGCTTATTTATATTGAAGTGTTTTATTGATACAACACTAAAATGTGTATCAATCTGGAAGTATAAAGTGTTTTTATATGAGCCTGAGTCTCATTTGTGTTGTTGTTATTGGAAGTAATGTGAATATGCTATATAGTTCACGGTTGTAAGTTTGGCCAGGTTCTGAGCCATATTGATAATAATGGATATTGATAAGTGTCATAGACATTAGTGTCTTAAGATTGTATATTGATATAATTGATTATCATGGTTAACCATCTATTGAATGCTATTGCTTTATTCAATGCTTATAATTAGTTTAGTATATTTCTACTAGGTGGCTTACCCTATAAGGGAACATCATTTTCAGGTCCAGGTGATTTGCTACCTCCAAGGACTTAGCTTGGAAGGAACCGGATTTTGAAGCCTTGTTTTAAGTTATTTGTTTTATTTGACTTACATGTAAACACTCAAGCCTAGGGCTTTATTTGTATTTGAGTTAGAACTCATAATTTTGTGTCCAAGTGTTGGCTTGGCAAGTTGTAAGCCCGTAGGGCATTTATTTTGATGTTACATGTAATGTCTTATTTTTGTAATACTCTGATGAATGAATTGTGGCTTATTTACTTGAGTAATGCATCTCATTATTGTGTATGTTATGGGTTATTTTCGAGGGCGTGACAGTGGTAGTAGTGGCGATAGCATTGATGGTGGTGGTAGCGATAGTAGCCATAGTAAAATGATAGTGGTGTGACAACAATGACAATGGTGAAGAAGTTGGTAGTGGTGGTGGTAGTGGCGGGGGCAACGGTGGGAGTGGTGGTGGTTATGTATGGCGTAGTTGGGGTGGCGATGGCAAAATAGTGGTGGTTGTGCCAGTGGTGGTGGTAGCGATGGTAAAGATGATGAGTTTATAATAGTTTATATCGATACTTATATTTAATATTTATAAATACAATCTGAATTGAGTAAATTTTATATAACTTAAATGGTGAATTACACCAACGGTCCTTATAGTTTTGGCTTTGTATCATTTTGGTCCATAACCTTACAATTGTGATATATTTGATCCTGAATTTTGAATCTCATTCTAAATAAAGACAATAGAAAACATTATTGCTCCATTTTAAGGGCAAAGTCGTCAATTTGATAAAATATAAACTAATTTGACATAACTAAATGTCAAAAAGTTATTTTTAAAATTTTTAAAATTATTTCTACTCACCAAAAATAAAATTATATAAAAATGATGAATCTTTTACATTTTTATTTTTTCTATTTTTTTACCGAATTAATTTTTAGTAAATGTCTGGATGATGATCGTGTAATGGATGATTATTTTTGTTGACATTTTTGTATAGTTACCATGTAATGGACAGTTGTATTTGTTGTTAACAGATATTTTTATATGGTTATTATATAATGGTTGGTTATTAGACTTTTAATGTTTAATTGATATGTTTAATATATGAAATGTTTTTAGTTTTGAATTTTTTATTTAAGGGATTATTTTAATAATAACATTAAAGTTGTTGCAATGTTTGACTTTTGAAAAAATAAAAACTAATTTAATGAAAATAAATAAATAAAAAATTATTTCTACATTCTCAAAAGATAAAATTATATAGAAATGATGTGTATTTATTTATTTTTCATCAATTAAATTTTTTACTTTCTTTTAAAAAATTACTAAAAATAAATTTTGAAAAACAAACCAAACAGAACTTTATAACAAAAAAAGATCCAACATTATTCATTAAAAAAAAAAAAGGCCATTATATTTCAAACAACATATAAGTTAACTAATACAAAATAAGTTATATGACGACTTTGTCCTTCATATGGAGCAACAATGTCTTTAATTGCCCTTATTTGGAACGAGATTCACAATTTATGGTCAAATATATCATAATAGAAAGGTTAGGGACCAAAGTGATACAAGTCCCAAACTTTAAAGACTGTTAGTGTAATTCACCCTAACTTAAAAATCAATCAGGGTATCACCAATTTAAGATTAAGGAAGGAGACATACCGAAAACTGCTTTTTGAACTCGCTACGTGCATTATGAATTTTTTTGTTATGCCTTTTGGTCTAATTAATGTTCTCGACGCATTTATTTACCTTATGAATAGAGTGTTTCAACCATACCTTGACCAATTTGTGATTGTATTTATTGATGACATACTTATTTATTCAAAGAGTCAAGGGAATCATCAACAACACTTGCGGGTGGTATTGTAGACTCTACGAGACAAAAAAGTTGTATGCGAAGTTTAGCAAATGTGAGTTTTGGTTAGATCGTGTCTGTAGATCGCCCCGAACTTCGCTTCGCGCGCGAGGGCGCGAATTGTAGTTCTAGCTACTACAATTCGAACTCTTGTCACGGTTTTGAATCTAATCTCACAAAGTGCAATGTAAGACTGATAAATTACCAAAGAGTCCAAAATCAGCAAATCGTTTTGGAAAATCGATTTTAATAAAAAAGCGCCAAACATAGACTGCTTTGTCAGATTTCAGAGTTGCCACCTAAATATTTTGTTTTTGGAAAATTTAGGAAACCCTGACTCGTGCCTAAGGCCACGTGTCCGTCATCACCAAAGTTGCCTCAGCTCAGGAACTTGGGTACGAGAGAGGAAGGTCCTGAAATGAGCACCCCCGCTTGCCCTATCAAAGATCGGCCTCTACTAAACATGATATGTTGTTTTTGAAAACACATGTGTTCTTATTCTGATTTATTAGCTAGCTTACTATGTGATGCGCACAACATGCAAGTATAGACTCTATCACTCAATTTGGAACAAAACATCTCATGTTTGTTTTTTGTTTTTTGTTTTGTTTTGTTTTTTTTTTTTTGAAAATGGTTTGAAAGCGCTACTCGCAAGTAGGTTAAGACGTAGATTTACCACCCTGAAGTGGGCTTAAAACATGATGATTTGCTACTTCAAGTGGGCTTAAAACGCACATTTCGATGAATTGTTCTAATTCAAGTAATGAAGCCTTCATCCACAGGCATTCATGCAGTTATTCACTTAAGCAGTTAGCCTCATGGCAAGCATGCTAAACACGGCAGTCACGCTAAACATGGCAGTCACTTACACGTATGTATGGATGCTAAAGCATAAACACTTACAGTGTACTCCGAACCAAAACAAAAGCTAGTTAGAAATCATGCATGATCCTAGCTATGTTAAGATGCCTAATGCAACACATGCAAAAATGCAACTAAAATAGGCTCGGCTATTCTAAGATGGCATATGAATGCAACACTTTGATACATGTATTCAAATAGGAATTGAAATACGATGCAGCTTGAATGATGCGTCGAGCTCGGTGCATGCAAAACAAATGAATGATGCAAACATGCAAGCATAAGGTATGTTAATTGAAATATCCCCTAAACTAACCATCGAAAGCTGATAAGTAAAAGGGAGAATGAAATGGGGGTTTGAAGACATGCACACACACACGCACCCTTATTACAACATTTGCCCTCTCGACAGAGGGTCCGAATAAATAATACAAGCTAGCTACGCTAAGCTAAGCTACTTAAATAATCTAATAATCTAATTAGACTAATTATTACACAACACAAATTGAATAACTAGCTAAAGCTAATTATTACAATACTTTAATTAAATTAACTAATCATGGTAACAAACTAAGCATGTGAGGTATCTGAATTAGGTCATGGCCTCTCCTTGAACAAAGGAATGATGCATGCTCTCGATTGTCTCGCCGAAAATCCATTACTATGCCCAATTGCCTCTGCTTGCATTTGATTTGATTTATGAAAGGTGTACAAACCTCCAAGTTGCTTCGCTCAACACAGGACTCTTTGGTGGGTAGGCTGTAAAAGGGTGGTGTAGACCACCTGTAGACCAAAAAAAACTGGTTGTAGACCAGAAAATCTATCAAACTCCAGTTTTGTTACAGGAGAGAACAAGAAAGGGCATAGCAGTGTATTTGCAAGATATGTGTGCACAAACACCCTCCCTATCATTTCTTAAGCTCAAGGGAGTGCGGTACTCGACTCTCGGGCCACCAACTGAGCATCGCAATGCACAATGGATGAGAAGCCAAGTCTGCACAATTCAATGTCAATGAATGCACAAATTACACATAAGAGCCTCCACCTCTATCATGCTCGATCAATAGGGTCGGCGATCGAGAAATGAGGCGCGTTTCTTCACTTCAAGTATGAAACGCCCCTCGTTTCTCGTGTTTGGATTAACAACTGATCCAAACACAATGCAATGCAACACAACATGCAAACAATCATGCTTATCTATCAATGTTAATGTGGCATGCACAAAGTTCTAACATATAAACAATGCATGCAAGGCAAGTTTAGAAGCTAAGTCCTTAAGGCAAGTGAAGTGCATCACACATGAAGCATACACTACAATGCTCAAATGGTCAAACCACATATGGACAGACCTAAGATGCTCCAAAACTGTGGCCAATTCACACCAAAACTTAGGCATAAAAAGGCAAAGAGCACATGCTCATGCAATGGCTCATCAATAAGGCATAAGGGCACAATTCTCAAAGGCAATGAAAGAGTGATAAACATAGGAGTATAGAAAAGATCTAAGCTCTGAAATTACATTCCAAATGATGCCAAATCATGCACATATCACAAATAAGGCATGCTAAGAGGCTCAAAGCTTAAGGCTAGCAAAGGCACTTGTACCATAGCCATATCAAGCAAGCCCCAAAGGGCCAAGATAATCCAAAACAGTCCCAAGGCAGGTCAAAACCATGCCAAAACATGCATGGAGTAGAGCTAATACATGCTAGAATGGGAGGCATAAAGCAAGATGCATGCAAGGCGAATGAACATGATTACACTACATCTACCAAAACCAAGCATGAGATGACTTTACCAACAAAAATCAGAGTTGTAACATGGAAAAATAAGACCAAAAACACACTGAGATGGTAGCCCAAAAAGCTTAGGCAAGCTTGCATACAAATTAGCTCATGATTTAGGCATAAAGCATAACCCTCCAAAAGCATTGAAACAGTGAAGCATGAGAGAGTATGACCACATTTCATGCACTGAAATCATGTGTGAAATGATGCTAAATCATGCAAATAGCCCAAGCAATGCATGCTAGAGACTTAGAAACTCAAAGCTAGTGAGCAAGATTGCACCATAGCTATACAAAGCGAGGCATGCATGTTAAGGCTATAGGGAGGATTGCACTACAAGGGTATGAAGCATGCAAGAGGCAATCAAACCTACCCAAAACAGAGCTAAGGCATGCTAAAATAACACCAAAAACATGCTGAGATAGAACCAAAATAGGCTAGCATGATGGATCAAAGCATTGAGCACACAAGGCTAAATGGTAAGATTACACTACAAGTGTAAAAAGCATGCAGGAGGTGACTCAACCAAGCTAAAACAGAGTTATGCCATGCTAAAATAGGGCCAAAAATAGGCTGAGAACAAGCCAACACTTACTAGAAAAACAAGCACAAATATGAGGCCAACAAGGCAAGCAACCAGGACACAAGGAGAGGGGATGACCCCCTCCTATTTAGGGCCTCAAGACACACTTTCCACCACTAAAATTCCTCTGGAATTCAGTGGTGAAGAGGCCAAACAAAGGTGATCTCAAAGGCCTAAAGTGATGGCACAAAACAAGGCCAAACAAGCCACCAAAGGGGGTAAACCACCCCTAACACCAAAGAGGTCTCAAACAACCACCTTAAGTACTTAAAAATGAAGCCTTTTGCAGTTTAAAGTTAAGCCAAAAAGAAGCATGCAAAGGTGGCCTAAACTTAATACAAAAACAAGCCTAAAAGGGAGTATATGCTTACCCTTGGAAAACCACAACAAGATAGCAACTTTTCTGAGCTAACACCAACTTTTGAGTCCAAGCAAGACCCTCAGGTACCTCAGCAACAAGATTATGGTGTTTGAGTAGGTGTTTGTGTGCAAAAGTGTGAAGAAACAACACTTTTAAGCACAAATATAGAGAGAGAGTGATATGTTTTGACTCCAAAATCTTAGAACCTCTAGAAAAGGAGAGAGAGCTCCCCTCTTATAGAACCATGCAACCACAAGCTTGCTTAACAAGCTTAAACTTGTTTGAATCTCTCCATACACGTGTATAGAGGATGCATTCAGTGGCCACCAGCTGGCACCAAAAATATCTGTAATAGTAGAAAAAAGGCTGTAGACCACTTAAAGTGGTCGATCGACCACCTCCCCTAGCTGACCGACCACCAAAAGTGGTCTACAGGGAAGAAAACTGGCTGGTAGGGGAGAAAAAGGGTCTACACAGAGAGTAGAAGGTGGTGGCAGGCTGTAGACCACTTAGGCTGGTCGACCAACCACCAAAAGTGGTCTATAGGGAAGAAAACTGGTCTACAGGGGAGAAAACTGGTCTACACCCTTGTTCCACCCTCTAGGCAAAGGGTAACAAGGTTTGGTTCAAACACAAACCAAAAGGAAGAAAGACAAGAGTCCGCAAGGTAAGGCACTCAGCCGGAAGCCCTCGAAAACTAGTCTACGGACCACTACAAGTGGTCTACGAGAGGGAAAAGTGGTCTACGGCTACAAAAAGTGGCCTACAGGCCTTTGTTTCCCTATAGACAAAGGCAGCAAGGCATGGTCCAAAAACCAGGCCAAGAGGAGAAAGTTAAGAGGTCCCGAGACAAGGCGCTCAGCTGAAGGCTCTGGAAACTCAAAACGAGCACAAACATGCACAATCACCGAATGCATAGATGATGACGTCTGAGTCTTAAGATCAATCAAAAATGGGGTGTCTACAGTGTCATATTTTTGGGGTATGTGATTTCAAGTGAAGACATTTTTGTGGATATGAAGAAAATAGTGGCTGTGGTGAATTGGGATCGTCTTACTAATGTGACCGAGGTGAGGAGCTTTTTAGGATTGGCAGGCTACTATTGTAGATTTGTAGAGGGGTTTTCATTGATTGCAGCACCATTAACACATTTGACACGTAAGAATACCAAATTTGATAGGACGGAGAATTGTGAAAAAGTTTTCAAGAAATAAAGAAGCGATTAACTTCTGCCCCAGTACTTACTATTCCGTTAAGTGGTACAGGATTTGTTGTTTACAGTGATGCCTCTCATTAAGAGCTTGGTTGTGTATTGATGTAACATGGAAAGGTAGTGGCCTATGCATCTAGACAATTGAAGAATCATGAACGCAATTATCCCACCCATGATTTAGAACTCGCATCAGTTGTTTTTGCTTTAAAGTTGTGGAGACATTATTTATATGGAGAAAAATGTAAGATATATACCGATCATAAGAGTTTGAAATATTTATTCACACAAAGGGACTTAAATTTGAGGCAAAGGAGATTGATTGAATAGATTAGGGACTATGACTGCACCATTAATTATCATCCCGGAAAAACTAATTTGGTTGCTGATGCTCTTAGTCGGAAATCTACAGGGATATTAACTCACATTCGGGGCATTCAATTTGGTCTCTTACATGAAATAAAATCTATTGGAGTTGATCTAGAAGTTGGGAAGTCAGGATCCTTGTTAGCTACAATTAAAGTGAGACCTTTGTTGGTGGATCGCCTTCAAGAGGCCTAAGGGAAAGACTCGGTTTTGGAAAAGACCCGAGCTTGAGTGCAAGATGGTACTCTATTAGACTTTATTATTAAAGAAAATGGTGTATTGATGTTTAAAAATCGTTATGTGTTCCAAATGAGCCCAAGATAAAAAAAAAGAAAAAAGGGAGGTATTAGATGAGGCCCATAATTCACCTTATGCAATGCATCCGGGGAGTACAAAGATGTATCAAAATTTAAGAGAAAGTTATTAGTGGTCAAATATGAAAAGAGAGATAGCAGAATTTGTGTCAAGGTGTTTAGAATGTTAGCAGATTAAAACAGAGCATCAACGCCTAGCTAGTTTACTTCAACCTCTTCTTATACCTGAATGGAAATTAGAGCATATCACCATGGATTTTGTTTCGGGCCTGCCTCGCACACAAAAGGGGCATGACTCTATTTGGGTGGTTGTAGACAGGTTGACCAAATATGTAAACTTTTTGGCTACTAAGAAAAACTTTTCACTTGATCGATTAGCAAAAAATTATGTGGTTGAAATTGTGAGATTGCATGGTGTGCCGGTAACTATTGTTTTAGACAAAGACTCACGCTTCACATCCCATTTTTGGCCTAGTCTTCAAAATGCCTTGGCTACTAAATTGAGATTCAATACCATTTTTCACCCCCAAACTAATAGGCAATTCGAGAGGACAACCCAAACTTTAGAAGACATGTTGAGAGCTTGTGTCTAAGATTTTTGAGGTAGTTGGGATGAACACTTGACCTAAATACAATTTGCATATAATAATAGTTATCAATCAAGTACTGGAATGGCTCCCTATGAAGCTTTATATAAGCGAAGATATATAACTTCAGTGTGTTTGTAACGCCTCCAAAATAATACAAATAAACCAACTCACAAGAGAAATGAATATAATAGAATTGTATACTTTCATATATTAGAGTTCGTATTACAAAAGATATTACATGCATTATACATTCATAAATGTTCATCATGAATCTACAACATGCAACACTAGTTAATAACAACAAAATAAATGCCCAACGAGCTTACATCTTTCCAAGACATTACTTGATTACAACGAAAGAGAGTCATAAGCTCTATACACATAAAGCCCTCGGCTTAAATAAACATTTAAACACCAAATAACAAAATAGAGCCTCCAGCTTCTAAGTCCTCCCAAGCTACATCCTTGGAGAAAGCATGTCATCGATACTTGAAAACGGTTTCCCAAGTAAGGTGAGCCAAAGCCTAGTAGAAACAGTCTATCAGAATATATGAGGTTTAACTAAGGTATAAGTGTCAGATAAACATTCAATATTATAACCAACGTACATTCTTCTCATGACCATTCAGTATTTATACTGACATCTCAATCCATTTCCATTTATTCATTTCAAGTTAATTTATTTCATTTCAAGTCATATGCCAAGTGTATAATTTTACAAATAATCCAACCGAGACTACAATTCAGTGGTTCTCAATCAACATAACTATCATACAAACACTTCAATCTTGCTATTTCACAAAAATTTCGTCTGCAGGATCGGCACCCATATATGCATAAGATTTCGGAACTTTCACCCTGGACACTCCAGCCAACTTAATTTCAATGGAGTCCATCCCCTATCTCCTCCCAAACATAGAGTACATCCCCTTTCTCCTCCCAAAACGTTATACATATACAATGTATTTAAAAGTATCGTCATATTCAATGACTATCAACTATACATACTCAATGCCTTATCATACTATCATATTCAATGACACAATTTAAATGATTAGTTTCAATTCACCTAATCCTCATGCAATTTCTACAACAATCATAGCTATCCTCCACCGATAGTCCAATATCGTTATTTTTAAACAAATATACAATCTTTATAACAGATAATTCATCAAATTTCCATAGGTGAGTGATTAAACAAATCCAACTATACCATTCATTTATACATCCTCCCAGTTTCACATTTCTCATATCAATTCCATTATTTATACAAAATAATTATTTAACACATATTAGGGAAAAATTCCCCCTTTTTCAAATATCAATCCAAAGGCTAAATTTCACCATTTTAATACAAGAGAACTTCATATTCAAACCCCATATTCATTTATGTAACCCAACATGGAAACCCCTCTTTTCAATTTGAATCCAAACCCTAAGTTTACCCAAATTACTCCCAAATCTCACCGTGTATACATAACAACAAATAACTAGGTCAAAGATCATAACAAAGTGTAGAATATCCCTACCTCAAGTGTAGAAGCCCAAAGGAGAAGTGGAGAAACCTCAAAGATGCCCAAACTCGATTTTATTTGGATCAAATGGAAGCCCACGGGATGCTTTATCTTTTCATCAAAGGAAGTAGGATTGAGAGATCCCTAAATCTAGGTGTATTTATAGAGAGAAGTCAAATTTTAGAGAGAGAGGGAGCTGATCTAGGGTTTTTGAGTGAAAGGATAGCAAAAGGTGATGTAAAAATGAGCTACTTCGAACTAATATACGCAAGGATTGCTCGAGCGAAAGAAGGATCGCTCGAGCGACCAGACACAATAAGTGACCTCGCTCGAGTGCAAGAACCATCTGTAATAGGTTCGCGAGGGACCTCGCTACAGTTCGGACTCGATTTGTGTCACAGTTCTTAATCTTGAACCAAAGTGCCCAAATTCAGCAAATCGTTTTGAGAAAACAGATTTTTTTGAAAGAAGTGCCAAACATGGACTGCTTTGCCAGATACAGAGTCGCCACCTAAATATTTTATTTTTGGGAAATTTAGGAAACCCTGACTCGTTTGCCTAAGACCACGTGTCTGTCATCACCAAAGTTGCCTCGGCTCGGGAACTTGGGTACGATTGGGGAAGGTCACTTCGTGAGCACCCCCGCTCGCTCGATCAAAGATCGGCCTCTACTAACCATGATATCTATTTTTGAAAACATTGTGTGTTCTTATTCCGGTTGTTAGCCTAGACTTACTATGTGATGCACACAGCATACAAGTATAGACTGGATCACTTGAATTGGAACAAAACACTTCATGTTTGTTTTTGAAAATGATTTGATGGTGCTACTCGCAAGTAGGCTAAGACGTGGATTTGCCACCCTCAGGTGGGCTTAGAAAACATGATTTTGCCACTATCTAGTGGGCTTAAAACACACAGTCAATGATTTGTTCCAATCCAAACAACCCAACCTTCACCCACAGGCATTCAGGCAGTTATATCACATAAGCATATAGCCTCATGGTAAGCATGCTATTCATGGCAGTCACTCACACGCATGCAAGGATGCTAAAGCATAAAAACTCACCGAGTACTCCAAGCCAAAATAGAAACTGATTAGAAATCCATGCATGATCCTAAGTATACAGAAATGCCTAATGCAACACATGCAAAAATGCAACTATAGCTGGCTCTGCTATTCTAAACATGGCTTATGAGATGCAACAGCTATCAAGTATTCAACTTGGAATTGAAATACAAATGCAGTTAGTATGATGCGCCGAGCTCGGTGCATGCAAGACAGATGAATGAATGCAAACATGCTATCATACTGTATGCTAATTGAAACATGCCCTAATCTAACCATCATAAGCAGGTAAATAAAAGGGAAGAAAGACGTGGGGTTGGAAGACATACATCACACACACACACACACACACTTATTACAACATTGCCCTCGCGCAGAGGGTCTGAAAGAATAATATACATCCTTAATAGTACAAATTAAATATGTACAAAAATCCTAATTAATTACCAAATTAACTATGAAAACAATAAAGCGGCATGCAAGCTGTGGGCCTTGACTCTTCTTCGGATGATGAATGATGCATGTCCGGTTGCCTTTTGCTGAAATCCACCGTGATGCCCCAATTAGCCTCTGTTGCAATAATTTTTGGAAACCGCGCCAAGCCCTAAGATGGCCGATTCTTGATTTGCGCAACAGAGAGCAGGAAAGGGGCATGGCAATGTATTTTCACAAATGTATGCATGCCTCGATCCTCGTACCACCAATCACGCATCTCGATGCATGATGGCCGAGAAGTCGAATTGCATAACTCAATATGAAATGAATGCACAGGAAAACACAACAAAACCTAACTCCATCACAGATAATCCGGCGGTGTTTGGGATCGAATTGAGACACGCGTCACTCGAGTCTGAAACGCCTCGTTTCCTATGCTCGGGCTAACTCCTATCCCGAACACAATGCAATATGCATGACATGCATGAAATGCAACTAAGATACAACCTAACATGCACAATGCTATGAAATGGCATACACGATGCACGAGGTAACATGGCATACGCAATGCGCTAACATACAGCCTAGCATGCACAATGCTATGGAATGAAATGGCATACACAATGCATAATGGACTTACACCAACATGAGTGGACCTCAGCCACACTCACATAAGAGGCCATTAGATGAAAATGAGACACCTCGATATGCGTGCACGCGTGCACGCAAACCGAGGACCGTCCATAAGGCACGAATGCCACTCTAACATGACATGGCAAAGCATGGAATATGGCATACTAGCATGCAAATTTCAGAGGTGATAAGTGATGCAAAATAGCCCCGAAAGATGGCGAAATGACACCCGATGCATGGAATAGGTCCCGAAACATAAAATTAGGCATACGGAATGACTTATAGCTATACAAAGCATGTATTATTTGAACATGGAGTGTGAATAAAGAATCAAGACAGCCCAAAAATAAGCATATTTACAGTTCTAAGAAAGGCCAAACAGCGAACGCAAATGGGGCTAAACTAGCATACAAAAATGACCCCGAAAGCAAGATAATGAAGCAAGTGACAGCTTCTGACCCTAAACAGAGAAGGGACCTTCTACAATGTTGAAGAGGGGCCCAAAATATGATTTTTTTCAGTTTACCACAAGCCACAAAAACAGACACAAGTATGGCAAAACTCTCATGCAAAAAGTGGGCCTAAAGGAGGACAAAGAAGTAAGTGATGCATGATGGCCCTAAACAGATTAAGGTCCTTCAAAAAAGTTGAATATGGACCTAAAATATGACCTTTTACAGTTGATGATCAAAGCCAAAACAGTGTACAAGTATGCTCAAAATGCTATGCAAGATAAGGCCAAAAAGAGAGCTATAACACAAAGTACAAAAAGGATGGCTCAAACAGTAAAAGACCCTTAATCAAACATGAAGAGGGGGTCAAAATAAGGCCATTTATAGTTCGGACTAGAGTCCAAAAACAGAAGCACAAGAGGCTAACAAATCATGCAAAAATAGGGCCAAAAGAGGGATACAAAGGTAAGTGACAAAAGGAGGCCCCAAACAGTGATGAGCCCTTCAACAATGTTGAATAAGGGCTCAAAATAAGCTACTTTACTTTTTACAACATGCCTCAAAACAGTTTACATATAGGCCAAAAATACTACACAAGAAATAGGCATACAAGAGAGGTAATGAAGCAAGTGCAATAAGGATGCCTCAAACAGTGAGAGACCCTTAAACAAACATAAAATAGAGCTCAAAAAAATTCCATTTTAAGTTAAGGCCAGAGCTCAAATATGCAAGAAAGTATGGCTAATGTATTGAGCAAGAATGGGACCAAAAGGAGGGGAAATGTACTCACCCTTGTAGACTAGAGAACCAACAGCTCTTGGACCAAAATTCTGAGCCTTTAACCTCTTCAAAGCAGTCCCAAAGTGTTGGAATGAAGGATGGAGGCCTTGTGCTATGAGGTGGTGTAGAAATAGTGTAGGAAACTTAGGGTTTTGATGGTTGGAATATAGAGAGAGAGAGAGATACAATCCAAGAGGCTTAAACAAAATTTTCTAACCCTTAAAACTGAAGGGGAGGGACTGGTTTTATAGGCAAATGGGTGGAAAAGAGGGGGAAAAATGGGGGGGAGATTTAAATTCAATTTTCCCCCCCAAAAGGCCAAACCCTCGGATATAAGGCCTAGAGGAAAACAAAATTCACTTCTAGGACACACTTGGGGAGGAGGTTATGGCCGGCTAGTTAAAAAGGGCAAAAAATTCATTTCACCAGCTAGGTGGCCGGCCGGCTAGGTTTTCTGGCCGGCCAGCTACTTTTAGGACCAAAAAAATGGGCTGCCTGAAAGAAATGTGGACGGTGGGTGATTGAGAAGTCCAATGGTGGCCATTCAAGTGTCCAAATTGAAGCCCCAGAAGTTATATTTCCAATGGCGCAAACCTTGCATCAAAATTCCTCCTGTGGAAAAAGTTATGCCCTTTTTGGTGAAGCCGCGCAGATTTCGGTCCAACCAGAGTGATGCCCCACTTCAATCAACCATATCTCCTTTGTCTGGAATTGAATTGTCATGACCCGAACCCACCCCTAAGGGTTAAGGCCATAACCGGCCAGTAATCCTGAGATTACCTACGACCTCCATACTAATCAGACATAACTCATCAGAGTAAAAGGGGCCAAACGGAAGTAAAAGTTCAAAACTTTGTCCATAGAGCTGTGCTTATATGCACACCAAAACAAACAAAACAAACCAAACCCATATACGTTAACAACTCACGTCATAGGTGGAGTAGCATAAACTTCTTTACAGACAGGATCATCTAAACTGAGTCAACCCATAGCAAACTATATACAATATACACAAGATCCTTGCCAACAAGACAAAATATAAACACGTAACAAAAAGGGTAAGGTTTGGTCTCGTGCGTAAGACACAAGGCTGACTCTCCCAAAACTCCTGCTGTTCCTGGCTGACTTCACTGGGGCTGGGGTTGAACCTCACTTGGCTCACCTACAATTACATGAATGAGCGTGAGCGAATACCCAGTGAATAATATCAAATAAACAAGTTAAATAGGCAATTATTGGAACAGTTTAACCAACGGCCTTTGGCCCAATCATTCATGTCAATCGGCCTTTGGCCCAATCATTTATTTCCATCGGCCTCTGGCCTAATTATTCATTTCTATTGGCCTTTGGCCCAATTATTAATTTCCATCGGCCTTTGGCCCAATTGTTCATTTCCATCGGCCTTGGCCCAATTATTAATTTCCATCGGCCTTTGGCCAATTATTCATGTCAATCGGCCTTTGGCCCAATCATTTATTTCCATCGGCCTCTGGCCCAATTATTCATTTCTATCGGCCTTTGGCCCAATTATTAATTTCCATCGTTATCCACCAATCAATTTAATGAACTTGCAAACTTACACAGATGTAACAATTAGACAATAACCTACTACAAATGTCTTGTCAAGATATTACTCACAGTGATCGGTTGATTGGTTCGCCCTGGAACTCGACCCTATACATGCCATGAACATCAAAGGGTCACTAACAATTCCATCCGTTCAAAATTCACATATTCCTCTTTAGGCTTTATCATTATCTCATTAACTTCATTTACAATGCTTAACACATGCCTAAGAGTGCTTGCAAGTGAAAGAGAACGGAAAACAGAACATAAAATGCAAAAATAGGGTTTGACAGGGGTCCCGCCGGCGTGGGATTCCCTTCAGCGGACCCTTAAGTCTGTAATCTTGGTTGCCTCAAATCCCCGCTCGAGCGTGAACTCCTCCGCTCGAGCGGAAGTCCCGCCTACATAGCTCCTCGCTCGAGCGTCAACTTCCCCGCTCGAGCGGGAATCATGTTTGCAGAAAATACTGGGAGCTCGATTTCTCCGCTCGAGCGGCCATTCCCCTGTTCGAGCGGAAGTCAGAATTCTGGAAATTCCAGACTGTGTTCTTGAGCTTCATCTCGACATTCAAAGGCTCTAAATGCATGATTTCGGTCCAAACTTCACATAGTCATGTACTAACATGGTACAAACATAGAATTACAACATATTGAAGCTCAATTTCATAATTTATCTACATGCATGGCTCATTTTCCACCAAACTCATCACCAATGTACCCATTTTATGCATTCACAGCTTCTACTTCCATGGATTGTACATGCATGTGACATATAACCTTCATTCCCATCTCACATGATGAATAGATGGTCAAATGTATGGATTTCAACCAAAATTGCAACATGAGTCATGTAATTCAAGCTCAAATATCCAAATTCAAAACACTACATGCATGCATGCATATATAGTCTTCAAACTCATCAAAACCAACTCCTTTCATGTCCTAGATCACAAATTAATCTTCAATTCACAAAATCACAACCCAAATTCATGAGTTAGGGGTTGGTTACTCACCTAGGAGCTTTAAACTTCCAAACACTAGTTAATTCTTGAGTTAAATCTTCAAATTCCCAAGCTAGAGCCAAAAATTGCCCAAGTCTCTTCCTTTCTCTCTCTATAGCCGGCCTTCACACCCTCTCAAATGTATTTTCTCAGATTTTGAAGTCACAAGGAACAAATGAGGGTGTATATGACCCTTGTATGGCTCCACCAAACCATATTTAAAAATAATAAATAAAGGAGCACTTAATTCATTAATTTAATCGATTTAATCTAACCCGAATAAATTTTTAATTAAATTTCACCGTGGGCTCTAAAAATTATGCCAGCCACGATGGCGTAATCAATTTCAGGTTCTATGGCCGATAAGGCCCTCAATTTAATTCCCGAAGTGGACTATTCAAACAGATATTCCTACGACGAACAGATATGAGTTCAAAATCACATATTAATGGCACACAAAATCATGCTAACACATAACCATAAACAAATTAAGGACCAGTTTAGCACAATACAGAACGGGGGTATCACATGAATTTAGGAGATTCTTGAGTGCAAAATGAAGCCCTGGGAGTAAGCTTTCCAACAGTAGTGGCCTCATAGCTTGATTCCAAGTATCCAAATGAATAGACCCGATTCGGCGAGGGCTACTTGACTCTCTCTTAACGGTTCATGCCCATTTTCTCCCCTGACTGGATTTCTTCCCTCTTCTTTTCTTTTCTTCAACTTCAAACCCCTAAGTAAGGTGTTTTGAAAGATTTTTCAAAGATTTCATCTCTCTTTCATTCATTCCCACTTTGTCCTTGCTCGGTTTACCGAAAAGCGCAACTTTTAACAAAATGCGAGCGTCAAAACATCGTAGGAACTTTATTTCAAAAACATTTTGAAAGAGAGGGTTTTAAGACTAAAATCTTTTGATCAAGATTGTTTTGGTCCAGAACAGGGGTATGAAGTTGAGATTTGACTCTCTCTTTGCCGAAGAAATTGCACATTTCCTCTGCACACCTTTCTCCACCATGTAAACCATCAGTCGCGTCCAAGTCTTATGGACGGTCAAAAATGGGGTGTCTACAGTTGCCCCTCTTTGACAGAACTTGGAAGTCAAGAAGTGATGGGAGTAAATGTCAAAGCCCAGAGACGACCCGTTTTTGACAAGGCCGAAGACTTAGACAAACAAACAAAATATAGATAAATAAATGGTTGTGCTTGGTCGCCACGTATCCTTGCAAGGAATCAAACCAACGTAGTTCAGGGGCAGGATGCAAAATGATATGCAGAAAGATTTTGATAATTGGACTTATACGCTACGCGAAGACGATTTGAAAATTGGGCTTTATACGCTACGCGAAGCCGGTTTGAAAGTTGGACTTATACGCTAAGCGAAGCCGGTTTGAAGATTAGACTTATACGCTACGTGAAGCCGGTTTGAAGATTGGACTTATACGCTATGCGAAGCCAGTTTGAAAATTAGACTTATACGCTACACGAAGCCGGACATCACTCATGATCATGCAAAGAGAGCTGTAATGAAGCAATTATGCAAAATAAATGCAACATTTTAAGCGAATGCTAGGCAAGCAAGTAAACTTGAGCCAAACTACGTCTCGTGCAGAAAGGATGTAAGAAAATTACTGCAATTCTCACTGCGAATACAGTGTGAATGTGTGATAGATACACAAAGCGAATGTGTGATAGATACACAAAGTGAAGCGAGTGTGATGGATACACTATATGAAGCGAAGTGTGATGGATACACTAGGTGGGTGTGTGATAGATACACAAAGCGAACGTGTGATAGATACATAAAGTAGGCATAGTGTGATAGATACAAAGCGAGTGTGATTGATACACAAAGTAGGCATAGTGTGATAGATACAAAGTGAGTGTGTGATAGATACACTATATGAACAAAGTGTGATTGATGCACTAAATGAATGAAGTGAGCAAAGTGTGATGGATACACAAAAGGCAAACACAAAGTGTGATCGACGCACAATAGGTGAACACGAAGTGTGATCGATGCACTTAGTGAACAAGTATGATTGATATACTAAAGGTAAACACGAAGTGTGATAAATGCACTTAGTGAACAAGTATGATTGATATACTGAAGGTGAACACGAAATGTGATAGATGCACTTAGTGAACAAGTATGATTGATATACTAAATGTGAACATGAAGTGTGATAGATGCACTTAGTGAACAAGTATGATTGATATACTAAATGTGAACACGAAGTGTGATAGATGCAGTTAGTGAACAAGTATGATTGATATATTGAAGGTGAACACGAAGTGTGATAGATGCACTAAGTGAACAGAGTGTGATTGATACACTAAAAGCGAACACAAAGTGTGATAGATGCACTAAGTGAACAGAGTGTGATTGATACACTAAAAGTGAACACGAAGTGTGATAGATGCACTATGTGAACAGAGTGTGATTGATACACTAAAAGTGAACACAAAGTGTGATAGATGCACTTAGTGAACAAGTATGATAGATATACTGGATGTGAACACGAAGTGTGATAGATGCACTTAGTGAGCAAGTATGATAGATATACTGAATGTGAACACGAAGTGTGATAGATGCACTTAGTGAGCAAGTATGATAGATATACTGAATGTGAACACGAAGTGTGATAGATGCACTTAGTGAACAAGTATGATTGATATACTGAATCAATGAAGTGTGATTGATACACTGAAAGTGTGATACAGAAAACGAGAATGTGTGTGATAGATACATCAAAAGTGAATATGTGCGTGATAGATACACAAAATGAGAATGTGTGCAATAGATACACAAAATGAATGAAGTGTGATTGATACACTAAGTGAAGAGAGTGTGATTGATATACTAAATAAATGAGAGTGTAATTGATACACTAAGTAAATGACGTGTGATTGATACACTAAGGCAAATGAAGTGTGTTAGATACACTGAGTGAAGCAAATAAAGTGTGATTGATACACTAAGGCAAATGAAGTGTGTTAGATACACTGAGTGAATGATCTTAAACGGAACTTCTTTGAATGAACTGTACATACAATATTGTGCATGAATGAGAAAGAAACTTGAGAGGTACAATGCAATACAATGCATGATGCAATAAACAAGCATAGCGGTGCTTTAGAAAGCACCTCATGGGGTGAGCGGCGATGAACCGTTCCACTCTGATGGGGATCTCCCCTCGTGCTCTTCGAATACTTACCTTCAACTCGCAGTACAAAGGTTCTGAAATACTGACAAGGGTTCCTCATGTAGAACACTTTGGATGCTGCCTTTCTTCCTGATCATATCCACAACTTTCCCTATTCTCCAACGGGGTGACAGACTAGGTTGGTTTAGTATCCAGAATTGAGGTGCATACACGCTATCTCAACCTATGGGGTTTCCATACAGATTTCAAGCTGAGGACACGCCCCTGGGTATTTAAACCATACTTTAGTCCCGAAAATCCCGAACCTTTACGTTCTAGGCATCAGCCATTCGAACTCTAGTTTCCACCGTCACAGTTGGTCTCCTAGGAACTCATTGCGAACACAGCCAAGATGACCCTGGCAAGGAACTAGTACTCAGAGAGAGCATTTCTGATTGCCATTCTGGCTTAAGGCAGACTTGATCTTGAGCTTGAGGTAGAGGCACACTCATACTTCGGAGCATTGACAAGGCCTGACAAGGTGCATACGGAATGCGATCTCGGAGCTTACTGAAGTTGGAACAAACTCAGATACCCGACATTTTCCTCTTTTGCTTTTGCTTTGCATTTCGGAACCATTATAGCTTCAGATAGGTCCTGGTTCCACTGTTCTCACATGACTTGGGTTGAATCCTGCGGTTTTATGAAAAAACAAATTCTGTTTTGCACAAATATGGAGAACGGCACGGCACTCGGAGCACAAAACGATTTTATTTTTGAAATTGAGAGATGAGTTTTCGACCAGGTATTGAGCCTACGACTGAACACAGCAAAACGACTCAACAAGGAAATAAAAGGCACATAACCTAGACACATCGAGTAACACTCGAAACGACTCAAAACAAGAATCGAGATAAAACAAAAAGACACGACACTCAGACGTGCACAGGGAGCCTGTTTCACTGGGTAGTGTTTCCCACCCTTTCTCATTTGTGATTCTCACATCACTCGGCCCTCAAGCTCTGTTTTTCTGGAAAAAAAAAAAACCCTTTTCTCACTTTTTCTCTCATCGCACATCTCTCTATTCTTCAATCTCTCATTTTAAATCCCTCCCCTGGGTGGTTGATGGATAAACAGAAAGTTGTGGGCTCTTGCCCCTAGCATGCAGCTAGTGAGTTTCTTCTACTCACAATAGTGAACTTCCCCCACAGAGGGGCTACACTACAACTGAGTGTGTAGCAAATCTGCAGTTGATATTGGTTGACGATGCACTGCTAGGGAGTTTGGACGTGGTTAGATCTGTCCAGACAAAGGAGTGGAATATCTTGATCCGTTCTCGTTCGTGCTTCGCACTTGGCTTGATACCTCGTTGCTTGGAGGGTGAGAGAGCCTTCAGCCCTTTGTTGTTAGCTTCAACTGTGCCCTTTTCTGGCAAGTAGAGTGCCCTTTCTGGCAAGTGCATTGATAAAGGGGAAAAGACAGGGAACCTGACTCAACTGTGTCCCTAGTTCATCATTTTGACCATTTTTTGTTTTTGCTTTCTACTAAAATAGTTTTGACCAAAATGAGAGTTAGATCAACATGCTTGTTCGATTTTTGATTTAAAATCATGCAAGTTAGGCTATGAGCACTGAAAATTTTCCTTTTTTGGGTCCATGAAAAGGGTCCAGTTTTGGAAAAGATAGAATGATTTTTGAGAAAATAGTCAACCTCAGTAAAAATTCTCAAAAACTATTTTGCAAACGGCCATTGCTCAACGAGCATGAAACCTACTCCTGAGATGCGCAACCTCGGATCCAAAGAAAAACTGCCCCGTGCTTGAAGAGAGCTGCATGGCAACGGAAAGTTGCCCCTTGTTTGAACGGCACCGTGGCGCATTGAATGGCAACGGAAAGTTGCCCCTTGTTTGAATGGCGCCGCGGCACACTGAATGGCAATGAAGAGTTGCCCCTTGTTTGAATGGCACCGTAGCACATTGAATGGCAACGGAAAATTGCCTCTTGTTTGGATAGCATTGCGGCACATTGTAATCAGTCCTCAGAGTGACGAACACAACCAAATCCTCAGATACAGAGAAGACAAAGATGACCAGAACCATCGCATGGACACAATCAAATTAAAGTGTTTTACGGCTAAACTTCAGGATGAAGTTGCCTACGTATCCCAAAGATAGGAATCAAGCCTTACGTAGTTTGGGGTTAAGGTACACTCGGGTATTTAACCTCTCCTTTTTAGGCTCTAACTTTTGCCAAGGCGCCCGTTGCAGGTTTTCAACCTTGCGAGCTTTGTTTTTCTTTTCTTTTCATTTTTTTTTCTTCTTTTTCTTCATTTCTTTTTTTTTTCATTCTTCTCTTTTCTTATTTTTTCTTTTTTGCTTTTTGTATATATTTTTCTTGCTCTAACTTTTGCTCGGTCGCCTTAGGGTTTTCGCCAGCCGAGCCTCTCAAAGGGTAAAAGTGTAGCTTGGTCCATGCCAAATGGTTGTAAGGTTTTGAGGCCATCCGTATCCAGGAGAGTGGCTGTTGATTTGCAAGAGGACTCAACTTCGGCTCTTCGAGCACATCTGACATCTTTGCCCCTAGTTCAAAGGGTACTTCTGTTCTAGATTTGCAAGCTTCTTCTGATCTTCTTGATCCGACTTTCCTGGCCTCTTGTTCGAGGGTTGCTTCAAATCTGGCCACACAGGCCTCATATTGTGATTGACCTTGGAACATTTTGAACTATGGTTCAAGGTTTGAAAGCAAAAAGGGCTCAATTCTCGAGGCTAAGAGCGATCCTAGGCTGCACAATCTCAAGAGCGATTCCACACAGGTCTTCGCAGGACCGCGCAAAACATTTTGTTTTTGAAAGTTTTTAAGAAAACAACAAATCGCTCGCGCTGAAGATAGTGTGGAACCAATCTGGATCAAAGCTAGGGTCCTTCTCAGTACTCACACTAACAAGCATGATTTCATTCATTAAGGGCTTAGCACGCTTCTCTTTCTCTCAATTGATCAAAGTTTTGCAAATCCCGAGGAATTCTTTCCTCTTCGTTTTCACCGCAGTGTTCAAAAAGTTTTGAGAAACACAGGTCATTACAATGACTTCAAGGCACAAGAGAGCAGGTGGAATGCACTGCCATTTCATTCAAATCCCGGCACAACTAGCACACGGCAGAAGCAAATGCGAGAACGTGAAAATCACTGCTGTTTCATTCAAAATCTGTTGGCATAACTGGCTCCTCAAGTAAACAGACTCAAAACAAAACGAAAAGACAAACACAAAACAAAATGGTGACGCCCGAGGTAACACCCCCCGGAATCACCCGACTCCTATACAACAGGACTGACTCGATACAACAAGACAGACCCTTAATCAAAAAGACTGACTCAAGACAAAGAGACAGACTCAAAACAAAATTACAAAAATGACTCAACACCCAACTCAAAAACTTCAAAACTAGCATTCGCAAATGCTCAAAACAGTGTGTGCCATTCCCAAGTCTGGAGTAAACTGAGTGCCGCCCGCAGGTGGTTCATCCCTCGATCACATAGTCACCTTATCCCCCACAAGTTCACTGATCAAGTGCCGATAGACTTTGCAAGACCTGGTGCAGCAATGACCCTGTTGTCAAATAGATCTTGTACATCATGGTGCAGACGAAAGCAACTGTCGGTGTCATGACCGGTTTGCTGATGGTAGGCACAGTATTTAGTCTGGTCATGCTTTGCAGGGATAGGATCGGGTAGGGGCCGTTGTTCCAACAGTTTCAGATGTCCTTTCCGAAGTAAGACTTCTAGAGCCTTTGACAAAGGCATATGAAGTGGAGTGAAAACCCTCTTGACTCGGGGTGGATATTTGGCCGTTTGTGAGCTACTTCCGGACGCACCGGTGAATGGAGTAGCCCTTTTTGATGGGGTGGTGGTGACAATGCCCACTTCAGAAGATCTTGCAGTTGCATCACCGCTGGTGGTCGCAATGATCAAGGGAAAACGCCCGCCTAGGCTACTCTTTCTCCTGGTCAATAAGGCCCTGCTTCATGGCATCCTCGATCTGTACTCCCATCTCATGCAAATCTGAAAAGGTAGGGAAGGGGAGCACGATAATTTTCTGCATTAGTTTGGGCTGGAGGTTGCGCACAACCATCCGTATTTGATCCTTATCCGTTGGCCTAATGGTCATCATTGAGGCCTTGGCCCTCCAGCGGGTTACAAAGTCAGAGAAGCCCTCTTTCGGCTCTTGCCTGGTTGTCTCGAGATCACGGGTTGTGATCTTGATCTGGGTATTGTATGAATATTGTGCGACGAAGGCCTCGGCCATCTCCTCCCAGCTTCGTTTCACTGAATCTTCCAATTTGGCGTACCAGATGGCCGCAGTACCCGACAGGGTCCTGCCAAAAAGGGAGAGTTTCTGTAATCTTGTCAAGCCCATCGGGTGCAGAACATCTGAAAACAAACTCAAGTGGACCATGGGATCTCCTGACCCGTCAAAACGGTCGATGTGAGGCATCTTGAACCTGTCCGGCAGTGTCACAACTGCGTCGGTGTACCCGTCCTCAATGTCCAGGATGGATTTTACCCCGTGGGATTTCTTGAACAACTTCTCAAGCTTGCTCAATTTCAACGCTGTAGGGTCGACCTCAGTCTCGAAGGGTGAGTCTGGTAGATTGGTGGGTGTTTTGGACAGCTGGGGTAAGATCGGGGGCGGAGCTGGCCCTACCGGAATGTTTGTACCTTCCTGGACATTTGGCGTCTCCCTAGGTGCTGGAGCTCCTGCTGGGGAAGGAACTTGTTGTGAAGCAGACGCGCCGCTTTCTTTGTTGCGAGCAGTGATGAGCTCACTCTTGAGCCATGATTGCTTCTTGCTTGAAAAATTCCGCTATGCATGGCGTCTTGTTGCATGAGTTTCATAGTTTCCTGCATTTGATGCATCATTGCCTCAATCCCTAACGTATTCTGCTAATCCATCTGACTGACTGGTAGATCTATCTCTATGGCAACAATTGAGACCTCAGTCCGACTGTTCACTGGTTGGGTGGATAAGGGCCACTGACTTGGTAACTGCTGAACTGGTGATCTTTGCCTGACTGGCCCTTTTACCCTGTTTCTGGCGAAGAAACACTGATTTGCCCTTAAATTGAATCTCTGACCTAACAAAGTCTATCAGCACTAGTCCAATGTACTCAGGGGATATCGGAGCCTTCTGAAGCTATAGTTCCAGGACTACCTAGCAAAAGAGAAAACGCACAGTATCTCAGCCCAATTTTGCAAAAACAGATAACAGGATGACTGTGCCCTCTACTGAATTCTGCCCCAAAATTCTGCCTATAAACTATTACCCTCAGGTAAACTGAATCCCAAAATACTAAACTAGTGCCCGCAGGCCTGATGCCCAAACTCGCAAACTGATACATACATTCCTGTAGAGACGCACTCTAAAAGCACATAACAAGCAAGTGAGAGCCAAAACACCCCTATGTTGGGATAGGGTTTCCCTGTCCTATTTTGTCAAGAGCTAGGGTTTCACTATGCACGCAGCGATTTCAAACAACCTATATCAGGTAAGCAACCTGTCCTAGTTTGGAATGGTCACTACGGATCCAAATATGCACTAGGTCGAATGGTCGAAAAGGGTGCCCCGGTAAAATCGGGGTTTGTGTTCCCATACTGGCAGAGCCCATAACCGGTTAGCCTTATGGTCATGCCTTGACAAGACAAGCCTCCGGCAAACCGTTCAGGAATAGCAGATGGCAAACACGGTGTCCTAGGCGCACCAATGCAAATGCAATGCAAAGAAACACACAAGTGTAGTCAAAACCAGATATCATGGGTTCGAGTCAAGTTCTCTAAATCCCCAACAGAGTCGCTACAAACTATAATAGGTTCGCGAGGGACCTTGCTACAGCTCGGACTCGATTTCTGTCACGGTTTTTAATTTTGAACCAAAGAGTCCAAATCCGGCAAATCGCTTTGAGAAAACAGATTTTTTTGAAAGAAGTGCCAAACATGGACTGCTTTGCCAGATATAGAGTCGCCGCCTAAATATTTTATTTTTGGGAAATTTAGGAAACCCTGACTCGTTTGCCTAAGGCCACATGTCCGTCATCACCAAAGTTGCCTCGGCTCGGGAACTTGGGTACGATAGGGGAAGGTCACTTCGTGAGCACCCCCGCTCGCCCGATCAAAGATCGGCCTCTACTAACCATGATATTTATTTTTGAAAACATTGTGTGTTCTTATTCCGGTTGTTAGCCTAGACTTACTATGTGATGCACACAGCATATAAGTATAGACTGGATCACCTGAATTGGAACAAAACACTTCATGTTTGTTTTTGAAAATGGTTTGATGGCGCTACTCGCAAGTAGGCTAAGACGTGGATTTGCCACCCTCGGGTGGGCTTAGAAAACATGATTTTGCCACTATCTAGTGGCTTAAAACACACAATCAATGATTTGTTCCAATCCAAACAACCTAACCTTCACCCACAGGCATTCAGGCAGTTATATCACATAAGCATATAGCCTCATGGTAAGCATGATATTCATGGCAGTCACTCACACACATGCAAGGATGCTAAAGCATAAAAACTCACCGAGTACTCCAAGCCAAAACAGAAACTGATTAGAAATCCATGCATGATCCTAAGTATACAGAAATGCCTAATGCAACACATGCAAAAATGCAACTATAGCTGGCTCGGCTATTCTAAACATGGCTTATGAGATGCAACAGTTATCAAGTATTCAACTTGGAATTGAAATACAAATGTAGTTAGTATGATGCGCCGAGCCCGGTGCATGCAAGACAGATGAATGAATGCAAACATGCTATCATACTGTATGCTAATTGAAACATGCCCTAATCTAACCATCATAAGCAGGTAAATAAAAGGGAAGAAAGACGTGGGGTTGGAAGACATACATCACACATACACACACTTATTACAACATTGCCCTCGCGCAGAGGGTCCGAAAGAATAATATATAGTCCCGAATAGTACAGTCCAAATATGTACAAAAATCCTAATTAATTACCAAATTAACTAAGAAAACAATAAACTGGCATGCAAGTCAGGGACTGCCTTGACTCTTCTTCGGATGATGAATGATGCATGTCCGAGTTGCCTTTGCGCGGAAATCCACTGTGATGCCCCAATTAGCCTCTGTTTTGTAATAATTTTTGGAAAGCGCGCCAAGCCCCGGAAGACTGCTGATTCTTGATTTGCTACAACAGAGAGCAGGAAAGGGGCATGGCAATGTATTTTCACAAATGTATGCATGCCTCGATCCTCGTACCACCAATCACGCATCTCAATGCATGATGGCCGAGGAGTCGAATTGCACAACTCAATATGAAATGAATGCACAGGAAAACACAACAAAACCTAACTCCATCATGGATAATCCGGAGTGTCATGATCGAATTGAGACACGCGTTAGTCACTCGAGTCTGAACGCCTCGTTTCCTATGCTCGGGCTAACTCCTATCCCGAACACAATGCAATATGCATGACATGCATGAAATGCAACTAAGATACAACCTAACATGCACAATGCTATGAAATGGCATACACGATGCACGAGGTAACATGGCATACGCAATGCGCTAACATACAGCCTAGCATGCACAATGCTATGGAATGAAATGGCATACACAATGCATAATGGACTTACACCAACATGAGTGGACCTCAGCCACACTCACATAAGAGGCCATTAGATGAAAATGAGACACCTCAAGATGCGTGCACGCGTGCAAGCAAACCGAGGACCGTCCCTAAGGCACGAATGCCACTCTAACATGACATGGCAAAGCATGGAATATAGCATACTAGCATGCAAATTTCAGAGGCAATAAGTGATGCAAAATAGCCCCGAAAGATGGCGAAATGACACCCGATGCATGGAATAGGTCCCGAAACATGAAATTAGGCATACGGAATGACTTATAGCTATACAAAGCATGCATTATTTGAACATGGAGTGTGAAGACAGAATCAATACAGCCCAAAAATAAGCATATTTACAATTCTAAGAAAGGCCAAACAGCGAACGCAAATGGGGCTAAACTAGCATGCAAAAATGACCCCGAAAGCAAGATAATGAAGCAAGTGACAGCTTCTGACCCTAAAAAGAGAAGGGCCCTTCTAAAATGTTGAAGAGGAGCCCAAAATATGATGTTTTATAGTTTACCACAAGCCACAAAAACAGACACAAGTATGGCAAAACTCTCATGCAAAAAGTGGGCCTAAAGGAGGACAAAGAAGTAAGTGATGCATGATGGCCCTAAAAAGATGAAGGTACTTCAAAAAAGTTGAAGAGGAACCCAAAATATGACCTTTTACAGTTGATGATCAAAGCCAAAACAGTATACAAGCATGCTCAAAATGCTATGCAAGATAAGGCCAAAAAGAGAGCTATAACACAAAGTACAAAAAGGATACCTCAAACAGTAAAAGATCCTTAATGAAATATGAAGAGGGGGTCAAAATAAGGCCATTTATAGTTTGGACCAGAGTCCGAAAATAGAAGCACAAGAGGCTAACAAATCATGCAAAAATGGGGCTAAAAGAGGGATACAAAGGTAAGTGACAAAAGGAGGCCCCAAACAGTGATGAGCCCTTCAACAATGTTGAATAAGGGCTCAAAATAAGCTACTTTACTGTTTACAACATGCCTCAAAACAGTTTACATATAGGCCAAAAATACTACACAAGAAATAGGCATACAAGAGAGGTAATGAAGCAAGTGCAATAAGGAGGCCTCAAACAGTGAGAGCCCCTTAAACAAACATAAAATAGAGCTCAAAAAAATGCCATTTTAAGTTAAGTCTGGAGCTCAAATATGCAAGCAAGTATGGCTAATGTATTGAGCAAGAATGGGACCAAAAGGAGGGAAATGTACTCACCCTTGTAGACTAGAGAACCAACAGCTGTTGGTCCAAAATTCTGAGCCTTTAACCTCTTCAAAGCAGTCCCAAAGTGTTGGAATGAAGGATGAAGGCCTTGTGCTATGAGGTGGTGTAGAAATGGTGTAGGAAACTTAGGGTTTTGATGGTTGGAATATAGAGAGAGAGAGAGAGATACAATCCAAGAGGCTTAAACAAAAATTTCTAACCCTTAAAACTGAAGGGGAGGGGCTGGTTTTATAGGCAAATGGGTGGAAAAGAGGGGGGAAAATGGGGGGGAGATTTAAATTCAATTTTCCCCCCTAAAAGGCCAAACCCTCGGACATAAGGCCTAGAGGAAAACAAAATTCACTTCTAGGACACACTTGGGGAGGGGGTTATGGCTAGCTAGTTAAAAAGGGAAAAAAAGTCATTTCACCAGCTAGGTGGCCGGCCGGCTAGGGTTTCTGGCCGGCCACTTTTACTTACGACAAAAAATGGGCTTCCGGAAAGAAATGTGGCCGGTGGGTGATTGGGAAGCCCAATGGTGGCCATTCAAGTGTCCAAATTGAAGCCCCAGAAGTTATATTTCCAATGGCATAAACGTTGCATCAAAATTCCTCCTATGAAAAAAGTTATGCCCTTTTTGGTGAAGCCGCGCAGATTTCGGTCCAACCGGAGTGATGCCCCACTTCAATCAACCATATCTCCTCTGTCCGAAATTGAATTTAGGAGATTCTTGAGTGAAAAATGAAGCCCCGGGAGTAAGATTTCCAACGGTAGTGGCCTCATAGCTTTATTCCAAGTATCCAAATGAATAGTCCCGATTCGGCGAGGGCTGCTCGACTCTCTCTTAACGGTTCATGCCCATTTTCTCCCCCGACTGGATTTCTTCCCTCTTCTTTTCTTTTCTTCAACTTCAAACCCCTAAGTAAGGTGTTTTGAAAGATTTTTCAAAGATTTCATCTCTCTTTCATTCATTCCCACTTTGTCCTTGCTCGGTTTACCGAAAAGTGCAACTTTTAACAAAATGCGAGCGTCAGAACATCGTAAGAACTTTATTTCAAAAACGTTTTGAAAGAGAGGGTTTTAAGAATAAAATCTTTTGATCAAGATTGTTTTGGTCCAGAACAGGGGTATGAAGTTGAGATTTGACTCTCTCTTTGCCGAAGAAATTGCACCTTTCCCCTGCACACCTTTCTCCACCATGTAAACCATCAGTCGCATCCAACTCTTATGGATGGTCAAAAATGGGGTGTCTACACCATCGCTCGAGTGCAAAATACATACCTTCGAAAGTTTTATAGACGCACACCGTCGCTCGAGTGAAAAACATCACCGCCTCGTAATCTCAGAAGCTCAGAAAATGCCGAGCTCACAGCTCGCTCAAGCTCAAAAAGCCTCGCTCGAGTGAAGAAGAAAATTTCTGGACAACAACAACTTGAACAACTAGCAACCAAGCTATCCCAAACATGCCCAAGGCACTCCAAAACTCCAATTCAATGTCAAATGAGGGAAAACAAGACATGGATAACAATATTAAACCACAAAATCCGAGTCCAAAATATAACAAAGGTCGAGTCAAAACCGGGATCACTATAGTGTTGGGATGAGATTGGAGAGAGAAAATTGTTAGGGCTAGAGATTGTTCAAATTACTACTGATAAAGTGCATAATATTCGAGAAAGGTTGAAGGCAGCTCAAAGTAGACAAAAAAGCTATGTAGATAATCGGATAAGGGATTTGGAATTTCAAGTTGGAGATCATGTATTTTTACAAATCTTACCATGGAAGGCAGTAATGCGATTTGGTAAGAAAGGCAAACTAAGTCTAAGGTATATTGGGCCATTTGAGATACTAGAGCGCATTGGCAAGACAACTTTCATTTGGCCTTACCACCTAGTCTATCTCGAATTCACAATGTGTTTCATGTATCCATGTTGAAGAAGTACATGCCTGACCCATCACACACGTTAGATTTCCAACCAATCCGACTAAAGGATGATTTGTCTTCTGAGAAAGCCATAGAGATTATGGACAGGAAGGATCAAGTACTACGTTCTAAGACTATACCACTAGTAAAAATATTGTGGAAGAATCGTGCTTTGGAGGAAGCTAATTGGGAGCGGGAGGATGATATGAATATTCGATAGCCACATCTTTTTCAAGGTATGAACTGGACTAAATAAATAAATAAATAAATTTCATGGATGAAATTTCCTCTAAGGGGTAGAATTATAATATTCCCAACATTCATCTAGAGTCAAACACACTTCTAAGTTAAACTCCACTTAGGATATCAAAATCCAACTCCAAACTTGATAATAGGTGTGACCAAACACCTCATTTCAACTAAAACAAAAATGCAGATTTTTACTTCATTCTCTTCATTCTTCTCTCTACATTCTCTCTCATTTTCCTTTACTTTCTTGGTGGCCTAACACCCCACCTTTGCTCCATCCTTACACCACCACCTTAACCCACCATCTCCACCACCGCCAGCCATCTTATCTTGCAGGAAAAAGGTCCAATCGGGCACTTTAACTCTATCCGAAAATAACACAATAGTACTACCAATTCTAGAATTTTCTTAATCTTTTGAAGAACCAAAGATTGGGGTTTATTTTCTTGATGGATTAGAGGCCTTTAATTGGTAAGAATCTTTCTCTAAAAAGTCTAGTTTAAGGTTTTACATATTTTGAGTTCGAGATGATGAATTTTTATTTAGACCTATATGTTGAAATTAATTTGATAAATGGTGGATTGGGTATCTCTATACTCTATAAATGATTTTGGAGGAATTTTATAAATGATTGAAGTGGTTTTACCTGAGTTGTTGAGTTTATGCAAATGTTGATTTTTGACTTTTGTGGTTTAATTGATGGTGGTATTGTGCATATAAATTGGTTGGATATTTAAAAAGTTAATAACTCAAAAATGTACAAAGGTTGGGTGTTGTGAAGATTGGATAAGTTGTTTGTTTGGGTGACTTAAAGTTGGAGGAGTTTTTTAGCTTGGTTTTAGCTCTCATTTCATAGCATGTCTTATTTAGGATCAATTTTGTAGATGTTGTAATTTTAATTGAAAGCATTTCCTAATTTTAGATCTTATTTACTAATTGTTAGGATTGGAGGAAGGCATCTCTACACCTCTTAGGAATTAACTCATAGAGTTTCAAATCTACGCTTTTGCTATTTAGAGGTGAGTATACTTACAATGGAAATTTACCTTATCTCTATTTGTAAAACTGAGTTTGAAAATAATTTGAATTAAAGAAAGTGAATGACACATTTTATCATGACATATGTATAAAAAGAAAATCTATAAATTTATTGAGATCAAAAGGTTGAGTTTAAATAAATGTTTTCATTTGTATAATGAAGCATTTATTTTTTTTTTTATGAGAATTTATTTAAGTTGAGTCTTTCAAATTTTATGATGATGATGATTGAATGACAATGAAACGTTATGCAAAAGTATTTTTTTTTATTGATCATATAACCGAACATAGCCTATGGGGCCACAAGGACCGGAATGCTTTGGGGTCCTGGGGACCAAAATGTTTTAAGGACCATAAAGGTCATGGTACATAAGGGGTCCTAGGGACCGAAATATTGAAATGAGAATTGAAGTGCTACGATGACATAAGTTATGTTCCTATGGATATACTTTGGGTAACGGTACCGTCACCACCTAAGTCCCGAGGTAACGTGACCCTAAGGTTATGTAGTAGTTCGTATGATGAACATGATATCATAATGTATTGAATTTTTATTTATTTATTTATTTTTACTTTCCTTATTCAAATGTGTTTTTCCTGCATTATGAGATTCTTTCAAAAATTAAAAAAAAAAAATCTTGATAATGGTTTATGTAATTTGTTTTGTTTTGTTTTGTTTTTTTTTCAATTTGTATAAATTTTAGTCCAATCAAGCTCTTATGTTTATTATCTTTATTTTGAACCCAATTGGAAGGAACAAATTTTATAATTCCATGGAATTGGTACACTCATTGGGCTCTAGGTAATTCTTTTTAAATTAATTTTTTTTCAGATTCCTAGACTTTAGCGTGGCTCGCCTCAACTTGGAAGATTAGAGTTTTTGAGGATCAAATGTGGGCATTTGTAGTTGAGGTTTTTGCTTAGGGTCACTCTAGAATGTAGTTTTATCCTTTGTTTTTACGAAGGAGGTTGATTGTAAATATTTGCTTTATGAAGTTGGAGGTAATGATGGATTCATGAATAGTATTTTTTTTTAGAGGGGGGGGGGGGGGTAGCGATGCATGGGAACTGTCTTAGTAGCATGATGATATTTTGTCTTCAAATGGATCATCTAATATATGTTGGCCAATCGAAAGGTCTTATGCACTATTGGAGATGTGAATATAAGGATTATACCGGTGATTATTGTGTATAGGTGCTATGGTGTTTGAAGTGAGCCTTCTTGGCGGGGTTTGTCTTGCTGAGATTGGGTCCTGACATACATTCAGTTTTAAGTGTTAAATCAAGTTATTAAACTGTCCCCAACTTTACCACTGGCATGGATCAGTTGGGTGGATGATAGAGCTTAGTAGAAAAATCGAAAAAATCACAATCTGGTATAATCATGACCAAATCACACAGTTTGGATTGATTTTCTCCATACTCGATTTGTCATAAAATAGGCAAACCGTAATTCATGGTTCGACTTATGATTTTATAGTTACGAATCCAGTTTGGAACTGAACTAGATAGTTTAAATATATACACACACATATATTGTTATTTACTATAAACATTTAAATATCTTATTAATATAAAAAATATATATACATAAGTTGTAATTTTTACTTTTGCAAGCTTGTTCTTGTATAATGGTAGATTTAGTTGTAAACAATTACTTAAACAATTTTTAAGTTGTGAACAATATTTTGTGGTCATATTCAAATTGATGACAATATTTCTTAAAATTGTGGTTTTAAATTAAGCCGAATCACGGTTTCTTGGTTTAGTATAGTTTGATTCCAAGATTTTCATGGTTTAATTTGGTTCCACAATCGTAATTTACTACTGTCAAACCCCAAACCGGCCCCTAAAAGTTTGGGCATGACCAACTCGCTAACAGTCGCTAAAACTTAATAATTATACAATATGGGGCTTGAACGGAAGCAATTATCAACTTAAAATACCATCCATTAGGCTATCGTCTACATGCCAGGATCACAGAATGACTCATAACCTGAATCTATACGTAATAAGGCACACATATAAGTGATAGCTATATATATGCGCATACATACAGTTCCAAGTCCCACAGTTGGGGTACAAACAAGATATTAAAAGAGGAGGTTATACGTGTGTAACAACACTTGGCAAAAGTCCAGGTCCAAGCTAGGAGTCAGGATAGGACTTTACAAAAATAAAGAAGCCTCATCTAGCTACTTAGGCTCCACAGGGTTGACAAAAGAAAAGTTGCCAAAGTTGGACTAAAACTGACCACCGGGTTGATTACCTACAGAGACAGATATAACATGGAGTGAGCATGGCTCAGTGAATAATAGTATGTAAGAAATTTCAGATGAACCTTTATGAATTACAATGCACATAACATACTGATTACGTATTCGATCCTATTCTGTAAGCATTTCCCAAAACGACCTTAGGCCCAATAGTTACAAAACGGCCTCAGGCCCAATATCATACAGGACGGCCTTAGGCCCAACATATTATACAGAACGGCCTCGGGCCCACATGTTATACAGAACGGCCTCGAGCCCACATGTTATACAGAACGGCCTCGGGCCCACATCTCGACAGCTGCCACACTTTGGAGGGTAAGTAGGACATCGACATGCACACTACTTCCCTTGGCCTCTGACCATGAATTAGAATTGATCCGAATCAGATTAGGGTTGGTGAGACATCGACATGTCATCACCTTTCTCATTTCCAGAGTTGTCCACATTCAGTGGCTGATAACTGAACGACCTCGAGCCCATTGTTAACAAAGCAGAATAATCTCAACTTCTTAAGTATTTCATCGTTCAACAACGCACACAAGCTTCCATTTGGTTAACATGCAACAACATAATTAATTTACAGAAAACAGAACGTTAATAAGGACCATTAACAATATATGAAGCATATCTTTACAGTACTATTACTCACAGTGCTGAGAAGGAGCTATTGTCCCTTCCGGTATGTGACCTACACACACATGAAATTCACAAATTAGCCCATTTTCCTTCTTAATTCAGATTCGATTCATTCGAATTGCATTTAATTATAAGCTTTTTAAAAGCTTCAAATACGCTTTTTAGCAATCTCAGAGGGTCAAGTGAAGAAAACGGAGCACATAGAATTTTTCCACATGGGCCGCACGTGCGGGGACCCCTTGCCGCACGTGCGGGAAGATGGGCCGCACGTGCGCCCCGCACATGCTTTTATTCCAGTAGCCAAACTTTGAATTCCCCTATTTTCCGCACGTGCAACTGTGAGCCCCGCATGTGCGGTGGTACTTTTCAAGACGTCTGCCATGAGTCTTGAGGTCGCCCCTGTTTTTGAGCAATTCGGATTTGGGTAAAATTTCACACAACCAATACATTATAGAGTAGAAAATTGGGGAAATAAGAGCAATAACATGGTATAGCATCATACTAACATAAATCATAAATTCAATTAAGTCTTATTCTTCTCAAATTCATAAACACAACTCACTTCTCTTTGACATACAAGCATCATATATGTATAACCATGTGAGTTCAACATGAAAAATCAAGGAATAGGATGTAGTCCCTCCATATAGCATCAAATTAGTTCCAAAACAACCAAATATTAAGGACATCTCTCAAATTAGGCAAATATCATACACTTGATTCCAACTACAAACCCTAGGTTGCAAGATTGTGAAAGAAATCTTTACTCAAGTCCAAGAGAGGGGGTTATATAAGTTGGATTATGTTTACCTCAAGCTCAAATCCCTTCACTTCCTCTCAATTTCTCAAGCCTGTTCCTTGTTGAACTTCCTCTCCCTTAACTCTTCTTCTCTACACTCTCTCCTCCTCTCAGGAGATATTTTCTTTTCTTATGATATACCAAGTAGCTAAGTGAGGGCTTAAGAGAGTTTAATAAGAGTTGACCAAAAATTTAATCAATTTAATCGTTCCGGATCAGATTTTTACAAAAATTCATATTATGATCTAAAAATTATGCTGATCACCATTATAAAGTCAATTTCAGATTATCAGGCTTATAAGGCTCTCAATTTCTGATCCAAACATCGCAGTTGTAATAGATATTTCTCATAACTGACAAATATAGTTCCATAATCATGTAATTCACACAATTAAACTTAATTTCACATGGGATTTCACATTACACATATAAATGCACATAATAAGAGACTGAAAGCATCCCAAAAAACATATAAGAGGGACGGGTTATTACACTCTCCCCCCTAATTAAGTTTGGTCCCTCAAACTTGTTTTACCTTATGGTCGAAATAATTTTGGATATTGGTGTTGCATTTCCTCTTCTTTTTCCCAAGTAGCTTCGGTCCCGTAATGTTCTTGCCATTCTATTTTTGCCATTGGAATCTCCCGATTTCGGAGTTGTCTCACTTGCCGATCTAGAATCCAAATGGATTTTTCTTCATAGGTTAATTTATCATCTAACCCAATTTCATGGTAATCTATGACATGAGACGAATCTGAAAGGTAGCCGCGAAGCATAGATATATGGAACACATTATGTACTTGACTCATACTTGGTGGAAGGGCAACTCAGTAAGCTACCGAACCCACTTTCTCCAGAACTTGGAATGGACCAACATATCAGGGTGTTAACTTACCCCTTTTTCCGAACCTTAGGTGTCCCTTCATTGGAGTGACTTTCACAAAAATATGACTGCCCACTTCAAATTCCAAATCTCTTCGTCGATTATCCGTATAGCTCTTTTGTTTACTTTGGGCGGTTTTCAATCTTCCCCGAATAGTTTTAATCTTTTCATTCATCAACTGTACAATTTCAGGCCCTAACAATGATTTATCTCCGACTTCAGCCCAACGCACAGGGGAACGACATGGTCTTCCACATAAGGCTTCATAAGGTGCCATTCCAATACTTGAATGGCAACTATTATTGTACGCGAACTCTGCCAATGGTAAATGAGTTGCCCAACTCCCCTGAAAGTCCAGAACACACATTCGAAGCATATCCTCTAAGGTTTGTATTGTCCTCTCGGATTGCCCATCCGTCTGAAGGTGAAAAGCTGTACTGAACTTTAACTCTGTGCCCATTGCATTCTGTAAACTCTGCCAAAACCTTGACACAAATTTTGGATCCCTGTCTAATACAAATGAGACTGGAACACCATGAAGTCTTACAATTTCCTTCACATAAATCACAGCAAGTTTATCTGCGTTGTACTAAGTTTTCACAGGTAGGAAATGAGCGGATTTAGTTAACCGGTCTACAATGACCCATATAGCATTCATACCCTGAGGAGTCTGTGGTAAACCTACAACGAAATCCATAGTCAAGTGTTCCCACTTCCACTCCAGAATTGGAAGGGGTTGTAGCAACTCTGCCGGTCTCTAATGCTCTGCCTTCACTTACTGGCATTGCAAACATCTCGAAACAAATTATGCAATTTCTTTCTTTATATTTGGCCACCTGAAATTATTCTTTAAATCTCGATACATTTTAGTACTCCTGGGATGTATTGAAAATTTTGAAGCATGTGCTTCTTCTATCAAGTTCTTCTTAATCCCTGGTATATTGGGAACACATAATCGGTTTTGAAACTTGAGTACCGAATTTGCAAAATCGAACCTGGGTCTTCGTTTTGTCTCTAACTCATCACAGATCTTCTTCAAGGAGTCATCTTCTATTTACTGTTACTTGATTTCTTCAATCAACATTGGTTAGACTGTTATGGCTGCTATCATAGTATCACGTTCATGCACCACAATATCTACATTCATCCTTTCTAACTCAAGTGACAATTCCTTTACCAGAATCAAATTTTTAAATTTCCCACGCCTCTTTGACTAAGTGCGCTCAAGAATGTATTGGCTTTCCTAGGATGGTAATGGATTTGCAAGTCATAGTCCTTAATAAGTTCTAACTATCATTGCTGACGCATATTTAACTCCTTTTGGGTAAAGAGATACTTGAGGCTCTTATGGTTAGTGTAGACTTCGCAAGTAGTACCATAAAGATAGTGCCGCCATATCTTCAAAGCAAAGACTACCGCTGCTAGCTCAAGGTCATGTGTGGAATAGTTCTTTTCATGGGGTTTAAGTTGTTGGGAAGCATAAGCGATGACTCTCCCATTTTGCATAAGTACACAGCCTAGCCCTTTATATGATGCATCACTATAAATTACAAACCCTTCAGTGCTGAATGGTAAGGCAAGAACCGGTGCTGTAGTTAACTTTGTTTTCAATTCCCGAAAGGCAGATTCCCGCTGTTCAGACCATTCAAACACAACCCCCTTTTGAGTCAATTGGGTAAGTGGCATGGCGATTTTAGAGAAGTTTTTTACAAACCTCCGGTAGTACCCAGCTAATCCTAAGAAACTACGCACCTCGGTCACATTAGTAGGAGTTGGCTAGTTTACAATTGCTTCAATCTTGTGTGGATCAACAAATACACCTTCCTTCGTTATCACATGACCCAGAAACCCCACTTCATATAGCCAAAACTCGCACTTCTTTAACTTTGCATACAATTTCTTATCCTGAAGTGTCTGCAGAATTAGGCGAAGATGGTTCTTATGGGTGTAGACGCGCCCGTGGGCTTCACTCTACAGTTCGGACTCAATTTGTGTCGCGGTTCTAAATCTTGAACCAAAGAGTCCAAATCCGGCAAATCGTTTGAGAAAACAGATTTTTTGAAAAGTAGTGCCAAACATGGACTGCTTTGCCAGATTACAGAGTCGCCACCTAAATATTTTAAAATGGGAAATTTAGAAACCACGACTTCGTCAAGGCCACATGTCCGCTATCACCAAAGTGGTCTTGGCTCGGAGCTTGGGTACGATCGGGAAGGTCACTATGAGCACCCCCTTTCGCCGTCCAAGACCGGCCTCTACTAACCGTGATATCCGTTTTTGAAAACTTTATGCGTTCTTATTCCGGTTATTAACCTAGAATTACTATGTGATGCGCACAACACAAAAGTATAGACCAGATTGCCTAACTTGGAAATAAACATTGCATATCCGTTTTGTCTCGAAAAACGTGTTAGATTTTGCTACTCGCAAGTAGGCTAAAATACGGATTTCAACGAGTTGTTCCAACTCAGGCAATCCAACCTTCACCCACAGGCATTCAAACAGTTTATCATGTAAGCACTTAGCCGCATGGTAAGCATACTGTCATGGTAAGCATTCACACGCATGCGGTATGCTAAAGCCAAAAAAACTTACATTGTACTCCATGCCAAAACAGTAAACTGGTTAGCAAACATGCATGACTTAGTTCATGTTAAGTGGCTAATGCGGCACAGGCAAAAATGCAATCTAGAGTAGGCTCGGCTAACCCTAAACATGGCACGTGAAATGTAACAACTATCACGTATTCAATTTGGAATTGGAAGTACGATGCAGTTTGTATGATGTACCGAGCCCGGTGCATGTAAACAAATGCATGAATGCACGCATGCATTACATGAGGTATGCTAAAATAGACATGCCCTAATCTACCACCATAAACGGGTAAATAAAAGGGTTAGAAAGAAGTGGGGGTTGGAAGACATACATCCACTCACGCACACTTATTACATTTTTTGCCCTCGCTCGGAGGGACCAAAATAATAATACAGTCCAACGAATAACTAATTAACTACACAAGCTAATTAAATATTACAAATTAACTAAATTAATTAAATAAATTAATTAATCTAATTAAGCAGTAAATGGCCTCGGGATGAGGGTCCGATGCATGCGCGTGCCCGGGACTCGCTCGGAATCGCACTGTCATGCAAGTGTGCCTCTGTTTTCCCTGCTATCCTTCTCAGAAAATTGCCAAAATCCCAGGAGTGCCTCTCAGGGCATTGGGGAGTACCACCGGTGCGAAGAACCACCGGCTAAAAGATATGGCCACGGCACTAAATGAAGCTATCTCGGTGCCAATTGGTCGCCGGTCGGCACTAAACAAGACTTGGCCGGCACAAAATTCCCTCTGAAAACGCAGACCACAGCAGCAGAGGACAACAACAAGCATGGCAATACAATCCAAGCTATTTATGCACCAAACACATTTCCTATCATGTCATTGACTCAAGGGGGCATGTGCCTCGATTCCCGGACCACCGATCGCGCATTTCCATGCATGATGGCCCTAAGAACCAAGAGTGCAACTTCACTTTCAAATGCATGCAAAACACATAGGCACAAAAGAGTGCCAAACCTCTATCAAACTCACTTCAAGAGGCTTGGCATGCATGTCAATGTGGTGCAAACCTAAGCATGTCATCTAGGCATGCAAGATGTACAATGTCATGTGTCTATGCAAGCATACGAACAAGCATATAATGCAAGCATGCAAACCACAAGAGGGATGGACTTATACATGAATTAGGCAACTCAGAATGGGCCTAAAATCAGTGGCCAAAGTGCCTAGAAAATGAGACCAAATGTACACACACACATGCAAGTGTTAAGGCTCAAGACTTAGGCATACAAAAGCAACTCTCATGCACACTTGAAGAGGCCAAACATGGGCAACTAGTATGCACTTAAAGCTCTGAAATTCAAGTTTGAACATAATGCCAAATCATGCAATGAAACATGCCAAACAAAGCATGCAAATGGCCTAGGCTTAAGGCTAGTCAATGGGGGTTTGAACCAAACCAAGACAAAGCAATTATGGCATGCATTGATCGACCCAAAACAGATTTTTTAGCATGTCAAAATAGGTCCAAAGGACCACTTTGATGGCATCTAAGAAGCTTAAATTCAAAGGCGTGCGATAAGGCCTAAACATGGAGCATGCGACGCAAGCTTAAGAAGTCACAAAGAAGCATGCAATGTAAACACACAAGCACTTCTAAGGGACTGAAATAGCATATGAAGTGGTTCCAAACCATTGAAAACATGGAGGCCATGCATCCTACACATGCACCTACTTGAAGCATACAAGCTACAATACAAAGGGGCTATACAAAGCATGTCAAGATTGACTCAAACGACCATGGATAGAGCTAAACCATGGCAAAATAAGCATACAAGCTTCACAAACTCAAGTCTAAAACATGCTAGAAATAGGGACACACTTCCTAGACATGTTAAGGCAATAAGAGGCATTACAAGGCAACTATACTAAGCATGCATAGGAGACCAAAACCAACTTGAAAACATGTTATATCATGGTAATATAAGCATGGAAAACAAGCCAAACATGCTCAACACACACTCAAGCATGGGCTCACTTAAGAGACCAAAACATGCCCTTTTCAAGGACATCAAGGAGAGGGGGTGGCCCTCCCCTTTCGGAGACTTCAAGGCATGCTCTTCACCACTGAAATCCCTCAAGATTTCAGTGGTGAAGAGATCCTATCACCAAAATCTCGGATCTCTCACAAAATAGCACAAAAAGTGCCCTTTTCAAGGTCTAAGAGTTGTCAAACTTGCTCAAACCACAAAACACTCTTAATGAACAATAGAGAGGGCCTAAAAACAGAACTTTTATGTGTTATAGACTAAGCACAAAAACTGTTTAAAAGTAGACAAAAATGGAATGCAAAAATGGGGTAAATAAAGTTAGTTTCTTACCCTTGATGATCCTCTTCACAAAGGTTGTTGTGCTTGGTCCCTTGAGTTCCAAATCAGTCAAGAACTTAAAAAAATAGCTCCTAGAACCTCAGTTACAAGGAGAAGGTGAAACACTAGGTGTTTATGTGCAATAGTAAGGCACAAAACACCTAGTCTTACAAGAGAAGGATAGATATAGAGGGTATATGTAACTCTAACCCTAAAACCAGAACTTGGTCTGTCTAAACAATGTCTAGAATCTCTCCAACTTTTTGTAACCCTTGAGCCAAGAGAAGAAGTCCTTCTCTTATAGGCAAAAAGCTTACAAGCTTAGTCACCAAGCAAGCTCATCCCTCCATACACGTGTATGGAGGAAATAAACCATACAAATTGTATGAAAATATCTCATAAAGCAACTGCACAGTGTCCGGCCGGCAAAAAGTGTCATTTTGACAAAACTTAGTGCCGGTCGGCACAAAAAAGTGCCGGTCGGCACAATAAAGTGCCGGTGGCAACTCTAGCCAGCCGGTGGCCTCTAGCCACAGCCGGTGGTGTGTGGGGATGCCTCAAAAAGCATTCCCTGCCCCTCCAAGGCAAAACACAAGTGTTTGGTGCAAAACCAAACACAAACGGTCGAGTTCGGAGGCCCTGAGGCAAGGCTCGCACAACCGAGAACTCCGGGAACTCCAAACGAACACAAACATGGGTAATCACCGAGTGTTCAAACGGTGACGTCCGAGTCTTGAGGACGGTCAAAAATGGGGTGTCTACAATGGGCTTCTATATTCTTGGAATAAATGAGGATATCATCAATAAATACCACTACAAACTCATCTAGGTAGGGCTTGCAGACGTGGTTCATTAAATCCATGAATGCTGCCGGTGCATTGGTAACTCCAAAGGGCATAACCAAAAATTCGTAATGACCGTATTGGTTTGAAAAGCTGTCTTCTCAACATCATCAGCTTTAACCTTTAGTTGGTGATATCCAGACCGTAAATCAGTCTTTGAAAAGGCTTGTGTGCCCTGTAACTGATCAAATAAATCATCAATTCTAGGTAGCGGGTACTTATTCTTGATAGTTACCTTATTCAGCTCCTTATAGTCCACACATAATCCGAGAGTCCCATCTTTCTTCTTCACAAACAGGACTGGTGTACCCCAAGGAGAAACACTCGGGCGAATGAACCCTTTATCAAGTAGATCTTGCAACTGAATCTTTAGTTCTTTCATCTCCACTAGTGACATCCTATACGGAGTTTTAGAAATGGGTTGAGTTCCTAGCACCACTTCAATTGTAAACTCAATTCCATGGTCTACTAACTCTCTGGTAACTCCTCCAAAAACATCCGAAATTTCTGACAACCGTAATCATATTAATACCCCCATTCGTTGATTGCTCTTCCAAGATACTGCACAAATATCCCAGACACCCTTTTTGTAATAATTTGCATGCTTTCGCTACGGAAATTAGATAAGGCGGAGAAATCACTCCATCCCCTTTAAAAGTAAATTCTGACTGCCTTGGAGGATGGAAACTGATTTGCTTGGCCATATAATCAATAGTCGCCTAATATTCACTTAACCAGTCCATTCCCAAAATAATGTCGAAATGAGTCATATCAAGCGGTAACAAGTTGGCATATGTCCGAGCCTCCCCAATTAGGAGTTCACAAGCAAAATAAACGGAAGTACAAATTATAGAATCTCCCAAGGGTGAAGACACACACAGTATATAAGGTAATAATTCCTCAGTTCTATCTAAATTTCAGATAAACATTTTTGACACAAAAGAGTGGGTAGAACCAGAATCAAACAACACATAAGCAGAATAACCGTGAACAGTAATTATACCTAACACCACTGTTGTAGCATTTTTCACGTCACCTGGAACCAATGCAAATACTCTTCCTTGTCTAGCGGTGTCTTTATTATTGGCAGGCTTTGTAGCTGACTTTGTACTTGGAACTGATGTTGAACCTGCTGAACTTACAATAGTGCTATTCCCATTTCGTTGATCTTTTTGAGGATAATCCTTTACCAGATGACCCATTTTACCACACCTGAAACATGCCCCAGTTAACCAATGGCAAGTTCCCCGATGCTTCCTTCCACAGTCTAAACAAATGGGAGTTGATTCTCGAGTAAGAGTGAAAGCACTAGACACTCCTGAATTCTGTTTCTTGTTTGGTGGAATTATTGCCCCTTTTGATGATTGAGTATTCTGCCTTTTTCCCCTCCAGTCGGAAATCCAATTCTGAGCAACAATATTTCCCTCCTCCATGACAGCTCTCTCTAACACCTCAACATAGGTGGGTAGCTTCAACACATTGATTCGATCAAGGATAGCATTTCGTAGTCCCCCCTCGAACTTTCTCGCCTTCTTGTAATCTGTATCCACCATGTGAGGTGCAAACCGGGCTAATTCTGCAAATTGGGCTTCGTACTCCGCAACAGTCTTGTTCCCTTGTCTGAGAGTTCAAATTCAGTCACCTTTTTATCTCGCATACACTGCGGAAAATACTTGTTATAGAAGAGTTCCAGAAATCGGGTCCAGGTCAACCCTTGATGTTTAGTTCTTGTAAGCATCCACCACCTACGAGCTTCGTCTTCCAGAGTGAAAGCAACCAATTGTCCCTTCTGAGTTTCAGTGCATGGAAATACCTTAAATAGCTTCTCCACACCCAACACCTAGGGTTCAGCTTTCATCGGATCAATTCGCTCTTTAAAGGTTGGTGGCTTCATCTTCTTGAATTCCTTCGTAAGAGTAATGGTTCGATCCTCGGCATGATAATCTTGTACTACAGGCGGAGGTACCGGTGGCAGGGGCGGTTGTAGTTGTTGTTGTTGTTATAAATTCTTCGCCATTTCCATAATCATTCTTTCCATCCTGTCTAGCCGGGCGGAGGTAGAGTCCTCCAGATCTTCCATCCTTGTTCTCACCATATTCTACATAACAATCAATTATAATATACACAAGAGATATACTAATAGACATGGATAATAACCATTGCGAAATGCTTGTTAGCAGATATTACAAATACAAATCACGTCGCTATCAATCATTTCATATCCACCAAAAGATCATCAATGCTGCCCAAGTCTTTTCTAGACATCCTAAGGCCCAATAGATACATGTGTGAGATAGCAACTCGTGCTCTGATACCACTTGTCAAACCCCCAAACCCGTCCCCTAAAAGTTTGGGCATGACCAACTCGCTAACAGTCGCCAAAACTTAATAATTATACAATATGGGGCTTGAACGGAAGCAATTATCAACTTAAAATACCATCCATTGGGCTATCGTCTACATGCCAGGATCATAGAATGACTCATAACTTGAATCTATACATAATAAGGCACACACATAAGCGATAGCTATATATATGCGCATACATACAATTCCAAGTCCCACAGTTTTGGTACAAACAAGATATTAAAAGTGGAGGTTATACGTGTTTAACAACACTTGGCAAAAGTCCAGGTCCATGCTAGAAGTCAGGATAGGACTTCACAAAAATAAAGAAGCCTCATCTAGCTGCTTAGGCTCCACGGGGTTGACAAAAGAAAAGTTGCCAAAGCCGGACTAAAACTGACCACCGGGTTGATTACCTACAGAGACAGACATAACATGAAGTGAGCATGACTCAGTGAATAATAGTATGTAAGAAATTTCAGATGAACCTTTATGAATTACAATGCACATAACGTACTGATTACGTATTCAATCCTATTATGTAAGCATTTCCCAAAATGACCTTAGGCCCAATAGTTACAAAATGGCCTCAGGCCCAATATCATACAAGACGGCCTTAGGCCCAACATATTATACAGAATGGCCTCGGGCCCACATGTTATACAGAACGGCCTTGGGCCCACATCTCGACAGCTGCCACACTTTGGAGGGTAAGTAGGACATCGACATGCACACTACTTCCCTTGGCCTCTGGCTATGAATTAGAATTGATTCGAATCAAATTAGGGTCGTTGAGACATCGGCATGTCATCACCTTCCTCATTTCCAGAGTTGTCCACATTCAGTGGCTGATAACTGAACAACCTCGGGCCCATCACTAACAAAGCAGAATAATCTCAACTTCTTAAGTATTTCATCGTTCAACAACGCACACAAGTTTCCATTTAGTTAACGTGCAACAACATAATTAATTTATAGAGAACATAACATTAATAAGGACCATTAACAATATACGAAGAATGTCTTTACAGTATTATTACTGACAGTGCTGAGATAGAGCTATTGTCCCTTCCGGTATGTGACCTACACACACATGAAATTCACAAATTAGCCCATTTTCCTTCTTAATTCAGATTCGATTCATTCGACTTGCATTTAATTATAAGTTTTTTAAAAGCTTCAAATACGCTTTTTAGCAATCTCAGAGGGTCAAGCGGAGAAAACGGAGCACGCAGAATTTTTCCACATAGGCCATACGTGCGGGGACCCCTTGCCGCACGTATCGGAAGATGGGCTGCACGTGCGCCCCGCACGTGTTTTTTTTTCCAGTTGCCAAACTTCGAATTCCCCTGTTTTTCGCACGTGCAGTTGTGAGCCCCGTACATGCGGTGGTACTTCCCACACGTGCAGCCATGAGCTCCGCACGTGCGGTCGCTACCTTTGTTTTTGAGCAGTTCGGATTTGGGTAAAATTTCACACAACCAATGCATTATAGAGTAGAAAATGAGGGAAATAAGAGCAATACCATGGTATAGCATCATACTAACATAAATCATAAATTCAATTAAGTCTTATTCTTCTCAAATTCATAAACACAACTTACTTCTCTTTGACATACAAGCGTCATATATGTATAACCATGTGAGTTCAACATGAAAAATCAAGAAATAGGGTGTAGTCCCTCCATGTAGCATCAAATTAGTTCCAAAACAACCAAATATTAAGAACATCTCTCAAATTAGGCAAATATCACACACTTGATTCCAACTACAAACCCTAGGTTGCAAGATTGTGAAAGAAATCTTTACTCAAGTCCAAGAGGGGGCTATATAAGTTTGATTATGTTTACCTCAAGCTCAAATCCCTTCACTTTCTCTTAATTACTCAAGCCTCTTCCTTGTTGAACTTCCTCTCCATTAGCTCTTCTTTTCTACACTCTCTCCTCCTCTCAGAAGATATTTTCTTTTCTTATGATATACCAAGTAGCTAAGTGAGGGCTTAAGAGAGTTTAATAAGAGTTGACCAAAAATTTAATCAATTTAATCATTCTGAATCAGAATTTTACAAAAATTCATATTATGATCTAAAAATTATGCTGATCACCATTATAAAGTCAATTTCAGATTATTAGGCATATTAAGCACTCAATTTCTGATCCAAACATCGCAGTTGTAACAGATATTTCTCATAACTGACAGATATAATTCCATAATCATGTAATTCACACAATTGAACTTAATTTCACATGGAATTTCACATTAGACATATAAATGCACATAATAAGAGACTGAAAGTATACCAGAAAACATATAAGAGGGTTGGGTTATTACAACTACTAAATTAAATCAATCCGAACCATATTCACCCTTGATGGATGACATGATCATCTTCAACCATCTTTAATCAAATTTCTGTTAGGGAAAATCGATGATTCCCCACAAGTAAATCAATCAATGGGAATAAAAACTAATGCGGAAAAATTAAATCAAAAGCAACACAAGAATTTTTACGTGGTTCCCTCAATGTAAGATACGTCTACGGGATCGAAATCCGATTCCACTATCAACCAAATAAGTTCCAAACGATTACAAACGAGACACTAATGGTCTCACAAAACCACCCTTAGGTGAATTCCAAATAATCACAAATAAACAAGAGGAAAGACCTCACCAAATAGATGAACTAAAATCTTTAGAACCAGAGTTGAAGAAGATTCAAAATAATACCCCAAATCAGATCCAAAACTGAACAAAGCTGAATCAACTCGCTGATTCACGAACAAACAGCCGCTGCTATCCACCAAGGAAACCCACTAAATTGTTGATCAATCATGTTTGAGCCACTGCCATTCCAAACCAAAAAACCAATGTTTGTTTGACCAAGTCAAAACAAGAGCAACAAACAACACCAATTGAATTTTCAATTCTCTAAGCCACTGCCGTCGCCCCTCTTGCTTGGGAAAAACAACACATCAAAAAAATATTGTGAATCTAGGGTTTTTTAATCAAACCCTAATTGTATTCAAATTGGATTGGACTTCCACAAATATAATATATAAAAATATATTATACCTAAACCAAGTCAAATTAAACTTTTTTTCCAAAACCAATTGGGTTCCACACTCCAATAAGGAGGTATACCCAACAATTCTCCCCTTACCGACTTAGGTGGAGACATCTACCATACCCGCCAAAGTTCGACACTTTAAATGTTTATCTCTCGACAAAGTCTTTGTCAACATATCTGAAATATTATCATCTGTGTGAACCTTTTCGAGTTGTAACAATTTCGAATCTAACACATCACGAATCCAATGGTATCTCACATCAATGTGTTTCGATCTCGAATGAAAGGTAGAATTTTTACTCAAGTGAATAGCACTTTGACTATCACAATAAAGCACATACTTTTCTTTCTTCAAACCCAACTCTTGCAAAAATTTCTTCAACCATAACTCTTCTTTGCAAGCTTCTGTAATAGCAATAAATTCAGCTTCGGTAGTTGAGAGAGCAACACATTTTTGTAATTTAGATTGCCATGCCACAGCTCCCCCTGCAAAAGTCATCAAATACCCCGAAGTAGATTTCCTAGAATCAACATCACCAGCCATGTCAGAATCTGTGAACCCATTAAGCATCGGCTTACCATCTCCAAAACATAAACACACCTTCGAAGTCCCTCGAAGATATCTTAGAATCCATTTTACCGCTGCCCAATGTTCTTTACCCGAATTAGAGAGAAAACGACTCACCACACCAACTGTATGAGCAATATCCGACCTTGTACAAACCATAGCGTACATCAAAGAACCAACTGCTGAAGCATAAGGAACTTTCAACATCTCTTCTTTGTCTTTTTCACTTGTAGGATATTGATTCGAACTAAGTTTGAAGTGACCCGCAAGTGGACAACCAACCAACTTTGCTTTATCCATGTTGAACCTCTCAAGAACTTTCTCAATGTAGCTTTCTTGAGACAACCAAATCAATTCCTCTTTGCGATCACGAACAATTTTCATACCAAGTATTTGCTTTGCCGGTCCCAAATCTTTCATAGCAAAGGACTTGCTCAACTCCAACTTTAACTTGTTAATCATGGTAGAATCTTGACCCACAATTAACATGTCATCAACATAAAGCAAAAGAATAATAAATTTGCCATCCGGGAAATTTTTCACAAACACACAATGGTCCGAAGTGGTTTTAGAAAAACCATTATTCATCATGAAAGAGTCAAATTTTTTGTACCATTGCCGTGGAGCTTGCTTGAGGCCATACAAACTTTTCTTCAATTTGCAAACAAATTTCTCTTTCCCTTTCTCTACAAAACCTTCCGGTTGCTCCATGTAAATTTCTTCTTCAAGATCACCATGAAGAAATGCGGACTTCACATCAAGTTGTTTAACTTCAAGGTTCATACTTGCAGCCATGCCAAGTACAACCCGAATAGAAGACATCTTCACAACCGGCGAGAAAATCTCGTCAAAGTCAATGCCTTTCTTTTGCCCAAAGCCTTTCACAACAAGACATGCTTTGTACCTCATATTCTTCCTATCATTCTTCAATTTGAAAACCCACTTATTTTTCAAAATTTTCCTCCCCTTAGGCAACTTCACTAAATCATAAGTGTGATTTTCAAGTAAGAAATTCATCTCATCTTCCATAACCTTTTTCCAATCACCTTTCTTTGCATGCTCAATTGCTTCTTGGTAGCTCTCCGACTCCCCTTGATCAGAAATCAACACAAATTCATTGGGAAAATACTTTCTTGAAGGTTGTCGATCCCTTGTAGATTTCCTCAACTTAAGTTGTGGTGGCGGTTCTTGAGTTGGATGTTTTTCCTCAATTTCTGGCTCAACTTCATTAGGATTAGCATCATCTTCTACATCTTCAATGGGTGGCTGCACATCTCCCCCATTTTCATCATCAACTGAAGATGAAGGAGATGGATCCATGTCAATGAGATCACTAGTTTTTGGCTCCGGTTGATCACCTTTGCCAAAGTCTTCAATTGTTTGGTCTTCAAGAAACACAACATCACGACTTCGAATGATTTTCTTGTCGACCGGATCCCACAATCTATACTCGAATTCATCACGCCTATAGCCAAGAAAAATACATTGTCTTGACTTACTATCAAGCTTGGACCTCTCATCCTTTGGAATGTGAACAAAAGCTCGGCAACCAAACACTCTCAAGTGCTCATAAGACACATCTTTGCTAGTCCAAACTCTTTCAGGAACATCACCATTCAAAGGATAGCAAGAAGATAAATTGATCACGTCAACCGCTGTACTCATTGCCTCACCCCAAAAGGATCTTGGCAATTTAGCTTGTGAAAGCAAACACCTTGTTCTTTCCACAATGGTGCGGTTCATCCTCTCGGCAACGCTATTTTGTTGAGGAGTCTTCTTAACTGTCTTTTGGTGCCGAATACCTTGGCTACGACAATACTCATCAAATGGCCCAATGTATTCACCACCATTGTCTGATCGGATGCACTTTAATTTCTGCCCTGTTTCTCTTTCAACCATGGCCTGAAAATGCTTAAATACTTCTAAAACTTGATCTTTAGTTTTTAGTAGATAAGCCCAAACTTTCCTTGAATAATTATCAATGAAAGTAACAAAATAAAGTGCACCACTATGTGTTCTAACTTTTAAAGGACCACAAACATCCGAATGAATCAACTCCAAAACCTTTTCTTTTCTAAAAGCAACATTTTTATGAAAAGAAACTCTATGTTGTTTACCCGCCAAACAATGAACACAAGTTTTAAGATGTGTACCTTTCAAACCGAGTAGAAGCTCTTTCTTGAACAAAACTTGTAGCCCCTTTTCACTCATGTGCCCAAGTTGCCTATGCCACAATTCAGTAAAAGTATCATCTTCAAGTGCATTGACAACACCTTTACAAATTTTTCCTTGCATCGAATAAAGTGTATGAGTCTTCTTGCACTTAGCCACCACCAAAGAACCTTTTGTGAGCTTCCATATTCCATCACCAAATTTTTTGTTGAAGCCTTCATCATCTAGCTTCCCAGTAGAGATCAAATTGAGGCGAATGTCAGGAACATGCCTCACATCTTTAAGCAACAATTTGCAGCCCAAATTTGTTTCCAAGCAAACATCACCCATGCCGATAATCTTGGACAAACCTTCATTACCCATTCGAACAGAACCATAATCTCCTGCAGTGTAGGTAGTGAAGAAATCAACTCGAGAAGTCACATGAAAAGAAGCACTAGAATCAATTACCCAACTGCTCTCTTGGCCCACAAAATTGATACAATCATCTTCACAAATGACCATGAGATCATCGGTAGTAACTGCTGTTGTGTCTTCTTGCTTCTTATCCACACTTTTGTCACGCCTTTTCTTCTTATTCTTGAGCTTTCGGCATTCTCGCTTCATGTGCCCTTTCTCATGGCAATAATAACACTCAACGTCTTTCTTTGAAAAAGAACCATCTCTTGACTTGTCACGGCTTTGATCATGACCATGAGGAGTCTTACTCCTCCCCCTTGTTTTGCTTCGGCCTCTCACAACAAATGCTTCTGAATGAGATAAATCGGCTGATTTTCTTCTAGTTTTTTCATTCAATAAGCTACTAGTGACTTGGCCCATTGTGACAACTCCATCGGGTGCCGAATTACTAACTGTTACAACCAAAGTCTCCCAATTTTCGGGCAAGGAACTAAGTAGCATCAAAGCCTGCAACTCATCATCAAAAACAATTTTCATAGAAGCAAGTTGGTTAACAATACTCTTTATTTCATTCAAATGTTCCGGAATAGGGCTGCCCTCTTTATATTTTAAATTAACCAACTTACGAAACAGAAAGGCTTTATTTGTGGCTGATTTTCTATCATAAAGACTCTCTAATTTTTTTCCATAAATCATGTCTTTGAAGTTTGAGCAACATGATGAAACACACTGTCATCAATCCATTGACGGATAATACCAACGGCTTTTCGATTAAGCCTCTTCCACTCATCATCTTTCATATTAGCAGGTTTGCCACTATCACCCTCAATGGGTCCATACAAGTCTTTACAAAATAATAGGTCCTCAATTTTAGTTTTCCAAGTTATCCAATTACTTCCATTGAAGCTAGACATGCGACCCACATTCCCCTCCATTGATTTACACAAATAAATAGACCCAAATAAATCGTAAGCTCTGATACCAGTTGTTAGGGAAAATCAATAATTCCCCACAAGTAAATCAATCAATGGGAATAAAAACTAATGCGGAAAAATTAAATCAAATGCAACACAAGAATTTTTACGTGGTTCCCTCAATGTGAGGTACGTCCACGGGATCGAAATCCGATTCCACTATCAACCAAATAAGTTCCAAACGATTACAAACGAGACACTAATGGTCTCACAAAACCACTCTTAGGTGAATTCCAAATAATCACAAATAAACAAGAGGAAAGACCTCACCAAATAGATGAACTAAAATCTTCAGAACCAGAGTTGAAGAAGATTCAAAATAATACCCCAAATCAGATCCAAAACTGAACAAAGCTGAATCAACTCGCTGATTCACGAACAAACAGCCGCTACTATCCACCAAGGAAACCCACTAAATTGTTGATCAATCATGTTTAAGCCACTTCCATTCCAAACCAAAAAACCAAAGTTTGTTTGACCAAATCAAAACAAGAGCAACAAACAACACCAATTGAATTTTCAATTCTCTAAGCCACTGCCGCTGCCCCTCTTGCTTGGGAAAAACAACACACCAAAAAAATATTGTGAATTTAGGGTTTTTTTAATCAAACCCTAATTGTATTTAAATTGGATTGGGCCTCCACAAATATAATATATAAAAATATATTATACCTAAACCAAGTCAAATTAAACTTTTTTTCCAAAATCAATTGGATCCCACACTCCAATAAGGAGGTATACCTAGCAATTTCCCAGTATCATAATTTGTCATAATAGTCAAATTCTTAGCCATAGACTTGACCCACCTGTCTTAGTTAGGCAGAAGATCGGATCGAATTCACCTCATCTATCTTCTTTTATGGAGTTTCGTTAATTAAATGTATCACGTTTAAATGTCACAATAATATCATAGAAATCCAACTTCTTTTATATGTAGTTTTATTAATTAAACATGTATCACGTTTAAATGTCACAATAATATCACAATAATATCATAGAAATCCAACTTCTTTTATATGTAGTTTTATTAATTAAACATGTATCACGTTTAAATGTCACAATAATATCAGACAAGTACTAAATAATTGTCCCTATGGTTCTGTATTGTTGTTTCTCAAGTATTAAATAATTGTCCCTATGGTTCTATATTTTTGTTTCTGTTTTTAATGACATTATCATCTTCAGTACCTCTATGTTGACATTAACCTAATCACTAACATATATTTATTTATTGACATAGGCAACTACCACTCCCACATGTTCTGTTTCTTCTATCACTTTTCCAAGTTCATTAATTTTTTTTCTTTTCTTTTTGAATCTAAATCGAAAAAGTTACACAACAGGACATTTTTGTACCACTCAAATCGATCAGGATGGATCCCAAGTCTTTGATGCCATCACCAAAAACTATTAACCATTTATAAGTTAGCTGATATTGTAATATATATTTAATCTTATATAGAGTTAAAGAGTCTAAAATAGGCGTTTTGAGTCAAAGACTAATGAGACCATCCTCATCAATTTACATATTTTCATGGCAAAGCAATGTCTTGGACTTATTTTTATTAAAGGAAAATTTAGCCAAATTTTTTTCTATTGAACCCTTGTTTGATGAAAATTACAGTCCAATTTATTTTTCTTCGTAAACTCCTAAAGAGAAAACCGACATCTACATCAAAAGGGAATTCTAAAAATATTAATTTTATTAAAAATCGATATCTACATCAAAAGTTACTAGCGTAATACCCATGCTATGCACGGTTCTAAATAAAATAATTAATAAGTAATTTTAAAATTAAAAGTAAAAAGTAAACAAATAAAATCAATTAAATTTTAAATATTTTTATTACAATTTAAGCTTATGTTTTTTTTTCTCTCCTACCATTAATGCTATGTTTTAAGCTCTAAATAATAATAACATGAATCATAATGTAATTAGTAAAAATTAAACAAAAATTATGATAAATTATAAAATTACACTTTTTAATTTTTATTTTGTAGAAGAAAAACTGCACCTATGATAAAATATAAATACATTATTATTTTCTAAGGGTTTCATAATTTTAATTTGTCATATATTATATGATATTTAAACTTTGTAAAACTCAATAATCATTATTATTATTATCTTCTAATTATATTTTTTTAGTATGCCATATAATAGTAATAGTAATAATAATTTTTTTGAAACTAAATCTAGCAAAATTTCTTTAAATCAAAAAATTGAATAACAAAATGAAAATGACAAATAATGAATTATCAATGACCCTTATCCTCTTATCTTTCTTGAAATCAGTGTTTTCCTATCAAGTACAACTTTTAGATTTTCTTACAATCGCTATTTCTAGCATCTCACATTGTTTTTTTTTTCTTATTCTTCTCTCTTACTCACCTTTGCTTAATGGATCTTCATAACACGTGTAATTTTTTAAAATTATTTTATAAACCATAATACTCGTGCTATGCACGAGTTTAAATCAATAATTAACAATTAATTTTGAAATTAAATAATAACATAAAATTTATTTATAAGAAATAAACAAACTATGGTAGAATGTATTTTTAAAAAAGTGCAATAAAATTACAAAACTTATTTTTATAATGAAATATAAATGCATTTTGTCTTATAAGTTTTGCAATTTAGTTTATTTTATGTCAGAGATAGCCCAATCATAAAATAAATTATATTTGTTAATTTATTAACTACCCATTGTGTATTTTGTAAAAGTTTAAAAATATGTCTACTTAGGCATAACATTATACTTTCTCCTATGCCATAATTCACAAATACAAAAAAATAAGATTTGCTTGAGGATTTATAGTTGTGCTTGACACTAAAACTGACATACCCTAATTGACTCAACATTTATCTCAACTTGGCCATGACTTAATAATTAGATAATTGTCTTAATCTATGCCTAAATATGAACCACTTAACTCATTTATTTATTAAATTGGTGAATAAATATATATTAGTATTTTTATAATAAAATAATAAATATGTACATGTTTATGCATAGTTATTAAAAAAATTAAAAAATTGATAAAATTTTATATTTATATTTAAAATTATTGACGATTTATAGCTATGGTAGACACTAAAAGTGACATAATTTAATTGACTCAACATTTATCTTAACTTGGTCATGATCTAATTATTAGAAAATTGTCCTAATCTATAGCTAAGTATGAACCACTTAACTCATTTATTTATTAAATTGATGAAGAAATATATGCTACTATTTTTTAATAATAAAATATGTAAGACTTGGCTTAAGGATTTATAGTTGTGCTAAACACTAACAGTGACACAATTTAATGGACTCAACATTTATCTTAACTTGGCCATGACCTAATCATTAGATAATTGTCTTATTCTATACCTAAACATGAACCACTTAATTCATTTATTTATTAAATTAGTACATAAACATATGTTAATATTTTTATAATAAAATACAAATATGTCTATATTTATGCGCAGTTATTAAAAAAAAATTAAAACTTTGATAAAATTTTATATTTATATTTAAAATTATTGAGGACTTATAATTGTGCTAGAAACTAAAAGTGATATAATTTAATTGACTCAACATTTATCTCAATTTGGCCATGACATAATTATTAGAAAATTGTCTTAGTCTATGCCTAAGTATGAACCAATTAACTCATTTATTTATTAAATTGGTGAATATATATATTAGTATTTTTTATAATAAAATATATATAAGAGTTTGTTTCAGGATTTATAGTTGTGCTAGACACTAAAAATGACATAATCTAATTGACTCAACATTTATCTCAACTTGGCCGTGACTTAATCATTAGAGAATTGTTTTAATCTATGACTAAACATGAACCAGTTAACTCATTTATTTATTAAATTGATAAATAAATATATGTTAGTATTTTTTATAATAAAGTAATAAATATGTACATGTTTATGCATAGTTATTAAAACAATGAAAATTTTGATAAAATTTTATATTTATATATTTTTAATTATTGAGGATTGATAGTTGTGTTAGACACTAAAACTAACATAATCTAATTGACTCAACATTTATCTCAGTTTGGTCATGACCTAATCATTAAAGATTTTTCTTAATTTATCCCTAAATATGAACCATTTAACTCATTTATTTATTACATTGGTGAATAAATATATATTAGTATTTTTTGTAATAAAATAATAAATATGTATATGTTTATGCATCATTATTAAAAAAATTAAAAGTTTGATAAAATTTTATATTTTATTTTAAATTATTCAATATTTATAGATGTGGTAGACATTAAAAGTGATATAATTTGTTGCTTGTATGCTTGTTTTTGTTCTTCTGTTTATTCTTTGGGTGTTTTTGTTTGACTTCTCACAAATCTTGGGTCGAGTGTTAGTATATGATTGTGCTTCCTTTGCGGTGCTAACCTAGTTGGGATTGTTAAGGTTAGCTATTATACTTTATGCGCTCCCCTGCTTTGTTGATGTAATTTTGCATGTATTATGCATTTTCCATCAATAAAAGTTTTGTTTGCTACTCAAAAAAAGAAAAAGAAAAAAGAAGTGGCATAATTTAATTAACTCAACATTTATCTCAACTTGGCCTTGATATAATTATTAGAGAATTGTCTATGTTTAAGTATTACTTAACTCATTTATTTATTAAATTGGTGAATAAATATATATTAGTATTTTTTTTATAATAAATTATGTAAGAGTTGGCTTAAGGATTTATAGTTGTGCTAGACTCTAATAGTGACACAATTTAATTGACTCAACATTTATCTCCACTTGCCCATGACCTAATCATTAGATAATTGTCTTAGTCTATATCTAAACATGAACTACTTAACTCATTTATTTATTAAATTGGTACATAAATATATATTAGTATTGTTTATAATAAAATAATAACTATGTACATGTTTATGCATAGTTATTGAAAAAATTAAAACTTTAATAAAATTTTATATTTATATTTAAAATTATTGAGGATTTATAGTTGTGCTAAACACTAAAAGTGACATAATTTAATTGACTTAACATTTGTCTCAACTTGGCCATGACCTAATTATTAGAGAATTGTCTTAGTCTATACCTAAGCATGAACCAATTAACTCATTTATTTATTAAATTATTGAATATATATATTATTATTTTTTATAATAAAATATATAAGAGTTTGCTTAAGGATTTATAGTTGTGCTAAATAGTAAAAGTGAAATAATCTAATTGCCTCAACATTTATCTCAACTTGGCCGTGACTTAATCATTAGAGAATTGTCTTAGTTTATGATTAAACATGAACCACTTAACCCATTTATTTATTAAATTGGTGAATAAATATATGTTAGTATTTTTTATAATAAAATAATAAATATTTGCATATTTATGCATACTTATTAAAAAAATGAAAATTTTAATAAAATGTTATATTTATATTTGTAATTATTGAGGATTTATAGATGTGTTAGACACTAAAGTGACATAATCTAATTGACTCAACATTTATCTCAACTTTGTCTTGATTTAATTATTAGAGAATTGTCTTACTCTATGACTAAGTATTAACCCCTTAACTCATTTATATATTAAATTGGTGAATAAATATATGTTAGTTATTTTTAAAATAAAATATATAAGAGTTGGCTTGAGGATTTATAATTATGTTTAGACAGTAGAAGTGACATAATTAATCTGATTGACGCAACATTTATCTCAGTTTGGTTATGACCTAATCATTAGAGAATTGTCTTAATTTATGCCTAAATATGACCACTTAACTCACTTATTTATTAAATTGGTGAATAAATATATGTTAGTATTTTTTATAATTAAATAATAAATATGTATGCAGAATTATTTAAAAAAATTAAAACTTTGATACAATTTTATATTTATATTTTAAATTATTATATGAATAGTCAGGTGTATTTATGTGTGGAAAAACTATTCAAGGTCAACCAAAAATATGGTCATTGTTTCAACCATATTTTGTAACTGATTTAAAATTTTGATCAATCAATTAATAGAAATAATTGGTAATAATCAATTTAAATTTTATGTTTAAATTATATTATAATTTCTTAAGTTTTGAATATTATGAACTAATTTGAGAGATAGTACTGGCATTAAACATTAAAATTTGTTTAGATGTTAGATGAAGATCAATTTTTATGCCTACATTTAAATTCTTGGAGAATTATCTTCATTTATACCCAATTCATGGTCACTTAACCCATGTTTTTTTCTTTAAAAATCGGTAAATATATTATGGTTATTTTTTATAACAAAAATAAGAAAATATATGTATATTTTTGGCATATTTATTTATTTTTTGTAAAAAAATCATATATTTATATGAAAAAATTATATAATACTGGATCAATCTAAAATATAGAGCTTATTCTAGTTCTACCTTGGGCTCGATTTAAAAATTGATCAGCTAATTAGTTAAAATAGTTAATAATAATCAATTTAAGTTTATGTTTAATAATTTGTTAAGTTGTAATGGGTATGAGCTAATACTGGATCAAATACTAAAAGTAGTGTAGAAATTGGATTTGGTTGATTTTTATGCCATACATCTAATTTTTAGATAATTATTTTGGTCCGTGTCCATCCATCACATTGCCCACTTATTTAACCAAAAAAAAATATGAATATATATTTGGCATATTTATTAATATTCTAATATTTCAATTAAGAAATTATATATTAATTCTTAAACTATGTCTAATATTAAATTATATTTACATCTGAAATAATTATTTTAAATCAAATTAAGTTAGTTCATAGATTTTATTTTTAGTATAGAACTTGATCAAAGAAATGAAGTCTCAAAATAAACCATAATTTTCAATTTAAATTTTACTAAATTATTATTTAATACAAATTTTCAGTAAAATGTTTTAATATTTTAAAAATAATTAATTATTTGTGAAATGAAGTTACATTATAAAAAATACTAAAAAAAATTGTCTTTTAGTAGTGTGAAAATCCATTAACTAAAGAATTAAATTGATGAGATATAGAATTTAAAAAAAAAAAAAAATCAATGAATGTGGCTAATAGGAAGGGTGCTTATAATTATACACACTTAATTTCTTTTCACACCCATCACATGTATTAAAATATATATAATTTAGGCATAAATATTAGTACATTTGAGTGTACAAAATAAATCAAAAAAAGAAAAAAAAATGTACAAAAGAAACTACTGTGTGTAATTAAATCAAAATATTTTGAAGGTTCTTAATTTTTATCGTGAACTTTAAAGATTTCAAAGTAGTTATACATGATATGAATAATATAGTAATATAGTAAGAAGTAATTTTTTATTTTTTTTAAAGGAAATAAAAATCAGTAGAAGAAGATTAGGTTGGAAAGTTATAGAATATTTTTAAAAAAAAATGATTGGTGGCCCGTGTAACGCCCCCAAAATATTACAAAAAATAAAACATGCAATATACATTCATAAATGTCCATCCTAAATCTATAGCATGTAACATCATTTAAAGTCAACAAAATAAATGCCCTACGAACTTATATCTTTCCAAGTATAACTTGGTAACAACAAAAGAAATAATCAAATGCTCTGTACATACTAAGCACGAGGCTTCAATAAACATTTAAATAACAAAAGAGAGCCTCCATCTCCTAGGTTCTCCCAAGCTACGTCCTTGAAGGAAGCATGTCACCGGTACTTGAAAGTGGTTTTCCAAATAGGATGAGCCAAAGTCCAGTAGAGATAATCTAACATAATATATGAGATTTAACTAAGATATAAGTGTCAGATAAACGTTCAATATTTATGACCAAATTACATTCTTCCCATGATCGTTCAGTACTGATACTCACATCTCAATCCATTTACACTTATTCATTTTGTATCAATTCATTTCGTTCAAGTCATATACCAAATGTATAAATTTTGCAAATAACCCAACCGAAACTACAACTCAATGGTTCAATCACATAATTATCATACAAGCACTTCAATCTTGTCATTTTACAGATATTTCGTCCGCGGGAATTGGCACCCATGTATACATAAGATTTTGAGACTTTCACCCTAGACACTCCGGCCAACTTAATTCTCAATAGGGTCCATCCCCTATCTCCTCCCAAACAATGGAGTACATCCATTTTCTCCTCCCAAAATGCTATACATATACAATGTATTCAAAAACATCGTCATATTCAATGACTATCAACTATGCATATTCAATGTCTTATCATACTGTCACATTCAATGACACAATTTAAGTGACTAGTTTCAATTCATCTAATCCTCATGCAATTTCTACAACAATCATAGCTATCCTCCACTGATAGCTGAACACAAATATTTCTAAACAGATATACAATCTTTATAACAGATAATTCATCAATTTTCCACAGGTGAGTAATTAAACAAATCCAACTACACCATTCATTCATACATCTCCTCAATTTCACATTTTTCATATCAATTCCATTATTTAAACAAAGTAATTATTTCAAACATTTTAGGACAAAACACCCAATTTTCCCAAATATTGACCACATGGTTAAAATCTACTATTTCAGCATAAGATCGGCTCACAACCAAGTCCCATAATCAATTATGTATTATAACATAGAAACCCCTTTTTCCAATTTGAAACCAAATCCTAGGTTTACTCAAATACTCCAAAAACCTCTTCATTTGTATATAAAAACAAATAACTAGGTTAATGTCACGACCCAAACCCGTCCCTATAGATTTAGCATCGTAACCGGCCAGTAATCCATGGATTACCGAAGGCCTTTGAACAGAATAATATATATAACAGGGGCTGCGGAAGCAAATATACAAACCTACATAGTCCATAGAGCTATGCAGACGTACATGGGACAGCAAATTTAAACTTTTCATATACATATATATATATATATATATATACATACAGATGTGGCGACGAAAATACAGTAACCTTACATCACCCAAGCCACTTACACAAGCTTTCAAACATGTTCAGACCAGACATAACATTTAGAAAGTACAAAAGTCCTAAGGACACAAAATCTTGGGTAGATCTCAAAAGAAAACCTCCACGGGAGGTGTAATGACTAGCTGACACCAAAACTTGCCAGGCAGCATCTTAGGCTTGGTCACGTGCTTGCTCACTTACATACATACAAACAATACAGTGAGTTAGAGCCCAGTAAATAATAACTAAGTAAAGGGTTTTAATGAATGATATCCAGCACAGAGTTAGAAATCTGAGTTTATATCAGAAATATATTCTTATTGAAAATAGACTCTTATGCATATTCAGATTTCAAATCAAAAATAGATTCAGATACATGTTCATATTAAGTATTCATATTGATTTTGCATAAGATCATCGTGGTACACCCCTTAGTTATCATATCAACTTGGTCCTGAGACCCACATACATAGTTGGTACCGACGACCATAATGGTCTATATCTTGCGCGCAAGTAGCAATGGTATTGTTACCCCCAGGAAAGGGCCATGTGAATATAGGCCTCTGTATTGTTATCCCCGGGTAAGGACCACGTGAATATAAGCCTCGGTATTGTTACCCCCAAGCGAAGGCCACATGCATATTGGCCACGGTATTATTACCCCCGCGCGAGGGCCACGTGAACTAAGGATGCCACAAATACATTTTAGAAAAATGGACATTCATTCATGATTCATAAAATAGGATTTCAGAAACAGATCATATCATTTCAGTCAGAAAATAGTTATAATCAAACATAGTTTTACAGTGTTATTACTCACAGTTAACAGATGGCTCCAAGTAAACAAGTAGAGTAGGCAACTCACTTATCCCAAGGTGCATGACCTATATAACATGACAGTGACATGCGTTGAAACACACTCTCGAATTGCACATAACACATGTTCTTGTCCTAAGTGTGTTTTTAGCCTTTATCCTCATTATAGTGTCTTAAACATGGCCTAAGAATGCCTAGGATGGAATGAGGATGCAAAAATACATTTAAAAACATTTTCCAAAATAGGGTCCACGCTCGAGTGTGGCTTTCCTCGCTCGAGCAGACATGCAAGAACTGAAGGTTCACTCGAGCGTGACTTTCCTCGCTCGAGCGGACTGTAAACTTTGGAAAAGTGCTGGTTGTTTGGTTTTTACGCTCAATGGACGCTCGATCCACATTCGAGCGTGAGACTTAGACCCTTACTCGAGCGTGACTTTTGTCACTCGAGCATGCTGTAAAACATATGAACTTCTGGATACATGCATTTCACGCTTGAGTGAGCTTCTAGTCACTCGAGCGGAAGTGCACGCACTCAGAGTGCTCGCTCGAGCGTGAACTCCTACGCTCGAGCGTGGATTCAAATTCTGGAATTTTTAGATTTGATCTCCAAGCTTCAAACTCAAACCAAACACTCCAAAACTCATCCTCTTGGGCCAAAATTCTGGAAAACACTTAGAGACTCACAAAACATCATGCTTTAAAGATTATTTCATGAAATCAAGGCCCCAAAAGATGGCAATTGGTCACAAATCCAACTTAAACTTCATGAATGCTGTAAAACATGACATGCATGCATTTCCTTAACTCAATCACCTCCAAAACATGATCAATTTAGACAAATTGGTAGAAAACATAATGAGTCCTTAAAAGATGATTGAAATGAACACATGCATGAAAGAATTCTTTGAAACCGTGCTCAATTTGCGAAGAAATGAACATGCATGCATGATATGGCCCAATTCTTCTCAATTCTCTCATGAATTCACCTAATTCATTTGAAGTCTTGTAGAGTCTAACTCAGTTACACAATTAAGAGTTGATTCCTTACCTAGAGACTTGAATTCACAAGAGATAAAGTTAAAACTCCCAAATCTTCCTCAAATGGCAACAATTCCTAGCAATCCCTTGATTGGAGTCCAAATTCCTTCTCTCTCTCTCTCTCTCTTTCTCTCTCTCCCTCTCGTTTGGTGCTTGAAGATGGAAAGTAATAGTGTCAAAAATATGCATATAAGAATAGAAGTGGTCTTGCATAAGCCCACTTGGTGGCAATCAAGTAATTAGCTTAAGTTAAGTTAAGTAGTATTAATTATTCTAATTTAATCGTTCCAAATTGAATTTTAATTAAACCTATCATAAAATTCTATAAATTCCAAATAGCACATAAACCAAGTCAATTTCTGAATCAGATGCCGATAAGGCCTTCAATTCACAGAACAAAGCATAAACATAAACAGATCTTCCTACAACAATAGATATAAACACAAATAATGCAACACACACAAGCAATTTAATTCAAAATTTCGTCTTAATTACTTATTAAGCACAATTAATCATGGGTTAGCGCTAACCATAGGTTAGGGTTATTATAGTTAAAGATCATATTAAGGTGTAGAATATCCCTACCTCAAAGGAAGTAAATGAGCCACGTAAAAGAGAAACTCCAAGGACACTGAAACCCACTTTTATTCGGATCAAAATGTAGATCTTGATGCACTCTACCTTTTTTCTCAAATGCACGAGGGTGAAAAGATCAACGGATCTAGATGAAACCCAAGAAAGAATGTGAGTTTTAGAGAGAGAAAGTGTAGATCTAGGTTCTTGGGAAGTTTTAGAGAGAGAAGGAGATGAAAAACTGATACAAAACATCATCTTCTCGGACTAATATACACGCAGTCTGCTCGAGCATAGAAAGTGACGCTCGAGCGTCAGACATAAGGTTCCTCTCGAGCGCAAGAAGCGACGCTCAAGCGTGGAATACACATTTCTAGAAGTTTTGCAGATGAAAGACCCTGCTCGAGTGTGAGACTGGACGCTCGAGCGTCCAATGCATTCTCCCAGTATTTGCAGAACTGCAAAAATACTGAAAGTTGACAAATCCCGTTCGAGCGCAAGAATGGCCGCTCGCGCGGAAGAGTAAAATTTGTGAAGCCTGCTCGAGCTCAAGAATGTTCGCTCGAGTAGAAGAGCCAAAATCTGGGCATCATAGGTTTCAAAAAAAAAACACATAACCAATCTATTCCAAACACACATCCACAACCCGATAACCAAAATAAAGAGGAGATAAGGGAAACAAGATATTAATCATTATTTAGAACTATAAAACCCACAACAAGTGACGGGTCAAAATCGGAATCGCTATAGCCCGAATTTGTGTGGCTCAAACGGTTTGAATGTGTCAAAACGACGTCATTTTACACTCAAAACGATTTTGTTTTAGGTGTTTCAAGCCATTTGAGTCATGAATTTTTGAGCTACCTATCATTATTGTTTTTTTTATCTTTCCTTTTGAAAACTATAAATTATGAAATTATCAATATTTTGAAAACTATTACTGTAATGGATTAGCTAATACTATTTTTTAATTCAATAAATCCACAAATTCATTATGAGGCTTTGGAACTCTCTGATCGCCTCACGATAACCTCATTTTACTTATATAACATATATAGATAGATAGATAGATAGATTTAATAAGAATTTATATTTTTTTAGATATTTTTTAATACACAAATTATTTTTTTATATTTTTATAAAAATAATTTAATAATCTCATCACTAATTATAGTGTAAATGAGAAGTTGAAAAGTCTTGACAATATGTACGGAGAAGTCAAAAATACTTATGGGTTAAGAGAAATCAAAACATGCAGAGATTTTTTTTTAAATTAAAAAATTAAAAAATTAAGATTGGGATATTGGAACTCTCACAAAGTTTATAGATTAGAAACCCTATTTTCCTTATATAATATATAAATATTATTTTAAATTTTAATATTTTAATAAATAGTGATATTTGTTGAACTTTTCAAGCAAAACTTCTTGTATTTGTCCTTAATGATTTAAAATTTTATTATGAGAGAGTTTTGACCAAATCTCTCTTTATTAAAAAATGATAAGTAATTTATATTAGGAAAAATTAGAGATGTACAACCTTCACCATAATTTCTCTCGTCTTGAGTCATCGCTCTAATCTAGACTCGAAACAATTGTTGCCAATTTCACACCATTATTCATTTACAACCTTCACCATAGTTTCGCCTCCACCGTTCTGCCATCTCCACCAATGCCAACAATGTTCCTCCATCTACCACCGTGATCTAGATTTGTCTCTGTTTCTCTCTCTCTCTCTCTCTCTCTCTCTCTCTCTCTCTCTCTCTCATCTTTATATTCTCTTTCTTTGTTCTCTCTTATTCATCTATCTTTTTCTATATATTTTTTCGCATTCATATCTCAGTTTAAAAATAGGTAAAATTGCAGTCTTACTATGTAATTTTACCATCACATAATTTCTCTAAGTTACACGATTTTTTTTTTAATATTAAAAAAAAACAATTTAGAGAATTGATTCATTTTTTTAATCTATTTAAGAAACTAACCTGCTTTTTGAAATTACATTTTGAAAATACAATTTTAAATAGAAAAGTACATTTTCAACATGTTTTTTCAATTTGAAATCGCATGTTGAAATTACAATATATCTTAGTGAAGTCCGTATCATCATAAAATTATATTTTCAAAATGCGATTTCAAAAAGTGTGATAGTTTTTCAAATTGTTTGAAAAGTTGGTCAATTCTCTAAAAAAATTTTTTTTATAGAATATTAAAAAAAATTAAAAAAAAAAAAAAAAAACTCAAGTTACACTGTCGAAAGCTCATTCAGCGAAATTTACTTTATGTAAGCCTTACAAAATGAATTTTCAATTCTTGGAGAATCTTCACCATACGAGTCAATGAAATTTTGACTTTTTGGACAGAATGAAATTTTAATTGAAGGTTAAAAATTGTAAAAATGAAAATCAAATGCAAAAATTAGGTAGTTAATTGTAAATTGAAGTATAAACTCCAATTGAAGGTTCTAAATATTGCAACTTTTGAATAAATTTTTTATAAAAAAACTTTTTTTTTTTTGGCTTGAAAAGTTCACTTAGATAGTTGCGGGAAACCTTGTCAAAGAGTTGCTGAAAAAAGAGGGTCATTGGAAAATTGTCATCAACGATTGGAAGTAGTGGTCAGTGGTTATCGAAGGCGATTGGAGATAAGCAGTTGCAGTAGCTGAAGTAGTAAGTCTAGTGTAAGTCACTACAGAAAATTATACTTTCGGCGACTAAAAATGCCGACTAAAAAAAAGTTACTCGCCAAAGGTACATGAATTAGCTACTAAAAAAATTTTGGTCGGCAAAGATACAATCTTTAGCTAGTAAGAATATTTGGTCAGCAAAGATACAATAGTTAGCTACTAAAAATAAATTTAGTTGGTATTTATTTTACTTTTAGTGACTAATTACGTTTTAGTTTGCCAGACCAATTTAGGGACTAATTAATTTTTTACTCAAAAAAGATAAAATTTTTGAGCGATTCCTAAACAAATTAGTGACGAAAATTTTTAGTTTGTCTAAAACAAGAAAATGGGTTTTTTACTTATTGGCAACTAATAAGAAATCGTCGGGAAAAAATAAATTAGGGAAACAATACTAATGCAAGTCGATTACCCTCTCTCTCTCACTCACACCTCTGTGACTCTATTTCTTACTCATGCCACTGCCCTCCTCTCTGTCGCTTTGTCTCCATTGCCATTGTTTGCTAGAGCATCATCGCTTTGTATCCCAGATGTCTTCTATTTCACCCGTCTCTCTCTTTCTCCTCATCTTTCTGTGTGTGTTTCCTTCTCGATTTCTCTCTATCTCCCTCTCGATTTCCTTCTCTCTCTCTCTCTCTCTCTCTCTGTGTGTGTGTGTGTGTGTTTACGCACACACAAACTGTAGACACCCCATTTTTGACCGACCTTAAGACTCAGACGTCACCGATTGAGCGCTCGGTGACGTTGCATATTGTGCTCGTTCAGAAGTCTCAGAGTCGCGGCCGCCTCCGGACTTAGAACTTTCTTCTATCTTTGTCTCGATTTGCGAACAGACTCGATTTTCTCGGTTTTCCTTCTGAGGAGGAGAGGTCCGTAGACTATCTCCCGGTGGCCGTGGGCTACATTTAAATGGCCGTGAGGCCATTTGCCCATTCGGAGCGGTTCGGTTTGGTCGTCGAGCCGTGCCTCGGTTGGGACCATCTAACCATCCCGATTCTTACGGTTTTGGCGATTACCTCTGTTTTCTCATAACGAGGACACTGGGTCTTAGATACCACTGCCGTGGCGAACACCACTTGATGCTTAACGGTCGATTTTAAGGGCCCCGAACCTCGGTTTGGCCCCGAGCATTCGTTTTGCATCGGTTTTGTTCATTTTTGGCAGTACCTCTGTTTTATCATAAGGTCCTTTGGGCGGGATCTAGCAATTGTCTCGGTAACGATTCACGCTCTTGGCGCCCAAGGCCCATTTTTCACTTCCGGGCTAATGTTGAACACCCTAGGGCCATTTTCTTCGAGCCGAAACCACATATTCGTGTTGTACACATATGGGAGGATCCTAAAAAGTGGTGCTCGGCCAGTAATTATTCTTTTCATTTTTGAGCCTCTCCTAGGGTTGGATTGTTGTTTCTCCTGGTTCAGAGTTGCCAAATTCCAACCACAGGGCCTTGAAGAGGAGACATGGGAGGACACCAATGTATAGAGCTCGGCCAGCAATTCTCACTTTCCATTTTTGCCCCTAGCCGGCCGGCTAGGGGGGGTGGCCGGCCGGCCACCTCCAATAAAGGTGGCTAGCCGGCCTGCATCCTCTCAGTGCCTACTTTACAGCTGTATAGCTGTTTCCCCCAGAAAAGATCTGCATCCGGGGGATATTTTGGAGGGGAAAGCTTAGGTGCATTTCCCTCCACCTTTACACCCCTCCTTTTGTCCATATAAGGCAGCCAAGAACTTGTCCCAAGGGTTGAAAAAATTTGCTCTCAAGCATACATACACTCCTCTATCTCCATTTCTCTAAAATCTTCAAGTTTTGGTGCCTTTTGTTCATCATCATCAAGCACTACCACCACCACTCCATTTCCAGCAACAAGAAGAGGTCCTTAGAGGCTTAGAAGCAACATTTCTCAAGTCAAGAAGCAAGGAAAGAAAGGTCTTCAAAGGTAAGTCTCAATCCCTCTCTTTTACACCATTTTCTTGTCTCTTTTCTTAACCCTACTTGCTCACTGTTTTGAGCTCCGACCAATACTGAAAGTGGTCCTCTTTTGAGCTATTCTTGATGTTTGTTTAAGGGCTCAACCCTGTTTGAGCCCTCTATCTTACACTTCCTTCAATATCCTCTTATATGCCATTATTTTGCATTGAATATTTGGCCTATGTGTGATTTGATTTGGAGCATCTCATGAACTGATATTGTGCTTATTTTGAGCCCCTCTTCAACATTGAAGAAGGGCTCGACCTTGTTTTCATGCTCCATATATCACTTGCTTTGAATCCATGTTTTACCCTTGTTTTTGCATGCTTCATCTAGCTTGTGAGTGATCTGTTTTAGAGAATGATATAAACTGTGAGTGAGCCTATTTTGAGCCCCTCTTCAACATTGAAGAAGGGCTCAACCATGTTTGGCCTCTCTATCATGCACTTGCTTCATAATCTCTCATATTTACCGTAAACTTGCATGATTTATTTAACCTACATGTGGTTTGTTTTGGAGCATGCCTTAAACTGTGTTTGAGCTTATGTTGTGTCCCTCTACAACATTGTAGAAGGGATCAACTTTGTTGGAGGTCTCCATGTTGTGCTTGTCTTCATATCCCTTTTTGGCCCTCATTTTGCATGCTTGGTTAGGCCTATTTTGCTTCTGTTTTCAGCCATCATCAGTACTGAAAATATCCATATTTTGTCCTTCTTGTCATATTTTATTGAGGGTCTTTGCTGGTTTAGCGAATGCTTGGTATACCTCTCTTTATAGCCCTCTTTTGGCTCATATTTTGCATGCTATGTTGAGCATATCTACATACTGTTTTGGAGGTTGTCATAAGCTGTAAATGTTCATATTTTTGGTTACTCTTAAATGTTGTAGAACTGTATTTTTCATTTTGAGCATTGCGTATACCATTTGCTTCATTGTTCCCCTCTTTTCCCCCATTTTTGCATGCTACTTTTGCCATACTTGTGATTGTTGTTTGGCCATGCTTTGCACTGGAAAAATGCTAGTTTAGGGGCTTCCTAGCATCTGTCTTTACATTTCATGTCCATATTGCGCATGTTTGGCATAGCTGCAAGTCATTTCGGGCACTTAGCATAGCCTTTCGGACATCGGGTGTAATTTTGCTATAATTCGGGGGCTGTTTTTGCATCATTTTGGCTGCTGAAATTTGCATTTTCCATATGCCATATGCCACGTCTCATTTGCATGTCATTTCATGCCTTAGGGCCATTGCCTCGGTTTGTGTGCCCACGGGCACGCATTTCGAGGCACTTCACTTTCATCCATCGGCCTCTTATGTGAGTGTGGCTGAGGCCCACTCATGTTAGTGTAAGTCCAATTCGCATTGCGTATGCCATTTTATGCCTTAGGGTCATTGCCTCGGTTTACGTGCCCGTGTGCACGCATTTCGAGGCAGCCCCTTTTCATCCGACGGCCTCTTATGTGAGTGTGGCTGAGGCCCTCTCATGTTAGCGTAAGCCCAATTTGCATTGTGTATCCCATTTCATTCCGTATGCCATTGTCTCGGTTTGCGTGCCCGTGTGCACGCATTTTGAGGCATCTCATTTTTCATCTATCGGCCTCTTATGTGAGTGTGGCTGAGGCTCACTCATGTTAGTGTAAGTCCATTTTGCATTCTGTATGTCATTTTTAGCATTATTGCATTCCGTATGCTGTTGTCTCGGTTTGCGTGCCAGTGTGCACGCATTTCGAGGCACTTCACTTTTCTCACGGCCTCTTATGTGAGTGCAGCTGAGGCTCTCTCATGTTAGTGTAAGTCCAATTGCATTGCGTATGTCATTCCATGCTTTAGGATCATTGCCTCGGTTTGCGTGCCCGCGTGCACGCATTTCGAAGCATCTCATTTTCATAGCATTGTGCATGCTAAATTATATATATTAGATCACATTCATGCCTATTTGCATTGCGTATGCCATTTCATGCCTTAGGATCATCGCCTCGATTTGTGTGCCCGTATGCACGTATTTCGAGGCATCTCATTTTCATAGCATTATGTGTGTTAGGATTGCATATCATGCATATTGCATCGTGTTCGGGATAGGAGTTAGCCCGGGCACGGGAAACGAGGCACGTTTCGTACTCCGAGTGACGGAACGGGTCTCAATTCCCAAGTCACCGATACTCCGGATTACCCATGATGGAGTTAGGTTTTGTTGTAGCACCCATATGCATTCATCCTATATTGAGTCGTGCAATCCGATTCCTCGGCCATCATGCATCGAGATGCGTGATTGGTGGCACGAGGATCGAGGCATGCATATATTTGTGAAATACATTGCTATGCCCCTTTCCTGCTCTCTGTTACAGCAAAATGAAGAATCAGCAACTTTTCAGAGTCTGGCACGCATTTCGAGGAAAGGTGCAAACAGAGGCTAATTGGGGCATCCCAGTGGATTTCCGCGCAAAGCAGCTCAACATGCATCATTTCATTATCCGGAGCGGAGTCAAGGCAGCCCCTGGCTTGCATGCCAGTTTACAGTTTTTCTTAGTTAATTTGTTAATTAATTAGGAATTTGTATATTTATTTCGGACTGTATTATTCTTTTATTTCGGACTGTATTATTATTTATTCGGACCCTCTGTGCGAGGGCATAATTGTAATAAGGGTGTGTGAGTGTGATATATGTTTTCCAACCCCCATTTCTTTCTCCCTTTTATTTACCCGCTTACAATGGTTAGATATAGGGCATATTTCAATTAGCATCTGATGTAATGACATGTTTGCATCATTCATCTGTTTTGCACGCATCGGGCTCGGCACATCATACAAACTGCATTTGTATTTCAATTCCAAATTGAATACGTGTTAGTTGTTGCATTTCATATGCCATCTTTAGGATAGCCGAGCTTTTATAATTTGCATCTTTGCATGTGTTGCATTAGGCAATTACGTATGTTTAGGATCATGCATGATTTCTAATCGGTTTTCTGTTTGGCTTGGAGTACTCGGTAAGTTTTATGCTTTAGCATCCTTGCATGATGTGAGTGTTGCCATGAAAAGCATGCTTGCCATGAGGCTATGTGCTTATGTGATATAAGCCTTGAATGCCTATGGGTGGAGGTTGAGTTATTTGAATTGGGACAATTCATCAAATGTTTGTTTAAGCCCACTAGATAGTGGCAAAATCACGTTTTCTAAGCCCACCGAGGGTGGCAAATCCGTCTTAGCCTACTTGCAGTAGCACCATCAAACCATTTTCAAACAAACAAACATGAAATGTTTTGTTCCAATTCAGTGATTCGGTCTATACTTGTATGTTATGCATCACATAGTAACCTAGGCTAATACTTGGAATAAGAACTCACAATGTTTTCAAAAATAGATATCATGGTTAGTAGAGGCGGTCTTTGGCCGGAAGGGGTAACTCAAGTGACCTTCCCCAATCGTACTCAAGTTCGAGCCGAGGCAACTTTGGTGATAGCGGACACGTGGCCTTTGGCACCGAGTCGGGGTTTCCTAAGTTTCCCATTAAAAAATATTTAGGTGGCGACTCAGATCCGCAAAGTCCATGTTTGGCACTTCTTTCAAAAATCTGTTTTCAAAAATGATTTGCGGATTTGGACTCTTTGGTTCGATTAAGAAAGTGACATTTGAGTCCTTCGAACTGTAGTGACCCAATATCGAACCAGAACGGGGGGGACTCGCACTCCCTTTCCCCCGGGATGCGTTCGGGGACGTCTACACATACCCATCTATATATTTATATATACACGCACAAATCATATATACGAAACTTTGATGCTTTATATAATCATATAACAATTACAGTTTAAACCCGATTCATTTCTTGATTTTGAATCCGAGAACCCATGTCCTTAATTGTTGTTCATCACATTTACATCTTGTTTCTTAATAAGTTTGACTATTGGGAGTTTTGGTTACATTTGAAACAAGTTGGGAAGTTAGTTTTTCAATAAGTTGTTGCCCAGATTTTTGCCTGTTCACTCCATCAGTCCTTTTTGTGCTCGAACGACCTTTTACAGTCTGCAAAACTATTGGAAGTGTGATATCTTCGCTCGAGCAGTCTTTTGCAAGTCTAGACTTTTGGGAGGGGTTCATTGTGCACTCGAGTAGTGGTTTTGATTGCTCGAGCGATGTCACTTATTGTGTTTGTCACTCGAGCGGTGTTTTGGTCGCTCGAGCAGTTTGCACGTATATCAGTTTGAGAGAAGGCCTTTTTGAGTCACATTTTTATCTTTTTCTCTCTCTAAATATTTCAAAACTCTAAAATGTTCACACACCCTCTCTAGTTCTTACCTTCTAGCCCTAAATACTCTCAATCAATTGGTTTCCTTACCCTCGCCCTTTGGAGTAAGAGATTGATCACATTGAGGGCTTCGTGAGGAGTTATTGTTTTCGGCTCTGCCAAGTTCTACCTTTTGTTCTTCTTTTTCTTTTATTTTAAGGTAGGGATTTCTTTGACCTTTAGTATGATTTTTAGCTTAGTTTTTTGCTCTTTGAAATAGGCAAGTGATATGAGGATTTTTGGGAAAACCTAAGATTTGATGTTGAAATCAAAAGAGGGGTTTTCCAAATGGGCTCTTGAAAATGGTTGTGGGGATCTGTTTATGGTTGAGACATGTTAAAATGGTGAATATCTTTTCTTAAAATTTATTTTGTAAGAAAATGGGGTTTTTGTTCTAAAATCTTGGACATTTGGATTTGTGAAAGGAAATGGAAAATGATGTTGGGCTTTGTAACATTGGAAAATTGCTTATGTTAATGATGATGGTATAGTTAGATATGTAATATTACTCCCATTATAAAATGATGGAATTTTATCTTTTGATTTGAAACTATCTGTTGTATAGAAATAACTGTTTTGGGCTATTGGAGGAGGACAACTTTGATTGTTATAGAACTTGCATGAGGATTAGGTTAAATTGAAAACCAATTTCTCATACATTGTGCATTGAGCATCATTTCATATTGAACATTGTAAATGCATTGATTTTTGAGAAAAAAAAAATGGTGTATACATTGGTGAATCTAGTTACAAGGTGTGATAGTGGTTCTGATGTTGGCCAGTGTGTCCTCTGTAAAAGTCCAGAAACCCGCACGAATATGTGCCAATCCTTCTGGTTAGTACTGGTAAAATGACTTTGGTAGTGTCATTACAAGAAAATGCATTTTTGCCGACTATTTTTAACTACCAAAAACAATTTAGTCGCCAAAAGTCACGGAATTGGCTACCAAAAATAATATTAGTCGGCAAAAGTCAACTTTTTAGCTACTAATTGTTTTTAGTAGGGGAATGTTGATTATTGGCGACTAAAAAAAATTTAGTAGCTAAAAATATTACAATTGGTGACTACAAAATTTTTTAGTAGCTAAACATATCACAATTGGCGACTAAAAGAATTTTTAGTTGGCAAAGACCTACTTTTGGCTACTAAATAGTTTGGTAGGCGAATGAAAATAAAAAAATTATTTTTGATCTTTGGCGACCAAAATTTTAGTCGCCAAAAACCTATTTTCACCGACTAAATTACTTTGTAGTTGCCAAAGACCTACTTTTGGCTACTAAATATTTTGGTAGCCGAATGAAAATAAAAAAATTATTTTTGATCTTTGGCGACCAAAACTTTGGTCGCCAAAAACATATTTTCACCGACTAAATTATTTTTTAGTCGCCAAAGACCTACTTTTGGCTACTAAATTGTTTGGTAGCCGAATGGAAATAAAAAAATTATTTTTGATCTTTGGCGACCAAAATTTTGGTCGCCAAAAACCTATTTTCACTGACTAAATTACTTTTTAGTCGCCAAAGACCTACTTTTAGCTGCTAAATATTTTGGTAGCCGATTGTTTAATAATGGTAAAGTGTTCCTTTAGGTAATGGTTATTTCTGTAGGGTTGTAATGAAAAATTAATATTATTAAAATATAATATTATTAAAATGTAATGAATATTTTTAAAATGTAATAATTTATCATTTAAATAAATTTTTCAATATTATTACCAGTAATAAAAGACAAAATATTATCACCAGTAAAATGTAATGAAAAATTAAGAATAAATCAAAATTTACAAATAAAAGACAAAATATCCCAATTATTTATCATTTTAATAAATTTTTCAATATTATTACCAGTACTAATGAAATAATCATTTCACATACACAAAACATATATTTAAAAAGTTTTAAAAGAATTTCATTATCAAAACGAGGGCTAAGTGATTAATTTTTTAAATTTTTTTATATATAATTTTTAAATTTACAAATAATTTTTTAAACGAGGACAAAAGTTTTAAAAAGTTTTAGATATATATTTTTTAAATTTGACCTTCTTTTTTGTTTTTTATTTTCTTTCTTTCTTTTCTTTCTTATTTTATATATATATATATATATATAAGAATATAAAATATAAGAATATAAAATTTTAAAATATATTATTATATTTTTCAGTACAAAAAATATTAAGACAAATATTTAAGATAATTTAATTTTTTTAATTTATAATTTTATTACTTATATTTTTATTTAAATATAATTTTAATATATTTGTTACTTTTATTTAAATATTTTTTTAAAGTTGTTACTTAAATTGGCGACAAAAAAATAGTTTAGTCGCTGTATAATTAGTTTTAGCTACAAAAATTATTTAGTTGATATTTAATTTACTTTTAACGACTAAATTTTAGTCGGCAATTATAATTAAAAATTTAAAAAATTAGACTTCAGATTTTGGGGGGCAAAATTAATTAGCTACTAAATATTTCGTCGGAGAAAAGCCTTTATTTATTATGGGCGACTAAAAAAGTTAGTCGGGAAAGAAAATGGGCGTGTTTGGTGGAGTTTTTTTAAGCCAACTTATGATTTTTGGCTTTTAAAAAGTTATTTTGGACTGTTTGGTTAAACTTATTTCAAACAGCTTCTGATTCTAACAACTTATTTTAAGTCAAAAAAGCTGATTCTGAGAAGCTGCTCACCCATTACTTCTGATTATCAGCTTTTACTGTAGACATGTTAATTCACGGTTATACTCTTAAATTTTTTTATTTTTTATTTTTTTAAAAATAGAAAAAGACCCAAATGAACTATAAAATACTATTATTATTTTTTATGAGAAATGTAGACAAATAGTGAATAATAAAAAATAAAAATTAATTAAAAAGCTATTTCACAACTTATTTAACAAACACTACTCAGTAACTTAAATTTATAATCTAACAACTATACCAAACAGATTAATAATTTCTGATTAAAGTCATAATTTATAATTATAATCTATAATCTGTCTTAACAGCTGAACCAAACGGCACCAACAACTAGGTTTAAGAAATACACTCGCATACGCTCTAACTCTCTCATATATCTCTGTCTGCCTCTGCTCTCCTCCGGCTCTTTCTCTCTCTCTCTCTCTCTCTCTCTCTCGCTTTTGTCTCCATCGTTAACGGAGCATCACCGCCATCGCACACGAGCACCACCTTTAATCCACCATTGGAGCATCACCGCCATCGCACAGGTATGTCCTCTCTGTTCCCCTAATTTCAGCCTCTAGGGTTTTCTTCTTCCCGTTGCATACCTTCACCCAAACCCAACCCCAAATCGACCCATGTTAAGGTTGAGGCATCTGTTCGTTCATTGTCCTTGGATATGGAGGATATGGGTTGAATTACTAGAATGGTGGAATGTTCACTGGGTTACACCATAATCTTTTTCAAATTTGTCACACTGGGGGTTTGGGTTTAAATTTGGGAAGCTGGAAAAGAAGATGTGGAGGCCATGGTTTGGTCAATTTGGAAGGCTCATTAGGTATGTTTGTTTTTTTTCTAACTACTGCTCTTGCTTGTTTGTTTTTCTCTACCTACTGCTCTTACTTGGCCTGTTTCGTCCATGCTTGTATTTGTTGTTGTCTTCTGACCTTTTTGCTCACCATGTGTTTGACAAAATGTTCAAATGAAACTGGACAATGCTCATGTGTTTGGCATCTGTTTATGAGGTTTGGTAGTGCCAGATTGAAGTGTTTAAACCTTTGGGGGGGGGGGGGGGGGGGGGGGGTTAAATCTATTTTTACAAAATATCAGCCCTCACTTGCACTTCTTTTGTAACAATTTACACATTGATGAATTGGCAAATCAAAATTGAACGTTGGATTTATCTTTTTCTCTAGGTCTTGACTCAATTTTCTTTAATTGTTTCACATACTTGTGGGTGGCACTTTGCGACCTGTGCAGTCATTTTTTTTTTGGGCTGCTATTCATTGTAATGGCTGATATAAGTAAAGAACTATCCAATTTCTTGAATATTAATTATATTACATCGCATTTTTGTAATTTTTTTTTCTTACTTCTAATAATATACGCCCCAATAATTTTCAGGTGTTATTTCAGGAATTGACAATGGCATATCGTAGTGTGGATATTGATATACCTCTAATAATGTAGAATCATGTAGCTTCCACTTGATCTTGTTACTCCATTTTGTGCATGTTACTAGAGGACTTTTTTTTAAAACTGATGTAAGAGTAGAAAACGAAGTCCTATGCATGCATTTGTAGTCCTATATTTTCCTAATCCCTGTTCTTTGTGGGTAAATGATGTGCTTAAAGTCTATTTTTACAAAATATCAGCCCTCACTAGGCTAAATTATTGCACTTCTTTTGTAACAATTTACACATTGATGAATTGGCAAATCAAAATTGAACGTTGGATTTATCTTTTTCTCTAGGTCTTGACTCAATTTTCTTTAATTGTTTCACATACTTGTGGGTGGCACTTTGCGACCTGTGCAGTCATTTTTTTTTTGGCTGCTATTCATTGTAATGGCTGATATAAGTAAAGAACTATCCAATTTCTTGAATATTAATTATATTACATCGCATTTTTGTAATTTTTTTTTCTTACATCTAATAATATATGCCCCAATAATTTTCAGGTGTTATTTCAGGAATTGACAATGGCATATCGTAGTGTGGATATTGATATACCTCTAATAATGTAGAATCATGTAGCTTCCACTTGATCTTGTTACTCCATTTTGTGCATGTTACTAGAGGACTTTTTTTAAAACTGATGTAAGAGTAGAAAACGAAGTCCTATGCATGCATTTGTAGTCCTATATTTTCCTAATCCCTGTTCTTTGTGGGTAAATGATGTGCTTCTATTGGGTTTATACACAGATTTGAAATGCAGGTATCCTAATTGAATTAATTTCTTCGGGAGTTCACACCATTGGTCTTCTAGAACTCTATTGAATATGGCTGCTTCAGAAGAAAACAGTGCGCTCTTTCCAATATTCATCTTGACTATAATAGCTCTGCCATTAGTACCCTACACAATAGTCAAGTTATTCTCTGCTGCATCTAAAAAGACAAAGAGCATACACTGTGAGTGTTTGGTTTGCTTTAAGCTCCGAAGTACCGCAAATCCATATTTAAATGTGTAAGTTTCTCATCCAACTCATTATTTGAATTACATTGTGATTTTTTTTGTTGTATTCTAATTCTTTTGGTTTCTTTTTCAGTTATCGAACTTTTCAACATGTAGCAACTTATTGCTTGTGCTGCTTTCGGTCATCATGGCAGTCTTGGTTTATTACATCAAACATATTAGCCATGAGGTAATCTGTATATAATTGCTTGGTACTCCATTGTTGGGGTTAGCTTTGGTAGGAAGGACTTTAATCTGCCTTTACTGTGAATCTGTGATAATGTAGGAATGGAATCTAGAGGCCATGCTTGGTTTGATTTTCAAAAACTTGTTTCAGAATTTTTTTTTAAAAAAACTAAAAATTAATTTGACGAAAGAAATTAAAAAATACAAAAAATTTATTATTTTTACATAATTTTATCTCCTGGGTGGCTAGAAATAATTTTTAACATATTTTTTGATATTTATTTTTATCGAATTAGTTTTCAATTTATCAACCCCCCCTCTCTCTCTCTCTCTCTTAAGAACAAACCAAACAAGGCCAGAAAGTTTCCCTTGAAGAGTGAGTCCACTAGTGGATGATGCTAATGCGATTAAATTCATTATGTGTGTGCTATGTACATGTATTTACATATGTATATATAAGTATTCTGTTCTTGTGGCATTGATTTTAATTCTTCGTAAATGTTCTTTAAGTACTTGCTGAAGATCGAAGTTGGCTTCTGTTCGTTATGTCACACATTTACCAAAAATCTGTTATTGTTTAATTTGTTCCTCATAAAGGAAATAATCTGTTGCTTGTTTTCTTATTCTTCAGATCCAAGTGTTTGAGCCATTCAGTATTCTTGGATTAGAACCTGGAGTTTCGGACTCAGAAATAAAGAAGGCATACAGGAGACTTTCCATCCAATACCATCCCGATAAAAATCCAGATCCAGGTTGAAGGTGTTTCATATCATTGTATTGTTCTTTTTTTCCGCCCCATCAACTTGGGTATAAATTTGATGCTTCTCGGTGCTGGCATATTCTTATTTACTTAATTCTCCTTTTCTCCTAGAGGCCCACACATATTTTGTGGAATACATATCAAAGGCTTATCAGGCTCTGACATGCTTATTCTGCAACATTGCTTTTGTCATGCATAATTTATTCTTTGATGCCTTTAGTACTCGAGCAATTTGTTACCTTTCCAATTTTATGCTACTTTCTTCATACATGTCGAGACAAGTAAATTTGATTTTTAAATAGTTGATTGTGCTGCCAATGGACCATGTAAATTTGTCATTTATCCATTTCCTCTGCTGCCATTTTGACACATGGTGACTTGAATTGGTTTGTAGGGCGTTGTTGCTGGGCTTTTAGTTCAGAACACACTCAAGTATTTGCTGAAGTTTGGATATGTATCCCCATACTTGGTAAATACTGAGCCAACTCTCTCTCTCTCTCTCATTAAATTGTAACACATTATTTGGAAAATTGGACTATTTAACATATTTGTAACAAAACGTTCAATTTATTGAATCTTCTTCATCAATTCATTCTGTTTTGCTGTTAAAAAGGAGTTTTGCTAAATACTTGCATTTATTTGGGCCTCTGGCTTAATTTATAAATTGGAACAACCGGTGTGTTCTAATTTGACATTTATATGTAAGAAATCAATAGTTGCGTGCCAATTATCATGATTTAATCTTAGATAAGTTACTGGCTGAACTGGAGGGTCATGCTTTGTATCTTGACAGATTAATATCTTGCCTGCATATGGCTCTTCCATTTTTTACGGTACAAACTGTATTTGCAATCAATTTTACCAAATTTAGTGGATTATATGATTATCTGTCCACCTTAACTTTTTTTTTTTTTTTTTTGGGTTTCCAGAGGGGTGCATCAAGTAATAGGTTTCTCAACTATTTGAACAAGAATATTGTACCTGATTTTGATAAGGTAATTAGTACTTTCCACTAATTATTTTATTTGGAGATTAAAATAAATAATAGAGTTTGTAATTGTCCTACATTTTGCGCATTTGAACTAGACCCAACGTTTATAATGTCCCAACTTTGTTTTTGCCAACTTACATTACTTGATAATTGACTTCAATGTGTTACCTCATTTGGTAATGAAATATCATACAGAAGAATGCATTATAAATCATAATGATAACTATGTATTATTACAACGTATGAGCAACTCTTCTCAGGCTTTTTGTAGCACATGAAGTAACTTTAAAGAGGGAAAAATAGCTCTTGTATTAGTAAGTTTGTTGTATTATTATCTGAATCTAAAGAAGATCCAATCCCAGCAAAATACTTTTTCTTCATGACGAGGAACCCCTCCAAGGCAAGGCCACTTTGGGCTGACCCATTGGAGGTTGGTCGAGCAAGGCTGGGGTAAGGTCACTTGGTTGACCAAACCATGTAGGATGGCCAACCAATGAAATTCCCGAGAGCTAGGTAGGAACCCATAGGAGTGGTCGAATAATCTCAGACCAATTCTAGGTGGCTTGATCGACTCCAATGCATAACCCCAATTATGACAAGCGTTTGGTGGTGGGACAAACAAGTCTTGGTAGAACATAGCATGGAAAGGACATATCAAGTGTTCAAATATTTGGCCAATTTGGTGATAATGCAAATATGGTGTTCTTTGTGGTTAGCTGGCTTCAAAAATAAACCTACGAAAGAGCCATGTATTGGAGGTGAAGTAGATGCCTCAATGAAATTGGGCTACAGAATCCCAGTTCCTGACCCTCACATTTTAGTTTAGTTAATTTGTGGTTGCTTATGTTGGATGTACTTTGTCAAGGAAAGTGGCTCTAACTTGGAAGTGAGGTTAAATCTGGAAAGAACAGGTGATACAATTGTTGAGAGCTCCTTGTTTAGTGCAATAATGTAGGTTTCTTTTTTTCCATGACTCATCTTTCAATGGAGCCTTATTTTTTTACATCGACTATAATTATGTCAGCTTGAACAATTTGTTTTGAACTTGTGGTTGTGAAAGACCACTTTTGTGATGGAGCTATTTCTCTGCCTCCCACCCCCCCCCCCCCGGTCCTAGTCTTGATTAATCCATCGTGTTTGATATTACGTGATGGGTATTGGACAACCAAGATTTAGATTTTTGCTACATACTTTACCTGTTGAAGTAGCAAAGTGGTAATGAGCATTCTGACATTATGCCATTTTCTTCCCCTTCTGGATTATGGAGGTTCCTTACTTTATTTATTTGTTTATGTTTGACACTTGATATAGTGTTGGCATCTCTATGGTTGATGATGTGCAGGTTGAGAACCATAGATGATTTAACTAAAGCTATGGTGAAGAAATTAAATCAAGGGATGACAGAGCACAACAAAGCGATGGCAGCTGCTAAAACTGCAGGATAGAACCGAGGATTTTGACGTCGAGCAAGGCACTAATTCAAATGAATCCAATGGGGGAAAGCACTTGGAATCTAAGCTAATTTGGCATGGTAAAAATTAGCATATATGCTAATTTAGGTTGTGGTACATATGTCCTTTTTGTTAATTAATTTGGTTAGTCTTGTTTATGTATGAAATGAAATTATTGACGTTGGATTAGACTTGGTTCGTATGGAATTTGTATTATATATAGAATTGGACGTTCAATATTAATGTTTTGGATGGTTGGAGCTAAAATGTGTGCACATTGTTCAATGCTTGAATGATTGATAATATATTTAGCGTTGATGGATTATATTGGTTATACAGGATACAAGTTGTATTAAAAATGGATACATGTTGTTTAGAATTTAAAAAAAAAAAAAAAAAAGTATTTGGCCACCAAATATTTTGGTAGCCAAAACTATATAAGACTTTAGGCTACTAAATAGTTTAGTAGCAAAAAATAAATGAAGACTTTCGGCGACCAAATGGTTAGTAGTAAAAAATAAAATTTAATGAAAAATAATTTTTTGGCTACTAAATTCTTTAGTCCCTAAATGTAGTAATGTTGGGATTAAAACTTATCTACGATTAAAATTTTTAGTCGCTAAAAATCAAATTAATTTTATTTGAATACTTTTGGCGACTAAATATTTGGTCGCCAAAAGATAACCTTTGTCGACTAAATAGACTTTAGTAGCCAAATGTTCAGTTTTGGCGACTAATATTTTAGTCGCCAAAAGATAACTTTTGCCGACTAACCAGACTTTAGTAGCCAAAACGTTCACTTTCAGCGACCAAAAATAGTTTAGTCACCAATACTATCGCCGACAGAGCATAGGCGACGACTTTGGTGACCAAAAAAATTAGTCGCTAATTTGTTTTGGTGACCAAAAATGGGGCTTTTGGCGACCAATATTTTGGTCGCCAAAAGTATCATTTCTTGTAGTGTGTTTGTATAGCCTACTGGCAAATACGTACCTAGAGATTTCCAGTGTTTTGTATCCACTACCCAGTTTTTTGCTATAAAATGATTAGTTTCATGAGTTGATTTATAATCTTGCATTGCATTGTTTTGAGATGAAAAATGAGGAATGTTTGACAAATGGCATGCATATGCATTCACCTTATAATTTTGTTAAGATTTATATATTGTGTTAGAGTATCTCTACTAGGCTTTGGCTCACTCTATGTGGAAAACAACTTTCAGGTACTAATGATATGCCTCCACGTAGCTTGGGAGGACTTGGAGTTTAGGGCTTCATTTTTTTTTTTTTACTGATCTAATTATTTTTGTTTAAGCCTCAGGCTTTAACTGTATTGAGTTAAACTCATTTTATTGTACCCAAGCATCAACTTGGAAAGTTATAGCCATTAGAGCATATAATTATTTGGTTTTATTTTTATTTTTAATCATGTATCCATGCCATAAGCTATAGATTCAAGATCTAAGATTTGTGAATGTATATCGCATATGTCATGTTTTGTAATTGATCAAAGTTATAAATGGAATAGAAGATAGCATGTTGTTGATCATTTGTAAGTAAGGTTATGAGTTGGGTTATTGCTATTTATTTTAGAGGCGTTACAACTTGGTATCAGAGCCTACTAGGTTAGAATACTTTGGAATTGTGAGATGTGATTTTTACCACAATGGGTTATCTCGATAGATGATATTAAAAACAGACCTGGTATGCTATGTGATAACATGCTTATGTAACTAAATGAGTATGAGATTTAATTTCTTAGATATTAATTAGGTCTACAAGTTTCTAGAAGTCCTATTAGAAGAGCACTTGATCACTGCAATTTCTAACTGGAACTCTGGTAATGTCGCGGGACGTTCACTATCTAGAAAGGAATTTTGTTTGTGTTTATGTGATTTGGTGCCTATGTGGAGTGAATTAATTGTTGTCCGTCGTATTAGGACGTGAGTATATTAGCTCCGACACATTTGTGAATGTACTAATCTGTTGTGTTACCTTTATTAGGATATTAGGACATGGTAGTGGTAGACGTGGTAGGCTTAGGCGGCGAGGCTCATTATCGAATAACATTCGGTGTAGAAGGAGGAAGTTGGTCAAGCCAACGTGACCAAGCCAAAGACGCCAAGATAGCTTTGGCTAGTGAAATGGTTGGTGCTTTGCGAGAATTTATGGACATTCTCAGGGTTAAGAATCAAGTCCAGGCCCATGTTGCCGAGACAAGGCGCCATCATTTCTAAAGAGGGAGTTCTTGCGGTCGAATTCAGATGAGTTTTTGGGGACCCAAAGGAGTCACTGAAGGTAAATGAGTGGCTTGAGCAGATGTTGAAGACATTCGAGATGCTTGGCATCAAGGATGATGGTTTGAGGGTGACCTTAGCATTCTTCCAACTGAAGGGAGATACGGGTCAATGGTGGAAGAATGTGTGTGGGCGCAATGGGGTGACTTGGGAGGCCTTTGTCAATGCCTTCTTGGACAAGTTCTTGCCTTCCACTACTAGAAAGAAGTTGAACGATCAGTTCTTGAAGCTCAATTAGCTGAACACTCCTGTAGTAGAGTTTGAGGCCGCTTTTACTAGCCTCTCTAGGTTTACACCAAAGCATGCAGTGCTGAAGGAACGTCGTTGTATCTAGTATGAGAAGCGGTTGAGGACCGAGCTCCTTTTCAAGGTGGCCAAGTCTATGATTAGGGATTACAGTCATCTTGTGGAGGCAAAGGCTCATATAGAGATCGTGATTCAGGTGGAGGAAGAGAGGATAAAGGGCTCAAAATAGAGGAGTTAGGAGGTTTAGGGAAAAACTTAGGATAGTAAGAAGCAGAGGGGTTCTACCCCCACAGCGGTCCTAGGAAGCACAGTTTAGATCCACTTTTTGTATCGAGTTTTGGTTTAATGAGGGGCAGTCAGGGTGGGATTACTTGCTTTAAGTGTCGTCAGCTAAGCCACAAGTCTCAGTTTGCCCGCAAAGAGGAGGAGGGCAACAGTCTACGCCATTTACGGCTTGTCCTCAGAGCCAGAGTCAAGAGAGAGGACAGCCGTCTACCTGTTATCAGTGTGAGCAGTTGGGGCACTTGAGGAAGTTTTGTCCTTGGGCATATGGCATATTTGGTATGTCTTGTTCGAGGTAGACACAGAACCATCAGCCAACCCAGTCAACATAGGCCTTGAGTGCCACTCAGGGATCCTCTTTGGCTCAATCAGCTTACCAATCCTATGCTTCGAGAGATGAGCAGGTAGAGCAAAGACCCACCAGGCGTGTGTATGCTATTACAACGCCAGATCAGTTGCCAGCACCCTCTGTTATAAGAGGTAAGTTTTTGTTATTCAATTATATTGCTAATGTGTTAATTGATGCTAGTGTATCTCATTCCTTCATTTTGTCTACATTCACATCAGTTTTAGTGTTAGAGATGGCTTAGGCTTAGATAGCATATCCATTCAAGGTAGAGTCACTAGTTGGAGGTAAGGTTAACTTGGACTGGGGATGTCGCGATTATGAGATTAAGGTTGCCGGTCGCCGACTTCCTTGTGCTTTTGTATTGTTAGACATGTCGGGTTTCAACGTCATTTTAAGCATGGATTGGTTGTCTTCATACCGTCTTTGTTATAGATTATTATCGTTAGAGTTACGATGTGCACCTCGAGTGATGATTTTTTTATTTTCTAGGGACCGAGTTGTTAGAGTTTTGTCACCAATTTATGACTCATGTGGTCGGCGAGCTTAGTTGTCTTCTTACAACTTTCTTGGGTTATGAGAGTGATATAGTTAGTCGAATTGTCGAGGTAGTTTGGGAATACCGGGCGTCTTTCAGGATCTTACTAGTTTGCCACACCGAGAGATTGAGTTCACCATTGACTTAGTACCTAGCATGACACCGATTTCTATTGCAAGTATAGATTTGGTCCTTGAGTTGTATGAGTTAAAGATTCAACTCTAAGAGTTGTTAGATAAGGGCTTCATTTGCCCTAGTTCATCACCTTAGGAAACACCGACTCTCTTTGTTAAGAACAAGGATGACACTTTGAGGTTGTGCATCGATTATCAGAAGTTAAATTGGATAACTGTTAAGAACAAGTACCCATTACCTTGTATAGATGATTTGTTTGACCAGTTGAATGGGTTTTGGTGCTTTTCTAAGATTGACTTGAGATCATGTTATCACCAGTTGAGGTGAAGGAGGGGGATATTCAGAAAACGGCATACCGTATGTGGTATGGCCACTATGAGTTCTTAATGATGCCTTTTGAGCTAACCAATGCATCGGCTTCATTCATGGATTTGATGAATTGAATCTTCCATGAGTTCTTAGACTGTTTTGTGGTTGTCTTTGTTGGCAACATCTTGATTTACTCACTCTCCAAGAAGAAACACGAGGAACACTTGCGAGTCAGACTTGAGTTGCTTAGAGCACACAGTCCATATGCTAAGTTTGGGAAGTGCGAATTCTAGTTAAAAGAAGTTAAGCTCTTAGGCCATGTGGTATCTAAGTTCTAAGACAGAAGTAGTGTATGATTGTGAACGACCTAAGAATGCCTTTGAGATTCGAAGTTTATTGGGCTTAGTCGGGTATTATTGACGTTTTGTGAAAGACTTTTCTAGATTGGCCTTACCATTGACTAGATTAATGAGGAAAGGGGTGACGTTTGTATTGAGCGAAACTTGTGAAAAGTCGTTCCAAGAGCTTAAGGTTAGACTCACCACTGCTTCAGTATTGATTATTCTGGAGAGGGGTTTAGGTTACTCAATTTATTGTGATGCGTCTTGAGAAGGATTGGATTGTGTATTGATGCAAGAGGGGAAAGTGGTAGCTTACAGTTCATAGCAATTGAAAACACATGAGAAAAATTATCCTACTCATGACTTAGAGTTAGCAGCGATGATTTTTGCCTTAAAAATCTGGAGTAATTATTTATATCATGTGAAGTTTGAGGTGTTTTCCAATCACAAGAGTTTGAAATATCTGTTTTCATAGAAGGATTCAAATTTGAGACAAAAGAGGGGAATAGAGTTTATGGATGATTATGATTTTGAGTTACACTATCATCTCGGGAAGGCCAATGTAGTAGACGCCTTGGGTAGGATCAGCAAGCATTGTAACTAATATTGCCATCTGAGAATGGGAGATGTTGGGTGCTATTGGCGAGTTCGACTTGCACATTGACGAGTCTGTTGAGTTGGTTGTTTTGTACATTGTATTTACACAACCAACACTAGTGAGTCGAGTTATAGAAGCACAGGGGGGCGATCACAAAGTAAAAGTCATCAGAGGAAAGATATCCAGTGGAAGGGTAGAAAAGGGCTTGAATGTGTATCATGACTTGAGTGTGAGATTTTTGGATCTTCTTTTCTTGCCAGAATCTTGTAAGGAGGAGGTACTTCGAGAGTTCTACCATTTACGTCGTACGATACACTTGGGAGGCACAAAGATATACCATGACCTTAGCCGTCAGTTTTGGTAGAGGGGGATGAAGAGAGACGTAGCTTATTTGTATTGAGATTCCTTACTTGTCAACAAGTGAAGGCCGAGCACCAATGACCAATGGGTTTGTTGCAACCCTTATCAATAGCCTAGTAGAAATGGGAGCATGTCAAGATGCGTGTGGGTGACAGTCAACCAGTTAACTAAATCAACACACTTTGTACTTGTGTGCACAAATGACTTGGTAGATTATCTTGCCGACCTTCATGTTAGGGACATAGTTTGACTTCATGGGGTTCCTGTGACTATCGTTTCAAATAGAAATCCTTGTTTCATGGATTGGTTATAGCAAAGCCTACGAAATGCCTAGGGCACTAGATTGACATTTAGCACTACCTATCATCTTCAAACTGTCAGGTAGTCCAAACGAACCATTTAGATTTTAGAGGACATGCTTTGGGGTTGTGTTATGGATTTTAAGGGGGGAGAGGCATTTACCTTTAGCGAGTTTGCATATAATAATAGCTTTCGGTGAGTGTTGGTATAAGCGCCATTTGAGGCCTTGTATGGTGACCGTGTAAATCACCGGTGTGTTAAATTTGAAGTGGGTGATGCACCTATGTTAGGTCTGAATTAATGGGAAACAACGAAAAAGGTGGCGCTTATTAAGTAAGATGTTGGTTTTGGCTCAAAGTCACCCGGAAGAATTATGCCAACCGTAGGAGGAAACCTTTGTCCTTTAAAGTAGGAGATCATGTGTTCTGAAGATATCACGAGACAGGTTTAATAAGATTTGGGAAGAGTGAAGTTGCCTCCTAGATTTATTGAGCCTTTTGAGATTCTAGAGCAGATCAGGGAAGTAGCGTATCGTTTGGCCTTGCAGTCCCAACTTTTTGAGGTTCATGACATGTTCCACATTTGTATGCTCTGGAAGTATGAGCCTGATCCTTCACATGTGTTGGATTAGAACGAGTTAGAAGTAGATGAAGATGCCTCGTACGAGGATAGACTAGTGTAGGTTTTAGACTCTTCGGATCAAGTCTTGCGAGGCAAGAATATTCCATTGGTTAAGGTGTTATGGCGACACCACGGGGTTGGGGAGGTAAGTTGGGTGCATGAGGCAGAGGTCTGTGAAAAGTATCCATACCTATTTGTTGACATTTGAGACTTGTGTTGAAAACCTTATATATGTTGTAATATATAAACATTGTATATGATTTAGGGAAATTGAATTGTAATAGTTGGTGTTGAAAAACTCTATTTATCCTTGTTATAAGTCTGGATGGTATATGATTGATTTGCATTCAGTGATAGTTGGTTTGTTTTAAATTTCGGGGACGAAATTTCTTAAAGGAGGAGGTTATAATTTTTCCAATGTAGACCCGACCCATTTCTTACTTTTGAATCCGAGAACCCATGTCCTTAATTGTTGTTCATCTCATTTCCATCTTGTTGCTTGTTGAGTTTGGCTATTGGGAGTTTTGGTTGCGTTTGAAACATGTTAGCATAGTTTTTCAATAAGTTGTTGCTCAGATTTTTGCCTGTTCGCTTGAGCAATCCTTCATGCACTCGATCAATCTTTTATAGGTTTGAACTTCTTAGAGGGGGTCATTGTGCGCTTGAGCGGTGGTTTTGGTTGCTTGAGCGGTGTCACTTATTGTGTCTGTCACTCGAGCAGTGTTTTGGTCGCTCGAGCTGTCTATGCATATATTAGTCCGAAAGAAGGCCTTTTTGAGTCACTTTTTCATCTCTCTCTCTCTCAAAACATTTCAAAACCCTAAAACCTTCACACTGTCTCTTTAGTTCTTACCTTTTAGCCCTAAATACTCTCAATCTATTGGTTTCCTCACCCTCGCCCTTTCAAGTAAAAGATTGAGCATGTCGAGGACTTCGTTCTAATCGGAGGAGTTATTGTTTCCGACTTCACCAAGTTCTACCTTTTGCTCTCCCTTGTCTTATACTTTGAGGTAGGGATTTTTTTGACCTTTAATATGATTTTTAGCTTTTTTATTTGCTCTTTGAAATAAGCTAGTGATATGGGGATTTTTGGGAAAACCTAGGATTTGATTTTGAAATCAAAATAGGGGCTTTCCAAATGGGCTCTTGAAAATGGTTGTAGGGATGTGTTTATGGTTGAGACATGTTAAAAATGGTGGATATCTTTTCTTAAAATTTATTTTGTAAGAAAAGGGGATTTTTGTTCTAAAACCTTGGACATTTGGATTTGTGAAAGAAAATGGAAAATGATGTTGGGCTTTGCAAGATTGGAAAAATGCTTATGTTAATGATGATGGTGGAGTTGGACATGTAATATCACTCCCATTGTAAAATGATGAATTACATCTTTTGATTAGAAACTATCTGTTGTATAGAAATAATTGTTTTGAGCTATCGGTGGAGAATAGTTTTGATTGTTGTAAAACTTGCATAAGGAGGATTAAGTTAAATTGAAAACCGATTTCTCATATATTTTGCATTGAGTACCATTTCTTGTTAAACATTGCAGATGTATTGATTTTTGAGAAAAAAAATAGTAAATACCTTGGTGAATCTGGTTACGGGGTGTGGTTGTGGTTATGAGGTTAGCCAGTGTGTCTTTGGTGAAAGTCTAGAAACCTGCGCGGTTAGGTGTCGATCCTTCCGGTTAGTACTAGTAAAATAGCTTTCGTAGTGCTTATTGTATGGCATAGTGGCAGACACGTACCTAGAGATTCCTAGTTTTTTGTATCCACTACCCTGTTTTCTACTATAAAAGGATTATTTTCATGAGTTAATTTATAATCTGGCATTGCATTATTTTGAGATGAGAAATGAGGAATGTTTGACAAATGGCATGCATGTGCATTCACCTTATAATTTTGTTAAGATTCATATACTATGTTCGAGTATCTCTACTGGGTTTGGGCTCATCTTATGTGAAAAATAACTTTCAGGTGTTGATGATATGTCTTCACCAAGGACGTGGTTTGGGAGAACTTGGAGCTAAGAGCTTCATTTTTGTTTATTGATATAATTATTTTTGTTTAAGCTTTGAGTTTTACCTGTATTGAGTTAAACTCATTTTATTGTACCCAAGCATTGTGTAACAACCCCGATCCATGATTAGCGCTAATTCATGTTTATGTATGCCTAATATGTAATTAAGAAGAAATCCTAAGTTAATTACATGTGCATTGCATCATTTTGTGGTTATATCATTTAACGAGAAAGATCTGTTTATGTTTTAGTTCGGTCTGCGAATTGAAGGCCTTATTGGCATCTGATTTTGAAATTGATTTGATTTATGTGTTATTTGAAATTTTTAGAATTTTCTGGTAAGGTCAATTGAAATTCGATTTGGAATGATTAAAGTAGATTAATTAATGCTCATTAATTTAGATTAAGCCAAAACTAATTAAATCAATTCCATGAAGCCTATTGAAGGCCCACTTGACTTCACTAGTGCATTTTGCTCACTCACCACCTCAAATTGATGCTCTAAACGTGAGAGAGAAAAAGAGTAGGAAGATTTGGTCCTAGGCTTGGAAATTGAGCTCAAACCAAGGATTTGTTAGGAATTGTTAACATTTGAAGAAGATTTAAGAGTTTTAACTTTAGCCCTTGTGAATTCGAGCCTCTGGGTAAGGGATCAAATTCTTAGTTGTGTAATTGAGTTAGATTTTTCAAGACCTCAAGTAAATTAGATGAATTCATGTGGGAATCGAGTTAAAGTTGAAGAGAATTGAGCCATACCATGCATGTATATCCATTTCTTCACAAATTGAGCATGATTTCAAAGAATTCTTTCATGCATGTGTTCATCTCACTTATGTTTTGAGAATTCATCATGTTTTACATCCTCTCATTTCATTTGATCATGATTTAGAAACTTGAAGCTCAATCATATTATGCATGTCATGTTTTGGGAGAGTTCATGAAGTTTAAGTTGAATTTGCAAATAATTGGCATGCTTTTGGGCCTTGATTTCATGAAATGATCTTTAAATCATGATGTTTTGTGAATATCTAAATGTTTTTCAGAATATGGGCCCAAGAGGATGAGTTTTGAAGTGTTTAGTTTGAGTTTGAAGCTTGGAGACCAAATCTGGAAATTCTAGAATTTGAATCTCGCCGAGTGTTGGAGTTCACGCTTAAGCAAAGCACTCGAATCGTGCACTACGCTCGGCGACCACGATACCCACTTGGGCTTGAAATCCATGTATCTAGAAGTTTATATGTTTTGCGGCATGCTCAAGCGGAAGTCACGCTCGAGTGAGGGCACGAGTCTCACGCTCGGCGAAGATCGAGATGAAAAATAAGCAGCCAGTACTTTTCAGAGTTTATAGTCCGCTCAAGCTAAGGAAGTCACGCTTGAGCGAACCCTCACTTTTTGCATGTTCGTTCGAGTGAGGAAAGCCACGCTCGAGCGTGGACCCTATTTTCAGCAGGTTTTGGAAAAAGTGTTGCAAATACATTTTTGCATCCTCATTCCATCCTAGGCATTCCTAGGTCAAGATTAAGGCATAATAAGGAGGATCAATGAAGAGACACACTAAGAACAAGAACGTAATGGGTTAGATGTATTCCAATGTGTGTTTTATATGTGTATTTGTTATGTGTTAATGTAGGTGACGTGCCATAGACTGTTTGATTAGCCTGCTCTGTCTGTCTGCACCTGAAACCAATTGTGAGTAATAACTTAGTAAAGCTATGTTCAACTTTATTTACTTTCTGTATGATGAATTAAGATTTGTTTTCTGAAATGATATGTTCTGTACAATGAATGACTGTCCAATTTTTGGCAATGTATTCGTGGCATCCTTAGCATCATGTGATATCTGTTAGTTGTTACCCGGTATCGAAGGTTTCATCATGGAACTTAATATGTCTGCAATCTGTTACCCGTACTGGAGGCTCCATCATGGGGCTCAGCATGTATATTCTCTGTTACCTGGGTCCGGAGGTTCCTTTATGGAATTGGTTATTCATAACCACCATATGTTCTGTATCTGTTCTGTTAGCGTTAATGGATGTACCACGTATGATTAAGCATGAACTCTGATTTTTGTATATGATCTAAACAAGAATATGAATATGAATCTGTTATGAATTTGAATTATGATTTCTGAATCTGTATGGGCATCATTCATTAAAACCCTTTACTCTGTTATTATTCACCGAGCTCCAGCTCACTATTTATATTATATATGTAGGTGAGCAGACACATGACCAGGCCCAAAGTTGACGGCCTATGTTTCAGTTTTTGTTAGCCAACCTTTGTGCCTCCCGAAGAGGTTCCAGATGGAAACAAGTTTAGTGGCTATTTTTGTGATGTACTAGACTTTGCTCCTTTTAAGTGCGGGCAAGATTTCTGTTTATATGTTCATGGAGTGATGTGTCAATACTATATCTTTTGACTTCACTCACAAGTTTCAAAAGTTTAAATTATTTGTCTATCTGTCCCATGTATGTCATCACAGCTCATTGGACCACATATATTTTGTATATTTGCTTCCGTAGCCCCTAACTATATGATATTCTGTTAAGAGGCCTTTGGTAATCCAAGGATTACTGTCCGGTTACGATACTAAACCCATAGGGATGGGTTTGGTCGTGACACATTGACTTGGAAAGTTGTAGCCATTAGGGCATATAATTATTTGGTTTTACTTTTATTTTTAATCATGTATCTATGCCATATGCTATAGATTCAGGATCTAGGATTTGCGAATGTATATCGCATATGTCATGTTTTATAATTGATTAAGTTATAAATGGAATAGAAGATAGGATGTTGTTGATCATTTGTAAGTAAGGTTATGAGTTGTGTTATTATTATTTATTTTGGGGCATTACAGATTATATACTGCTAATATTATCCAAAGATAGATATAAGTTATTTACATTGATTAGGTGACGGTTGCTTGGGGTCGATGTTATTGAAATTAGGGCAATCTTTGAATTTGTTGCTTATTTGGTGATGAAAAATATGTTTTTCCTTTTGTTTTAATTGAATTTTGAAGTCATCTTCACCAAGTGCAAGAACTGGGTTAAGCAATAGTTCTTTTGCTGGTAATCTCTTTGAGGCAGTTGCTGTGATTCAAAGTCTTCTATTTTGTAGAATTCTCTAGGCAACTTCCCCTGAATGTAGAACTTTCCACCACTTGATAAAAAGGGGAGCTGATACACTAGTTTCTTAATTTCAAATTTAATTTAAATTTCTATATAACTTTTTTCATATTATAGAATTAAAAATGGTTTGTTGTTGCAAATTATATATATATATAAAGAACAACAACGACTTTAATTTGCCCAGAATTGTGGACATATCATTTACCATGCTGCAAATGAAAATCTAAAAATAATAACAATAATAATAATAAAATTATACTTTTATCAATCCAGAGATGATATTCCAACTCCAAAGAAAGTAGTAATTATTTAGTAATCTATCATAAACCAGACAAACATGTCCAAGAACTGGTAAATAACCGGCCAAAAAAGTGTGTATGTGTGTGTATATAGATTGAGAATTGAGAGAGTAAAAAACCAGGAAGTGATTTAGAAGAAGAAAAGATATAAAGTTTATAGGAAAACATAATGAGGAGATTAGATGAAATGAGACCAATATATATAAATAAAATGTGAAACTGAATTCGCAGTTGAAATTACAATGTAATGCAGGAGACTTACCAATCCCAAATTCCCAACAGCCATGGCTAAAAATTGCTCAAGGCTTTTTTTTTTTTTTTTTCTTTTCTTTTCTTTTCAGACTATGTTTCAAGATTTGTAGTTTAAAAATGGTTATATGTCAGTTAGAGGAAACCATTGTATGCTTTATGAATAAGAGGAATAAAAAATAAAATAAATAAATAGAACACTAGGCTCAGCACTAAAATTAATTATTTTAGGAAACTAACAAAAAGTTTCTAAATTCAATTCCCAAACTTCCATCTAAATGTAGGCTTCAAGATCAACATAGACTAAGTTTAGATGATAGGAATCTTTAGAGGAATGAGAACGAGATTCTGGATCCTCATGATTCTAACATTTAGAAAAGATTGCAATAGAAAATTGATTTTTAATTATATATTTCAACACTAAACTCACTATATAAGCCAACTTTTTGCTATATAAGCTAATAAGCGATAAGCCAAAATATAAGATGTGTTGTCATTCCAATCGTGCTTTTAGACTCGGCAAGGGTGATTAGACTAAAATGGAAACAATTTTATTCTTTTGGTGAAAAGTGTTATTGTTAATAAACTCATAGCCTTGTTTTCCTAAGCCATAATCCTATTGTGTAATGACTAATTGTTTTCAATTGTAATAGGCAATAAACCTAAAGAATCCTAACTAATTGTCTTTAACTTTCCAATCATTTTAGAGGCTGCTCGATAAAACTGAAAATTAAATACAGAAAATTTAGTGCTGAATTAGTGGGGGTCAAAATGTGATGACATCAAAAAAATTTCCTGGACCCTAAAGTAACTTCTCATTATTTCCAAATGTTACATAAGTTGGCAGGTGATTGATCATATCATAACAATCTTAAGTTTAATCCAAGTACCATATCATTACAAAATTGATGATGTTTACATTGAATGTCTCTTTTCCACTATCTTATACACATAATCTTGTTTGCAAACAATGATTTTTGTCACTCCGGGACAAGTAGTTCATAAAAATTGACTATATTCTCTATAGTTGTCTGCTTGTTTTGCCTAGGCAGTTATAATCTTCTATGATTTGGAAGAAGATATGATAGAATTAATGTTAAAATAATACGATCTCTGGTACTGTTAGTTTCTTATTTAATTCTTCAGAGTGCCTAGCTAAAAGATTACCTAGATTCCTTGCATTTCTAGTGTTTCATTGTGCGTGTGTTGCGATTGGCTTAGCTATAGTTGTATAAGTACATGTAAGTCATATGCATTGCTGTAACCATATGGTTTGAAGGAACTTCTGTTTTTGTCATTTATGTCCTTTGCTCCAAAAACTTGAAACAAAACATTAACCTCCTTATACAATTTCATATTTTCTTGATGACTATTAACTCCGTGCAGTGGAATCAGTTGAAATTAGCTACTCTGAAGTAAAATCGGCCCCTAAACAAAAACTAGTACTACTTGTGGTCAAATTTTGATAAGACCTAGTGGTTTAAGTAGTATAATAAAAGGAAACATTACAATCAATGTTACTGGGAATGTCAATCATTTGAAAGAGTGAGAACTTGGTACATATTATAGAACACGAGGGTAGTTTATGTGGATCACATTAGTAGAATGGATTAAGCTACCTCCAAGTGTGAGACTGATTATCAACTATCAATTGGACATTTAATAAAATGTAAAATGCATGTTTACATACCTTTGAAGTTTTCCCATGGTCAAATTAATTATTTAAAAGCACATTTCTATGTATATCTCCTATATAAGTTGATCATACTAATGCAACATGGATCCTTTTCATTAGATCTTTTGCTAACAAAACTTCACTCTTTCAAGGTATTAATTCATTATAACTCGTGTTTTTTTTTTTTCATATACTAAGGCAATAAATGGGAAAAAATTATCGGATTGCCAATGTTTGTGTTTTCTGTTTTGGAATGAAAATGTAGCATTTCTGGAACATTTGTTTCGAAAAGTAGATTACTAGGTACATTCTGGAACACCTTTTATGAAATTTCTGAGAAATATCATTTAAGTAGCACAAACATTGACATATGACACCAACAAGGCACAACATGCACATTATTACCATGAAGGGATTCATCACGTAGGTCATGTTCAGAGGGTTCAAAGTGTTGCTGAAGAGTCTGAGAAGTGTCTGATATTATGAATTTAAAAATTTTAATTATGACATGTTAAAGAAGTGTTGGACATGCATGCTTTTAGGAGTGTCTTCATAGTGTCATGTCCGTATGACACGCCTCCCCCATAGAAGTGCCCGTGTTTCTTAGGCTATCAATGTTGAAAGCAACATAACCTTAGTCCCTTTCAATCCCATGGCATACAACCTTTTTTCTACCCTTGTGGACCGTATATGTATAAGCTTTCCTCGTCCCAAACTAACCATAAATTCCAATTGTATGTTGTAGTATTCCAAGTTTTCTAAAGATGTACTACATCATGTTGCAAATGTAACACCCCCAAAATAATTACAATAATCCACCCATAATATCCAATATATGACAACAACAATAATAAGGTTATTTTCCATTAATTCAATATGACATACAAAAGACAAACATATGCATCATACATTCATAAAGCCTAGCCCTGAATCTATATCATATCTTGCCAGTTTAAGGAGAGGAAGGAAGATAAACAGACAAAAATACCCTAAGGGCTTACATATTTCCAAGATCGTGCTTGGTTACAACAAAATGAGTCATCAGCTCAATACAAGTAAAACCATAAGCTTGAAAAGAAAATAAATACAAAATAAACAAAAATTGAGCCTTTAGCTGCATAGTCCTCCCAAGTTAAGTCCTTGGTGGAGGCATATTACCAGCACCTGAAAATGGTTTTTCCCAAGTAGGGTAACCCAAAGCCCAGTAGAAACAATCTAACACAATATATGAATCTTAACAAATGTATGAGTATGAAGTGCATATACAATGCCTATGACAAAATCATTTATATTGTTACAAGATCATAATATGCTAAGTCTTATATCCAAAGCCATTTTAGTCTTACTTTATTTCATGACAATTCATTTCATCTCAATCCATGAGTTAAATCCATTGTTATCTAGACAACCCAACTGAGGTTACAACCCAATGGTTCTCTACCTAATTCAATCATCACCTAAACACTTCAATTTGCTATTTTACAAAAATTTCATCCGTGGGAATCGGCACCCATGTATATATGCGCAGTTTTCGGGACTTTCACCCTGAACACATAGGCCAACTTAATTCAATAGAGTCTATCATCTTTCTCCTCCCAAACATCATACATATACTATGTTAGAAATTGGGCGCCTATGTGGCATGGCCCTTTGAGCTTTTTGAGCTTGAACCTCTTTAACCTTATCCATGTAAGTTTGAATTTTAATTCAAACTTATTTTGATAACCATTCAGGATATCTATATCTATCATATCAATAGATATGGATAGATAGATAGATATTGGTTATATATCAGATTATATGGTTAATCTAATATATTGAATCAGATACGTATATCAGATACGTTATGGGGTTTTTACCCATAACCTTTTTTTCCAGACTCTCCTTTCTCTCTAACTCTCTCCCAAAACAACGATCAAGACATTTGCACTGTGATTTGTGTGGGTGATATTCATTTTGTAATATTACTCCACTGCTGGGTTGGTTTATCAGATTCTGGAAGCACGTGATTTACCCACGAGGTTCTTCGCTAAAAGGTATGATTCTGACATTTTATCCGCTGCGTTATAATGCTTTATGATTTACATTGGTATCAGAGCCATGTATGGGTTTTTTTGTGCTTTCTTTTATCATGTGTATATTTATATATATATATAGATGTACACATCGATACTCATGAATATTTATAAAAGAGGAAGAGATCCAAAATATTTCATTTTTTTTATGATCATTAATGTCATTTTTAAGACTATAAATGTATTTATTTTGGAAAATAGAGTTCGGGAGTACCGAAATCGGACCAGAAAACACCATGGAAGGTGGCGCGTGGTCTGCACGCGCCACCTGATGCCTTAAGACGTTTCCACGCGCTCCCACGCGCTACCACGCACGTCCATGCGCCAGATGCGGTGCAGACGCCCTACCACGCGTCATCGCCACGTCACCATGGCCGTCCACGCCTTGCATGTTGAGCCGCCGGAAACATGCGCCGAGCGGCGTCTTGAGCCGACCGAGCCGTTTTTGTCTTTGGCTTGTTTTAAGGCTCTGTTTGTTCTGTCTTAAATTCTAAATCGCGTTAAATGGCCATAATTTATTCGTTATAGCTTTGTTTTAAACGTGGCTAGAATCATAGACTTCAATTAAATTTTCTATATTCTGTAAAATTTTGAAAATTTTACGAAAATAAAAAATATTTTTTCTGTGTTAGTAATTCATTTTTTATGCTTTAAAATGATTCTGGTATTGCATAAATAATTTTCTAGGGTTGAAATTTTTATTGTAGACCACTGTAATGGTTTAATATTTACTGGTATAGTTTTTGCATTTTACCAGATTCTGAAATATTTATTTCTAATTTGATGTGTGTTTATTGGTTATTTAAAATTCCAGAAAAATTCAGAAAATTTCAGGAAAATTCCAGAAAATTCCAAAATGATATACATTCTGTTATGGCATAATTTGAATATTAAATACAGCATATTATTATTTATTTGCCTAGAGTTTATAATATGTTGTAATTAGAATAGTATGATTAATTATTTTTTATTTTAATTCCTTTATTAAATGTAACATAGCATGTATTGATTGTGAATCTACATTATGATGCTATTGTATGGAATTAGAATATTTTATCATGTTTTTTTTAGACATGCCATAATCAGTGGGAGGTTATTCAGTTGAGAGAAATTTTTGTAGATTAATTCCCGAAAACCAATATTTTGCGCATAAATTAAATTAAATTTTGGATAATTGTCACCTGTGGCGCAAGAGATGATTACGAGCATAGCGGATTTTCGATCTTGCGACTTGTGTAATATTGTCACTATTTAATTTAGATTTTTGCGGCAAAATTATATTATGCTAATCAAATTAATCCCAATGCGAATTTCTCACTAAATTGATTTAGCTTGTGGAAGTTAATTTGGTTGACCTAGACTTAGTAAAGATGTTCAAATGTGAACAATGTAATTCTATTCTTTCGATGAGCAAAAGTCTTGGAGACCTTAATTGAGCCAAAGTAAGGAAACATGACTCAAAGTCGCCGTGTTTTTGTTGCCTTGTTTGGCATAATAAAAACTAATGTGTGCGCTATGGTTAGCGGCACGCTACGTAGTTTTGGTTGGCGAGTTTTGAGGTTATGAAATTAGTAAGCCCTCAATAGATCTGTATATGATCTTGACTATTGAGCTGTGCGGATTGACTTTGTAAATTTGACTTGTAAATAATGTTACATCATTGGATGAAGTAACGTTCAAGAGTCACGTCATCCAAGAAATGCGAGTTCAAATAAATTAGTCATTAAGTGTAAGATGAGTAGCCAGTATGAGCAGTGTTTTGCTCTCTACCCAATTATTGGAAGTGGATGGAGCAAAATTTCATGCACTATAATAGTGTGCGTTGAAATATCACACTAAGTGAAAAGATTAGCACTTAGAAGCTGCAAAAATCTATTAACACTAGGTGAAAAGATTAGCGCTTAGAAGCTACAAAAATCTATTAACACTAGGTGAAAAGATTAGCGCTTAGTGGCTGCAAAATCTATTAGCATTGCCAACTTGTCTAAATTTGGACACTTATTGTTTCCACACTTGAGTGTGAAACATGAGGAGGGGCTTCTTTGTATGATTCCTTAGCTAGGCTAACGTTTTTGAATAACGTTTACCACTAAACGCAAACGTTGCAGCATAGTAATGCAAAGGTCAAGGCCGACAAGGTTATTATGACTCTAAGAATTTAACGCATCGCTGGTGAGAGCATTGTGTTGAATTAGACTCTTTAGCCTAATTCCCGCTTAAGTTACTTCAAGAGTCATCAGATTGATAGCTTATTATCTCCTTCTTATGGATAGTAGAATTAATTGCAAGTAACTATGAGCGAGAAATAGATATGGCAAGAGGAGTATCGTCATCTTTCAACTAGATGCATTAAAGTGTATGGAGAATAAAATTGACTTGAAGGTGCAGGGGATTAGCACTTACTAGTTAAATTTGCGACTTAAGCGCACTTGATATCTCCATGACATCCTTTTATGATCTAGTGAATATGAATTAGTCCTGAGTCATTACCTAGTTGGGCCTAAACCTTTTAAACTTATCTTCGAGAACTCACACATTAAGATGATTGGAATTAGTTTATGACATTGGTCAAGAACCGGTGGCTTATTATACTTAATCACATTAATGAGATGATGACACAATGGTTTGAGTAGGCCTTCTCAAGCCCACTCGCTTGTGACATCCTGCTCTCATATAAATGTGTAACTTTGTTCGCAATAGGTGCGCACAAGTAAGTAAGAAAGCCATAGAAGGTCATTTGTTTTGGCGCATTTAGTCCACTATGATATTTGTGACTAGATATGTGTAAGGGTATGATAGCTAAGCCTCAATCTCGACACATTTATAGATTACAATACGCATCTGAGTCAAGACTATTTGATCTCCCATAAGTCAAAAGTTTTGAGATGATTTTTGACATTGCACATATGAGGTTGAGATCAATTAGATAATAGCTTTTATGCTTTTAGTTTTGATCAAGGTGGCGAGTATCTATTTGAGTTATTTTTAGAAAACTCTGTGAAGAGAAATGGGTGCTTAGAAAATTGATTATTCCTAATACTCAACAACACAATGGTGTAGTAGAGATAAGGAATTAAACATTGTTAATGTTAGGTGGATAATGGCGCAAAATGTTTCCCAATTGGGAATTGCACTAGTTTGTTGCCTATATCCCTAACTAAGTGCCCTCCATATCGTATTTTACACTCCATTTGAGTAATGGGTTAGCGGAGAGCCATCTATGGGCAATCTATAACCGTTAAGCAGCTTATCTTTATTTTACTTCTCATAAGATTGTGAAGTTAAGACGTAGGGTTCTATAACACATTATTGTATGCTGTGTTGTAAACACATAGGGTCGTGTGGCGCGTTATTGTATGCGGTCATATAAACCCTCCGGGTCACGTGCATATAGGTAAGCAGCTTTGTGGCAGTGTAACTAAGTCACATAAAGTTTTCTTAGTAAAGGTGACGTGAATAGAGTTTTTGGAACTCTATAAGATAGAGAATTCTAAGCATAGCGCTCTATATAGCCTAGTTGAGAATGGAAAGAAATTTCCAATATCCTAGGGACAGTGGGAGCGATGTGCCTACTAATGGATTACTCCATTAGAGAAAAATACTCTATATTCTTAGTTGCGTGATAGCGAATGTGAAAATTTTCCACGTCATCATTGGGTGATTGAGAAGGAAACATTCATCATTGCTCCGCAAGATGATAAAGAGCCTAGGATAATGCCAAAGGCTCTAGTCCCCTGTTTTTAGAAAGTGGATTAATGTTGCGCAGTTTAAGACAAAAGTTTTTGAGGATTAACCATTTCTATAATTTGGTTGACTTTCCATTATGACGCGAAACTGTTCTAAAGTTATACGTAATTTGGATAGTCATTGTTGAGGCATAAGGCTCATTAGATATCGAAAAGTCACACCATTGAGGAAAGTGTAGACTATGAGAAGGCTTCCTCTTGGGGAGTGAGGTTATTGTGACTTAGGCTATGATTGACATAAGTTCGGAACATTGATTTGTGGACATTGTGACCCAACTTTCTCGTTAGAGAATTGGATAAGTAGATCTGTAGGGATTTACCTTCTGTTTTTATGGTGAAAAGGTAGGAGCGCAAAAAGGTTGCTAGTTCCAATAAATCTTTTACAGCCTAAAACAGTTATCCAAATAGTGGTTCTTAGATTTCGTCAAGCCATGATAGGCAAACGATGATCGTTGAAGACCACTAAGGCATGATCAATGGTCCAAAAGAAGTCTTTCCTTACTTAGTCATTATGAGCCAGGAATTTATAAGGATGTCGCCACCTAGGGTGGGCAGTCCTCTATTTTAGATATGATGGACATGGGTGATGTAATTTATATGCTCGGATGTACGATCCTTAGGGATTGTTTTGGGAAAATTCTCGATTTGTCTTCGATGACTTGCATAAGAAATATCCTAGAATAATTCTAGATGCAAAATTGCAAACCCATTGACTTACCTATTGGTAAAAGCCAGAGCCTTAGCTATTGAGTATATCCTCGGATTGTCTTTGGGAGAAACAGATGATCTATATTCCTTGATCTTTTCTTTGTGGTGGGAGCCTAAAGTACGCTATGTGGGCGTATTCGGCATGATAAGTGTTATCTTTGGTAAATGGTCAACTGAGTTGTTTAGACATTGACCTTGCTCATTGGACTGTGGATAGAATTCTTTACTAGTAATATATTAATTTGCTCATTGTAAAATTCAATGCGCTAGTTAGTATATCTGCGCTAGTTAGGCGATCGAGAATGAGCATAAATTGGTCACCAAAATATCTTTAGAGAGGTTATTGCAAGAGGTAGTGATATTGAATCACTTCATATAAAGGCGCACATGGTGGATTCCGTTGTATATACTTATCGCAAAGAGGTGCCGATAAGGCTTATGTTTGGAATCTAGAATTGCATAGTTGTGGTCAATTTTTTTTTTTTAAAAATCGATCACTTATTTTGAGATGATGGGATGTTGACACTATTATGGTTTGTGTCATAATGATTAGCAGATGATGATGTCGTGAGGCAAGATTGGCTCACTCACGAGCAATCGCCCTTGGCGCTTGAGCGGCGAGATGAGACTAGTGGTATATTTTTATTTGAAGCCAAGAGAGGCTTAAAATTATCCACTATGCATGTCGCCTTGGTTACAACCAAGATGAGGTCGTGTTAAGGACCAAACATGGATGTTAGTACCCACCTTCCATGTTGTGCTGTTATGATTAGCGAATCTGAGATCTCATTTGGCGCCTAGAAGGCGAGCAGATAGAGAATTCGGGTTAGGCGCTAGAAACCGACTAGACTAATATCTGTACGGTGTATCGAGTATGACGCCACTCTTTTGGAAGAGTTACTCCAACGTAACATGTATTCATACTATATGTGCTTGGCGACTGAGTAATGAGGTGAGAGAATGGATCCCTGTTTCCTCACCGTATGAGTCTTACATGTCATTATTGATATGACTTTAATTTTTGTACCCTTTTGTGACTTTTGACTATGTCATAAGGTAAGGGGTTGATGTTCTGCTACTTTGGTATGTTGTCTGCGGTCATGTATGATTCGGCCTTAAGGGACATAACTGGGAAAGCGGTCAATCCTAAACTAAATGGCATGAGTGCAAAGGGAAGATCATCTAGTATTACACCACCACTGCTGTATATTCATTGCCAGCAACTCACATCGCTCTGTATGAGAGGTGAATTGAGTGTGAATATATTGCAAGAATTGAGAGGGTCAAACATGCTCTTTTTGAGGGATTAGAGATGTTTTTTGGACCGGTGTAATTAGATGGATCTGGGGTATATGAGACACTATTTTTGTTTTTTTTTTTGGGTTGATGTCTCTATGCTGGCTCATTTTGAGTTTCTAGTATAGAACTCCCATATCTTGAGTGTTCTCAGTGATGCACGGTGCATTGGCTAGTATGAGATTGTTCATTTTGGGAGATTGAGATAGAGATGTGGCGGTGTCATGCCAACTCATGTCTTGAGTGGGAGATGTTAGAAATTGGACACCCATGTGGCATGGCCCTTTGAGCTTTTTGAGCCTGAACCTCTTGAACCTTATCCATGTAAGTTTGAATTTTAATTCAAACTTATTTGGATAACCATTCAGGATATCTATATCTATCATATCAATAGATATGGATAGATAGATAGACATTGGTTATATATCAGATTATATGGTTAATCTAATATATTGAATCGAATCATTATATCGAATCGTTATGGGGTTTTTACCCATAACCTTTTTTTTCTAGACTCTCCTTTCTCTCTGACTCTCTCCCAAAAACAACGATCAAGACATTTGCACTGTGATTTGTGTGGGTGATATTCATTTTGTAATATCACTCCACTGCCGAGTTGGTTTATCAGATTCTAGAAGCACGTGATTTACCCACGAGGTTCTTCGCTAAAAGGTATGATTCTGACATTTTATCCGCTGCGTTATAATGCTTTACGATTTACATACTATGTATTAAAACACCGTCATATTCAATGACAACCGATAAGAGATTAGTTTCAATTTACCTAATCCACATGCAATTTCTATAACAATGGCAAGGAATAGAAGGTAATGTCACGACCCAAACCCGGCCCTATGGGTTTAGCATCAGAATCGCCAAGAATCCGAGATTACCAAAGGCACGCCAATCGATATCTGATAAATCTGAGTTCGGGGCTGGCGGAAGCCAAAACAGTAAAAACTAGTGTCCATAGAGCTGTGTTAATCTGTATGCCAAAAAACATTTTCATACATTTATGCATTCACTACCAGTACAGTATACACAATCATTCTGAGACATTGATGCAGGGGACTTGATTCTCGCTAACTTGATCTGATCAACAGTCTATACAAAAAGTACAATCTGATGAGAGAGAGGCAATTGGAAACAAAAACAACCCAAGCCATGGCATGGCGTCTCGGAACCTCGCGGTGAGGCACAAAGGCTGGCTGACAAAACTGGGGACCAAACCCACGCTCCTAGCTTCGGTCTGGTGGCTGAGCACCTACATATATATATAAACAGTGAGCTAAAGCCCAGTGAATAACATATAGTGTAAAGAGGTTATGAATGAATGTCCTTACAGTAATGAAATCAATTCATTATCTGATTTCAATCTTCGATATTTATCAATTAGTATTTCAATCAATCAGTCATATGTGGTACATCTATTAGCCTATAAACAGTAGGTCCAAAAGGACCAGGCCTTAACAGACCCAACAATAATGATGGCCATCGATCAGTATGGTTCCACAAGGAAACCGACAGAGCTCTGTAACAGTCAATAACAGTAGGTGCTAAGGATGCCTGTCTGATTCGAAATGCAGGACATACATTCATTCAATAAGCAATATCGGTTCAATAAGCAGTTCGATTCGAGATTCAAAATATAACCATTTGAACATATCTGACAACTGTCAATTACTCACAGTGATTGGGCTATCAAGAGCTAGAGCGCGTCCCGAGAGTCAACCCTAAGCGATCAATCAAATAGAACACACACTAAGTTTACGGTTGGAAAGGATGATAATTAAATCCCTAAATTCCTCGGTGTGGTTCTATGTCTACATCCTCATTAAGATGCTCTAAACTAGGCCTAAGAATGCCTAGGATGCGATGAGGATGCAAAATGCACTAAGGAAGCAATTCCAAAATTTCATGAACAGGGCCTCGCTCGGCCGAGTTTTCCGCTCGGCGGACAAGCACAAAGGCCACGCTCGGCGTACATTCCCGCTCGGCGGATTGATGAAAGGTGCAAAAATCTTTGGATGCGCGATTTTCCGCCGGCGTGAAACTCTCCGCCGAGCGATCAGAAACAATGCAAGAAAATATCTTGGGAGCATGAATTCCCGCCGGGCACTTCCCCGCTCGGCGGACGACGTCAAAATCTGGAAATTCCAGATTCGACCTCTGAGTTTCAAACCAAGTTTTGATGCTCCCAATTCGATCCTCTTGGGCCCATTTTCTGGAAAACTCTTTCAAACACATAGAATAACAAGTTTTAAAACTCAATTTAAGAAATCAAGGCCCAAGGGTGTTTAACTCAAACTCAATTTCAAACCAATTTCAAGAACACTTTCAAAACATGACATGCATGATCTTTAAACCAATTTCAAGCTTTAAATCTTGCTCCAAAGAGCTCCATAGTTGGCAAATGAAATGAAATCATGGACTAGAATATAAACATGGACATGCATGTATGATTCAAGCATGAATTCAACTCCAATTTCACTAATTCAACCATGCATGCAACAATTGATCTTTAATTCAACACATATGAACAAAATCATGTCTTAGCTCTATAATTCTTCATGAATCTAGCAAGAACCAACCTTAAATGCAACAATGAGTGGTTAATATACATACCTAAGTCTCAATTACAAGTTTAGGAGCTCAATCTAGCAATCTATGCCTCAAATCTTCAAGCAAAATCAACAAATGAGCTTAACTCTCAAATTCTCCCTCTACTCTCTCTCTTTGGTCGGTTATAGGACTAAGGGAATGAACTGAGCAATTGTGTTGGTCAAAATGTAAACAAGTCTCTAAGATGAATAAACAAGGGCCACTAAGGGTGGCAATTAGTAAATAAGTCTAAGTTCATAATTAACTCTTTTAATCTAATTTAATCATTCCTAATCAATTTTCAGATAAAAATATCATTAAATCACAAATATTATGCTGATTATAAAACACTAAACGGTTCCTAAATCGGCCGCCGATAAGGCCTTCAATTACCAGTTTAAACACATAAACACGAACAGATAATAAATCAATTAAACAGATAGAAATGCAATTCAATAGGTTAACTCATTCAATTTCGTTTTCAGTTCCATTTAGTCCGTTCAGTAGTTCATCCAGTTCACTTATCAGTCATTCTCAGTTCAGTTTAGCATTAATCAATATATAATTTAGTGGTTATCCGGAAATCAGTACGAGGGTTGTTACAGTCTCCCCTCCTTATAAGGAGTTTAGTCCTCTAAACTCGAGTTACCTTCAGTCTGGAAGAAAACTGGATTCAGCGGGAACAAATCCGGATATCGCCTAGCCATGTCATCTTCCCTTTCCCAAGTGGCATACACACCACCATGGTTCTGCCAGTCAACTTTCACTAGCGGAATCTCTTTGTTTCTCAGTTTCTTGATCCGTCGGTTTACAATCTGTATAGGCCGTTCCTCGTAGGTGTAGTCATCACTAAGCACTATCCGAGTAGGCTCAATCACATGAAACGGATCTCGAAGATAGTCTCTCAACATCGAAATGTGGAAGACGTTATGCATATGCTCCATTTCAGGAGGAAGTGTAACTTGATACGCCACCGGATTGATTTTCTCAATAATCTGATACGGTCCGACATATCTCGGTGCTAACTTGCCTTTGACTCCAAAGCGAGTCTGGCCTTTCATTGGTGTCACTCTCACAAACACGTGATCACCCACTTCATATTCTCTGTCTCGTCTTCTGACATCTGCGTAACTTTTCTGTCTACTCTGTGCAGTTTTCAGTCTCTGCTGTATCAATTTCACTTTCTCAGTCGTTTCATACACAATCTCGGGCCCAAGCAACGGCCCATCTCCAACTTCTGCCCAGCAGATTGGAGATCTACACTTCCTGCCATACAATGCCTCGAAAGGCGCCATTCCAATACTCGAATGGTAGCTGTTGTTGTAGGCGAATTCAGCCAATGGCAGATGGCTCTCTCAATTCCCTTGAAAGTCCAGTACACACATTCTCAGTAAATCCTCTAGAGTCTGGATGGTCCTTTCTGACTGACCATCTGTCTGAGGATGATAGGCACTACTCAGCCTCAATTGATCAATGCGATCTGTAGGCTCTGCCAGAACCTCGATGTAAACTTCGAATCCCTGTCAGAAACAATAGATACAGGCACTCCATGCAATCTCACAATCTCATCAATATAGATAACAGCCAATTTGTCCGCATTATAGATTGTCTTGACAGGTAAGAAGTGTGCAGATTTAGTCAGTCTATCAACAATAACCCAAATAGAGTCCATACCTTTCCTGGAGCGCGGTAATCCGACGATAAAATCCATCGTGATATGCTCCCATTTCCACTCTGGTATGGGTAAGGGTTGCAGTAATCCGGCAGGTCGTTGATGTTCAGCTTTGACTTGTTGGCAGTGAAGGCATTTGGACACAAAGTCGGCAATTTCCTTCTTCATTCCTGGCCACCAGAAATTCTGTTTCAGATCTTGATACATTTTCGTATTCCCTGGGTGAATAGAAAACTTCGAACTGTGGCCTTCTTGCAGAACTCTTCTTTTCAATTCAGTGTCATTTGGTACACACAGTCTGTCTTGAAATTTCAGTACATTGTTGTCAAATTTGAACCCCGGTCTCGGTTTTGAATCTCTTTCTTCAATAACCTTTTTCAAGAAATCATCAAGTTGTTGTTTCTCCTTAATCTCTTCAATCAATGCTGGTTGGGCAGAAATAGCAGCTAAGGTTCCACCTTGTTCCTTCAAAACAATTTCAATTTCGGACTTTTTTTGATCAAGAAGCAACTCTTTCTGTCCCGTCAGCAAACAGGCTAAGTTCCCAATCGAATTTCGGCTCAATGCATCTTAGCGGTGTTGGCTTTTCCGGATGGTACAAAATCAGAGGTCATAGTCCTTTATCGGTTCAAGCCATCTCCATTGTCTCATATTGATTCTTCGAGTGAAAAAGTATTTCAGGCTCTTGTGGTCAGTATACACTTCACATGTTGCTCCATACAAATAGTGACGCCAAATTTTCAATGCAAACACTACTGCAGCAAGTTCTAGGTCATGGGTCGGGTAGTTCTTTTCATGTGGTCTCAACTGTCGGGAAACATAGGCAATAACTCTCCCATTCTGCATTAAAACACACCCCAAACCCTTATGAGAAGCATCACTAAAAACAGTATAACCATCCGTACCTGAAGGTAGAGTCAGAATCGGTGCAGTCACAAGTCGAGTTTTCAATTCTTGAAATGCTGATTCCCTTTGGTCAGTCCAGTCAAATGATATCCCTTTCTGCGTCAACTGAGTCAGTGGTAGGGCAATTTTGGAGAAATCTTTGACAAACCTTCTGTAATATCCAAATCCCAAAAGCTTGGACTTGGTTACATTCGTTGGTCTAGGCGATTCACTCTGACTTCAATTTTCCGGGTCATGAAATTCCATCTTTGCTAACAACATGCCCCAAAAACATTATATGATCAAGCCAAAATTCACATTTAGACAGTTTAGCATACAGTTTCTGTTCTATTAAGGTTTGCAGGGCAAGTCTCAGATGATGTTCATGTTCTTCTACAGTCTTAGAATAAATCAGTATGTCGTCAATGAATACCACAATAAAATCATCAAGGTATGGTTTAAAAATTCTGTTCATGAGGTCCATAAATGCGGCAGGGGCATTCGTAACTTCGAGTGGCATAACTAAAAATTCAAAGTGGCCATACCTCGTTCTGAAAGCAGTTTTATCAATGTCTTCCGGTTTGACTTTCAATTGGTGATACCCCGATCTAAGATCAATCTTGGAAAACACTTGTGCACCCTGTAACTGGTCAAATAAATCATCAATACGCGGTAATGGATATTTATTCTTTACAGTTACCTTGTTCAGTTCACGGTAATCAATGCACAGTCTCAGTGAACCATCTTTCTTCTTTACAAACAAAACAGGTGCACCCCACGGTGAAGTACTGGGTCTGATAAACTTCTTGTCTAACAGTTCCTGCAATTGTACCTTCAATTCTTTCAGTTCAGTTGGAGCCATTCTATAGGGGGCTTTAGATGTCGGCTGGGTACCCGGAACCACATCCACAATAAATTCAATTTCCCTGTCAATCAAATCCCCTGGCAATTCATCTGGAAATACATCTGGGAATTCTCTGACTATAGGAATACAATTCACATCAGTTTTAACATTATCATTAGCAGTCTGATCAATCTGAGAACCACAGATATCCTTTACACCCCTTTCTAATCAATTTGACAGCCTTTACAGAAGAAATCAGATATGGAGGAGGTACTACTCCACTCCCATTAAACACAAATTCGGGCAAACCCGGTGGACGGAAAACTACTTGTTTTGTTACACAGTCTATAGTGGCATGATATTTTTGTAGCCAATCCATCCCCAATATTACATCGAAGTGGTCTATGTTCAATGGTAGTAAATCAATAAACAGATGCATATCCCCAACAATAATCTCTGGCGGGATACATATATGCACATGTCATGGATCCCCAACAGTGATGATCTGACTAACAAATAGTTCATGGGTTCTAAGGGTCTATTCAATTTACGAAAAAGCATCGACACATAAGAATGTGTAGACCCGAATCAATCAATACATAAGCATTACGAGCCAGATAGAGAGGATACGACACAACGGTTTGATATTTTGCACGTCTCCGGTACTAGGGCAAACACTCGCCTGCCTCATAGGCTCTTTCCGTAGCTTTGGGGTTCGGTTTTGGTGCTACATTTGATCTTTTTTGCGCTTGGTGCGGACTTTACTACTAACCGGTGGAGCGAAGGCGTCTTTGATTACATGGCCCACCTTGCCACACAAACAAGCTCAATCGTAGCAAACCCCTTTGTGCTTGTTGCCACATATGGAGCAGGGTGGAGTAAACCCACTCCCTTGGCTGGGGCTAGTAGTCGACCCCGTATTCTGTTTCTTGTTCGCTGGGTTATGCTTGCCTTTCTTAAACTTAAAACTCTGCCTTTTGCCTTGCCACTCAGTTGTCAGTGTTTCAGATTGTTTCACTGCTGCAATATTTGTCTCGGCCATCAATGCCCGGTCGAGAACACCCACATAAGTTGGCATTTTCAGAACACTAATTATGTCTTGTATATTAGCATTAAGGCCTCCTTCAAACCTTCTGGCCTTCTTATAATCGGTATCCACCATATGTGGTGCATACCTAGCAAGTTCGGTAAATTGTTTCTCATACTCGGCAACAGACGTCTTGCCCTGTCTCAACTGTTCAAACTCAGTCACTTTTCTATCCCTGATGCACTGGGGAAAATACTTTTCAAAGAAGGACTCCTTGAACTGAGCCCAAGTCACAATGGTATTTGCATCGCGGGTCAACATCCACCATCTTCTGGCTTCTTCCTGAAGGGTGAAGGTTGCTAACAAAACTTTGTTTGCTTCAGCGGAAAAACCTCAAACAACTTTTGGTCTCAAGAACCCAAGCTTGACCTTTAATCGGTTCTAAGCCTCCCGAAAGACGGCGGTTTCATTTTCTTTGAATTTCGAGTCGGTGCAATAATGTCCACCTCATTAACATTCACATTACATTACATTCGGTTGCACGAGAGGAGGAGGAGGTGAAAATTTGGTTCGGTTGTTGTTCGAGTCTTTCCATTATCGGTCCATCATTTGTTCAAGTCCGCCATTACGGCCTCAGAGGATGATGCTTCAGTTTCATTTGCATTATCCATTTCACTATAGCAGTTATAACAGTTATCATTATAAACAGTCGTACAGTTAAACAGTTTAACACTTTAACATATAATCAGTCAGTCGTAAGCACACGTTTTTCAAATTCATGAGATGCCCTAATTGCTTTTCTAGGACACCCTATAGCTCATTTGGACACGTGTGTGCGGTATAACTCGTGGTTAAGTATCGCTCTGATACCACTCTGTCACGACCCAAACCCGGCCCTATGGGTTTAGCATCAGAATCGCGGCGATGTCAAGAGATTACCAAAGGCACCGCCAATCGATATCTGATAAATCTGAGTTCGGGGCTGGCGGAAGCCAAAAGCGGTAAAAACTAGTGTCCATAGAGTCATGTTAATCAGTATGCAAAAACATTTTTCATACATTTATGCATTCACTACCAAGATCTGATACACAATCATTACTGAGACATTGATTCAAGACGGACTTGATTCCTCGCTAACAAGATCAACAGTCTATACAAAAAGTACAATACAGTAGGGAGACAGGTGGGGGAAACAAAAACACCCCAAGCCATGGCATGGCGTCTCGGAACCTCGCGGTGAGGCACAAAGGCTGGCTGACAAAACTGGGGACCAAACCCACGCTCCTAGCTTCGGTCTGGTGGCTGAGCACCTACATATATATATAAGCGATGAGCTAAAGCCCGATGAATAACATACTGTAAAGAGGTTATGAATGAATGTCCTTACGATAATGAAATCAATTCATTATCTGATATTTCAATCTTCGATATTTTCAATTAGTATTTCAATCAATCGGTCATATGTGGTACATCTATTAGCCTATAAGCGAGGTCCAAAGGACCGTGCCTTAATGAACCCAACAATAATGATGGCCATCGATCGGTATGGTTCCACAAGGAAACCGCGAGCTCTGTAACGATAATAACGATGAGGTGCTAAGGATGCCTGTCTGATTCGAAATGCAGGACATACATTCATTCAATAAGCAATATCAGTTCAATAAACAGTTCAGTTCAGTATTCAAAATATAACCATTTGAACATATCTTTACACAATCTGTTACTCACAGTGATTGGGCTATCAGTAGCTAGAGCGCGTCCCCGAGAGTCAACCCTAAACAGTCAATCAAATAGAACACACACTAAGTTTACAGTTGGAAAGGATGATAATTAAATCCCTAAATTCCTCGGTGTGGTTCTATGTCTACATCCTCATTAAGATGCTCTAAACTAGGCCTAAGAATGCCTAGGATGCGATGAGGATGCAAAAATGCACTAAGGAAGCAATTCCAGAATTTCAGTGAACAGGGCCTCCGCTCGGCCTTGAGTTTTCCCTTTCGGCGGACAAGCACCTAAAGGCCACGCCGAAGCGTACATTCCGCCGCTCGGGCGGGCTGATGAAAGGTGCAAAAATCTTTGGATGCGTGATTTTCCCGCCGGCGTGAAACTCTCGCCGAGCGGATCAGAAACAATGCAAGAAAATCCTGGGACCATGAATTCCGCTCGGCGGCACTTCGCTTCGGCGGACGTCCAAAATCTGGAAAATCCAGATTCGACCTCTGAGTTTCAAACCAAGTTTTGATGCTCCCAATTCGATCCTCTTGGGCCCATTTTCTGGAAAACTCTTTCAAACACATAGAATAACAAGTTTTAAAACTCAATTTAAGAAATCAAGGCCCAAGGGTGTTTAACTCAAACTCAATTTCAAACCAATTTCAAGAACACTTTCAAAACATGACATGCATGATCTTTAAACCAATTTCAAGCTTTAAATCTTGCTCCAAAGAGCTCCATAGTTGGCAAATGAAATGAAATCATGGACTAGAATATAAACATGGACATGCATGTATGATTCAAGCATGAATTCAACTCCAATTTCACTAATTCAACCATACATGCAACAATTGATCTTTAATTCAACACATATGAACAAAATCATGTCTTAGCTCTATAATTCTTCATGAATCTAGCAAGAACCAACCTTAAATGCAACAATGAGTGGTTAATATACATACCTAAGTCTCAATTACAAGTTTAGGAGCTCAATCTAGCAATCTATGCCTCAAATCTTCAAGCAAAATCAACAAATGAGCTTAACTCTCAAATTCTCCCTCTACTCTCTCTCTTTGGTCAGTTATAGGACTAAGGGAATGAGCTGAGCAATTGTTTTGTTCAAAATGTAAACAAGTCTCTAAGATGAATAAACAAGGGCCACTAAGGGTGGCAATTCCGTAAATAAGTCTAAGTTCATAATTAACTCTTTTAATCTAATTTAATCATTCCTAATCAATTTTCAGATAAAAATATCATTAAATCACAAATATTATGCTGATTATAAAACACTAAACGGTTCCTAAATCGGCCGCCGATAAGGCCTTCAATTACCAGTTTAAACACATAAACACAAACAGATAATAAATCAATTAAACAGATAGAAATGCAATTCAATAGGTTAACTCATTCAATTTCGTTTTCAGTTCCATTCAGTCTGTTCAGTAGTTCATCCAGTTCACTTATCAGTCATTATCAGTTCGGTTTAGCATTAATCAATATATAATTCAGTGGTTATCCGGTAATCAGTACGAGGGTTGTTACAGTCTCCCCTCCTTATAAGGAGTTTAGTCCTCTAAACTCGAGTTACCTTCAGTCTGGAAGAAAACAGGATTCAGCGGGAACAAATCCGGATATCGCCTAGCCATGTCATCTTCCCTTTCCCAAGTGGCATACACACCACCATGGTTCTGCCAGTCAACTTTCACTAGCGGAATCTCTTTGTTTCTCAGTTTCTTGATCCGTCGGTTTACAATCTGTATAGGCCGTTCCTCGTAAGTGTAGTCATCACTAAGCACTATCCAAGTAGGCTCAATCACATGAAACGGATCTCAAGATAGTCTCTCAACATCGAAATGTGGAAGACGTTATGCATATGCTCCATTTCAGAGGAAGTGTAACTTGACACGCCACCGGATTGATTTTCTCAATAACTGACACGGTCCGACATATCTCGGTGCTAACTTGCCTTTGACTCCAAAGCGAAGTCCGGCCTTTCATTGGTGTCACTCACAAACACGTGATCACCCACTTCATATTCTCGCCTCGCCTTCCGACATCTGCGTAACTTTTCTGTCTACTCATGCGGTTTTAGGCCAGATATCAATTTCACTTTCTCAGTCGTTTCATACACAATCTCGGGCCCAAGCAACGGCCCATCTCCAACTTCTGCCCAGCAGATTGGAGATCTACACTTCCTGCCATACAATGCCTCGAAAGGCGCCATTCCAATACTCGAATGGTAGCTGTTGTTGTAGGCGAATTCAGCCAATGGCAGATGGCTCTCTCAATTCCCTTGAAAGTCCAGTACATACATTCTCAGTAAATCCTCTAGAGTCTGGATGGTCCTTTCTGACTGACCATCTGTCTGAGGATGATAGGCACTACTCAGCCTCAATTCAGTACCCAATGCAGTCTGTAGGCTCTGCCAGAACCTCGATGTAAACTTCAATCCGTCGAAACAATAGATACAGCACTCCATGCAATCTCACAATCTCATCAATATAGATAATGACCAATTTGTCCGCATTATAGATTGTCTTGACAGTAAGAAGTGTGCAGATTTAGTCGATCTATCAACAATAACCCAAATAGAGTCCATACCTTTCCGAGCGCGTAATCCGACGATAAAATCCATCGTGATATGCTCCCATTTCCACTCGTATGGGTAAGGGTTGCAATAATCCCAAGGTCGTTGATGTTCAGCTTTAACTTGTTGGCAGTGAAGGCATTTGGACACAAAGTCGGCAATTTCCTTCTTCATTCTCGCCACCGTAAATTGCTTTGAGATCTTGATACATTTTCAGATTCCCGGTGAATAGAAAACTTTAATCGTGGCCTTCTTGCAGAACTCTTCTTTTCAATTCAGTGTCATTTGGTACACACAGTCTGTCTTGAAATTTCAGTACATTATTGTCAAATTTGAACCCCGGTCTCGGTTTTGAATCTCTTTCTTCAATAACCTTTTTCAAGAAATCATCAAGTTGTTGTTTCTCCTTAATCTCTTCAATCAATGCTGGTTGGGCAGAAATAGCAGCTAAGGTTCCACCTTGTTCCTTCAAAACAATTTCAATTTCAGACTTTTCCAGATCAAGAAGCAACTCTTTCTGTCCAGTCAACAAACAGGCTAAGTTCCCAATCGATTTTCGGCTCAATGCATCGGCAACGGTGTTGGCTTTTCCCGGATGGTACAAAATCTGTAGGTCATGGTCCTTTATCAGTTCAAGCCATCTCCGCTGTCTCATATTCAGTTCTTTCTGAGTGAAAAAGTATTTCAGGCTCTTGTGGTCAGTATACACTTCACATGTTGCTCCATACAAATAGTGACGCCAAATTTTCAATGCAAGCACTACTGCAGCAAGTCCTAGGTCATGGGTCGGGTAGTTCTTTTCATGTGGTCTCAACTGTCGGGAAGCATAGGCAATAACTCTCCCATTCTGCATTAAAACACACCCCAAACCCTTATGAGAAGCATCACTAAAAACAGTATAACCATCCGCATTCAAGGTAGAGTCAGAATCGGTGCAGTCACAAGTCGAGTTTTCAATTCTTGAAATGCTGATTCCCTTTGGTCAGTCCAGTCAAATGATATCCCTTTCTGCGTCAACTGAGTCAGTGGTAGGGCAATTTTGGAGAAATCTTTGACAAACCTTCAGAATATCCAAATCCCCAAAAGCTGGACTTGTTACATTCGTTGGTCTAGGCGATTCACTACTGACTTCAATTTTCTGCGGGTCAACAGAATTCCATCTTTGCTAACAACATGCCCCAAAAACATAATATGATCAAGCCAAAATTCACATTTAGACAGCTTTAGCATACAGCTTTACGTTCTCTTAAGGTTTGCAGGCAAGTCTCGATGATGTTCATGTTCCTCTACGTCTTAGAATAGATCAATATGTCATCAATAAATACCACAATAAAATCGTCAAGGTATGGTTTAAAATTACGTTCATGAGGTCCATAAATGCGCAGGGCATTCAGAACTCGAACGCATAACTAAAAATTCAAAGTGGCCATACCTCGCTCGAAGCAGTTTATCAATGTCTTCGGTTTGACTTTCAATTGGTGATACCGATCTAAGATCAATCTTGAAAACACTTGTGCACCTCAGAATCGGTCAAATAAATCATCAATACGCGTAATGGATATTTATTCTTCTGATTACCTTGTTCAATTCACGGTAATCAATGCACGCCTCATTGAACCATCTTTCTTCTTTACAAACAAAACAGTGCACCCTACGGTGAAATCGGGTCCGATAAACTTCTTGTCTAACAATTCACGCAATTGTACCTTCAATTCTTTCGATTGGAGCCATTCTATAGGGGCTTTAGATGTCATTGGGTACGGAACCACATCCACAATAAATTCAATTTCTGTCAATCAAATCTCGCAATTCATCCGAAATACATCCGGGAATTCTCGACTATAGGAATACAATTCACATCGTTTTAACATTATCATTAGCAGTGCATACAATACGTAACAGATATCCTTTACACCCCTTTCTAATCAATTTGACAGCCTTTACGGAAGAAATCAGATATGGAGGAGGTACTACTCCACTCCCATTAAACACAAATTCGGGCAAACCCGGTGGATGGAAAACTACTTGTTTTGTTACACAGTCTATAGTGGCATGATATTTTTGTAGCCAATCCATCCCCAATATTACATCGAAGTGGTCTATGTTCAATGGTAGTAAATCAATAAACAGATGCATATCCCCAACAATAATCTCACAAGCAGGATACATATATGCACATGTCATGGATCGCCCAATAGGTGATGATACAGCTAACAAATAGTTCATGGGTTCTAAGGGTCTATTCAATTTACGCGAAAAAGCATGCGACACATAAGAATGTGTAGACCCCGAATCAATCAATACATAAGCATTCTGAGCACAGATAGAGAGGATACGACACAACGGTTTCAAGATTTTGCACGTCTCCAAGATTAGGGCAAACACTGCCCTCGCCTCATAGGCTCTTTCCGTAGCTTTGGGGTTCGGTTTTGGTGCTACATTTGATCTTTGCGCTTGGTGCTTTTACTACTAACCGTGGAGCGTAAGGGCGTCTTTGATTACGTGGCCCACCTTGCCACACCAAACAAGCTCCGTAACTGTAGCAAACCCCTTTGTGCTTGTTGCCACATATGGAGCAGGTGGAGTAAACCCACTCCCTTGGTCAGCTAGTAGTCGACCCGTATTACATTTCTTGTTATTTGGGTTATGCTTGCCTTTCTTAAACTTAAAACTCTGCCTTTTGCCTTGCCACTCAGTTGTCAGTGTTTCAGATTGTTTCACTGCTGCAATATTTGTCTCGGCCATCAATGCCCGGTCGAGAACACCCACATAAGTTGGCATTTTCAGAACACTAATTATGTCTTGTATATTAGCATTAAGGCCTCCTTCAAACCTTCTGGCCTTCTTATAATCGGTATCCACCATATGTGGTGCATACCTAGCAAGTTCGGTAAATTGCTTCTCATACTCGGCAACAGACGTCTTGCCCTGTCTCAACTGTTCAAACTCAGTCACTTTTCTATCCCTGATGCACTGGGGAAAATACTTTTCAAAGAAGGACTCCTTGAACTGAGCCCAAGTCACAATGGTATTTGCATCGCGGGTCAACATCCACCATCTTCTGGCTTCTTCCTGAAGGGTGAAGGTTGCTAACAAAACTTTGTTTGCTTCAGAGCACGGAAAAACCTCAAACAACTTTTCGGTCTCAAGAACCCAAGCTTCAGCCTTTAACGGTTCTAAGCCTCCCTGAAAGGACGGCGGTTTCATTTTGCTGAATTTCTGAGTCAGTGCAATAATGTCCACCTCATTAACATTCACATTCTGTACATTCTGTTCCGGTTGCACCAGAGGAGGAGGAGGTGGGGGCTGTTGGTTCGGTTGTTGTTCGAGTCTTTCCATTATCAGTCCCATCATTTGTTCAAGTCTGGCCATTCTGGCCTCAGAGGATGATGCTTCAGTTCCATTTGCATTATCCATTTCACTATAGCAGTTATAACAGTTATCATTATAAACAGTTGTACAATTAAACAGTTTAACACTTTAACATATAATCAGTCAGTCGTAAGCACACACTTTTCAAATTCATGAGATGCCCTAATTGCTTTTCTAGGACACCCTATAGCTCATTTGGACACGTGTGTGCGGTATAACTCGTGGTTAAGTATCGCTCTGATACCACTCTGTCACGACCCAAACCCGGCCCTATGGGTTTAGCACCGTAACTGGCCAGTAATCCGAGATTACCAAAGGCCTGCCAATCAGTAATACAGTAAATACAGAGTTCAGGGCCTGGCGGAAGCCAAAACAGTAAAAACTAGTGTCCATAGAGCTGTGTTAATCTGTATGCCAAAAACATTTTTCATACATTTATGCATTCACTACCAGTACAGTATACACAATCATTACAGACATTCAGTACGGGGACTTGATTCCTCGCTTACAGTACAGTCAAACAGTCTATACAAAAGATACAGTACAGTAGGGAGACAGGTGGGGGAAACAAAAACACCCCAAGCCATGGCATGGCGTCTCGGAACCTCGCGGTGAGGCACAAAGGCTGGCTGACAAAACTGGGGACCAAACCCACGCTCCTAGCTTCGGTCTGGTGGCTGAGCACCTACATATATATATAAACAGTGAGCTAAAGCCCAGTGAATAACATACAGTGTAAAGAGGTTATGAATGAATGTCCCTTACAGTAATGAAATCAATTCATTATACAGTATTTCAATCTTTCAGTATTTCAGTCAATCAGTATTTCAATCAATCAGTCATATGTGGTACATCCATTAGCCTATAAACAGTAGGTCCAAAAGGACCGGGCCTTATGCATCTAACAATAATGATGGCCATCGATCAGTATGGTTCCACAAGGAAACCGACAGAGCTCTGTAACAGTCAATAACAGTAGGTGCTAAGGATGCCACAATACAGTTCGAAATGCAGGACATACATTCATTCAATAAGCAATATCAGTTCAATAAACAGTTCAGTTCAGTATTCAAAATATAACCATTTGAACATATCTTTACACAATCTGTTACTCACAGTGATTGGGCTATCAGTAGCTAGAGCGCGTCCCCGAGAGTCAACCCTAAACAGTCAATCAAATAGAACACACACTAAGTTTACAGTTGGAAAGGATGATAATTAAATCCCTAAATTCCTCGGTGTGGTTCTATGTCTACATCCTCATTAAGATGCTCTAAACTAGGCCTAAGAATGCCTAGGATGCGATGAGGATGCAAAAATGCACTAAGGAAGCAATTCCAAAATTTCAGTGAATGTGGCCTCCGCCGAAAGAGTTTCGCCGCCGAGCGGACAAGCACACAAAGGCCCACGCCGAAGCGTACATTCCGCCGCCGAGCGATCGATGAAAGGTGCAAAAATGCTGGATGCGCGATTTTCCGCCGGCGTGAAACTCTCCGCCGAGCGGATCAGAAACAATGCAAGAAAATCTCGGGAGCATGAATTCCGCCGAGCGGCACTTCTCGCCGAAGTGACGTCCAAAACTGGAAAATCCAGATTCGACCTCTGTGGTTTCAAACCAAGTTTTGATGCTCCCAATTCGATCCTCTTGGGCCCATTTTCTGGAAAACTCTTTCAAACACATAGAATAACAAGTTTTAAAACTCAATTTAAGAAATCAAGGCCCAAGGGTGTTTAACTCAAACTCAATTTCAAACCAATTTCAAGAACACTTTCAAAACATGACATGCATGATCTTTAAACCAATTTCAAGCTTTAAATCTTGCTCCAAAGAGCTCCATAGTTGGCAAATGAAATGAAATCATGGACTAGAATATAAACATGGACATGCATGTATGATTCAAGCATGAATTCAACTCCAATTTCACTAATTCAACCATGCATGCAACAATTGATCTTTAATTCAACACATATGAACAAAATCATGTCTTAGCTCTATAATTCTTCATGAATCTAGCAAGAACCAACCTTAAATGCAACAATGAGTGGTTAATATACATACCTAAGTCTCAATTACAAGTTTAGGAGCTCAATCTAGCAATCTATGCCTCAAATCTTCAAGCAAAATCAACAAATGAGCTTAACTCTCAAATTCTCCCTCTACTCTCTCTCTTTGGTCGGTTATAGGACTAAGGGAATGAGCTGAGCAATTGTTTTGTTCAAAATGTAAACAAGTCTCTAAGATGAATAAACAAGGGCCACTAAGGGTGGCAATTCCGTAAATAAGTCTAAGTTCATAATTAACTCTTTTAATCTAATTTAATCATTCCTAATCAATTTTCAGATAAAAATATCATTAAATCACAAATATTATGCTGATTATAAAACACTAAACGGTTCCTAAATCGGCCGCCGATAAGGCCTTCAATTACCAGTTTAAACACATAAACACGAACAGATAATAAATCAATTAAACAGATAGAAATGCAATTCAATAGGTTAACTCATTCAATTTCGTTTTCAGTTCCATTTAGTCCGTTCAGTAGTTCATCCAGTTCACTTATCAGTCATTCTCAGTTCAGTTTAGCATTAATCAATATATAATTCAGTGGTTATCCGGAAATCAGTACGAGGGTTGTTACAGTAGTGTCGACACCAACAACGAGGGTGTCGACCCCTGAAGTCAAAGCCAACCGTGAAGAGGAAGGAACGACTACCACGACTATGATTTCCTAAATTCAAAAGCAATAAATGGATCGGATTGAAGCCCAGATCGCTATAGCGACTAAGCATAAATGTGGTTTGATATTGATATGTTAAAATGTATAATAAGCATATAATATATTTTTTTGCACATGCAACGTATTACATTTTTGGCAACTTTACGTTTACATATGATCATTAATCAAACATTTTATGAGTGATCATATATCAAGTGATCATACTTATTGAAAATAAGACAAGGAAAAAGGTGATTCTACCCGTGGCTTTCTTGCAAGTAGTTTAACTGTTACCTTAGCTTTCTACATCCCTTTGCCAAAGCTAGAAAAATTTTTAAAAAAAAATTAAAAAGCAAATGTGATAGACTTGACTTGAGCAATCTGTCAAGAATATTATCTAACTTTGTTTTATTTTATTTTATCTTATTTATTTATTTTTTTGTGTAGGCATACTTAAACTTTTGAAGGGTTTGAACACCTTACCCCTGCTTTTCTATTTGGGGTAGTGTGTATTTTGATAAACTATGAAGCATAGACTTGGACATGGGACATAGATACAACATCACATGGATACATTAACGGCGAATTCTAAAGATGTAGGACATGGACATAGTTTAGATAAATCACAAATAATTATATCTTGAAATTATATTATCTAGGAACATATTATATTCTATAGTTTATAGATGTTTATAATATATACAAAATTAAATAATTACTTTATACTAAGTAAATCTTGTATCTAATTCTCTTACATGAATTTTTAGACTATTGGATCATAATAGTTAAAAATTAAACATACCAAAACAAATATATATAATTGTAACGTTTCCCATATCCTCCTAAGTGATATGCTAATACATTTATACGTATCTGTGGAGAAGTGGTTTGGAAATACTCTTCAGGTCCTGGAGGGCGCTTGTGATCCTCAGCTAGTCACCTAAAAAAGAATGAACACTTCGGTCGAGGGTGCCGGAATTAGCACTCCGACGGATAAGTCAGTATCTACTCTCTTGGTTGCTTATGTCTTAAGTTAAGCTTACTTGTTCTCACATAACTCTCTTTGGTTGATGTTCCTCTATTTATATTTCCTTCTGGGCCTCAGAGTTGGGCCCACCTTTAGTCCACTGCTCGTTATTCACTCGGCCCTTCATTTGTCGACCAACCTCTACTCGGCTCCTTGCTCAACTAGTTCTATGGCCGATTAGGATACCCTGAATTTATATACGACGGGGCCGAATGCAATGTATACATCTCGATTCTCTAAGAATAATATTCAGCTTCTTCACATCCCCTAATACTCGGCTCCCACAATTGACCCCCCAAACACTTCACTAACAACAATTGGCTGGGGTGTTTGGTTTCAAACTTGAAAAGTCAGAGCCGAAATTCGGCAGTTAACCTCACTCCAATGTGAGTGTCAGAACGCACGCGCTTTACGGTCATCATTACAACTTCCCCCCCCCTCTCGTACACTTTTTCATTTATTATTATGATTTAAAATTTTGTTGTCTTTTTGAATGCGTGTATCTTGTTTTGAATACTTGAAGCTCTTCGTCTGCCTTCCGATACACCTCTGCAACCTTTTCCATTCTTCATTGTCTTCTCCGTCTCTTGTAAGTTCTCTTCCCCTTTATTTCGAATCCCATTTCCTTGTTTGTTTTCAATTTAGCGTACTCCATAGACTAACGAAAATGGCAAAGCATTTGAAAGGCCTCCTTTCTGCGGATCGAGTCTTTGGCTTTTGACGCCATTTTTCTATCCCCAATGACGTCCATCTGTTGCTCGTGACAGACAGAACCCTTGATATGGAGAGGGAGGATCAAAGAACAATCATCTTCCCTTTCTTATCAATTGCTGAGGGCGGAATCCGTTTCCACCTTCACCCATTTCTTAGGGACGTCATTCGCCATTGGGGTCTAATCCCTTCACATCCTAATTTAAATTTCTTCCGAATCATAATGGGGATTATAGAGTTAAACTGTCGCCTTAGGATCAATCTCGGCATACCTACTATTCAGCATTGTTATGCCTTGGCCAAGTCTTTTGGCCGACATGGGCGCTATTTCCTCAAGGCCAAGGACACCGACCATCAATTACTGACCATGCTTTCCAGCTCTGGTAAGCGGGTTGATGATGTCATGGTCGTTGTCCAAAATCGAATTTGGCAAAGGTGAAGACCGCCTAGATCCAATTCCCAGACAGAGAGGCGAACCAGGTGGCCATATAGCTCATTGTACTTATTTTCCTTATATGTGTTCAGCTTTATTTTCGTGGTCTTATGATTTTACTTGTATAGGAAACGATTTGAAGAAAATTTTGATTTCAACCGACGACTCCGTTCTTGCGGAAATCAAAGTCGCGCTCCAATACTTCGGCCATCCAAGCCTTCAGAGGCAAAGGAGGGCGGCCCACATTCTTCTTGGATACGAGCTGACGTATACGACGTTCTCGGCGGTGGACAACATTCCAGTTCTAAGGGGTGGAGAATATCTTACGGCCTTTATCTTTACCAACTTCAAAAACTTGAGGCAAGTTGGTTTGGAGGCATCCGATTCAGAGTAGGTGGAAGTAGCCGAAGAGGTCACTGAGGAGTCAAGCCAGTTTGAAGCCGAGGTAGACGAGGCTTTAAAGTTGGCCTTTGAGGAAGCCGGACTCAATTTGTCTGACCCTTTGTCCACCTCAGGCCAAGGGGACGTCTCCTTTGAAGACATTTTTACAAACTTATGGGACTTACCCAGCTCTTACCTTGATAACATGGCCGGCGAGTCGCTCAGCCAATTGGCCAAACAAAAAAACACCGAGAGAATGGCTGCTCGAAAATGGGCTGAAGCCGAGCGAAACCAATCTCCACCCCCTTTACCTATCATTAGAGAGGAAACTCCTCCACATGTTCCCGTTGAAGAGGTGGTCCAGAATGAAGTGGCCGAAAAGGAACCTATTGTCAAAGAATAGGAGGGTCAAGTGGCGAGCACGTGGGTGAAAACGCCCGAACACGGCCGGCCGGTTCAGAAGACTTAGTGGACAAACAGCCACGCTTGGAAGAAACAAACTTGGTTGTGCCATTCATAGTACAACCAAGAATAAAAAACATGCAGGTTGGCTCCGATGCATCAGCTATAAGAGATCTAGCTGTGGCTTTGAGCCTGGCTTCCTTCATTTCTACACCGGCAGACAGAGCAACTTTTAGGGCAGAGGCCGATCATCTGGCCATCGCGTTGGCCGCTCAATTGGTGATATTGGTATGTGATCCTTTATAGTTTTGCAAGGCTGGCCAAAATAGTTTCCATATTAGCCTATTGATCCTTTGTTTCGTAGGCGGCGGGGAGGATAGCCGAGATTGGACGTCGCCAACACGACGCTATCAAACAGATTGGCTTTCTTTCAGCTGAGTTCGAAATCGAGAAGGGGAAGACAAGTAAGGCTTCTCTTGGAGCCGAGTCTGAGGCCACAAAAGTGGCCTCAGAGAGAGCCAGGGCCAATGCCGAACCAAATAAGACCAAGACTGCTGACGAATTGAAAGTGGCCGCTGAGGAAAAGACGAAAACAAATGAAGAAGTGCTCAGATTGGCCAATGAGATGATTGCAAAGCTAGAGGCAGACCTGGAAGAATCGAACTAGGCAAAGGCAAACGCCGAGTCTGCGCTTTCTGAGTCATTCAAGGCTGGCAAGGATGCGGCCTTGGCGGACTACGTAGAAGAAGTGCCGAAATTCAAAAATAAGGGGTTCAAACACGGCTGGCTCAAAACCTTGGCTGCTGCTAATGTGGTATCGGAACAGCCGATTCCATAAGAGCAGGGAGATGTTGAGTCATTTGAGTCGACCACAAAATGGTGAATATTTTCTATTTTGTCTTTGGTACTAGGTGTATGTAGGTTTTACTAAATGTATTAGGTTTTTGGTTATTCATTGTTGTGAGAAGCTGATGTAGGGTAGTTTTCATTTGTAAAATGAATTGTAATTGTGCTCAATTTACGAATGAAAATTATTTTTGCTATTTGTGCTCAGTTTATGTGTTTGTTAGCAGCTAAGTGAGATGTAAAATCATTAAATGAATGGAACAAGCTACCAAATTAAACATAACTATGAAGTGCTGCAACTTAGCCGAATATATTAGTGAATATGCCCTTGCCCCAGCAAGTTAATGAACTAGTCAGCCTAAAAACGGCGGTTTGGGATTTGCTGGGGCACAATGGTAATTCGGCTGAGCTTTGATAGTTAAGCTGAATAGATTGATGAACCTGCTCTTGCCCCAAAGAAAGTTCTTGAACCGATTATCCTAAAAGCGGCGATTCAGAGTTTGTCAGCACAATGGCAATTGGCCGAGCTTTGATGGTTGGTTAATAGATTGATGAATCGCTTGCTTCAAAGAATTCTCGAACGATTAGCCTAAAAGCGGCGATTCAGGATTTGTTGGGCACAATCGTAATTCGGCTGAGCTTTGATAGTTAAGCCGAATAGATTAATGAATCTACCCTTGCCCAGTAGGTTACTAAACCAGTTAGCCTAAAAACGGTAGTTCAGGGATTTGTTGGGGCACAATGGTAATTCGGTTGAGCTTTGATAGTTAAGCCGGATAGATTGATGAATCTGCCCTTGCCCCAGCAGGTTACTGAACTAGTCAGCCTAAAAACGGCAGTTCAGGGATTTGTTGGGACACAGTGGTAATTCGGCTGAGCTTTGATAGTTAAGCCGAATAGATTGATGAATCTACTATTGCCCCAGCAGGTTACTGAACCAGTCAGCCTAAAAATGACAGTTCAAGAGTTTGCCAGGGCACAATGGCAATTCGGCTAAGCTCTGATAGTTAAGCTGAATAGATTGATAAATATGCCCTCGCCCAGCATGAATTGGAAGGCCGAATGATCTTAGTTCATGGAGTGGCTGTTGCACATAAGTAGATCGGCGCTAGACTTAGATATTAGGCCGACTAGATTATTGAATCTGCTGTTGCCCTAGCCAATGCTTGAACTGGAAGGCCGAATTATCTTAGTTCATGGTATGAGGCTTTTGAAGTTTATTATTAATGAGATCGCCTCGGGGGTGCTGCACCCGGAAGGAATAAATGGGGTGAGTGCTTCGTGCGCGTAGTTCCTATTAGCGTGCTTAGACTCAATATCGTAGCCTAGTCTGTTGAGGAAGGTTAGACAAGTGTGAATGTCAAATGGACTATTCTTTAACAGTAGAGAAGAGGGGAGGACATTGGGTGAACTAGACGCAGAGATGAATCAAAGTGGCGAGCCTATGTGCATGAGCAGTAGGGTGACGAGGGAACAGAAGAGACGCCAGTCCCCTCGTCGTCGAAGTAGGTCACCCAGAAAGGAAAATCAGTAACGAAGCAAATCCCCTCAACCGTGCTCCAGAGGAGAATCCGATATGACACCGCGCCCGTTGAGTTTTGCGGTCTTTGTGGGGAACAAACCGATGACGGTAGCGGATTCAATCATTCACGACCCAAATGTTACAGTTGAGTTCGCTCGACAGATTTTTCCACTAGAAGTCCAGCAGTCGATGGTCGATTGATAGGATTTCGAAGTGTGTTAGGAGGGCATCCATGGGGCGGTGAAGGGGCTATACACCGCCTATGAAATCAGCATGTGTCTGCGTACCGCACGGCGGGATATATGGCAGAGAGACGAACGCATTCGAAGCTTAGAAGCTTGTATGGAGAAGGCTGAGCAAGAGCTAAGAGAGGTCAAGGCTGCCGAGGCTCAATCGGCCGGCAAATCGAACTCGATCATGAAGGACAAGGTGACCCAACGACTAATAAGTCATGCACTTGGCAATTGAGATACAGCTAGCATGTTTGCAATTGAGACTGCCAAGGCCAGGGCTTATGAAAAAGGCTTCCACGATAGCCGAAAGGTCGGGATAGACAAGACCAAGAAAAAACTCACCGAGGAGGTCTACTGATGTGAGAATTGTAGATTCAAGCACGGATGGATCAAGGCACTACAGGCCTCGGACGCTTTCTGGGCAGCAGGCGTTGATTCGGCATCGCCGTTATATCAAAGTCATCATTTTCCCTTTGCAGCCTTCGAAGCTGAGAAGAGTGATGATGAGGGAGATGCCGATTTAGACTAGATATTGTAAATGCTCCAACACAAATTGGGAGCAAATTATGTATTTATTGGTTAATTTAATAAAACACTCTATTTTAAATGTTTGCATGTTTCGATTTATACATTTTGAGCCAGTCGGTTAATGTAATGAAACATTTCATTTTCAATGCTTACATGTTTCAACTTTCGCCAACTACGTGTGCTTTTTAATCGTAATATTAACAAGAAGTGCGCTGAATCCACGGCTTTTATCTGCACCAATTGTGAGACCTAAGAAGAGCACTTCGAATCCAGGGTCTTATTCGGCCCAAATGTGACCTGCACGGATGGGGCTCTGAATTTAGAAGGCTTGGCCAATCGTGATATCTACAAAAGGCGCTCTAAATCCTTTTTATCTTGGTCAATCGTGATATCCACAAAGGGCACTTCGAATCTGGAGGCTTAAACGGCCCAAAAGTGTCATGCACTGATGGGGCTCCGAATCCGAAGACTTAATCGGCCCAAAAATGTCCTACACTGATGGGACTCCGAATTCAGAGACTCATATCTTGGCCAATCGTGATATCCATGAAGGGCGCTCCGAATCCGGAGGCTTAATCGGCCCAAAAGTGCCGTGCACTGATGGGGCTCCGAATTCGGAGACTCACATCTTGGTCAATCGTGATACCCACGAAGGGCGCTTCGAATCCGGAGGCTTAATTAGCCCAAGAGTGTCATGCACTAATGGGGCTCCGAATTCGGAGACTTAAATCTTGGCCAATCGTGATATCCACAAAGGGCGCTCCGAATCCGGAGGCTTAATCGGTCCAAAAGTGTCATGCACCGATGGGGCTCTGAATTCGGAGACTTAATCGGTCCAAAAGTGTCATGCACTGATGGGGCACCGAATTCAGAGACTTATTTCTTGGCCAATCGTGATATCCACGAAGAGCACTCCGAATCCGGAGGCTTAATCGGCCCAAAAGTGTCGCATTGATGGGGCTCCAAATTCAGAGACTTAATCGACCTAAAAGTGTCATACACTGATGGGGCTTCGAATTCGGAGACTTATATCTTGGCCAATTGTGATATCCACGAAGGGCGCTCCGAATCCGGAGGCTTAACAAAAGTGTCGCACTGATGGGGCTCCGAATTTGAAGACTTAATCAGCCCAAAAGTGTCATGCACTGATGGGGCTTCGAATTCGGTGACTTAATTGGCCCAAAAGTGTCATGCACTGATGGGGCTCCGAATTCAGAGACTTAACAGGAAAACTTGTTTTAACGAGCTAAATTTCACAGTGAGAAAATAAGAGACTTCGTATTGCAAAAGTGAAATTTGTACACGGTGAACATTCAAAACAAGTATAGTGTCCCACAAGTCGGATTAATGATAGAATTTACGCAAATGCGTGGAATTCCAAAGGCGTGGCAGACTCCTTCTAGACATGTCTTTGAGCCAATATGCCCTTGTGCCGGCGATTGACTCAATCTGATAGGGGCCGTCCCAGTTAGGACCTAGCTTTCCGTCGGTGGGGTTCTTAGTAGCAAAAAGAACCTTCTTCAGAACCAGTTCTCTGGGCATATAACGTTGCTAACGCACACGTTGATTGTATGACTGAGCAAGCTGCTGCTGATACCGTACCATAGACGCGAGGGCTCAGTCTCACCGTTCTTCAAGTAGAGTTAGGTCCAAAGCTAGCATCATGTCGTTACGACCCAAGTCAAAGACCTTTGTTTTCAGAGTGGGTAGGCCGATCTTCAGTGGGATAATTGCCTGAGTCCCAAAGCACAGGGCGAACGATGTTTCTCCAATTGATCGCCTTGGTGTAGTGCGATAAGCCCACAGTACACTGGGGAGCTCTTCAACCCACTTTCCTTTAGCTTTCTCCAGTCGTTTCTTGATGCTGTCCAAAATGGCTTTATTGTTGGCTTCAGATTGACCATTGCTCTGTGGATACGTCGGGGTGGAGAAATAGGGCCGAATACCATACTTGCTGCACAATTCTCAATAGACGCCGCAATCAAATTAGGTGTCGTTGTCCAAAATAAGTGCTCTTGGAATGCCGAATCGTGTTATGATATTCCTCCATACAAAATGCTTTACATCAATATCTCGAATGTGCGTTAGTGCCTCCGTTTCGACCCATTTCGTGAAGTAATCTGTTGCGACAATAAAAAATTGCTTGTTGTCCAGGGCACGAGGTAATGGTCCGACAATATCAAGTCCCCATTAGGCAAACGGCCAAGGATTGGTTATGGAGCTTAACTCTTCAGTGGGCAAATGGCTCAAAGGGGAGAACTTCTGGCACTGTTCACATTTCTTGACGTAACACTCGGCATCGGCTCTCATTGTCGACCAATAATACCCTTGTGTCACAGCTCGATGAGCCAAAGAGCATTCGCCAGAATGGGCACCACAACTACCTTAATGTATTTCAGTTAGGAGTTCCTCGACTTTATCCAGGTGAACGCATTCTAGGTATAGACCATAAAAGGATTTCTTGTAGAGCTTTTCTTTCGGATCCAAGTAATATTGCAGGGCTTTGTTTCGCAGCTTGTGTGCTACTTTCTTATCCGTTGGGAGCTGTTCGGAAGATAGGAATAAAGCAATAGGGTCCATCCAACTCGGACTTGATTCTATGACAATGATCTGGACCAATTTCGAAGGGCCAATGCTCGGCTTAGGGATGAATCCTACTTCAATTGTCCGTTTAATCTCTGAGTTGATAGCAGAGGTTAGGCAAGGCAGGGCGTCTATATGTGTGTTCTGATCTTGGGTTATTTGGTTCAATTCATGATGGTCAAATTTTTCCAGCAAGGAACTCGCCGTTTTCATGTAAGTTGTCATACGGTCGTTTTTAGCCGTGTATTCACCCTTTAACTGATTGATGACTAGCTTTGAGTTGCAAAAGATAAGAAGACGCTGAGCACCCAAGAGATGTGCATTCCGTAAGCCGGTTAGTAGTGCTTCATATTCGGCCTTATTGTTTGATGCTTCAAAGCCGAGTTTGACTGGTTGCTCGATTATTGCCCCGTCGGGAGCCATGATCACTATGCCCACCCCACTGCCACGTTGGTTGGATGATCTGTCACAATACAACTACCAAATGTCCCCAACATAAATTCTCCAGTTCGGGTTAGGTTGAATCTGATTAGACTTATAGTCGGCGAGGCCTCTAGTGAACTCGGCCACAAAATCAGCAAGGACTTGCCCCTTGATTGAGGTTCTAGGTAGAAACTGAATATCGTACTGGCCAAGTTCGAGAGCCCACTTTGAAACGCACCCTGATGCTTCTACTCTACGGAGTACTATCCGGAGGGGGTAGTCCGTTAGTACCCCAATGGTATGCCCCTAAAAGTAATGCATCAGTTTTCTTGCTGTCATGACGAGGGCTAGGATGAGTTTTTCCAATGGAAAGTAACGTGTTTTGGCATCAACCATTGCCTTGCTTACATAATACACTGGCCGTTGCTCCCCAAGCTCTTCTTTTAATAGCACGGCACTGACGGTCCGGTCGAAAACTGCCAGATATAAAATGAACGGATCGCCTGCCGAAGGTGTTGTCAAGAGTGGGTCTGATCGGAGGTAGGTCTTCAAACCATTGAAAGCGGCTTCGCACTCAGAGGTCCATTCAAAAGCTTTACCTTGCCGTAGGGTATGAAAGAATTGTCGGCAGCGATCAGTGGAACGACTGATGAACTTGTTGAGTGCGGCAGCCATCTCCATCAACTTTTGGACCTCCTTGACCGATCAAGGAGAGCCGAGTTCCAGGATTGCTATGATTTGCCTCAGGTTGGCTTCGATTCTGCGGTGATTGACAATGTAGCCTAAGAATTTGCCGGAATCGATCGCAAATGCACACTTGGAAGCATTCAGCTTCATTTTGTACTTGCGTAAAATGCTGAATGTCTCTTTCAGATCGGCTAGATGAATCTGCTCTTCTTTAGACTTAACCACCATATCATCAATGTACACTTCCATCGTTCAGCCGAGTTGCTCCTTAAACATGGCAGTAACTAGTCTTTGGTAAGTTGCCCCCGCATTCTTCAGCCCAAAAGGCATAACCTTATAGCAGTAGGTTCTTCTTGGGGTGAGGAATGCAGTTTTTTCTTGGTCTTTCAGGTGTATTGCAATTTGATGATAGCCTCTGTAGGCATCGAGGAAGCTCATACGTTGATGACGCGCCATGGCATCCACGAGTTGGTCTATTCTGGGGAGGGGAAAACAATCCTTGGGACAAGCTTTATTTAAGTCCGTGAAATCCACACAAACATGCCAAGTCCCATTTTTCTTCTTTATAACCATAGTATTCGACAGCCAAGTTGGGTAGGTGACTTCCTAGATTTCCTCGGCATCAAGCAACCGGTCAACTTCTTCAACAATGGCAGCAGTGTATTCTGCAGCTGACTGCCAGCTTTTCTGAATAATCGGCTTGCATTTGGGGTCAACATTTAAACGGTGCTAAGAAACAGATAGATCCACCCCCGGCATCTCATACGGCGACCATGCAAATACATCAAGGTTGCTAAGTAAGAAGGTAATTAGCTGTTATCTGTCGACTTTATTCAGGGAGACGCCAACCATGAAGAACCTGTCAGGATTCTCATCAATTTCTACTCGATTCAGGGCTTTTGTGGCCTTTTCACTTGGGAGCCACCCAACATTGTTGAGGCTCTCTCGATCCGACACCTTAATAGAATTCACTTCCAGCTCTCTTGGAGTCTTTGCAGGAAGGAGATAACAAGCTTGTGCCGATTTCTAGGAACCACGGATTTGTTCAATACCGTGTTCAATCAGGAAGCGGAGCAGTTGATGATAGGTGCTTGGCACTCGCATGGTATGCAGCCAAGTTCGTCCCATGATGAGATTATACAGCGAAGGAAGTTTGACAACCAAAAACTCCACATCCATTGATCGAGAGCCCGCTTGAACTGGTAGTGTGATTTTGCCCAATGGGTATTCTGGATTGGCGTTGAAGCCGAATAACGGATAATGGGTCAGAGACAAGTCCGACTTAATGAAGCCGAGTTTGATGAAGGTCTTGTAGTACATAACCTCCGAAGTACTCCCCTGGTCAATGAGAACCCGTTCAACGGTGAATCTGTTTATGCGTAGTTCGATTACCAAGAAATCAATGTGGGGGAGTGTTATGCCGACCAAATCGGAGTCATCGAAAGAAATACTCACAGCTTCATGGGGGTGTTTCACTGGTGTGATTTGCTTTTGGAGGTTAGGATGCGACTGAATTGCATGCACCACGGAAGCTATTGGCAAGCTGTATATCATATGAATTACACCGAGCGGTGGTGACTCCGGCCGTAAAGCAACTGTTTTGGTTGAGTTGCCCTTTCGGGCGTATTGCTTAAGCCGAGCATCTTGTACAACTCCTCGAGGTGATACTTCAACACGTAACAATTGTCGGTATCATGACCGTGGTCCTTGTGATATTCGCACCGTTTATCCCTCCTCCTTGTATTGGGAGGTCCCACCATTTTAGACGACCATTTAAAGAACGACAAGTGTTGAACCTTAGCCATAACCATACTTATCAGCTCTGATAACTCCGTGTATTTCTTATCGGCGCGCCTGCTATCCACTTGAAGCTACTCCTTAGCTTGGTGTGGACATTGGTCATTTGATCGGCGCGAATCCCGTTTTCTATCTCGTTTAGCCCGATTCCGTGATTCAGGGCTCCATGGTGGTACAACGTTCATCGGCTGCACGATTTCAGGCAGGGCCGACTTAGTGGCTTTGTGCCTGGCTTTGACTCGTAGGGCATCGTCTTCTGCTTTGCAGTATTCCTCAACTTTTTTCATGAACAACCAAACCGTTTTTGGGGGCCGTCTGGTCAAAGAGCTACGGAGGGCACTGTCTGGATGTAACCCTATCTTGAAGGCCGTAATGGCCATGGAGTCATTGCAGGCATTATCTACTAGGTTAAAATATTCCCAATACCGCGCTGAATATGCATGAAGGGTTTCCCCTGGTTAAATTTGCATTGGCCACAGAGAATCGGCTTGCTTCGGCTGGACCTCATTAGTGATGAACCTTGCCCTGAAGGATTTTTGGAGTTAGTAGAAGCTCTTGATCGATGCCAGCTCCAGTTTATAATACCATCTAACAGCCAGTGGTCCCAAACTGCTCGGAAATATTCAACACATGAAGGCCTCATCGTCTGCATGAAGCGTCATGGCTTGCTTGTTATGGCGAATGTGATCGGTGGGGTCTGATTTACCATTATACAAGGTGAATGACGGTGCTTTGAACTTTTTGGGTAGCACTGCTCTTGCAATTCGTCGTACAAAGGGGTCATGTTGATCCTCTTCATCTGAATAATTTCTTCTTCGCTTTTTTCGTGCACGCAGACTTCCCTCAGAAGAACTGGAGATGTCGACTCGTCCCTTCTTTGTAGATTCTGGGGATGATGAGTCAGAGCCACTGTTACTATCATGTCTCCAAATTTGAGATCGTCGACCATCCTTTCTCAGAGGTCGTCCCGAATCTTGGTGCGCGACTTGTTGGGATTTTGCCACTTCCAAGGACAAATCTTGTCGAATGCGCTCGTTCTCAACCATCATGTTTTCCAACCTCTGTTCATTTTGCTTCGCTTGCTCCATAATCGCTTGCATTGTCTCATGTACTAATGTTGAGGGTGAATCGAAGTTCAAGGCCCTTCTTGCGGTAATATTCTCTGGCCCAAGCATGTTGTTTGGAGTGGTTTCATCTTGTGGCGTAGGGTCGCCAGCGACTGCCGGAGGATCTTCCGTCATGCCTGCCATAGATGTGCTTGAGTATTCCTGAGGCAGCACCAATTGTGGAGAAGTGGTTCGAAATACTCTTTGGGTCTGGAGGCGCTTGTGTCCCTCAGCTAGTCTCCTGAAAAAGAATCGACACTCCGGTCGGGGGTGCCGGAATTAGCACTCCGACAGATAAGTCAGTATCTACTCTCTTGGTTGCTTATGTCTTAAGTTAAGCTTACTCGTTCTCACATAACTCTCTTTGGTTGATGATCCTCTATTTATATTTCCCTCTGGGCCTTAGAGTTGAGCCCACCTTTAGTCCACCCTGCAGTTATTCACTCGGCTCCTTCTTTTGCTGACCAACCTCTACTCGGCTCCTTAATCTTGGTTCTATGGCGATTAGGATACCCTAATTTATATCTGACGGGCGAATGCAATGTATACATATCGATTCTATAAGAATAATATTCGGCCTCTTCACATGCCCTAATACTCGGCTCCCACAGTATCTTTTTTATTTTCATTTGATTTTACATGAAACTTCTATAGGATTATTCTTAATAATTATACATTTTTTGAAGGGTATAAATTATTTATGCCAAATTCTCAAATTTTGAAAATCATTAATTAGAAAATTCAAAAGAAATGTTGATCTCATATATATTTTTAATTATGGACATTGAAAAAGAGTGTTGGACATGTGTTTGAGGAGTGTCAGTGCCCTCACCTAATAAAAAGTTAATTTATTTAATAATTTAAGCTCTTAAATGAAATGTTGATTAGTAATTTACCATGCTATCAAAATATACAATGCTCTTAAATGTGTTCTCATTTCAATCTTAGGTTAATCTTTGCTTGATTTGTAAGTGACAATAAATGAACAAGAGTTGGTAACATAAATAACAGGTTAATCTTTGCTTAATAGTGAATCTCACATATAATAGAACTTATATGATTATTTATTTCACAGGTTTCTCTTATTACATAAAAATAAAAATAATATGTGCAGTCGGAACATAATTAATTACTTGCCAATGAAAAAGACATTAATCTGAACATTTCAGCATTTGAAGGCATTAATTAGAAATGACACCTTTTGGCCCGTTTGTTTCGGGAGTAATGGATGGGAGGAAATTAAGATGGAGGTGGAGTTATTTAGGTCTATTTTGGGAAGATAGTTATAATCAGTTTTTTGGTGAAAAGCTGCTTATAATCAGCTTATAATCAGCTTTTTTGTGAGAGAAGAGGTGGATTATAATCAGCTTTTAGTGTTGTGTTTATTTGTAGAGTTGGAGAAGGGATTAGAATGGACCTCTATCTTAATCCCTTCCTCCTGGAAGGAAGATTGGGATGGAGGAGGTGAGGTGGTATTAGAAAAATAGTGAGGGGATTAGAATTTTTTATTTTTTATTTTTTACATATTGGGAATTTTTTTTAAACATTAATGTTTAATTTTTTATATTTTTTATTTGTTTTATTATTTTATATAAGAATAATTTAAAAAATTTTACATTAACAACTATCATCAAAGTAAACACAATTTTACTTAATCCTTTTACTATCAATCCCTTCACTATTAATTCACCCACTATAAATCCCTTATATTCTATCTCTGAAAACAACCAGGCGTTGTAGCTTTGTTTGTGATGACTTTCAATGAGCAACTGACCAAGAAATTTACCTAAAATTGAATTGTGTTAACAGATTTATTTAGAATAATACAGTTTACAATACACTAATTTTAATATCCTCTTTCATGTAATCTTTTACAAGTGGAAAATTAATAAATAGAAAACTAAAAATAAAAATATTTATCTCTAAATTTGTAAATAATTAATAATTATTTAAGCCACATAAATTATGCCCAAAACCAGCACAAAAAAAGCACATCAATTCTCAAATTATAGGGAAAATTACACAGGGTACAATTTGTCTATTATAGGTTCCCACTATTCTAATTGTGTCCATTTTGATATAATATAAATAAAAAAAATTAAAGGTAAAATTAATTCAACTGGAACGACCAAAATCAAATTAATACAAAATCTAAATTATAAGAATCATTTGTGTAATTTGTATTAAAAAAATTATAAACATTTCATAAAATTATACCAAATAGGACTTTAATGCTCTATTTTGTTTATTGGAATGTCAATGAAATGGAATGATTCTTTAAGTTTTCCTATAGAATAACTATTCCTTTAAAATGCTGGAAGATTATTTCATTTGTAATATATTTAACATTATTTTTTTGAAAAATCCTATGCTGTGCACCACCTTACCAAAAAATGGTGTAACTTTATTACAAAATGGATAATTTCACAATAAATTGATATAACAAAATATCTAAAATTTTATGGTTGATGTTGCAAAAGTTTATTGTTTGATTTTTGTTACGCCCATTTGTGACGATATTACACATTTTGTGATTAATTTTACAAAATTTTGTGATAAATTTACACATTTTTGTAGTAAGGTAGTATTTTCCTTATTTATTTAGGCCTTGTTTGGCAAGTAGTTTTTTTAGTCAAAAAGTCAAAACGTTACTAAAAAAATCAAAAAGTCAACAACTTATACCAAAAGTCAGAAATTCTTTTTCTCTCTATTTTTTGCACATCTTTTTGTAAAAAATCAAAAAGTTATCTCAAACATTCTATTTTTTTTTTTTATATCACATTTTAGTTAAGAAGTCAAAAAGTTACTAAAAAGTCTGTTTCCAAGTCTAACCAAACATGAAATTAAATATTTTGATGGAATAATCATTCAATTCCACTTCCTTCCAATAAAGCAAACGGGAAAAGTTAGGGATCATGAAAATTTTGTCATGAAAATGATCATGAAAAATTTATGATCCTTGAATTATCTTGATTAGTGTGTAGTGCTTTATTTCAAGTGTAATCGAAGGATCACAAAACTTTCATGATTATTTTCATGAAAGATTTTTCATGATACCTAACATTGTTGTAAATCAAACACTACTTAAACATGCAATTTAGTGTGATTATTACGTTCACTTTTTTGGATAAAATTCTAAATAAAATTTTCGAGTAAGTAGAATTATTGTACTATATATAATCATCTCAATTCTCATCTCATCCAAGAGCTAGCCATATACAGATTTCTTTATCTGTAATCACATTCCAGAGTTTCATCAATTATGAAACCACAACATAAACATCTTCTACTACTTACACTACTTTTCATTGTTTCTGTTTCTCTCTTCATGTCAAAACTTTCAAGAGCTCAAACACTAACAAAACAAAAGGCTTCGAACCACTCAATCTCAGCTGTGTTCGTGTTCGGGGACTCGACGGTCGACCCTGGAAACAACAACTACATTGAGACGGTGTTTAAAAGTAACTTTCCGCCTTACGGGAAGGACTTTCCCAGCCACATTGCCACCGGAAGGTTTACTAATGGCCGCCTAGTGACCGATTATATTGGTAAGCTTATTAGGTAGAAATGATATAAATAAGCTGTAAAAAGATATAATTATACGAAAAATTTTTATTATCAATTTTTACCTTATAATAAGTTTCACCAAACAATCTTTACATGAGCAACTTATAGCGCTTTCTTTATTTTGAGAGTTTATATCGTATTGTTTGTTGAAATTTATTAGACAAAATTATAACTTAAATGAAAGGAAATAAGTTGATTATATAAAAATTGAGAGAAATGATTTTAATCTCTCTCTTTTCTGATTTTCCGATTTTAACTTATAATAAACAGCAACATATATGCTCAATGGAAATGAGATCCATACAATTAGATGGGGGGTCCCGTTTTCATTTGAAATATATGGTGAAAAATTATTTATGTATAGAGTAATGCTAGAAATTCATGATTTGAATTTTTAAATTTATTTGTAATGATATAATAAGAAAGTTAAGTCCTACATAATTGGGTATATGACAAATTAAAAGTTGACATATAACCTGTTATATATATCATCGTAGATTAAGGCCTCGTTTGGCAACCGAACTTTTTAGCCAAAAAATTAAGAAGTTACTAAATTAGTCAAAAAACCAACAACTCATATCAAAAAGTCAAAAATTCTCTTTTCTCTCTATTTTTTGTACATCTTTTCGTAAAAAGTCAAAAAATCATCCCAAACATACTAGTTTTTTTTAGCTCATATTTTAGCCAAATAGCCAAAAAATTACTAAATTAGCCTGTTCCCAAACGAGGCCTAAATTGTGAGAAGTTAATTGTTGATCTTAACCATTTTTCTCATGTGTCTTCTTATTGAAGTGAATTGAGGTAGTAGTATGAGAGAAAATGTGCATGGGTGATTGATGCGTATTTGGAGAAGTGAATTAAAAATTATTTTTTAATTTTTAACTTATTTTTTTATTAAAAAAAATTTAAAAAATTAATTTTTAATCAACTTTTCAAAATACCCGAACCGAAAGCGCAAGAGTAATGTGGTTTTGGTGGGTATTCGTTTGTGTTTGGAACAGCTTCGTATGCGGGAATAAAAGAGAATGTGCCTCCATATTTGGATTCAACGCTTAGCATGGAACAGCTCATGACTGACATGGCGTCAGTTTTGCCTCTGCTGCCTCTGGATTGGATCCCCTTACCCCTCAAATAAGCGTCTCTCTCTCTCTCTCTCTCTCTCTCTCTCTCAAAAGCTTAATCCATGATACACAAAAATAGAATAATTGTAGCGTACAAAATTTAAGAGGAAATATAATTTTATCCCTTAAATTTTTACTTATTTTTTAATTTGATTTTTAAACTTTGATTAATATTAATTTTATATTTAAAATTTTAATCAATTTTATTCATACCATCACATTCCTTCTATAAATAGACAAAATATGTTAATATAGCACCAAAATTCATTTGAAATTTCATTTTACTCCCCAATCTTAAAAATTAATTTGCCTTCCAAATATTAAAAAAAAATTAATTTAAATATTTAATAAATAATTTGTTATCTCACTAATGAAAAATTTTAATTTTTAATTAATATATACTTTGCAAAAAAATAATAAAAAATACAAAAATCCATATTTAGAATTACCTTGATACTATGAAGTATAGATAATTCGACAAACATATCGTACATGTATCGGGTACTTGCCGACATATGATATTTCTACATACGTATCGGGTGCACAAAATACGTACTCAAATTTTTCCTTCTTAATTTTTGGCATATCCATATATATCTAGTATATACCCAAGTCGTGTCATACCTCAGTCGAAACAATATTTTCTTCTACTATAAAGATAAAATTCTTTTTACTAGACTTCTTTTTCATTTTTAGTTTTGTGCTTAGTATGATTTTAAAATTAAACTATGGTTTGTAAATTATTTAATATACTGATATTTAATTTTGGTTTATCTTTTTTTTTTGATAATAAAAAAAAACCAAAATTAAATATCATTAAATGTCAATACATATAAATAGAATGTCAATTATACTTGTACTTTTAGCATTGAATGTCAATTGTATATTGGATTTAATAAATTAAACTATTTAATCAATTTTTGTATTATTCTAAATTAAAAATAAATATTTTTTTACAAATGTATTAAGCCATATCCGTACCCTATATATATATTTATTTTCCCGTGCCGACATACCTATATCGTACTAATACTAATACTCATACCCGTAATGTGTTTCATAAGTCTCAAATTATCTTGAGTCGATCTTGGAGAAATTTATTGAACCAAAAATTTCTTTGTTACTCTATATGTGTGTGCGCGCTTAATTGTAACTAGTTTATTACCCAAATTAATTTCAATAGAATTAATCGACTAATAGTAATTTCACAATTAAGTGGGAAAAAAATTTCAAATTTCGTTATGTGTCCAGTACGGATACAACATGTTTGTCGAAATACCTATGCTTCATAGTCTCAAGATAATTTTAAATGAGAATTTTTCATTTTTAATTTTATTTTTTATTTTTTTGCAAAGTATATATTATTTAAAATTTATTTTTTATTATTGAGATAAAAAAAAAATGTGCTAAATATTTAAATTTAATATTTTTATAGTAAGGGGATAAATTGATTTTTAAGGTATAGTTTAGGGGATAAAATGAAATTCCAAATGAATTTTGGCAACACATTAGCACATTTTGTCCAATTGTAGGCGGAATGTGACAACATAAGCTAAATTGATTAAAATTTCAAAACTTTAAACATAAAATTAATATTAATCAAAGTCTATGGGTCAAATTAAAAAAAACGTGTGAAATTTGAAGGACAAAATGTTATTTCCTCAAAATTTAATTAAAAAATTAAACGTAACTCTTTTATATAAGAGTAAGTCTTACAATAGTGTAGACTCTTTCTTATGTGAGAGGTTTATGTCTAATCTTATGGTAAGAATTTGTTTTTGGGAATAGATTTTTTCAATATTTTTTTAATTTTTTAGTTAAAAAATGAAGTAAAAAAAATTAGTATATTTTTTATGAAAAGATGTGCAAAGAATAAAAAAATAAAAAAATTTTAATTTTCTGGTAGAAGTTGTTAACTTTTTAATTTTTTTTAATAATTTCTTGACCTTTAAATTAAAAAATGATATTGTCAAATGAGACTTAAAAAAAAAAAAAAAATTACGAAGTAGAGAAAAAATCCCAAAGACTGGACCGTTCACTTTCGGTTGTAATTTATGGCATGACCTACTTTACTAATGGGGTCTTTTTATTCATTTATGATTTATCTTTTTTAATAATTTGAATTATATAATTTATTATATTTTATAAAATTGACCGTATATTTGCAAAATATATTTTACTATCCATTTTTAAAAGCATGAATTTGATTTCTTTTAGTAGATAATATTCAGGTCATAAAAATAAGCTCTATAATTGGTCTAGAAGACCCAGAATGAACAGTCTAAGCTTTCAGTCTCATTTCAAAAAAAAAGTTGGACTCCATAAAAATACTCAAAATCACTTAGGTGTCGTTTGATAACACTTACGTTTTCAGTTTTCTGTTTATATTTATAAAAATTTTAAAAATTCAAATAAAAACTTGTTTGGTAAAATTTTTGATTTATAAATCAGTGGTCTCAGTTTATAAATTTGGCCAAAAAATGAAAACACAAAAAATGTGTTTCCATTTTGAGTTTTCAGTTTTTTTTTTTACCACCCAACACTAGCCACCACCCGCCATCATTTTCCACCACCGTCTTCAGCCACCACCACCCACCCATCACCCACTAGCCACCACCCACCTGTTATCCACTCGCCACCACCACTCCACCTTGTTGCCACCACCACCACCCACCACCGCCATTCACCCGCCACCATCCACTTTGCCACTTACTTGCCACCACCACTCACCACCCCCTTGCCACCACCATCCACTCACCACCACTTGCCACCACCATCCATCCACCACCACCTGCCACCACCACCACCATCACTCACCACCCATCACCCACCCGCCACCCATCCGCCACCCACCCACCACCCACCACCATCACCCACCCACCACCACCACTACCACCACCTACTCACCACCACCACCCACCACCCACTACTACCACTACCACCACCGACTCGCTACCACCTACCACCCATCACCATCACCCACCCACCCACCACTACAAAAAAACACACCTTTGGCGACTAAATTTTTAGTCGCCAAAGGTCCCATTTTAGTCGCCAAATGTCAAAATTCGTCTTTCTCTGACTAAAAGTTTTTGTCGCCCATGTTGTCGCCAAAACACAGTCATGATTCCTTTGGCGACTAAAAATCATTGATAGTCGCCATTTACTGGTCTTGACTAAAGATTTACGCCAATTGACAATTACATTTTTGGGAATTTAACCTTTGCCGACAAAACCTTTTGTCGCCAATAGTTAATTTTTATATTATTAATTTAATTAAAAACACCTTTGGCGACTAAAGGATTTAGTCATTTGAAAGTATTTTCACAAAAATTTTTTCCTTTGTCGCTTCAGCTTTTGAACCCGTGACCACCAAGTCCCAACTTTGTCCACCTTTAGCAACACTCTCTCCCCCACTATGCCACTACAACCTCACGCGAATATTAATGCAACATATATTATTTATATACTATTTATACCGGTATTAATACAAACTATATATATAAATAATTATTTTTATTTAATGTATTTTATGTAAAAAAATAAAGTATTTATTAAAAAAAAAAATATGAGACGACTTTTGGCGACTAAATGTGAATTTTAGTCGCCAATTCTGTGCCATTTGGCTACTAAATTCTGTTTTGTCGCTAAAAACTTGAATTTCCTTAAAAAAAACTACAATCGGCGACTAAACTCATTTTTTTGTCGCCAAAAGCTCGAATTTTGCCGACTAAAATCAAATTTAGTCGCCACTTGTCCAGGTTTTTGCTACTACAAAATTTTTTGGGTAAAACACCCATATTCGGCGACTAAAGTTTTTTAGTCGCCCAAACCTATAGATTTCGCGACTAAATGGTTTTTAGTCGCCAAAAACCGTGCCGTTAGCTACTAAAATTTTTTCAGTCGCCACAACTACTATATTCGGCGACTAAACCGACTTTTAGTCGCCAAAAGTCCTACATTCGACTAAAGTGCTTTAGTCGACAAAAGTAGTGTAGGTTTGGCGACAAAACTGATTTTAGTCGCCATTTCCACTACTTTCAGCGACGAAAATGCTTTTTTTAGTCGCCAATTGTGCATTTTCTTGTAGTGCACCCACCACCACCACCACCTGTCACCTACCCGCCACCACTCACCACCACCCGCCATCCGCCACCCACCTGCCACCACTACCCACCACCCGCCACCACCACCACCACCACTACTACCACTCGCCATCACTACCACCACCCACCACCGCCACCACACCACCACCACTCACCTACCACCCATTCACCACCACCACCACCCGCCATCTACCACCCACCTACCACCACCACTTGCCATTACCACCACCACCGCCCACTTGTTACCACCTATCACTCGCTACCGTCACCCATCCACTCGCCACCACCACCCACCATCCACCCGCTACCACCAGCTACCCACCACCCACCGTCACAACTTTCCACCACCGTCTTCCGCCGCCACTTACCACCACTTGCCATTTCTCATTCTTTTTTATATTTTAAAATCTTTTAAAACATTTTGTGAGTTACCAAATGCGTTTGTAGTTTATGTTTTTCTAAAAATAAACAAAAAATAAACAAAAACCAGTTTATAAAATTTTTGTAAATATAAACTGAAAACGTAAACGTTACCAAACACACCCTTAGAATTCAAAATAGATAGTTTAGATTTGTCATGGTTGTGTCTCGCACAATGCACCCCGACACGTTCAAATTTTTAATTTTAGTTTTTATTTTTTATTTTTTATAAGGAAATAGTTTTTTTTTTTTTTTCATATTTTTTTTTTGTATGAACAACAGTCCTATCTAGTTCGCAGCAAACGGGGCTGAAACATCCATGGTTAGGGGCTGTTTTGAGAAGATGGTAAAAAGTGATTTTTTGACTTTTAATCAAGCTTTTAACTTTTTTAGACAAATGATTTAGAAAGTTGGTAAAAAGTTAATTTTGACTTTTTTTTATTAATATTTGTTTATGATGTCAAATCACAATAAAATGACCAAACTACCCTTAATAATTTAAAATATTTACAACTTCATTCACGTTGCACATTTTGATCCATAAGGGGTAGAATTGTGATTTCACTAGCAGCTAAAAACCACCTTCCCAAATGGAAAAAAATGCAAAAAAACCAACTTTTGACTTTTGTTACAAACAAAAAAAAATAGTGGCTAAAAGCCAACTTCTCAAAATAGCCCTAGGTGTGATTTGGTTTGCAAATATTTGGAAGTACTAAACCAACAAATTTAGGCCTCGTTTGGGAAGGGCCGGTTTGGTTAAAAAGTCAAAAAATTACTAAAAAAGTTAAAAAGTCAACAACTCATACCAAAAAGTCAAAGATTCTCTTTTCTTTCTACTTTTTGTACATCTTTTCGTAAAAAGTCAAAAAATCATCCCAAACATACTAATTTTTTTAACTCATATTTTAGCCAAATAATTAAAAAATTACTAAATTAGTATGTTCTCAAACGAAACCTACTTTTATTGCATTTGATGTATTGTTTTTATTACTCTATCGACCCCTGCATTGAAAGCCAAAATTGACTTGTTGGATTCTTTTCTATATATATATATATATATTTTTTTTAACAGTAGTATTAGAAATACAAAAATCAAATATAAAGGCAATCCCTTGTGAGAGGACTGTATCTTAGGATTGGTTTGGGATGTTTTAAAAAAAGTACACTTTTTGACTTATTGGCTTATATGGGTTGGATTTGAGTTGGGTTTGATGTGATGTGTTAGAGATGTGATGTGATTTAAATAAGATTATGTGACTTAAATAGAATAGTGACTTTTTAAATTTTTGTATTATTTAATAGATGCCAAACTTGACCTTAGTTTGTGTTTGATTTCTATATTCTATATTACTGTTTTTTCACATTTGCCCTTGGTCTCTCTGTAGGTGCAATAATGAAACTTCATTTTTTATATGTCAAATAAATTTTATCATTAGTTTCACTTATATCTATTTATTTTTTATATTTTTAGTCAAGTTTGAGAAGACTAAATAAGTGTACTTTTTGACTTTTTATGAAATATAAGTTGGATTTAGATTGGGTTTGAAGTGATGTGTTAGAGAGGTGATATGACTTAAATAGGATAGTGACTTTTTAATTTTTTAAATTTTTTTGAGGATGCCAAACTTGACCTTATTGCATGTGGGTAGGTGCATGGCAGAGTTTACATGCATGCCAACATTAAAAGAGACAACTTTTTTAAGTGATCTTGCTCTGTCAAGTATCAACATAATTATGTACCAATAATTCAAGACTATATATAACAATTAAGGCATTAACTGCTTATAACAACAATTTTTGTAGGCTTTTCAATAGTAACAACACACTGGTCTATATTTTCATATTTCAAAGGCATAAAAAGAAAAATACTTTTTATGACCTTTCAAAGCCGGTTTAAAAAAATTGACAAAGCTAGCTTGAAAGTCTGTGTCAAAGGGGACATTAATCCAAATGTTTCATATTTATGAAAATTATTAAATATTTTTAGAATACTTGTGTGAGGTTATCAACACTTTAATATTACTTGTCTAAAAAAATTTTTAAAATTTACTTGGAAATATTATTTTGCGGTTCAGATCCAGCTTAGGTGAGTTTTGATTTGTTCAATTTGAAAATCTCAACTTCAAAATTGATGTATAGTGGGACTAAGTTATGCCTATTTTAGTGATTTGAATTATTCATTTGCTATGACATGTCGAGAAGAACATGCGTACAAAATATTGGGTTGATCATAAATAAGTAATCACATAACCAAATTACATGTATATTATAACAAGTAGACAATCTATTATTAAAAATATGAGTAACTAAAAAATACACCTCCTGATGTTTACATAAAATACAAATTAGTTCTTGTGGTTTTAGAAATTACAACTCGTCCCTTAAAATTTCTAATCGCATAAAAAATTATTCCTTTTATTAATAAATCATTAAGTTAATTAACAATTTTAATAATGTAAAAATATTTTCAATTAACAGTTTTAATAATTTTATTATTACATATGAGAGTAGTTAAAATTTCATTTTTCAATTAATTCTATTAAATAAAAAATTCTAATAAGGAGATATTTGTAATTTCCAAAACCACTAGAGACAATTCAAATTTAAAAAAAACCTTAAGAGATATATTTGTAATTTACCCTTAAAACATTTATGTCTTATAGATAAAAACAATCTAATAGTATAATAATCGATGTTGGATCAAATTTAATTTTTGCATGAATAATTTGATTATATGAGATGAACAATTTAGATCATCGATGATCTTCAACTTTAGCAAATCAAAACTCATCTAGGACATAAAACCCACAGAATAATGAAGTGTTGTTTCTAGGTAAATTTCTTATCTATGTGATACTCACATGTCACACTTTTATCGATACATAATTGATTGGAGCACCACGTATCATATTATACTTCGGAACTACTAGATAATTACTATATGCCTTGATTAATGATTTGAAGTAGAATAATTTAAGGAGAAATAGCCTCATAGTGATAGTTAGGAAAGATAATTACAAAAAAACTAATAAAGGTTATAAACAATAATAATTAAAATCATAAACTTTCCACCGATGTGTAATAACTTTCAAAATCTACCCTGAATGGTAATTTTCCCATAACTTAATTACATAATTAAATTTTTGATGGGTTTGTTTGTGTTTCAGGGTGTGCTTTCAATGACAAAGCAAATGGAATACTTTAGGGAGTACAAAGCTAGGCTTGAGATTGGCATTGGAAAGAAAAGAACCCAAAATCTGATCAAGAACGCCGCGTTCGTCAGTAGCGCCGGTACAAATGATTTCGTCATCAATTATTTCGGTCCACCAGTTCGCCGCCAAAGCTACACCGTTTTGAGCTACCAGCAATTCTTGATTCAACAGCTCCTACACTTCATTCAGGTTAGTCTGCCATTAAAGTTAGGGTCCGTATGGATAAATTTGAATTTCAAAAAATTAAGGAATTTGACATTAATTATTCAAATACAATCATTCAAATTTAAATATAATAATTTACTTATGAATTTTAAAACAGGGTTAAATATCTTTACCCTCATAGATTTGAAATAACTATGGAAAACTAGTTGTTTGAAATAATGCTATATACAAAATTTTTTCTAAAATATATATATATCTTTTAGTTCAACTAATCTTGTGATATTGTATTTTTTATTCATCTAATCTCAAATTCTTGATTTGAAATCCACTCAATTTTGTGCGAAATTAGGCCATGTTTGATATCTGAGTCAGGTTAACTCCGAGTACGCGTAGGATTAATTAGCTAATAAAATTAATTTTGTGTTGGTAGATGTAAGGTTAATTATATTTATTTATGGATTAGTATGATAATATTAGTTAATTGAAATTAAATTCATAAACTTACTTTAAAAAAATCACATTATATAAAAGTACTTTATTACTTTTGTTAAGCAGTTTCAATCTCCAATCTCATAGTGTAGGGTACCCTTTCTATGAGAACGCTAATTTTGTCATTTGGGTTTTCACAATCAAACATGATTTATATGGAGTGTATAAATTATTAATCTAATCCTTTTGTAATGTCCCAAAAAAATAACACAATATAGACTCATCAACTTTCAATTATATAATCTTGTTTTCAAAGCAATAACTTCCTTTGCTTAATGTAAACAAAAAATAAAGCTTCAATATTAACATTATCATCAAATCTCCAACATTTGTATTCATTAAAACTCTAGAGATTTACAAAAAATATTCAACATGCGGTTATACATTCAATATTCTTAGAATATGAATCTATAGTAAGTGACGTAATATGACATTTACAATTCAATGCCCTTAAGGGCTACAATTTCTAAGGTTTATGCCTGGTTACACAAAATAATGGTTTTCAAACCCATACAAGTAAAGCACTTGGCTTGTCAACATAATTACAACAAAAGGAAAAGAGCCTTGTGCTCTCAAAATACATTTCACGCCTTTAATTCCGCGGGATCACCATATCCTTTTCTACACAAAATTTCATAGGGTAAGCACAAAACCCAGTAAGAAAAAATCTTAACAAAGTATATACATTTTATACAGTCTCCTAAAATGATTGCATATGTCATATCATGCTCAAAACATATATCTCTATCTTTCGAAAACCTTGTACTCAATGCAATTTGAAAACACAACAATTCAATAACTTCAATTTAGTTCAAAATGAGGTAAATACGACTCAAGTAATCCCTAGATTGGTGTATGCTAGTAGGCATATCAAGCACTACCAATCACCACTTTACCGGTTGCTAATCGGAAGACATGTGACACCTCCTCTGCACATATTTTCAGTCTTTCACCATAGACACTTAGGCCAACTTAACCAATACCAAACTACAACCCCTATCCAGACTTATCAATGTATTTACCTCAAAACAATTCAAGATGTTTTTGTTTTACAAAACAATTCCTTTCTCAAAGCAATAATTTTTCAACAAAAGATTCAAAATCAATTGTAACAATGATTAAATGGAATGGCAATGCAAAATGTAACGATGCATTAATGTAGTTTCATTTTTCAATTCCACCACAGAATCCTCTATTGTGATCAAATTTTCACATCTTTTATCAACATAACACCATAATATATTTCCAAGAGATAATATAACAATATCAACATACATGTATTCTCCACATATTAATAATCATATTCTAAACTTGGTTTTCCAAGACAAACCAACAATAAGCTATTACTCAAGCTTCCCAAATCAACAATTCTCATCTGCTCATGGAATTTCCTCATTTGATACAACTATACAAAATTTCTTCCATCAATTACTCACATAACAATGTATCAAGCATAAATTTCACAACATCTCAACTTTTTTCAAAATCCCCAAATTCTAGGGTTTCCACCAAAATTAGGTTTTTGCTCCATCTTTGAAATTTTTTTTCTAAAACAACACCCACACTTTGAAACATAGCCCATACTTTCAAAAGCTTTGGAAAAAAAATAGAGAAAATCCACTTTTAGTATCATCTAAGGTTCATCCACCAAAAATCATGATCTAAACATGTAAGAAATATTCCAAACAAGTATAGACTTACAAAAGCATATATACAACTCAAAGATTATCCCTACCTCAAACTTGGAAGAGGAAGGAGATGAAAACCCTAAAGTTCAACGTTGATGAAAACTCGATTCAATCGGTGTAAATATAGCGCTCGTCGCCCTCTTTGATTTGGTGTAAAAAGCTCTCTCAAATTCTTAAAGATTTGAGCTAAACCTTAGAGAGAAGTTTGGATTTGGGTGTATTTGTTGAGAGAAAGAAGAGAAAAAATGAGTATAGAGAGAGAAGTGAAAAAGTGCCTCTAACACGTTTTTGGCATCAATTTTGAGGAAAATAGCTCATAATTTGAAACAGACTCGTCGAAATCCACACGAGCGGTTCAAATTCCGCACGAGAAGATTCTGATGCTCCACGGGTGGTTTGCTCTAGAGAAGAACTTAGAAATTTTCACAAAATCTAATTGAGCGGAATACAGAATCCACACATGCAGTTTTCTGCCCAGAAAATCCAGAAATCCCTATGTGAATCAACTTGAGCAGTTTCCAAATTTGCACGAGCAATTTTACCCAGAAACTCAGAAATTGATTTTGTACTCCGAAACATGTTCCAATGTCCAAAATTCAAAAATTTTAACCCAAGAATGTTAAGAGAGGTTAAGTAGGAAAAGAAAAGAAATCTCAATAACCCAATATGATAATCAAAGTGCCGAAAATAAAACAAACTATCTTACTACGTAATACCGATCAAGTCCAAGACTCGGGACATCACACCTTCCTTTCCAAACCGGCAATCGAACATGGCCTAATGGTTTTGTAGTTCTTTGAATGACAACGTGCCACATCAAAAAAATAGAAGAACCAAGAGTTGGGATTTGAAGTTAAAAACAATTTCATTTTAATTTTGCTCATTCATTTCCAAATTCAATGGTTGGCCAAGTGAAAAGTTGAGTTGTTGTAAGTGACTTAAGAAACTTATGTCACAAATTCAAATTCCATAAAATGGTAAACTCTATTGGACCTGGATTTGGTAAGAAACTATATGTACTTGGAGACTATTCTAGTGTGAAAGGTGAAATTATCTCCATAGGAAAAACGATATGACATGTCTTTCTTTTTTACTTTACAAAGAGAAACCAAATGTCAGTGATCGCCCCTACTGATCGGCCATAAAAAATATATGAATTGTTTTTAAAAGAGAATTCTTGGTTTTCCTCTTATCTGCCTTTGTGCTTCACCTGCTTGTCCTTTTTTAGTTGCTTGGTTTAAATCTTATTCATCTGATTATCTTTTGATCGGAGGATTCGACATTCATCTGGCTTTGGCCGGGCAAGTTGCTAAGTTGCTTTAATTCTTGATCGTTAGATCTTTTTCATATTGATGGCTAGGATCATGTCAGACATTAGTGGCCAACTTGCCAAGCATTTTATCTGTAAGATTAAGTTGATCGGACAACCTTACTTTCTATTAGACCCAACCTATGCCTCTATTTTTACAGACTTGTGCCTCCAGCTGTTGGATTGAAGTTCAATCCAACAATCCTTTGTTTTACAGATCTTTCTTTTAGAAGAATATCTTTATGTTTGATTGCCCTTCACGCACCTGAATTTATACCAATCTATTGTCAATTGTCTTCTATGGGCTTTAAGGAGTTATTTTGGGTTTTTCCCTCTTTCTCGGCCACCGTTAATGGATTTGGATTTAGACTCATATTTTTTTCCTCCACATCTAGCAAATACACAAACACTTAAAAAAAAATTTAAATTAAAAATATCAATCAATATCAAATATTGGATATCATATTATGTCATAAGATAATAAAAGTGGGCTCATATTAAGCTAACAAATTGATTACATATAAAATTCTATTTTAATTTTAATACTTAAATTTAGGAAAAGTTATTTTGTCCAAATAGTTCTTGGAGTCAGTCATTTGTATTGTGTGGCTACTAGGCTTACAAAAATATGGGATTGGTGAGGTTATTCCATCTTGTGGACTAGAGGTCCTATATCTACAACAATTGGTTGTATAATACATGTCTGATGTACATGTTTGTGGGTGACTAATTAGAGCATCGTGGTGAGAAATTTGGACTTTGATGGGTCATCAAACCTTATTTATGACATGGGTCCTTCTAATTAGAGCATGGTGGTGAGAAATTTGACTTTGATGGTAATCAAACCTTATTCATGACATGGGTCCTACTAATTAGAGCATGATGGTGAGAAATTTGACTTTGATGGGTCATCAAACCTTATTTATGACACTAATTTGTTGGTGTAGCAATTAACCTTATTTATGACATTGGTTCTTCTAAGTTGGTTTTGCAATTAAGAAGAACCAGCCCAGACATAGCCCACAGCTGCATCACTAATTCCAAAAAATAAAAGTAAAAAGCCGAAGATGGTACCTCAGGGTATGGTGGCACTTATAAGTCAATATAAAAAGTTGAGTAATGATAATTTAGTAGTAGTTTTAAATTATACTTTATTATAATTTTTTGAGACAATTACCAGAAAAAACATTAAAAAAAAAAAAAAAACTTAAAGTTTGAACATTTTAACAAAATAAACTTATAAAAAGATTATGATTTAAATTGACAAAATTAAAAATTCAAGATTTATTTTGTTACGAGGGTCAAACTTTAGGATTCTTTTTTTTTTTTTTTTTTTTTGACGAAGATATCATTAGTATATTAATAGTTAGATTGCAACGCATGTCAATGTCTTTTTATAGACTCAAACTTGAAATCTCACTCTAGAACCTAAATACTCTCTCCATGACTACTTTTGCTACAACCAAGGTCTATAATTATAATTATAATTATTATTTTTATTGACAAACAAGTAAAACTTTCGCTGGCACGTTGTTATATATATATATATATGTATGTATATATTACCTCTTTAAAAATGCAAAATAACTCTGTCTCTTTTTTGCACAACAAAAAAAAATTGTAACAATTAATTAGCCAAACAAGTTTAAGCTAATAATAATAAAAAAGTAAAACAATAATCATAAAAATTAACTTATTAGTATTATTAAACGGTGGTTATTTGTTGCGCAGCATTTGAATTTTGCCTTTTTCGAGAGATTTTTTTTTTTCCTGTTCTTATCAAAATAGAGTTGGAAGTTGGTGTAGAGGGTCAGAAATTAAGATTCAAATTAAGTATGGGCCTAAGTGTTGATGTCATCCTTTTTAGGCGGCCAAGAATGACTTAAGGAGTATGGGTTAAAATCCAAGGGAAGTGGGTCAACAATGGGCCGAAACAGGTCTGACCTGCCAAGGGTCCGAACAGACTCCACGAAGAAAAGTGTCTACGTGAGGTTGTAGAAGTAACACTTGCAATGGGCAAGTTACGGAGGTACTTTGTCTCAGCACCGCCATCCCAAGTATTATCGGTACCGCCGCCATTCTAAGTATTGTTGGTGTCGTCGCCAGTTGGAGTTGCTAAGGGAAAGAAAAATTGGAGTAACTGAGTTACAGAAGCAGCATTTACAACGGTCAAGTTGCGGAGGTACTTTGTCTCAGCACCGTTATCCTAAGTATTGTCAACACCGATGCCATCCCAACTATTGTCGATGCCGCCACCATTCCAAGTATTTTCAGTATTGCCACCATCCGGAGTTGCTGAGGGAAATAGCAACCGCAACAACTACAGCCGTCACAACTAACTTGCGGAGAGAACACCTCACCAAGGTAATAGCAGCCTTTGGGAGAAGCTTCTCCTCCACAAGCAGAGGCTAATGCTTGGCGCTGATAGTAGGCCGTAAGGCTTACTGATTGGAGTCGATATCAGGCCTAGAGATACCAGTATACTGTGGCGACCCCGCGAAGATGGTCGCAAGGCAGCCCAAGTGCGAGGAACTCCCTTTCCATTTACCCAAATCATGAACCTGTCTTGGTTGCACAAGCAGGACCAAGAAAGCCTTCTTGGGCTTGGTATTAAGACACAGCATGGCTGATAGCAAGTTTGGCTGTGGCTTTCGCCCTGGGAAGCTGGGAGTTTTTGGTTAGTTGGTAAGGGTGGAAGCTTCGTTGAGGTGAACGCAAACATAGCCGATAGCAGGCTAATGAAGTCCTAATAATGTATGTACTAGCTAAATAGAACTGAGAAGGCAAGTGCAGCAGTAAGGTTTACCACTGCAAGTGCACTTGTTGAGGTTCGAACTGAGAAGAGAAGTGCAGCGACAAAATACTGTTGTTGTAGTGGTAAGATGTTAAGGATCAAAAGGTAGTTGCAACGTTAAATACTCCCGCACGCAACTACACTTGTTGAGGCTCAAAAAGGTACTTGTGGAGACAAACAGATAGTACACAGTACATGCAGAATGACGCGTGGCACCTTCAGCTTGGTGGCTCAAGGCAGAATATTCAATGTAATTCTTAGGGACACCTGTCTTCTCTTTATTTGGCCGCTTGGTGTCCTCTTGGTACTAAGGAAAAGCCTATAAATAGGATCTAACTTCTCAAGGTCCAGAGGAGAATTATTGGGGATTTGGGGGAAATGCTATCCATTTGTGCATTGCCATTTATTTCTTCTTAAGCTACTTGCTTTACCCTCACTTAACTACTCATCCTCCAGTCATTCTACCATTGTTAGACCATTAGCATAGTTTTGCCTCTCTAATCACTACTCACATCAGACCTCCCCTACAGTTGGAGCTTAGAACTTAGACGCGAACGCTGTAAGTGGACCATCACCCATTTTATGAAAACAATTTTTGGGGGCCTCCTTACCCACAGAAGATTTCTAGAATCACAAGTCTTATAATGTTACTATCACCTCATATTGATAAAAAGTCTAAAGAGCAATTTGAAATGGAAATCAGGAAAAAAAAATTACGGTCATAAAAACATAAATGAATGAATTACGCAAGACTATATTTCGGTTAAAACATTGTTTTCTCATTCTTTATTTTTATTTTTATTTTCTCTTCACAAATGTATATTTGAATTTATAATTCAAATTATATTTTACACAATTTTTTTATTTTATTTTTGTTTTTCATTTAAAAATTCTATTCAAATTTAAGATTCAAACACATCTTATAAATTTATGTAGTCAAACATGATTAAAACTTAGAAATATTTATAGACCCCATTGCATTAAGGAATTTAATGAAATTACTTTTACATACATTCTTTATCGGTAATCAAATAAATAAATGATTTTTTTGACAAATATTTATTCATTTGTTTCTCATTTTCCTAACTTAACCAAATAAAAAGCTAAACTCTATTTTTTTTGGTCACTTCATTTCTTCTAGAATTACAAACCAATCTCATAGATCCTATATCCTACCAAGTACCCATCATCCATGTATCTGTCTAATGGTAGGGGACATTTACACATTGGTATTTTTTGACAAATTAGTACAAAATGACTCAAATGACGGTGTTCATTTGTTAGGATGACAAATCATATCTCTATTAAACAAGATCCAATAGAAAAGTTTTTGATGATATAGCGTGTTCCAGATAGAACGGGTTGGACTGATCTACGCTTCCCAAACCAGTGTCCGAGGTACCAAGCTCACAGAGGAACCTGCACAAGAGTTCAACGGGGAACGGGGAGTCCCCTAGCGAACCCTCCGACGAGCAAGTTAGAAAGAGAGATAGAATGTAGAGATAGATTAGAGATAAAAAGCTTAACCTTCTTGTCTTCAATGCCTGCTTATATTCTCTGGTAATCATTTCGTTGTCCCTTCTGACTTGTCATCTTAGCCGAAAGTCTATGCTCTAACTTACCTTCTTTATGGTGAAGTCGTTCTGTCCCGACGGGGAGGGGTTATCGCAATAAATACTGTAAGGAACCCGATTAATGGTTGATGTGCAGTGTAATAACTTTGCAGGATCTTTGTCTGCTTATGTGGCTTATCCTTCTCTTGCCATGTGTTTAGATGTCATTGGCTCTTAATGCCACATTGAGCTTTAGCAACGTTCGATTTCAGTATTTGAATTATGTATTGGGTCCTAAGTGGTGGGCTATATCCTTTATGGGCTTACCCATGTCAGTTTTCAAGATTGAAGGATTAAGTCTTACTCAATAATAACTAAAATAAGAAGAAAAGAAAGGCTTGGGAAAGAAAAAGACTATTTTGCCCCCCATTCTACAAAATTAACAAAAATATCTTCTATGTGATAAGAGTTTTTACGTAATTTATAAATTTAATCCGAATTTACTAATAGCACCATACTAATATACAAACAAACCCACTTTATCTTTCGTAAATAATTTTTTTACAAATACTTTAAGTTTTAAATGTATCTCACTCTAAATACATTTAAAACTTAAAGTATTTGTAAAAAAATTATTTTAAAAATTCACTAAATTCAAAAAAAAAAAATTAGGAAAAATTAGTAAGACATCTTTATCCAAGTTTGGATAGTAAGATAGGTTCAATATTTTTTTATTAGTTAAGATCTCCCAATAATATTATTAAAGAAATTTCAGCTATTCATTTCTCTGTGAAGAGCTAAAATTTCTTTTTGAAAAGTTGGAATTTCTCTATATGAAAAAACAAAATTTATTTGTGAAGAGTTGAAAATTTCTCTGTAAAAATATTGAAGGAGCCCAACTATTATGAAAATATTACATATCTTTTATCTTATAAAATCCTAATATTAGGAACCCTAGACTAAAAACTCCAAAGCTTTAGTACATTTTTTTTATTTATTGCATTTTTTAATAATTTTTTTTCACAAATATTTTACTTTTTAGATACATCTAGGTTAGGTGCATTTTAAAAAGAAAAAATTGACTCAAAAATGAAAAAAAAAAATTCTAAAGACAACAAAATATGGGGGAAAAAAAAATTCCTCTAACTTTTTGGAAAACTGAAAATCAACCAGAGTTAATATTGTTTAGTTTTTTTCTTCTTATAGAATTTGCAGAACTTAAGTTTGTGGAGTGACTCAATATATAAAAACTCCTGGACTCTCTATTTTTGACGAAAATATTTTTCATAACCAACCGAAAAATAAATTTATTTGGGTGAAAAATATTTCCTTTCTTAAAAAGTGAAAAATGTTTTTTTAATCAAAGTTTACCAACGGCACCACATTATTAGTAACACTATTACCTCCACCACTAATACACCTACTGCCACATTAATTTTAAAGTTACAATTCAACAAAAAAAATAAAAATAAAAACTCAAAGTTTGATAATTGTAACAAAATAAATCCTGAATTTTTAATTTTATCAATTTAAACTGAAATCTTTTGATTCATTTTCAATCTGAATTATTCATATATTTTCATTAAGTAAAACCTACCAAAAAATATATTTCACTCATTAAAGTCTTTGTGTACATAAAATGTCTAAAATACTATTTTTCATTGAGTTTACTGACTAAAATATTCTATTTTTTTATCTGTTTAATTTAACAAAAACATATAAATAGTTTAAATTGAAAATAAATAAAAAATATTACTGTATGATTTAAATTGAAAAGGGTCAAATTCCTTTTCCTTTTTTTTTCTTTTTTTTTTTTTTGTGTGTGTGTAATTTTCTCAAAAAATAATTATTGGAATTTTATTTTTTCAGAGATTGAAAATTTTGTTTTCGAAAATGATAAATGTATTTTATTTTTTCATTTCTTTTACAGAACTAATTTTTAATTTAAAAAAATAGAAAAAGATTTTGAAAATCTAATTATTTTTTTATTTAGGGGTACTTACCAATTAGTCCTATTCACTAGACTTATTTACCTACAGGTCCTAACTAATAAATTTAAAACTATAAAAATAAGAGAGTGATAAATTTATCACTAAAAAATTATTCATAAAAAAAGAGACTGATAAATTTATCACTATAAAATTATTCATAAAAAAAAAAGACTGATAAAATTTGTCTTTATCACTTAATAAATTATATCAAATAGGACTTAATGGGTAATAAGTCTCAAAGTAGGACCTATTAGGTAATAAGTCTCCCAAGTAGGACCTATTGGTAGTTTACCCTTTTATTTATATAGGATTTAGGGGACCAAGGGGCTCGGAAAATCGCGATCGTTGGCCTACCTCCAATGGGTTGCTTGCCTGCCGTAATCACCCTTTATTCAAATGACTTGTTTCATAGACGTGGTTGTATCGAATCATTATCCTCCATCGCTAGAGATTACAATCGGATGCTCCAAAATGAAATACTCAAAGTCATGACTGTTGGTGGGCCCCTTGTCGTTTACGGCGACATATATACACCGTTGATCGACATGATCGAAGGGCGCAAATATGGTGAGTGGATCATATTATTAAATGGGCTCCCATTAAGTGGCATACCTCACATGCAAGTCTTGTGTCTAAACTTCCTGTGAATGTTTGCTCATAAGTCTTATTTATTTATTTATTTATTATTATTACTTTTTAATTTACCAATCTACAAAAAGTTCTAATGTTAAAAAGGAATTGTTTTGGTAAATTCTTCACATTTTGGATTTCTCTAATAAATTTTTAGATTGATTAATACTGTATTTGGTTGGAGTATTTGGAGAGGGATTTGGAAAGGGAAATGAAAAAGGTAAGTGAAATGTGAATAAAACATGCTTATATTTCACCTAATTTCATATACCTTTTTCCTTTCCCTTTTCAATTCCCTTCCCAAATTCCTTAACCAAACACAGCATAAAAGTAACTTTTTTTACGAAAAATGAGTTTACTAAATGAGTTAAATTGTTTTTAACCCGTAAGCTAACTTTTAAGCCAAAGTTGTTAAACAAAGGCTTAGGCCCCGTTTGGGAACTTACTTTTTTAGCCAAAAAGTCAAAAAGTTACTAAATTAGCCAAAAAGTCAACAACTCATACCAAAAAGTCAAAGATTCTCTTTTCTCTCTACTTTTTGCACATCTTTTCGTAATTAGCCAAAAAGTCATCCCAAACATACAAGTTTTTTTTACCTACTTTTTTAGCCAAATAGTCAAAAAGTTACTAAATTAGCCTGTTCCCAAACGAGGCCTTAGTTGATTTATTTGTTGGTATATCTGTTTGCTTTAGATTTTTCAAAAATAGTTTTTAAAATTCAATCCATATTTTTTGTTTTGAGTAAACTTTTTAATAAGTTAATCAAATTTCTAGATTTACTTTAATCTAGATACGTTTAAGAAGTACGAATTTGTGTAAAAATCTTTCAAAAATTCATTGAATAATAAAAAAAAAAAAATGAGCAATAATACACATCATGAAATAAGTATCATGAAGAGCTTCATGAAACTAATCCAAAAGTTATTGCATAACATACAATAAAACATTACAACTAATTTAAAGGTGAAGAATCTTTATGAAGGCTTTTCATAATATTTCTTTCATGATACCTAACATTACTAAAAATATGTATATTTTCACATTTTATTGTATTCAATGAATGTTTTAAAGATTTTTATACAAATTTTGCATTTTTTAAGTGTTTGTAAAAAGAAGAAAAAGGAAATTAATTAAAATGTTAAATAAAAACATAAAAGTATTTTTGAAAACTTGAAACCAAACATATATATATATATATATTATTTGTTTGTGCTTATGTTAAGAAATTTAGAAATTTGTATATTCTGAATGAAAACTCCTAAACCCCTAAACAATACACAAATCAAATATTAGCCACAATTATGAATGTCAATTATTGAGTACTATATGGGTCATGAATCAATAATTTCTTAACAACTCAGGGGTTATCATAAATGTCTAATTAGTTGTACCCTTTCTTTTTTATTTGGGTAAATTACATTTACCTCCGAGGTTTCGACACTGAGGACCTCCTGTGGTTTGAATAATTACAAGAACCTCCTTACTTTACGACAATATCAAGATTCCCCCCACCAAAAAATCACTAACGGTGTTACTTTTCTTTCAAAATTACTTTATTGCCCTTCTCTTTAAAAATATTAAAAATGTTTTTGGATTGGAGGATAGGTTTAGAGTGTTTGGACAAGATTTTTTTTTTATTTATTTTTAAAATATTAAAAATGTTTTAAAAAAAATTATTTTTTATTTTAAATATATAACTTTTATTTAAATATTTTTTAAATTTTGTAAACATTTTAATTTTTTATTTTAATATTTTAAACTCAAAACACAATTTCACACTCAAATTGTAACCAACCACATAACTCAAAACTTCGTTCAAAATTATTTTCAAACCTCATAACCAAACACATAACTCAACACCACACTACTTTCAAACTCTACATTCAAATCGTAATCAAGCATAACAAAAATAAAATATTTAAAAATATATTTATAAAATAAAATAAAATATTTAAAATAAAAACTATATATTTAAAATAAAGATTAAAATTTTAATATTTAAAAATATATTTAAAATATTTAAAAAAAAATACAACACATAGATGTATGAAATATAATACACATTAAAATAAATAAATAAATATTTAAAACATAAAATATTTAACCTAAAAAAATAATTTCAAAAAATTTCAGAATTTATAACCAAACAAATTTTTTCTTTTCAAAACTCATAACTCAAAATACGACTCTACACTCAAATCATGATTCTAAAAATAATTTTAAAAAATAAAATAAACTTTTGTTGAAATTTTTTTTCTTTTAAAATAGAGTTTTTGAAAAAGTTTGGTTTTGAGTTTTGGAAAGAGTTTTGAGTTTTGAAAAAAGTTTTGAATTGAGTTTTAAATTTGTGTTTGGTTATAAGTTTTGAAAATAATTTTTGAATTGAGTTTTGAGTAAAAACATGTTCTGAAAAAAGATTTTTTTAGAAACATATTTGATTCTATTTTATATTTTAAATATTAATTTATTTATTTTAATGTGCATTATATTTCATACATCTATGTGTTATATTTTTTTTAATATTTTAAATATATTTTTTAAATTTTAAAGTTTTTATTTTTATTTTAAATATATAGTTTTTTTTAAATATTTTATTTTATTTTATAAATATATTTTTGAATATTTTAATTTTTTTGTTATGAGTTTGGTTACGATTTAAATGTAGAGTTTTGAAAGTAGTGTGGAGTGTCGAGTTATGTATTTGGTTATGAAGTTTGAAAATAATTTTTTAATTGAGTTTAGAGTTGTGTTTGGTTACTATTTGAGTGTGAAATTGTGTTTTGAGTTTAAAATATTAAAATTAAAATATTTAAAATATTTATTTTTATTTTAAATATATAGTTTTATTTTAAATATTTTATTTTATTGTATAAATATATTTTTAAATATTTTAATTTTTTTGTTATGCGTTTAGTTACGATTTGAATGTAGAATTTTGAAAGTAGTGTGGAGTGTCGAGTTATGTGTTTGGTTATGAGGTTTGAAAATAATTTTTGAACTGAGTTTTGAGTTTTGTGTTTGGTTACGATTTGAGTGTAAAATTGTGTTTTGAGTTTAAAATATTAAAATAAAAAAATTAAAATGTTTACAAAATTAAAAAAAAATATTTAAATAAAAGTTATATATTTAAAATAAAAAAATAATTTTTTTTAAAAACATTTTTTAATATTTTAAAAAAATAAATCCAAAAATACTGTTCCAAACACTCTAAACCTATCCTCCAATCCAAAAACATTTTTTAATATTTTTAAAGAGAAGGGCAATAAAGTAATTTCTGAAGGAAAAAGTAACACCGTTTAGTGATTTTTGACGGCAGGGGGGAATCTTGATATTGTCAGGTAAAGTAAGGGAGGTTACTGTAATTATTCAAACCACAGGGGAGGTCCCTGTATTTGTCAGAAACCTCAGGGGAGGTAAATGTAATTTACCCTTTTTATTTTTATTTGTGGTAGGTTTTGAGGAGGTGAACACAGGTTGTTGTGGGACAGGGTTCTTGGAGGCATCATTTTTGTGCAATCCCAAATCAATTGTATGCCCTGATGCCACCAAGCATGTGTTTTGGGATTCAATTCATCCAACTGAGAAGACTTACTCCATCATCTTCAATTCCTTGCGTTCCACCATTGATTATGTAATAGGCATATGATAAACATCAACCAACATTTATATCGCTTTGTGTCTCATCTTTTATTTTATATTTATCTTACATTATCACACCAATAGTTAAAAAAGTACGAAACAGAAGATGGTATAATGAGCAAGATAGACAACTCGTGCCAAAATTATAGGCGTATCCATTTGCATGCTAAACTGTAACTTGATTTTGTATTAATTCGTGCGTGAAGTGAAATTATCCAAGTTGTTACACATAATTAAATCAGTATAATATAAAGTTATCTAGTAATAAGGTAAACCGGTGTACATCATGCTCTCTTCAAACCAAGGACGGAGCTAGGATTGCGAAAGCGGAGGAAGGAAGGAAGGAAGGAAGGAAGGAGGGAGGGAGGGAGGGAGGGAGGGAGGGGGCAAATGGAAATGGATAGGATACATCTTGTTATATGAAAAGTCTAATTACGTCGATTCTAATAAAATTTTGAATTACTCAAATAAAAATAATTAAAAACTACTTAAAATTCATTGCTTATTTTATAATAGTTTGATTATTTCATTGTGTTAAAACAAATTCAACTTGTCAACAAGCTTTTGACAATGGTCCTAATAAAAAATTATTGTGCAAACTTAAATATATACTTTCCAAGTGGGTAAATTTTGAAAATAAAATTCAAAAGGTCCAAATTTAGAGTTAATTTTCTATTGATCTAATTAAATGCCTCTGGTTAACTCATAGAAAAATTTAAAAAATTATACATTTTTTATTATACCCATTTTATTGAGAATATATATCTCTTCTCTGACACCTACATTTCAAACACATTTTTTCTTTCCCTTTTTAAATCTCTGTCTGAATTCTTGAGTAAAACACAATCTGACTAATAAATTAAAAAAATCCATTAAAAATTACTACTAAATATTGCTTCTTTGCCATACTTTTTTTATAAGATTTAGTAATGTTTGGGCTCACTTCTATCTTCGGTGGGATAGTTATGCATTGTAGGGGTCAAAAATTTTTGCAAGGGCCAAACATTAACAAACAACTGCACATCACTATATATATATATATATATTTATCAGTAAAAAAAATATCATTGACAACATGAAATTAGGTATAGGAAGATGAGAGATTCAGAAAGTACAAAATATCTCTGCTACTGCTACTCGCATCCATATAACAAATCCCTTCGCCTCACGATTTTTTTTTTTAATTTTTTTTTAAACAAAATAAAAGATAGACCAAAAAAATAAAAAAGTTAAGAAGGGATTAATTAAAAAATAAAATACATGAATCCTCACAAAATCAACCCACACAACTCAAAACCAAAACACCCAAACTGCTCAAGCACTCTTCTTTCCAACAAACCAAACTCTTCGTTTTTAACACCTAAGCTCCTGCACTCCTCTTTTCAACAAATCACACTCTACTTTTCAATCCAAATATTTTATTCACCTATGCTGCTACACATCACTATATTACATACACCAATAATGCTTTAGACCACTATAAGTGGTGTTCTAAAAGCACCACTAGTGATGTGGAAATGGACGGGGCCCACTTCTTGTGTCTTGTTTTTTTTTTTTTTTTTTTTTTTTTATTGAAGTGCTTGACAACTCATTAGTAATGTTTTAGAACACTATTTTTAATGGGATGTATCATTACCGTTACATACACGTATACATAGCGTTTCTGCAATTCTTGTAGGGGCGCAACCCCGGGACCCCCTTCCCTCTGCCCTGCTTCAAATCGTATTTGAGTCAAGACTCTGGCTAAGTGATGACTTTAGAAATTTTTATAGATGTGGTCATCTCATATAAGTTTAAATTTTACAATTTTATTTTAAAAAAAATAAAAAGTTAAACTAAATGATAGTTATTTTGTTTGATCTTAAAATTTTAAAAATAGTTTAAGTTTATTTATTTATATTTTTTTATATGCATCTAAAATATAAATATTTGTGAAAAATGTAAGTAGCGTTTGGTAGAATTTTCTAAATATAATTTGAGAATAGGAGTTGTATTTTAAATTTGTGAGTTTTGGAATTATGATTTGAGTTTGAAAAATTTATTTGGTTATGAGTTTTGAAAAGAATTTTGGAAAGAATTTTAAATTGAGTTTGAAATAAATGATGTGACATATGAAATTTAATTTAAAAATTTACAACTCATAACCAAACACACAATTTAAAATCCTATTCAAACATCATAAAATTTTTTTAAAAAATTCTGAAAATATTTTTTATTTAAAATATAAAAATAACAAGTGCAAAAAAAAGAAAAAAAGAAAAAAAGGTACACTATTCCGGTCAATTGGTCGGACGTCCTGGGGGACGACCGGGTTAGACAAATTTTCCCGCATGGAAAGAAGTTTTTAAAAGTGGGTGTAAAATTAATTTTTGAAAATTACAACCAAACACCACGTGCAAACAAAGAGGTGGAATTACAATTCCAAAACTCTTCCAAACAGAGCTTATTTTTTTGTATTTAATAAAAAAAATTGCAAATATTTAATTTTTTGTTAAGTGTATGTAGATTAAGTGAATTTAAAAATAAGAAAAAATTGCTTAAAATATTTTTAAAAACTTAATCAAAGACAAGTAACACAAAAACTAAAAAATTTAAAAACTATTCTTAAAAATTATTTATTAAATAGAGTGATTTGAAATATTTAAATGCTAGATCAAAATTGACATTCAATATTACATATTAATAATCTATATCTATCTATCTATCTATACTATATATTAAGCAAAAGGGTCTTTTAAACCCCAAGGCTTGTGAAAGCTCCAACATGCCAATCCTAATTTCCTAATTTTTTATTTTTTTTAAAAAAAAATTGACTTGGTGATTGGTTCAAAGATTATAATAATTACACTATTGAATAACGCAATAAATGAAATCCTAATTTCCTTACTTTTTACATCCCAAGAGACCCATGTAATTATTGTGTAAATGGCTCTTAATGTTTTTTCCCTCTTAATTTTTTTGTTTTGTTTTTTGAAAAAATAAATAAATAAACACTTATTAAATTCTTTCAAACTCCTCGGTCAAACCCCATGTATTTAATTTATATATTAAAAAAAATTAAAATAAATATAAATATCTATAATTATTCCGTGCATAGCACGGGTGATAGGCTAGTATATTATATAAGGAAAATGAGAGTTTTTAACCCACAAGTCTTGTTAGAGCTCTAATATTCTAATCTTAATTTTCTAATTTTTTAATTTTTTTTTATAAAAAAATTCAGCATTTATTGATTTCTTTCAACCCACAAACATTTTTGACTTCTCTCATACTTATTACTGCACAATTTTCAACTTCTCCCATCCACTGTAGTTAGTGATGGATTGTTAAATTATTTTTATAAAAAATCTAAAAAAAATAATTTGTATATTAAAAAAATATCTAAAACAAATATAAATTCTTATTAAAAAATAGCAGGTTGCAATTATGAAAAAAAAGAGAAAAAAATTACACTGTAAAAAATAATTTGTATATTAAAAAAATATCTAAAAAAAATATTTCAATATTTTTTGACTTCTCCCAACCCACAACCCTTTTTGACTTTTCCCATTGTAACGCCCTCAAAATACAGTATAAGACAACCATTCATATAATCCATAAACGTAAAAGAAACATTATATTTTCATTTATCAGAGTCTTCTTTACAACGGATATCACATACATTACATTTTCATTGATGTTTATCTTGAAACTATAGCATGTAACTCTAACTTCTGATAACAAAATAAATGCCCTACGGGTTTACATCTTTCCAAGCTATCACTTGGATACTACAAACGGAGAGTTCTAACATTGTTACAAATAAAGCCCTCGGCTTGAGTTTACATTTAACATCAAAAACAAATAGACAAAATGAAGTCTTCAGCTCCTAAACCTCCCAAGTTAAGACCTTGGAGGTGGCATGTCACCAGTACCTGAAAATGGTGTCCCAAGTAGGTTGAGCCAATACCCAGTAGAGATATGCTAAACATAATATGAGAAATAACTAAAACGTTAGCATCTGATAAATGTTTAACAATTGTAAACCAACGTACATCATTTCCATTGCCAATCAACATTTACAACCATATTTCAATCCATTTCCATTTCTTTATCCGAATCAATTCATTAACATGGTACATCATTTATCCAAACAATTCAAAATGAGACTACAAATCATATTATCAACACTTTAATCATCAACATCATTCAGATGTATATAAGGTTTTGAGACTTTCACCCTAGACACTCCGACCAACTTAATTATCAAAGGAGTCCATCCCCTATCTCCTCCCAAACAATGGAGTGCATCCCCTATCACCTCCCAAACAATATACATATACAATGCATTTAAACAAGTTGTCATATATAATGACCAATTCAATCACATATTCAAGTGTTTATATCTAACCGTCATATTCAATGACATAATCCAATTGATTAGTTTCAATTTATCTAATCATCACGCAGTTTCTACAACAATCATGGCTATCATCCACCGATAGCCCAAAACAGTTATTTCTAAACAGATAAATAAATCTATCAAACAGATAACTTATTACATATTCCATAGGTGAGTGATTCATCAATCCAACTACACCATTCAATCACAATTTCCTTCAATTTCATGATTCTCAATCCAATTTCACATTTCCACATCAATTTCATAATTATACAAATAATTTTCTTAATTCAATTAGGGCATTTTCCCCCATTTTCTCAAATAGTGCACCTAAGGCCAAGTTTCACCCATTATGCACAATTAACCCCATTTTCAAGGTCTTATAGACACATGGAGCCCAACAATATAACACCCCTCTTTCCAACATTTCAAATCTCAAACCCTAACTTTTCAAAATTTCAAAATCTCACCATTTATACAAAATGACTAATATTTATGTTAAAACCCATAGAAATAAGTAAATTATCCTTACCTCAAATGAAGAAGCTCGAAGGAGAAGGAAGGGAAACTTGAAGATGCTCCAAAGCCAAACTTTTTCGGATCAATAGATAGCCCAAGCCAAGCTCTAACTTTCTTACAAAGAGACTAGGGTAGAGAGACCCAAGAACAAGGTGTATTTGTAGAGAGAGAGAGAGAGAGAGAGAGAGAGAGAGAGAGAGAGAGTCGGATCTAGGGTTTAGATTGAAAAAGAGAAGAAAAAGTGAAGAAGAAGACCGCTGCGATCGCGTTATTATATCTTGAGCTCGCTTCGAGCGAAAGGAATCGTCGGCGACGAACCTAACAAAAGAACCTCGCTTGAGCACACAATTCAAAGCTTCAGGTTTGCAATGCAGAAGCACGCTCGAGCACAAGAGTTCTCGCTTGAGCGAAGAAACACAAAAACATAGAGCTTGCTCGCTCGAGTGTAAAAAGCCTCGTTCGAGCGAAGAATATCTACCTTCAGGTTTTTGAAAGATAAGCGCAAGAACCTTCGCTTGAGCAAAGAAGCAAATACCCAAGGTTCACTCGAGTGCAAAAAGCCTCGCTCGAGCGAAGAAGACAAAACCTAGGCAGTAACCATTTGTTTTAACACACAACCAACCTGCTTCAAACTTACCCAACACATCCCAAAACTCAATTACAAGGAATTAAAGGATGGAAACAAGATATAGACAACAATCAACAACCACGGAACCTAAGTCTGGAACACAATATACGGCGGGACAAACTGGGATCGTTATAACCTCCCCCCTTTAAAGAATTTCGTCCCTGAAATTACAAATATAAGTTTCAAAATTGTGATCTTTTAATTCTTAACATGATTACAATACATCACTTACCAACATGATCCACTATCGATCATTCCATCTCTTCTCAAGAGAACAATTTATAAATGCAGCTCAATACACATTATCAACATGCATTCTAGTGAAATTCAACTAATTTCAATGCATATATCCCATATCCCCATAACATATTCAATGTTAACAACATATTTGCATTTCTAAAACACATTCAACATATACAATGTTAAATTAAACTCGTATTCCCGAGACATATACAACAATTACAATTCTTCCATAGTCCAAAACATATACAATGTTCTTAGAGTTTGTCAATGAAACAAAATTTCTAATTTATGGCCAAACAATTACAAACAGGTCCAGATATTTCTCTCGGACCTCTAACTCACGTTCTCAAGTGGCTTCCTCAACGCTGTGATGTTTCCACAATACTTTGACCAAGGGAATCGTCTTGCCTCGCAAGACTTGGTCCCGCTTATCCAAGACCCTCATCGGTCTCTCCACATATGAGGCATTTTCATCTACCTCTAAGTCGGTCCAATCTAACACATGCAATGGATCCAACTCATATTTCCGAAGCATACCAACATGAAACACGTCATGCACTCCAGAGAGTTGCGGCGGTAATGCTAAACGGTATGCAACCTCCCCAATCTGCTCAAGGATCTCAAAAGGGCTAATAAACCGAGGGGACAACTTCCCGCTCTTTCCAAACCTCATCAAACCCCGTCTAGGTGATATTTTCAGAAAGACGTGATCACCCACCTCAAATGACAAAGGTCTCCTCCTACAATCGGCATAACTCTTTTGGAGACTCTAGGCCGTAACCAACCCCTTACGGATAAGTGCTACTTTGTCCGTCGTTTCTCGCACCAACTCCTGGCCCAACAAAGGTGCATCACCTACCTTGGCCCAACATACTGGAGATCTACACGGTCGGCCATACAAGGCCTTAAACGGTGCCATGCCAATACTCGATTGGAAACTGTTATTGTAGACAAATTCCACTAAGGGTAAGTGTCTCTCCCACGACCCCTTAAAGTTAAGGACACAGCCTCGAAGCATATCCTCAAGAATCTGAATAGTATGCTCGGACTGCCCGTTAGTCTGAAAATGGTAAGCCGTGCTAAAAGTCAATCTAGTGCCTAAGGCACTCTGTAAACTCTACCACAACCTAGCAGTAAAAAATGGATCTCTATCTGAGACAATCGACACTAGGACCCTATGCAACCTCACTATGTCCCGAATATACAAGTCAGTAAGATAATTTACCGAATCTCTCACATGCATAGGAATAAAGTGCGCCGACTTGGTCAACCGGTCAACTACCACCCATTTGGTATCACTACCCCGCTGAGTCCTCGGAAGACCCATGACAAAATCCATCGTGACGCGCTCCCATTTCCACTTAGCTATAGGCAAGGGTTGCAACAAACCTGCTGGCCACTGATGCTCACTACTTCAATCAAGCAGTTTCACGCAATCCTGTAATCAGGTGAGCGTCATGTCCTAGTTTGGAATAGTCTATATGGCTTTTCTATGTGCAACTAGGCCAAATGGTCAAAAAGGGTGCCTCGGCAAGACTACATAATATACCTCTGACACCTAACACTGAGAAGTGAAAGGAGGATCAAACAGTACAGTGATAGTCCAGATTCAAGGGTTGTGTTCCCAACATGGCAGAGCCCACGACTGGTTAGCCTTTCGGCAAGCTTTTGGGCAAGCCTCCGGCAAACCGTCTAGGAATAACAGATGGTGAACACAATGACTTAAAGAACCAATGCAAATGCAATGCAAAGAACATATAAGTGTAGATAAAATTTCACATAATGAATTTCAAGTCAAATTCTCTAATTTCTCTAGCAGAGTTGCCAAAAACTGTAGCTTGACTTTTCGGGCTCCTTTTGGATACGACTAGTCCTACAGTTCGGACTTTAGTGGTTCCGAATCTAATTTCACAAGTGCAACGTGAAATAGATAAATACAAATGAGTCCAAATCCGACAAGTCTTTTGGAAAATTGATTTTGAATTAAAATGCCAAAAATGGATTACTTTGTCATATACAGAGTAGTCCCCTAAATATTTTTGAGAAATTTAGAAAACCCATGACTCGTGCCAAAGGCCATGTGTTCATCATCACTAAGATTGTCTCGGCTCAGGAACTTAGGTATAAGAGGGAAAGGTCATGAATTGAGCAGCCCACTCGCCCGATCAAAGATCGGCCTCTACTAATCATGATGTGATTCTTATTTACATTATATGCTTTTGTTTTGATTATTAGGCTAACTTGCCATGTGATGTGCACACAAGTATAGACTAATTTGCAAAAATTGGAACACTTTGATTTCATATTTGTTTGAAAATTGTTTTGAATATGTGCTACTTGAAAAAGTTAACTCATATGTACATTTATCAAATTATTCCAATTTGAGCAACTAGCCTTCATCCACAAGCATTCAAACAATTTATCACTTAAGCAATTAGCTTCATGGGAAACATGCTAGACATGGCAACAATCACATGCATGCGATATGCTAAAGCAATAAATGCTTACCCCAATTCCTAAGGCGAGCCAAAAGAAACAAAAGAGTTAGAAAACATGCACGCCCCTAACTAATGCAACATAACTAATGCAACACATGCAATAATGCAATTAATAGGCTTGGCTACTAATTATGATATGTGACTCAATTTGAAAGCATGTGGTTTAAACACGTGTTCAACGAAGTAATAAACAACAATGCTTTATTAGACTGATGAACCGAGCCTCGATGCATGCAAGACAAGTGAATGCAAAAATGGGAAATGCTAAAAGAAACATGCTGTTCTAAACTACCCATTATAAGCAAGTAAATAAAAGGGAGAAAGACGTGGGGTTGGAAAACATACACATTATTACATGTTTACCCTCATGCACGAGGGTCAGAATAAATGCCCTTGCTAATTACTACGAATTAACTAATCTATTACAACACAAATGAAATAAACTAACTACGCTAGCTAATTATATAAGTACAACACGAAATTAACTAGCTATTCTAACTAATTTAACCAATTAGTTACAAGTCTGCTACTCTAAGTACAACATACTAATATTAAAACATTATTTCACGGATCTCGAGAATCGAGGGATGGTTCATGCATCGATGCGAATTTCCACCCGATAATGCTCTTCGTTTTGCTACTGGAATGCCTCTGTTGCACAGTTAGAAAATTGCACTGTTTTAACAACTCAGCCTCTGCTCTGTTCTACAGGAAAAAGGACACTGCCTGTTTGGAAAAAGTGGCCGACAACCCAGAAGTTGTGGCAGGCCGACCACTAATAGTGGCCTACTGTCCAGTAAAAGTGGCCTGCCAGCCACTAATGTTGGTTCTTTCTTGCTACAATAGAGAACAAACAGAGCACAAATCAGAGTGTTCTCAGGGGATGTTTGTCCACCGTACCCCTTTTTATCATCAAACAGCTTAAAGGAGTGGTAGGCTTGATTCGCAAGCCATCCATTTGTGCAAATTCATTGCGTGATGACTTATGAACCAAGAGATACAATTTCAATAAATGCATAGTGAAAGACTCGCAAACCTCCTTCCTATCATAATTTGATCAAGGGAAGTGGTTGACATTGGAAACTTGAACCATTTCATCACTAACAAGTATGAAATGACTCAAGTCTTCATGTGTTCAATTAAAGTCTGATTGAACACCAAATCATTTCATTATTTTGGTCCATTTTATTCCAATTTTAATTACCTCTTTTAATTACCTTTTCATTCCTTAATTCATCTAGTCCAAAAATGAAGATTAAGTCATCTAATGGAAAGAAGTATAAAACAAAGGATTGTTTTAGGCATGAAAGAGATGTCATGCCGTTGGTAATGAACCTCCGAAGAGATTAAACTATTAAGCACACGACCTTAATCTCAAGCCTAAACAATCCATCGGTTGAAACAACTCTCAAAGAAAATAAAAAAGCCAAGAAATGAAGGGGGTTGTAGAGATTCTTAGAGGTGAACACAAGTATGGAAAGCAAGAAATAAATGCTATTAACTCAAATAGGTTGGTTGCTAAGGCCTAAACCACCAATCCTATGAGAACCATTACACTATAAGCATGCAATACAAAGCATAAATGAAACTAACACATAAAAGCAGTCATAAGTTAGCTCAAAACAGTGCTAGAATTGAGGTAAAAATAGCTAAATGAGTAAGCTAAAATAATGGAGAATTTAAGCTAGTAAACAAGCCAAAGGAGGGGTGGCTAACCCCTCTATTTTTGGGACTTCAAAATCCCATTTTTAGTCTCTGAAAAACTCTGAAATTCAGTGGAAAAGGCTCAAAAAAATTTGAGAAAAGAATGGGAAACAATAGGGCAAAAGCTTAGAGAACAAGATTCAAAGAAGGGTGGTTAACCCATCCATCTTTGGTAGCTTTAAACCACAAGTTTCAGCCCATAAAAATAGTGTAAAAATAGTTCAAAATCAGCAAGAAAAGATAGAAAAGAAGTAGTGTAAAGATGCTGAAAATTATTCCTCTTGAAGCAAGGCAACTCTTTTGTTAACAAACCCACAAGTTCTCACTCTCAAGGGCTGAAATTTGGACTCAATAATCTTAGTAAGGAGAGCTCCAATATTGGTTTAGGAAGTGTTTGGGTAACGTGTGTGTGTTGCAAGATAGAGATAGAGAGAGAATTTCAAGTTTTGGCCCTTAAGGAATTTTTTTGTAACATAAAAACATGAGGGAAGGTCAAGTATATATAGAAAAACATCCGCTCAGGTCAGAAATATCTGTATAGGAACAATTAGAGCTTTTGGGGGATAGCTGCCGACAAATATCTGTATTTTACACAAGTGGCTGGCAGGCACTAATAGTGGGCGGTTGGCCACTAAACGTGGGTGGCCGGCCACAAAAATCTGATTCCAAGCCCGATTTCAAACGGGCATATCTCCCTCATCCAGACTTGGTTTCAGGTCATTTTTTAGTACAAATTGAAGCCCCAAAAGTCTAATTTCCAATGGATTTGGCCTCATATCTAAATTCTAAGTGTGAAAAAAGATATGCCCATTTTAGTGAAGGATGCCCATTTCTATCCTAATGGATTGATGCCCAACTTTCTCCCAAACTAGTTTTCTTCCCTCCCGTCCTATTTTCTTCAACTCCAAACCTATAAATAAGATGTTTTCAAAGTTTTTAAAAAGAGTTCACCTCCCTTTCATTTATTTCCACTTTGTCCTTACTCGGTTTACTAAGAGTTCCAATATTTAACGAAATGCAAGCCTCAGAACATCGTAGAAACATTTAGAAAAATATTTTGAAAAATAGGGTTTTAAGGTCTAAAATAGTTTTGTCCACAATAGTTTTAAGGTAAAAAATGGGGTGTAAGGTTGGGATTTAAAAGCTCTTCTTGTTGAAGAAATCGAACGTTTGTACAACGTAACTTTCATTATGGAGTGATCAACTTGAGGCACCTAAGTCTTATGGGTAGTCAAAAATGGGGTCTCTACACACATTTTGTAACTATTTTTCTTTGATCTCTTCAAGTATTGCTGGTTGTGTAGATATAATAGCTAAAATCCCGCCTTGTTATCGCAAAACAACTTCAACTTCAAATAGCTCTAGGTCATGTAGCAATGCTCTTTGCCTAGTAAGTAAACAAGCTAAGTTCCCAATTGATTTCTGACTAAGGGAATTGGCCACAGTATTAGCTTTTCTCGAATGAAACAAGATCTGCAAATCATAGTCTTACATCAGCTCCAGTCATCTCCGTTTTCTCATATTCAGCTCTTTCTGGGTAAAAAAAATATTTTAAACTCTTATGATTCGAATATACTTCGCATGTTGCCCTATACATGTAGTGGCGTCAAATTTTCAATGCAAATACCACTACTACAAGTTGCAAATCGTGAGTTGGATAATTCTTTTCGTGTGGTCTCAGCTGTCAGGAAGCATATGCTATTAGTTTGCCGTTTTGCATCAATACATATCTCAAACCTTTATAAGATGCATCACTAAAAATAGTAAAGCCATCCGTACCTGAGGGTAAGGTGAGAATCGGTACAGTTACGAGCCGTGTCTTCAATTCTTGAAAAGCTGACTCTTGCTGATCAGTCCATTCAAACGGCGCCCTTTTCTGTGTCAACTGAGTAAGCAGCAAAACAATCTTCAGGAATTCTTTCACAAATCTACGATAGTAATCGGCCAAACCTAAGAAACTTCAAACTTTGGTAACACTGGTCGGTCTAGGCCAATTTACAACTACCTCTATCTTTTACGGATCAACTGAAATGCCATCCTTACTTATCACATGCCCCAAAAACATAACATGATCAAGCCAGAACTCACACTTTGTTAGTTTAGCACATAACTTTTTCTCTCTCAAGGTTTGTAAAACAACTCTCAAGTGACGTTCATGCTCCTCTTCACTTTTGGAATAGATCAAAATATCATTGATAAAAACAACAACAAACTCATTGAGGAAAGGTTTGAAAATTCTATTCATAAAATCATATCCCTAACTACCAATTCACATGTAGGATACATATATATACAAGTCATGGACCCCTTGTAGACACCCCATTTTTGACCGTCATTAAGACTTGGACACCTCAGGTTGAACACTCGATGATGAAATACTATGCTATACAAACGTTCGATTTTCTCGGTAGGAAGCTTTGGTTTTGAGTTTCAAAGCCTAAAACCTTGCACTCCTTTTGGACCAAAACCTGATTTTTTTTTCTAGCCTGACCACTCAGAGGCCTATTGGCCAACAGATGGCCGGCTGGGCATTTTTTAGTGGCCGGCCGTCCCCCTACATGGCCGGCCAGCCAGGTTTCTCAACAGGAAGATATTTGCTGCCAGTTGTCCCCCTCCCATGTGCATGCACTGCACCAACTAGCTCAATACAGATATTTCTGAGATAGGAACCTATTTTTCTATATATACTTGACCATCCCTCATGGTTCTCAAAGAGCCCAAAGCTTACTAAGAACTTTCTCTCTATCTTGCAATATACGTACACTATACATACACTTTCTAAACCATTATTTTGAGGCTCTTTGCTAAGATTATTGAGCTAAAATATCAGCCGTTGAGAGTGAGCACCTTGTGGTTTGTGAACAAAAGAGTGTCTTGTCTTGAAAGGTATAACTCTTGCCATCTTTTGCCTACTTTTTTCCCATCTTTTTCTTGGTTTTCTATACTGTTTTGAACTGTTTTTGGTGGGCTAACACTTGTGATTTAAAGCTACCAGAGGTGGAGGGGTTAACCACCCTTCTTTGGACCTTTTTCCATAAGCTTTTATCTTTATGTTTCCCATTTGTTTTTCAACTTTTAGCTATTGTTTTTCAGAGTTTTACGATGCTAAAATATGTGATTTTAAGGTCCAAAAAAATAGAGGGGTTAGCCACCCTTCCTCAGGTTTGCTTGTTAGCTTTATTCTCTTCCATTTTGTTTACCATTTTTTCACTCTTTTAAAATTAATTTCATCGCTGTTTTGTGCTATTTTGGGGGCTGTTTTAATTGTTTAGTTAGTTTTTTTCTTTGAATATCATGCTTGTATTGTTGTAAGTCTTCACAGGTTTGGTGGTTTAGGCCTTAGACACTAACCTATTTGAGTTGAGGGCTGTATTTCATAGTTTTCGTACATACTCACACTTGTAATAATCATCTCTGCAACCTCCCTCTTTTCTTAGTTTTTTTTTTTTTTTTTTTTTTTTTTTGAGTGTCATTTCAAACAATTGATTGTTGTTTAAGGATGAGAAAGAGACCTTCCATGCTTAATGGTTTAATCTCTTTGGAGGTTCGTTACCAATGCATTACATTTCTCTCATGCTAAAGACAACTTCTTGTTTGATACTTCTCTTCATTAGTGGACATAACTCTCACTTTTGGACAAAAACGATTAAGTAATTTATTTTCTTATTTAGGATGGTTGCATATTGCATTCATGTTTTGGTTTCACATCATTACCATGTATAAAGTATCCATTTTTGCATGCATTGGGTTTGGTCCATCATTCTAACCATATTTTCATTTCTTTCTTACTCGAATACGTGCACTAATTGCATGCTTTAATTTGAGCCATATGCCACGTTACAAAATCGAACCTCTTAGTTGCATTTTGTATGTGTAGCATTTAGTCACTTGCATAGTAGAGCATACATTTTTTTAATGCTTTTATTTCCTTTGGCTTGCCTCAATTGAGTACTAAGTGAGCATTTCTTACTTTAGCATATAGCATGTATGTTGGTGTTGCCATGTCAAGTATGTTTACCATGAGGCTACGTACTTGTTTGATATATCTCTTGAATGCTTGTGGATGAAGGCTTTTTCGCTTAAGTTGGGATGATTTGATTACTGTAAATGTGAGCTTACTTTTTTCAAGTAGCACATATTCAAAACTGTTTTCAAACGAACATGAAATCAAAAGCGTTCCAAATTTTATGGAATTAATCTATACTTGTATGCATCACATAGTAAAGATAGTATAAAAATAAAAACAAAAGCATATAATATAAATAAAAATGACATCATAATTAGTAGAGGCCGATTTTTGATCGGGTGAATGGGGTGCTTGATTCATGACCTTCTCCTCTCATACCTAAGTTCCCGAGCTGAGACACTTCGGTGATGACGAACAAGTGGCCTTTGGCACGAGTCATGAGTTTCCTAAATTTCCCAAAAATATTTAGGTGGCGACTCTGAAATCTAGCAATTCAGTCCATTTTTTGTATTTTTGATTAAAAATCAATTTTCCAAACATCTGCCGGATTTGGACTCATTTGTGTTCTTTCTGTTTCACATTGCACTTGTGAAACTAGATTCAGAACCACAGGAATCCAAACAATAGGGCTATCGTATCCAAGGAGACTAAACCCCTTCGAGGAGCACGAAAAGCAAGCCATAACCCCCCAGTTGGTGAAGACACAACTAACAAATAGTTCATCAGTTTCAAGGGTCTAGTTAATTTTTGAGCAAAATCATATAACACAAAAGGGTAAGTAGACCCCGAGTCAATCAAAACATAAGCATTCTAGGTACAAATAGGGAGTATACTTGACACTACCACCTTATTATTCTACACATCACCCAGTACAAGCGCAAAAACTTGACCTTGCCTTAGAGTTTCTTTCCCCGTAATAACTTTTGGATTGGATTTTGATGTTAAGGCAGATGCTGCTGAACTCGCTAAGGGTCTGTTAATGCGGATAATCTTTAACCATGTGGCCAGTTTTGCCACACCTAAAGTAACCTCCCGAGATCTTGTAGCAAACACCTTTATATCCTTTACCACATTTTGGACAAGGTGGTGTCGCATTATTCCCTTGGCTAGAACTGTTCGATGAACCCATATTCTGTTTCTTGTTCTGTGAATCACTCCGACCCTTTTTGAAATTAAACCCTTACCTTTTACCTTTCCAATCATTCATCGATGTCTTGGCTTACTTTAATGCTGTAATATTTGCCTCAACCATAAGAGCTCTGTCAAAAACATCCACATATTTTGTCAATTTAGGAACATTGACCTGATCAAGCACTTCCACAGTGAGTCCACTTTCAAACTTTCTGGCCTTTTTGTAGTCAGTATCTACCACATGTGGTGCATACCGAGCGAGCTCCGTAAATTTAGCTTTATATTCGGCCACAGACATAGTACCCTGCATTAGCTGCTCAAATTTAGACACTTTGCGATCCTGGACACATTGAGAAAAATATTTTCCATAGAATGCCTCTTTGAACTGAGCCCAAGTCATAGAACTATTAGTATCACGAATGAGGATCCACCACCCTCTCGCTTCCTCTTGTAAAGTGAAAGTTGCCAATAGCACTTTTTGTGGCTCGGTGCACAAAAAGACCTCAAAAAAAATTTCAGTTCCCAAGATCCACACCTCAGCTTTAGTGGCTCAAGACCTCATTGGAATGTTGGTGGTTTCATTTATTGTACTTTTGTGTTAGAGCTATGATGTCATCATTATTGATCTATGCAATTTGGATAGGCAGCGGAGGAGGAGGTGGAAATTGTTGTCTCTGTTGTCTCTGTTGTTGTTGCCTCAAAGATTCGGCCAATAATTCAACCATTCTTTCCAATCGGTCTATTCTTGCATCCGAAAATTCAATTTCATCTGTGTGCCTTGTACTATTCATTGGTCTATATATAAACATGGTAATAATAAACATAGGAATTGTAGTTCCCACATTCACATTTATGTATGCACATCATAAGTCTACATACACTCACACATGTTGACGTAATGCCCTAATTTCTTTCTAAGACATCATATAGCTCATTTGGAGGCGTGTGTGTGGTATAACTCGTGCTTTGATACCACTCTACCACGACCTAACCCCCCGCCCCAAGGGATTAGAGAAGTGATCGGCCAGTAATCTGAGATTACCAAAGGCCTACTTAACAGTAATACTATAATAGAAGCTGGCAGAAGCCAATAAATAATAAAATATAACGTCCAATGAGTTGTGAAAACTTAAATGAACAAAACAGAACTTTATATGTATATACATATGCACACCAATCCACATTAAGTTTGTGTACAAAAATAAACAAAACTCAGGGAATTAATCCCAATAACCAAAAATCAGTCATAAAAAAAAACATTCATACACCAGTCCAATCAAGTTTGTATACAAAACCACCCGTGAAGCCTAGGAGCTTGACCGCTTGGAACCTCTCAAAGAAGCACGAGAGTTGACTTGAAAAAATAGAGGCTAGGTAGATGCCACTAAGTTCGATCTTGCACTTGATCACCTACATATATATATAAATAATGAGCTAGAGCCCAGTGAATAACAACAGTATAAAGGGGTTATGAGTGATGTCCTTATAGTATTGAAAATTGCCAATTCAATAGTGGATTACTTTGTCAATCAATATCTCCTAACTTATTATTCAAATGGAAATCACATTGAAATTATAGCAGTCATACGTGGTACATCCAATAGCAAAATAGTATAGTGGGTTATAAAGACCGAACAATAATGTAGACCGCCTGAACTTCCTCCGCGTGCGCCCCCCTTTTGGAGAGGGCGTGTATTTGGGTTCTAGCTACTACAGTTCAGACTCCTATCACGGTTCTGAATCTAATCTCACAAAGTGCAATGTAAAACTGATAAATCACCAAAGAGTCCAAATCCGGCAAATCGTTTTGGAAAACTGATTTTAATCAAAAAGCGCCAAACATGGACTGCTTTTTGGACTTCAAAACATGGTTTTTGCCACTGAAAATTAGTATTTAAAATCTCAAAAACAGTAGACAACAAGGTGGGAAACACAAGGGTAGAGGCCTTAGAAGCCAGGTGGAAGGAATGGTGAACCACCCCTCCACCCATATTGGCCTTAAACCACAAGTTTCAGCCTAAAATTTTAGAGTTTTGACAGCCCAAAAAAAACCAAAAATAGTAGACAAAATAGCAATTAAAGCAAAATAATAAACCAAGACTTATACCTCTTGAAGAGCAGATCACTCGCCATATGTTAAACCAACATTTACACACCCTCAAGAGCTCAAAGTAGGCTCAAAAGTACCTCAGCTCAAATACCACAAGGTTTGGTTTAGAGTGTATAGGCAAAAGCTTGCAAAAGCTTAGGAATTTGCAAAAGAGAGAGAGAGAGAATTGTAGAGAGAGAGAGAGAGAGAGAGAGAGAGAGAGAGAGAATTTTTCTCCAAAATGTTCAACCCTAAAAAATAGAAGTGGAGGTCTCTTACATATAGAAAAACATGATACTCCCTTAGAAATATCAATACATACATGTGTAGGCAAGTGCATGCATCTGTGCAAACAACTGGCACAACTAGCCAAAATATCTGCCAAAACACACTTGTGGCTGGAAGGCCACTAGTGTTGGCCGGAAGACCACACAAGTGGGTGGTAGCCTGCATTGGTGGGCGGCAGCCCACAGTGGTGGCCGGCAAGTCCCAAGGTTTTTTAGGCTTGAAAAACCATGGTTGTGGTCCAGAACAAGGCAAAAGGTGTGTTGGGTTTGAAGGCTCAAAGTTATGGCATTTTGCTGAGGACTCCAAGCACTTGACAAGCATATACACATTCATCGTGGCGCGTGCAAGCGATGGTGTCCAAGTCGTAAGAGTGGTAAAAAATGGGGTGTCTACAGTTTTCCCTTTTTGACAGAACTCGAAGTCATGAAATGACATGAGTGAATGTTAAAGCCCAAAGATTACCTATTTTGACAAGGCTGTAAGACTTGGGCAAACAATCAAGACATAAATTAAATGGTTGCACTCGCAAGCTGCCTACGTATCCCTTTGCAAGGAATCAAACTAGTGTAGTTCTGGGGCAAAATGCAAATGCTATGCACAAAATAAACTTTGAAAGCTGGACTCACACGCTTCGCGAAGCTGGCTATTTTGAAAACTCATAATCATGCAAGATGATGCAATAAGAAATAACAAGATAATAACATATGAATGAGTAACTTCAAGCTTAAAACCAGCACAGGTTCCATGCAAAAAGATTTAAAACACACTCTGACCACACCAAAATGCGGGATGACGAAAGAAAACACCGCTCAGGTTTGTGTTGCACGTGTCTTGAGAAACAGAGAAACGAAAACCGCTTGGGGTTGCGCTTCACGCATCCTGAGATAGAGACAAAATTGCTCAAGGTCACGTTTCATGCGTCTTGAGATATTCTAATCAAGCTGAAATCGTAAGAAGTGGAGAAAAATTGCTCGGGGTCGCGTTTCACGTGTCCCGAGATAAAACCCGCCTAGGGCCGCGCTTCACGCGTCCTGAGATAAAAGAAAAACCGCTTAGGGTTGCGTTTCACATGCCCTGAGATAGAGACGAAACCGCTTAAGGTCACGTTTCATGCGTCCTGACATACTTTAATCATGCTGAAATCGTGAGAAGAGGAGAAAAACTGCTCGAGGTTACGTTTCATGCTTCTTGAGATAAGGGAAAACCGCTCGGGATTTCATTTCATGCGTCCTGAGATAAGGGAAAAATTGCTCGGGCTCACGTTTCACGCGTCTTGAGATAGAAGAAAAACCGCTTAGGCTCACGTTTCACGCGTCTTGAGATAAAAAAAAAATCGCTTGGGCTTGCGTTTCACGCGTCTCGAGATAAAACCTGCTTGGGATTGCACTTCACGTGTCCTAACATAAAAGCAAAACCGCTCGGGGTCACGTTTCACATGTCTCAATATAAAATCTGCCCAGGGCCGCACTTCACGCGTCCTGAGATAAAAGGAAAAAATGCAAAGAGGAATAAATGTCTGCGATAGATGCACAAAGTGAGCGAGTGCCCACAAAGTGAACAAGTGCGATAGGTGCACAAAGTGAACAATATTACCAATCAATACAGTGACAACGCATATTCCATGCATTACAAACAACCAATGTATGATGTTAATTGAAAGCTTCTTCTATGCAAGAAACAAAAGCATATTTTATGCAAAATTGAAAGCATGTTTCTATGTACGAATCATGAATGATACAGAACATGCGTGCAACGTAAATATATGTGAAAATGCATATTTTATGAAACAAAAGAGAACAAAGATGTAATTTGACAAAATGAATAAAAACGATATTCGGTGACAATCTCCGATCAGAGACTTTGCAACATGTTCAAAAAGGATACACCTCGTTCATATTGGCAAGTGGGGCACAGTCACATACCAGAACGCAGTTTTGAGATCCCTTAAAATCAATTTGGCCCAACAGTGAACCTCCCATACACTTCTTAGGGAATAGAGGCACAAAATAGCACCAGGACACAAATGAGGACCATTGGCTGCTTGCCAGCCACAAGGGAAGACCGCCGGCCATCTGCCAGCCACTAGTTAGGCTTGCCGCCCACCCATGCACAAGTCGGGGCAAATTCGTCTTTTCAGCGTGGGTCTTTAAACATCCAACTCCATACTTCATTTCCTCACTTCCACACATCCGAAAACACCCCCCTCTCTCTAGGTGCTTCTTCTCTCTAGATTTACGCTTTATACACGTTTTCCAATGCCCCACGTAAACTTTTTTTTCATAAAACCCTCTTGATTCTCTACACTTTGAACCGATCAGATTTTGATTTCATCACTTTTCTTGAGTTTTCACCACTTTAGGCTTGTTCTTCTCGAGTTTCTCTCGGGTTTTGTGAACTTTCACGAGTTTTGACTTTTTCTCCTATTTTCTCTCTCATAGGGTTGACTTTTTTCGAGTTTTCTCTCTTTTCTCCATTTTCCTTCATTTTTCACCCATTTTCACCCACTTTCTAGATGGCGGATGATATTCCCCATGATGGTGCTCCTCTTAAGGTTCCACCTCCATTATCACCCCCTGCCGAGCTTGAGGAGTCAGTGATTGCTGAAGTTAGTGAGGCGGCAGAGGACATCGCAGCAGATCTTGAGGTGAAGTTTGCTCCAGAGTTCGAGCCAGAGCCATTACCACCGAGGGTACAGCCCTTTGATTTGATGACGTATAATCCTCGTACACATATACTACCACCTGGAGGCATCAGGCGCTTCAGTGATTTCACTCGTGGCGTGCTAGAGGACCTCCCACTGAGGGAGTTGGACATCCATCTTTCCTCCAATGCTACCGAGGTATTAACTCTATTTTCATGCATTCTTGCCTTTCCTTTAACTATATTTCATCTGATTCGCCTTTTCTTTGCCACAGGGGGACTTCCGTACTTACAGGGGGTACAGGGCTACGACAGCGAGAGACTGGTACTATGAGCTCTCCGCCGGGGTCCGTGACATTAATGACGAGGCTGACTTCGGTCTATTCTAGTCTGGGCTCTCACTGCATAAAGCAAGCTGGACTCTTCTTGGGGCATTGGTAGAGAGGTGGTAGGACACCACCACTCTTCCACCTTTTTTCCACCGGGGAGATGATGATGACTCCCTACGACTTCGTCATGCTCACTGGCTTAGGAGTAGGGGGTGATCCAATCCCCTTCGACATGGACATGGGCGAGTGTGAGGTCGCTTGGATCCACCTACTGGGAGCGCACCCACCTCTATACAGGCCAGGGATGGTGAGGTACAGCTAGTTCGCCGATCAGTATGTCCGAGGCTTCTTGATGTTCTCCCTCGGTACCACCTTGTTTTCGAATAGGCGGAACACCATAGGCTTATATTTGCTGAGTGCTCTCATGACCCTGCCCTGGGTCTAGTTCTATGATTGGGGCGGAGCTAGCCTCGCCACCCTCTACGGCTACATGAGCTCCAATTCCTGGATGAAGGGAGAGCAAGTTAGGGGCTACTGGAGAGCTTGGGAGGTATGTCCCACACCTTTCTGTTTTTGCACTCATGCTTTTTGCTACATATCTGTTCACAACTCATGCTTTCTACTTTGCACTTTCTGTATCTACTCATGCATTATGCTTTCTACTTTGCACTTTTTGTATATGTTCACACATTGTGCTTTCTGCTTTGCACTTTCCGTATCTGTTCACACATTAACACCACTGCCCTCTCATTGCAGTTGTGGGTTTATGCCTACTTCCTAGCTCTGGCTTCAGAGCCTATGGAGGAGATTCCCCCCGTGGTGCTGTACTCTCGACGGTATGATGACCGATGCCGGCGTCGGAGCCACGATGACACGACCTTCGCCTTCTTCTGTCGATACTTTGACACGGTGGCTGTTGGAAAAGTAACCCAAAACTCACAATCATTTTTGCTTTACTACTGCTCTAATTCATACTTTGGCAACTAACGGCAATTAACAATCTGTACATTCTCTGTTTGCAGATCACATGGCAACTCTGGGTGATGATGCCGGCTGGTGTGAAGGACCAGTACGCTAGCTCTTGGGGCACGTTGCAATTCAGGATTTTGTTAGAGGGTCTAGTCTGTCGGGCCTAGTTTTTGAGTGAATGGTTTATATGCCAGACCATAGGCTCGCCTGATCCGGTCATTCCTATGCCACCACCAACGTCCATGAGGACAGCAGATAGGCTTCTGGTTGAGGTAATCATCCAGTTCATGGTGGGCCTAGATGTCGACTTCTTCAGAGAAGAGGGTGACTACGCGACATTCATTCACACTCATCTCATGCCTCTTCTGATAGGTGTTCATGCAAGCGAGGCAGCAAGAGCTCCTATGGTGGGTGAGGCTGCTCAGGGGGCCGATGCCAGTATCAGAGGGGTACCTCCTATTAGGCAGATGACCGGTTTGCTAGAGATTCCTACTATGCTCACATGTTGGCAGCTGATCGGGACAGCCTACCAGATTCTGATTGAGCCAGCAGAGGCAATGCATGAGTATGTCCAAGCTCGAGGTGCACTTCAGGTATGGACCCCATTTTACAATTTGCATCCCACATTTTCCATTTCATATATGTTTATTCCAGATATTGATTAGTCAAATGCACTTGTAGGCCCCCACAAAGTATACAGAGAGCCTTCTCGAGCTTGTTTCCTCTCTGATTGGCATGGTGCAGAGGAGAGAGACGTTGCTTGGTCTCCATGGTATTCAGGTAATTTCCTCTATTTTGGTATGTATTTTACTACTAAATCTATTGTGCACCGCTATAGTCTTTCCCAAACTGCACCGATACGCTGCATTGGCACATTGTACTCATATGCTGTAATCATAATATATTTGATTTCTACATGACGCTCATTCTATGCTTGTATTTGATCTGAACAACATGGCGATATGTTGACAAGCTGTTTTCAGTTCTGTGGGCACCGGTGGCGATGGCACACTAGCACTTGAGAACCTCCTCCACCAATAGGGAGGAGAGAGAGGCAGGCCCCAGCACGCAACCGAAATGAGCACCATGGTCTAGGCAGAGACAGGGGTACCCGAGGATGGAGCTGCCCTCGGAGCCTGTTTTGAGTGATGATGACGCCGAGACTAGCGACTCTGAGGAGGCAGGGAGTTGACATTTTGAGTCATCTGAGAGCGGAGATGATGATGCCAGCTCGGGGTCTGGGAACAGAAGTGACGCTGAGGTGGGCTCTAAGACAGGGAGCGGAGATGATACCGGCTCTGGTTTAGAGTCTGATTCTGATAGCAGTGCTAACAGAGATAGTGCCCCTGAGTCCCCTCCGAGGAAAAGAACGAAGAGAGCCTCTAGAGCTTTGAGATGATTGGCACTGATTTTTTTACTTTTTACTTAGTGTCTTTTATTTTGGTAGCTTAGCACATGCATAGCTTCAAATAGGTTTACTTTTTCTTTCGAAACTTGTACTCCCTTTTGTAAAAAAACATGATCGGAATAAAACCTTGCAGTTTTTTGGGAAAAGTGTTGTTGCATCATGAGCACCACATTTGCATGAAATTGAAATGGAAATGAATTTTGAAAATGAAAACTTGCATCAGCACGACATTCTTAATCGGGTAATGAGCCGACCAACAACCAAAATACAAAATACAACTCGATAAACAAAGCAAAAACAACTAAAATAAAACAAAAACAACTCAAACACAGATATACACACTTGCTAAAACCAAAAGGCTCAAAATAAGACCTCAAAACACAAAGATCGAGACAAAACTAGGTTGCCAACACTACCTAACCCACAAGTGGACGGCAGGCCAGAAAGGGGGGTTGCCGGCCACCATTAGTGGCCTGCCAGCCACAAATGTGAGAAACCTCCAGAGAGCTAACAGCTGGCCCCCACTCACAGTGTTATCTTCTATAAAAGGTCCTTCTTCGTGATTTCTTCTCTAGAACCTCATTTTAACTGTTGTTTCTTCAAAAAATGGAGATATTCCTTGCTGAGAAGCTCACGGATTGGATAGTCAATTTAGACGGCACAGAAAAGGTGAACTTATGAGGTTCGGCATAAATGCACTCTTTCTTTAAGCCACACTCCGCTTTGCTTTCCGTTCCTCTATGTCGCGGCTTGATGTTGGGACCCGATTACGTATGTATCTCGCTTTGGAACACAAGAAATGTGCCCAACTCTTGAAGAATTTTAGGCATTGATGGAAACCCGGTGCGATGAGGAAATCATACCTTAGCCCCGTTTTGGCCACGCCCAAGCTTTGGGATGAATGTGTGGGCTCACTTTGCACGAAGCTTGATCCTTCGCCTATGACGGAGAACTAGACATACCCAGCTTGATTCATCAATTTTTTGACATCGATGACAGAGGAGACCCTCTTTGGCAAGGTTTTTGGCAACATGCCCTTTGTTTATGTACGCTTGCGCATTTCTTTCTCGCCCCTAGTTACGGCGGAACCAACATTCGGTTGATCGAAGGGGCCCAATGTCTGAAAGAGAGTAAGAGCTACATCGGTTTGGCACTGGCCAAGACCCTAATGGGCTTCGATGCTTTTCATCGACGCAAGACCACCAGGTTTGCGGGAGTCCATTGCTTTCTTCAGGTATTGTTTCCCACCCTTTCTGATATGTGTTTCTCACATTTCACTCGGCACTCATGCTAGATTTTCTCTCAAAGCCCTTTCTTTACTTTTCTCTCTACGCGCTTCTCTCTATTCTTTAATCTCTCTTATTTTTCATCCATTCCCAGGTTTGGCTTATAGATAAGCTGAAGGTGGTGGACACTTGCCTCGAGTATACAGCTAGTGGATTTTCCCAACGAGGGACGGTGGTGCAACTGGATGTGCAGCAGATCTGCTGCTAACATAGCTTGGCGTTGCTCATGGCTTCTTTTGACCAAGATGAGTTATAGCATGACTTGGCAGCCTGGTGTACAGTTGATTGGCCTTACGTATTCTGTCTTTTACTTTCCTTTTCGGTTCAAACGCCAGTTCGGGCATGATCAGACCTGTCCAGAGGAGGAGGTAGTACACCCGGTTTCATTCCCGATTTGTGCTTCACACTTGGCTAGGTACCTCACTGCTTGGAGGACGAGAGAGCTTCTTACCCCTGCCCCTAGTTTCAGTTATGCCCTTTCTGGCAAGAGCTTGGCTTGGCTCGAGGATGAGGCACAAACTGGGTCCACTTTGGCTTCAGAAGCTTCCGCAAGCACGAGCGGAGGACACAAGAGCACCTGACTTGCCTATGTCCCTAGTTTATTGCTTTGACCTTTCTTTTCAAGTTTTATGATGTAAAAGCAACTTTAATTTGTATCAGAGAGTTGGAGAACTTTATGTTGAAATCAACTGAATTAAAGTTGTGGTCACTAAAAAAATTCCTTTTGGTTAAAAAGTGGTCAAAGTTGTAAAAGGTAAAATTTTGAGAAAAATCAACTTTTATTAAAACTTTCCAAAACTATTTTCATAAATGATTACCACCTGACACATATAGAATCAATCCTCAAGATGTACAACCCTGAATCAAAAGATTATAACTGCCCCTGATTGAAAACCATTACTGCTCTATATTGTAACCAGCTCTTCTTCCCACAACGAAGATCACAATCGAGCTCTCTAATAATGAACAAAGATGACCTGATCAGACATGTGGACAGGACAGTTGAGTTGGAGATAGTCACGGTTGAACTTCAGGATGAAGTTGCCTACGTATCCTAAAGATGGGAATTAGGCCTTATGTAGTTCGGTTTAGGTTCACTCAAGTATTAACTCTCTCATTTTGCGCTCTAACTTTTGCCAAAGTCACCCTTTAGGGTTTTTAACATTGCGAGCTCAGTTTTTCTTCATTTTTAATTTTTCATGCTCTAATTTTTGCCTAGGTCGCACTTTCAAGTTTTCGGCCTAGCGAGCCTCTCAGGGACATTGTTTCTTTAACTTGTCCATATTGATCAGCTGTGAGAATTTCAAGCCATCTAAGTCCATGAGAATAAGTGCTCCACCCGACCAGATAGCTTTGATGATGTAAGGACTAGTCCAATTGGGTTTGAACTTGCCCTTAGGGTCATGGATGGGAGCTCGTTTGTCTTTTAGCACCATGTCTCCCTCCTTGAGATTCCGGGACTTAACTTTCTTGTTAAAAGCCCTAGCAATTCTGTGTTGGTAGCCCTGAACATGATACAATGCTTTCACCTTCTTCTCATGAAACAACATCAATTCCTCAAATCTGTTCTGTTGCTATTCCACCTCTACTATCTGACACTTAGCCATAACTCGCAGTGACGAGACTTCAATTTCAATTGGCAAAATGACTTCCATCCCGTAGACGAGAGAATAAGGGTTTGCTTTTGTAGATGTCCATATCAAAGTTCTGTAGCCCCAGAGTGTGAATGGTAATTTATCTGGTCAGTCCCTGTAGGTCTCAACCATCTTCTACAAGATGTTCTTGATATTCTTATTGACGGCTTCAACAGCTCCATTAGTTTGTGGCTTGCATGTAGATAACTTATGAAAAGTAATGTTGTATTTGTCTAACAAGTCCATCACCTCTTTCTTGAAATGGGAGCCATTATCTGATATGATCTCGTTCGATACTCCGTACCGACAGATGATATTATTTCTGATAAATTTAGCCACATGCGATTCCTTCAACACTACATAGGACTGAGCTTCCACCCACTTTGTAAAATAATCAATCGCCACCAAGATATATTCATGCCCATTTGACCCTTTTGGCGAGATAACACCGATAACATCGATTCTCCAGACTGAGAATGGCCGTGGTGAAGTCATGTTGTATAGCTTTGACAGAGGATATTCATGCGATTGGCATGAATTTGACATTTGTGGCATCGCTGCACAAAACCAATACAATCCTCCTCTATAGTGGACCAGTAATAACCTTGCCTGAGAATCTTCCGGGCCAGTATCACACCATTCATGTGCGCTCTACATTCTCCACCATGGATGGCCTCCATAAGGCGCTTTGATTCCTCTTCATCCACACATAACTTATGCATTCCCAGATGACCTTTTTTATACAACTTATCTCTGCAGATGATAAATTAGACGGCCATTCGCCGTATTCCCCATTTGTCCTCGGCACTTGCCCTTGGTGGATAGATCTCCTTTTCCAGGAAGTTCCAAATATCGTAATACCAGGGGGTTTTGTCTTGCACTTCATCTATCATGGCAATAGTTTCATAAGCTGACATGTATTTCTGCTCGATGATAATTGGATGCATCCAGACTCCAAGTGGGATGTTTGCCATAGAAGATAGAGTTGCTCATGCATTAGCGAACCTGTTATTCTCTCTTAGCAGATGCGTGAAAGTCAGCTTTTCAAACCGCAGAATCAGAACATCCAGGGTCTTATGGTAAACCTTCATTTTTTCTTCTTTGACTTTCCAGTCTCCGTTTGCTTGAGAAACAACTAAGTTTGAGTCCTCGATAACATCCAATCTTATTGCCCCCAGTTCTGGGGCAGCTTCTAAACTAGCAATACACGCTTCATAATCTGCTTCATTATTGGACACCTTGAACCGGAGTTTGAAAGCTAAAAGTATATGGGAGTCGTTGGGTGCTATCAGCAACACACCTATCCCATAACCGTACTGATTGGATGCTCCATCAAAGTACATCGTCCAAGTTTCCTCTTCAACTTGCAGAATGGCTTCATCTGGGAATAAGTATTCCATTACTTCATCTCCTTCTACCGGATGGTCTGCCATGAACTCTACTATAGCTTTTCCCTTGACCGACTTACGGGTGACATATTTGAGATCGAATTTAGATAGAAGGAGAGTTTCTGTTTGACAGGTCGGGCCTCGGGGTCAAGAGGGATCCGGTGCTGTACAATCTCAGGATCGATTCCAAGCATGTCTTCGTAGGACCACGCGAAAACATCTTTGAAATCTTTTAATAAAGCGACTAAGCGCTCGCGTTCCTCCGAAGACAATGTGCACCCGATCTGGACCATCCGCGGGTCGTTCTCAGTACCAATATTCACAGTAGTGATTTCATCCATTAAGGGTTTAACAAATCTCTCTTGCTCTTGATCAATTAATCATTGCAAAACCAGAGGAATTTCTTCCTCGTCGTTTTCGTCAAAATTTTGAAAGTCCTGATTCAAGCAATAAATCAAAGGCATAGAAAAGTACTCAGAAACCACATCCATATCATTCTCATTATGTACTTCCAAACCGTCCAATTATTCATTACAATGACCTCAAAAGAGAAAAAAGACGACTGGATAGGATTGTGGCATCGGGTCATCACCCTTAGGAATCTGGGACTCGGACTTCGGTCGGTGGAACTGATTCGACTCACAAGACTCGGTGGAATCAGATTCCGGCTCACTACCTGACCCGGTACTGCTTGACAAAAATCCCTCTTCGTACTGCCAAACGAGAGAGGGTGCGATGGATGCATCCAAAATAGTTGATGGTAGGCCCGCAGCCATTTCATTCCCGATCATGGACACCGAGAAGTTATCCCCCAAGCACTTCTGTTTGATCGGAGGGTCTGAAAGTAGACATGCCAGTGCTACCCCCATTTCAATCTTGATGTCCTCAGACTCCATTTCCTTGCTCTGTTCAACCTCAACCAATCGGTCTGTCTGCTGCTCATCAACATCATCCCCAGATAACTGTAGGTCGAAGAAAATCTCAAACCCCGGCATATGCCGCCTCTCGGCATTCAGCCACGGCTCTGGAAAGCCACAGAATGGAAAGTCCTCCATCTCCTGGACGAAGCGTCCGTTTAGGGTACCTTGAATGGGCCGGTGCATTAACTTAAAAGGTTTCCCCACCTGTTTCACCATGGCTCTCCCAGCTATCTCCTTTCCTTTCCTTACCCAATCCTCCTTGGTGGGAAAATAACCCAAGCCAAAGATGTGTGGGTTGCGTGGCACCTCGGCCAATGTTGCAACACCCTTCCAGCCGCTCTTTCCCAATCCCATCCTGGGGATGTATTGGAGCTTGTTCATGAGGTATACTGCCTGAGCACTGACATATATCCCCTCGTTAGCAGCCATGATGTTTTGTACAACCCGAGCCTCAACCAGGGTAAAACCTGATATGAACACATCCTCCATACCGTGCTCAATTTTGAGAACAGGCGTAGATACCTCCGGTGGTGGATAAATTGATGAATTTCCAAAAACAATGGCTAATCCCTTTCCATGGGGGTATTTCACCATTTGATGCAAGGTGGATGACACTGCCTTTACCTGATGCAGCCACGGCCGCCCCAAAAGCAGGTTGAAAGTTGTAGGAACCTCTAAGACGTGGAAATCTATCTCATGCTGTCCCGGCCCAACCTTGGTCTGAATTTTTACCGTCCCCATGACTTCTCTGCTCGTATTGTCGTATGCCCAAATCACCTGGGCTGTCGGTATAAAGTCCACGGTCTTCAAACTGATTGCATACGCAGTTCTTGCTGGGCACACATAGATGGCGGATCCGGTATCAACAAGAACTACCGGTATCCATTTCTTTCTACACTCCACGGAGATGTAGAGTGGCTTGTTATGGTTCGCTCCCTCAGGTGGCAATTCCTTGTCTGAAAAAGTTAGCATCGGGGTAGCTCCTCCCGGAAAGACTAATCCCACCAGCTGGTCTGGCGTGGTTTCTATCGAGAGCTTGGCCTTATTTATGGCCGATAAGATAGCCTGCCGGTGCACTCGCGATGCCATAAGCAGTCCTCAGATGGAGATGTCTGCTTGTATCTTTTTTAGCTGTGTGAGTACAGCTTCATCCTCAAGTTGCTTCTCTTTCTGTTTCTTAGCCTTCCTATCCTTCCCAGATGCCTCTGGCTGATCCAGGTGCGGGGGTTTGAAATACCGCCCGCTTCTTGTTATATGATCGACTTCTCCAATGTACCATGTATCGTCTGGTTGGTTGCTCCCCCAATCCTCATCCGTGTGGGCAAGACATAAATCATCGTCCTCCCACCACATTCCATCGGCAGTCGACAGACACCTGTCCGGCTCCGTTACCACTGTCCTTGTACTTGCAGTACTTTCTGTCCATATGCTCGCAGCATCCTCTGTTTTTATGCAGACAGCACTTTCAGTCCCCACAAGGGCCTTAGCTTTCCTGATTCTCTCAGAATCTTCAAATCTTTCTTGTTCCGACTGTGTCAATACAGTTGGCTGTTCAAGAATTCCTATATTCAAAATGCTCCAATCCTGATCGAAATTCTTGACACAGGCGCTCTCCGCCGATGTACTCTGTTCTTCGACCCTTTCTGCTGTCACTGACATTCTTGCCCCTACCGGGCCTTGTCCTAGTTGGAATTCTTCCACTATATCTGGTTGATCATCCAACCACCCGGTAGCCTCTGCCGATTCCTTATAATCAAACCAGTTGACTGCTGCGTCCCCTGGATCTTGGTCCTTCAAAAACTGGAGGTTGGCAAGGTCCTCTTCCACAGCCGTCAAATTATCTGTCCTCTGTCCCAAACCATCCCCTTGGATTACACACAGCTCTATCTCTGTTGGGAATCCCACACTTGGCCCATCCTGGCATACTAACGAAACGTAGTCACTCGGACTATATACTTTCTCAACAAAACTTCCAGGTTCCTCAGACTCTGGCTCGACATCCCGCTTCTCCTCTGAAATCTCCCCTCCTCTGTCTTCGACAGCTACCACCATTGGCTTAGGTTGGGTTATGGAGATGTCCATCATGCACAAGTCAGTGCGATCAGGAAGGAGCACCTCCGGCTTAAGCAAGTGGGAAGGAGTGATATAGATGCTAGGATCGTAAGACGCGACCCCAGCCTAGATAAAGTTGATTCTTTTGGGAGGTGGAGCTTGGTTGTGCGGTGGGAGGGGGTTTGTTGTGACATTGGGTTTCTCGGGAGGCATAATCACCCCGTTATCAATGAGATCTTGAATCTCATGACGTAATCGGTAGCATAGGTCGATGTCATGACCGTGCTGTTGGTGAAATGTGCAATATTTGGCTGGGTTATTGGTAGGAGGAAGTTTTTCCGGTAATGGCCGCGGCTCTAAGGGCTTCAAGTGCCCTTTTCTGATTAAAAGCCCCAGAGCTTTGGACAGGGTCATATACAGTGGAGCGAAGGTTCTTTGGTTTTTGGGTGGGTATTTGGCTGTTTGTGTATGGCTTCTGGACGCACTGGAGAATGGCGTAGCTGCCATGGTTCTTGGAGGGAGGTTGGTGGTGACCATGCTCACTTCAGAGGCTCTTGTAGTCGTAGCGCCGCTCGGGCCTGCATTATTGTTGTGATTAAAAGTTCTTTGGGGTTGCTCCAGATCATTATCAATTAAGCCTTGCTTCAAGGCATCCTCAATTTGTACTCCCATCTTATGTAGATCAGAAAAGGTAAGGAAGGGGAGTACGATCATTTTCTACATCAACTTCGGTTGAAGATTGCGCACAATCATTCGAATCTGATCTTTGTCTGTGGGCCTTAGGGTCATCATCGAAGCCTTAGCCCTCCAGCGAGTCACAAATTCTAAGAAGCTCTCCTTAGCCTCTTGTCTCATTGTCTCAAGATCACGGGTCGTAATCTTGATTTGTGTGCTATACGAATATTGTGCAATGAAGGCCTCAGCCATTTCGTCCCAGTTTCTCTTGACATCATCTTCTAATTTAGCATACCATATGGCTGCCACATCCGACAGGGTCCGGCTGAATATAGACAACTTCTGCAGTCTGGAGAGACCCATTGGCCTTAAGATATCTAAAAACAATCTCAGGTGCACCATGGGATCCCCGGATCCATCAAGTCGGTCGATGTGCGGCATCTTGAATCTATCCGGCAGCGTCACAGCTGCGTCGGTATATCCGTCTTCAATGTCAGGGATGGTCTTCACTCCCTGGGATCTCTTGAACAGCTTTTCGAGCTTGCTCAACTTGATCTTTGTGGGATCATCTCGAACTCAAAAGAGTCCAGAGGTTGGTGGGTGTTTTGGATAATTGGGGTAGGATCTGGGGTAGAACCGGGGGTGGGGGTGGTCCTGTGGGAATGTCCGTGTCATTCTGAACATTAGCTGTCTCCCCGAGGGTTGGAAGCTATTTGGCGGGGAGGAGCTTTCTGGCAGATGCTCGGTTTCTTTGTTGTAGCCTCACGATTAACTCTGCTTGTTCAGTCATAACCGTGGCTTGTTGCTTGGCGAACTCCGCCTGTCGGACAACATCTTGCTGCATAATTTTCATGCTCTCCTGAAGTTGGCGCACCATCTCCTCTAAACTTGCCACGCTGTCCTGATCTGATTGAATTACCGGTATATATTCCCTCTCTGTGGGAGAAACAGAACCCTGGTCCCTACTATACTTAGGTGGGGTAGATAAGGCCCTCTGAACTGACTGCTAAACCGATGTTTTCTGCCTAACTGCCCTTCGTCTAGTAACCGGGGGTAAAGAGTGGTACACGGGTTGTCCGTCTACCAGATCCTCAGATCGATGGAGTCGGTGACCTCTAGTCCAGAGTGCTCGGGGAATATCTACTGGGTTAGAAGCAATCGCGCTAAACTACCCTAGCAAAAAGATAGAATAAAGCAAAAATAAGGAAATAAAACAACCAAATAAACGGACAGTATAACGGCGCAGAATAAACACATAACACGCAGCAGGGTATCACAACACCCTGTTGGTAAGCTGGATACACTGTTCCTCAAACAATGGTCATTATCCCCGAATCACTATCCCTAAAGTTGAATCTGATACCTGCAGATAACTGATTCTAAAAACACTAATACTGATGTCCTCAGGCTTGATACTCAGACTTGCAAACTGATATGCGCGTTCCTGTAGAGATACACTCTACAAGCACATAGCAAGTAAAAGAGAGCCAAAACACCCCTATGTTGGGGTAGGGTTTCCTTGTCCTATTTTGTCAGGAGCTAGGGTTTCGCTATGCACGCAGCGGGCAAGCAACCTGTCCTAGCTTGGAATGGTCACTATGGATTCCGACATGCACTAGGTCGAATGGCCAAAAAGGTTGCCCCGGTAAAACCGGGGTTTGTGTTCTATCTTGGCGAGCCATAACCGTCAGCCTTATGGTCATGCCTTGTCAAGACAAGCCTCCGGCAAACTGCTCAGGAATAGCAGATGGCCAACACGGTGTCCTAGGCGCACCAATGCACATGCAATGCAAAGAAACACATAAGTGTAATCAAAACGAGATATCACGAGTTTGAGTCAAGTTCTCTAAACTCCTCAGCAGAGTCGCTAGAAACTGTGGACGCGCCCTGTGTGAGGGCCTCACCCCACAGTTCGGACTCGATTTGTATTGGTTCTCAATCTGAACCAAAGAGTCCAAATCCGGCAAATCGTTTTGAGAAAATAGATTTTGAAAGAAGTGCCAAACATGGACTGTTTTGCCAGATACAGAGTCGCCACCAAAATATTTTATTTTTGGGGAAATTTAGGAAACCCAGACTCAGTGCCAAAGGCCACGTGTCCGTCATCACCAAAGTTGCCTCAGCTCGGGAACTTGGGTACGATTGGGGAAGGTTAGCTATGAGCACCCCCTCTCGTCCGATCGAAGATCGGCCTCTACTAACCGTGATATCTTGTTTTGAAAACATTATGCATTCTTATTCCGGTTATTAGCCTAGATTTACTACGTGATGCGCACAACAAACAAGTATAGACTAAGTTGCCTAAATTGGAACAAAACATTTCATGTTTGTTTGTGAAAGCAGTTTGCTACTCACAGGTAGGCTTAAAATGCAGATTTTGCCACCCTCAGGTAGGCTTAGAAAATATGGTTTTGCCACTCTCAAATGGGCTTAAAACTCGCATTCAACGTATTGTTCCAATTTAAATAACTCAACCTTCACCCACAGGCACTCAGGCAGTTATAACACGTAAGCACATAGCCTCATGGTAAGCATGCTATCATGGCAACACTCATACTCATGCAAGGACGCTAAAACATAAATGCTTACCGAGTACTCCAAGCCAAAACAGAAACTAGTTAGTAATCATATGCATGATCCTAGTTCATGTTAAGGTGGCTAATGCAACACATGCAAGATGCAGCTACAATAGACTCGGCTAATCTATGGATGGCATATGATGATGTTATAACTAACACATATTCAACTTGGAATTGAAATACAATGCAGTTAGTATGATGCGCCGAGCCCGGTGCATGCAAGACAAATATATGGATGCACGCATGCATAGCATATGGTATGCTAATTTAAATATGCCCTAATACTAACCATCAAAAGCGGGTAAGTAAAAGGGAGAAAGAAGTGGGGGTTGGATGACATACACACACGCACCCACACTTATTACAAATACGCCCTCACTCGGAAAGACCGAAAGAATAATACAGTCCGAATAACAAATCAACTATCCTAGCTAATTAATTATTACAGACCCTTCATTAATTAACAAGTTAATTACAAAATAAAATGTGAAGTTTGAAGAGGCGCCACAGCTACGCCTCGAATGCATAAATGATGCATGTTTGACTCGTCTTGCACGAAACTTCACGCCATAAGCGTTCTTGCCTCTATTTACACCGTCGGCTCCTCGAAGGCGTGAAAATTCACAGGGCACCTCTGAACTACCTCACGATCACCACTGCTAGTGCAAAGCACCACCGGTCATGGGAACATTCTTGTCTGCAAAATCTTGGGCCACCGACCCAGCCGAGAAGGTCGATTAAGCCGTATGTGGCCAGCCGGCCATCTCTTGCTACAGAATCCTGCAGTTGACAGCAACAGAGGGCAAGCAGTGTATGGCATGGAATTTTCAAGAAAATGTAAGCATGGCCACACTCCTTATCATGCAATAGACTCAAGGGAGCATGGCCCTTGACCCTCGGGCCATCAATTGTGCATTTCGATGCATGATGGCATAAGAGGCCAAGTTTGCAACTTGATGTAAATGCATGCAATAAACAAATGAATGCTAACTCCCTATCATGTTGAGATCAAGGGCGTCGGCGATTGGGGATTGAGGCGCGTTACGTCACTTTGAGTACGAACGCACCTCATTCCTTGTATTTGGTTTGACACCTCAAACCAAGCAAAAATGTAATGCATGTATGCAATATGGCTCAAGTATGCAACATGGCTAAAGTATGCAATGAGAGGCTAAATTAACAAGGCATGCTAAACGCAATGTGTCAAACATACAAGATGCCATGCCATGCAATCTATCACGCAAGCTAGGACATGAAATGCAACTAGCTAAACAATATGCAAATGTGCAAATATGGTCCAACGCAAGCATGAGACCAAAGTAATGCAACATGATCATGCAATGGCAGACTTAAACCACAAAGGGCAGACCTCAGCCCACCCCAAAACAGTGGCCAAAAGATGCCAAAATGATGGACAACATGTACAACAAACATGCAAACCAAAGGGGCCTAAATCTAAGGCATGGAAGACAATATTCAAGAACTCTTACAAGAGGACAAACATGGGTATCAAACCAAACAAAATCAGAACTATGGCATGTTAGAAGAAGCCCCAAAACCCACATAAATAACATCCCAAATGGCTTAAACAAAGAGGCATACACCAAGGCCAAACATGGAGCATAGGATCATGTCTCTCCAAAGCATTGAAAGGATAACAAGATGCAAAAATGTAAGCATAAAACAAGGACTGAAATGACACCGTAAGTGATTCCAAGTCACTGAAATAGGCCAACTCAAGCATGCTCATGACTCACACACCCGATGCCAACATGCTAGAATGCAAAGAGACTATGCAAAGCATGAAAGGCATGACTAAATCAACATGTAAAAAACCTCAAACATGGCAAAATATGACCAGGAACTTCACAAAGTTAGGCCAAAACATGAGAGCATGGTAGGCTAAATGCATGATGCACTTCTAGGCCAAAATAGATGATTACAAAGCAAGTATATCAAACATGAAAGGGGCCATCAATCCGACCGAAAACAGAGACATAATATGACCCAATAACATACAAAAACCTCTGAAATGGCGCCAAAGACAACTACTCGTGCATGCTACCATTATGAGCCAAAAATATGGACAAAAGAGAGACTAAGGGAGAGGGGTGTTCCTCCCCTACACAAGACCTCAAAACTTCTTCTTCACCACTGAAAATCCAATGGATTTCAGTGGTGAAAAGGCCAACACACCAAGGTAACCAAAGCTTAAAGAAGAAAGCACTAAAGGGGCCAAACAAGGCCTAAGAGGGGGAGGTCGACCCCCAACAACAAAGTGACCTTAATGAAGTATCTTAAGCATGCAAATACAAGACTTTTTTTCAGTTATACACAAAGTCTAAAACATTAAGCAAGATAGGCTAAAGGCTAGTGCAAGATTGGCGAATATAAAGCAAGATTGTTACCCTTGAAGAACACTTCAAGAACATCAAGCTCAGACCCTTTCTTCTGATCAAAATCACTCCAAAATTCCAAGAACAAACCCTCCAAGCCTCCCAAGTTGAAGTATGGTGTAATGGTGTGTGTCTTAGTGCAAAACCAAGGTCAAAACATACTTTTAGGCTTCCAAACACACACAAAATGAAGAGAGAGAGAGAGAGAGAGAGAGAGAGAGATATGGAGAGAGGAAGTGTATATATCAGAGTATATATGTAAGCTCTGGTTTTTTGCTCAACCAAGACAAAGGAGGGAGGTGGTCTCTTTTATAGACAATGAAATGGTGCTAAGCTTCTCAAAGAAGCTAAATGAGAAGGGTCAAGAGGGTCAAGGCTTCCAAAGAAAGCTAAGACAAAGGTGCAAGCTTCTTGAGGAAGCTAAGACAAGGGGGTCAAGCTTCCTCAAGAAGCTTGAGCAAAGGGTGCAAGAAAAAGGGGTCAAAGGGTGCAAAATAGCCACACCTGTGCATAGGGAGGAGGGTCAATGCATTCCAGCTGGCACAGCTGGCATGCATTATGCCTGAAAAAGGAAAAAAGGTGCTACCGGCCACAAAATAACGCCATCGGCCAAAAGGATGGCTGGCCGACCACACTAAATGCCGACCGGCCAATTGTATATTTCACCAATGGCCAGTGGCAAGAAGACACGGCCGATGGCCTCAAGCCAAGGTCGGTGGGTGTTAGGGGTAGCTAACAAGCTACTCTCTACCCTCGGAAACAAAACATACGTGTTTGGTGTAAAACCAAACACAGAACAGCCAAGTGGAGAGATCCTAAAGCAAGGCACGCAGCCGAGACCTCCGGGAACTCAAAACAAAACACGAACATGGGTGATCACCAAGTCTTCCAGCGGTGACGTCCAAGTCTTGAGGACGGTCAAAAATGGGGTGTCTACAAAGACCTAGACAGGACTTTGGTGTCCGGGTTACCACCTCCAGAAATACCAGACTCAGACTTAGAAGAACTTGAATATGATCACGGCCCCATAGACTCATTGGAATCAGATTCTAGCTCATCACCTGATTCAGAACTGGACATATAGCCTTCCTTCAGCTGCCAGATTAGCGGTCGTGTCCCTGATGTATCCAAAATGCCGTGGTTCGGTTCATACCCAGTTTTTCCTGATCATGGAAACGGTTAGGTTATCCCCCAAGTTTTCTAGGTCGGCCGCTGGATCTCTCAGGAGACTGGCCGGTGCTGCCCCTACTCCAAGTTCGCTTCCATCTAAGTCACTTTCCATGCTCTGTTCAGTTTTGATATCTAACTCAACCCTTTCCTCCTCATCACTGTCCTGCAGCTGCAGGTCAAAAAAGATCTCAAACCCGAGGACACGCTACTTTGAAGAATTTACCCAAGGCTCGGGAAACCTGCAGAAAGGGAAATCTTCTCCTTCTCAAAAAAAGTGAGCATTTAGTGTCCCCGAGATTGGCCTATGGATGAGCTCATAGTATTTCCCGGCTTGCTTGGCCTTGGCTTTACCTTTCATCTTTTCTTCCTTCCTGATCCAATCTTCTTTGGTGGGCGTATAGCCCAGTCCAAAGGCATGTGGGTTGTGTGGCACATTTGTCAGTGCTGCAACACCTTTCTAGCCATTCCTTCTGAGTCCTATTCCTAGAATATGCTACTGTTTGTTCATGAAATAGATGGACTGGGCACTAATGTACATGCCTTTGTCTGTAGCCATAATGGTTTGTACTACCCGGGTTTCAGCCAGAGTGAATCTTGAGAGGAATACATCCTCCTCACCATGGTTGATCTCCAACACTGATGTAGTTACCTCTAGCGGCGGATGAATTTCCAAAAATAATCGCCACTCCTCCCCTATGAGGGTACTTCAACATCTGGTGGAGAGTGGAGGAGACATCTTTCACATGGTGCAACAAAGGCCTCCCTAACAGTAAATTAAAGGTAGCCGGCACATCCAAGACATGGAACTTGACGTCCTGCTAAGCTGGGCTCCCCTGGACTCTGACTTACACTGTGCCTATGACCTCTCTACTTGTATTATCATATGCCTGTATTGCTTGGGCTGTAGGAACAAAGTCTACTGGTTTGAGGCTAGTTGCATAGGTGGTGCGAGAAGGACAGACCTTGATGGCTGAACCGGTATCTACCAACACCATTGTCACCCATTTCTCCTTGCACTCCACGAATATATACAATGGTGGCAGCTCTTTATCAGAGAAGGTAAGGGTTGGCCTGGCACCACTTGAGAAGACTAAACCCACAAGCTATTCGGGCATGGTGTTAATGGACAATTTAGCCTTGTCTATTGCTGAGAATACTGCTTGTCAGTGTACCCGGGATGCTATGAGAAGACCCTAGATGGAGATGTCATCTTGGATTTTCTTAAGTTGTTTCAACACTGCCTCTTCTTCCAATTGTTTCTCTTTTTGTTTCTAGGCCTCTTTATCTTTTCTAGACGCTTCCGCTTGATCCAGGTGTGGCGGCTTAAAATACCACCCACTTCTTGTCAGATGGTCTATTTTTTTAGCATACTATGTGTTGTCCGGAAGGCACTCACCCCAGTCTTCGTCAGTGTGGACAAGATACAGGTGATAATCATCGCACCATTCGCCCTCAATAGCCGACAAATAGTTGTTCGGCTCTGCCTGTATCACCTTCACATCATAGGTGCCCCCCACAGGGTGTTATGCATTCACAGATTCCTGACTGTCTTCAACCCTTTCTAGTTTAAACTGCCTTAATGCAGCTTCCTGTTCTGTATCTGTAGTGCTCACAGCGCCTACTTCCTAGGCTAGGTTTTCCACACCAGCGTTCTCGAGTAGCCTTCCCTTCTCATCAACCCTTCTGGCCATTACAGCAATCTCTGCTTCCTTTTCCTATGGTTTTATTTCAGTTTCTTCCTCCTTGTTAGGCTCATTACTTAACCATCCAAAGTTATCAGTTGATCCGTTCAAGTTGAACCAGCCAATCTGTACATCTCCCTGATCCTGCTCGTCAAAGAACTATAGGTTGTTCAAATCCTCCTCGAGTTCTACTAGATCATCCAACCCCTAGCTCAGGCCATCTTCCTTGACCACATTGATGTCTACCGAGGCTGGCAGCACCAATTCAAGCTTGATTTGACCAATTGGCACAATGTAGTAGCTTGGCTCATACACCTTATCAGGTAAGTCCTCAGGGCACTCTGGCAACAGACTAGTAACTTCCTCCAAGGTAGACTCTCCTTCCACTGTAAGCATCACCACAAGCACGGGTTAAGGATTAGACGTGTCCATCATGTACGAATCTATGCCTTTCGGAATGAACAACATCGACTTTGGTAGGTGGGAGGGAGTAATATATACATTGGGGTCATAGGGAGTGACCAGTGTATGGATCAGGTTGAGATTTCAAGATGGGGGAACTTGATTATGGGTTAGGAGTGGATCCGTGGTTACATCTGGCTTTTGAGGTGGAGCAATCACCTTGTTGTGAATGAGATCTTGAATCTCATGACGCAATCGAAAGCACTGTTCGGTGTCATGACCATGCTGTTGATGAAATGCATAGTATTTTGTGGGGTTGTGTTTGGGTGGAAGAGGATCAGGCAATGGGCGACGTTCTAAGGGTTTGAGGAGCCCTTTTTTGACTAGCACCTTCATGGCTTGAGAGAGAGTCATGTACAGTTGGCTGAAGGTCCTCTGGGATCGGATAGGGTTGGACAGTGTTTGTGAGCTTGTATTGGCAAAGGGGTCGGCAGTCTTGGTTGTGGTGACAACGCTTACATCTAACAGCCTCGCAGTTGTGCTACCACTGGCCACATTGGAATTGCGGACAAAAGGCCTTTTTGCCGGCTCCTTCTCATTTATAATAAGCCCTTGCTTTATGGCATCTTCGATTTGCACTCCCATTTCATGGAGCTCTGTAAATGCAAATAGAGGTAGGATCATCATCTTTTGCAGCAACTTGTCGTGCAGATTCTGGACAACCATTCTGATCTGATCCTTCTTGGAAGGCCTTATGGTCATCATCGAGGCCTTAGCTTTCCACCTTGTCACAAATTCAGAGAAGCCCTCCTCCAGCTCTTGGGTGTTGCCTCGAGATCACGAGTTGTGACCTCAATCTGTGTATTGTATGAATACTGCGGAATGAAGGCCTCAGCCATCTCCTCCCAATTCTGCTTAACAAAATCTTCTAACTTAGCATACCATATGGCCGCTATACCTGACATGGTACGGCCAAAGAGAGACAGCTTCTGTAGTCTAGTCAGGTCCATCGGCCGCAAGATGTCTGAAAACAGCCGAAGGTGAACCATTGGATCTTTGGAACCGTCGAAACGGTCAATATGTGGCATTTTAAACCGATCCGGTAATGTCACTGCAGAATCGGTATACCCATCTTCTATGTCTGAGATGGAGTTAACCCATTGTGCTCTCTTGAATAACTTTTCTAGTTTATTAACCTTGAGTATAGTTGGGTCAACCTCAAACTCAATTGGAGCCTCTGTCTGAAAACAGGAGTTTTGGAGGCTTGTGCTGGGATTGGCTCTGCTGGAATACCCTGATTTTCTTGGATATTAGCCGTATGAGCAGTGGCTTTGGGTGTTGGGATACCCGTGGCAGGTGCATGGGATGTAGAGGTTGCAGTCAGCTGTGGTTGCTATTGTTGTATTCTGGCTATAACCTCGGCTTGATGGGCCGTGACATCGGCTTGACGGACCGCGACATTGGTCTAACGGGCCGTATTCTATTGTAAGGTTTCAACTGTCTGCTGTAGATGATGTATCAACTCTTCCATACTGACTGGGGGATACTGTGCCATCGGAATATGTGAACAATTTCGTGCTAAACTAGAAGTAGATGACTGTCCTTGAATCGAACTGGACACAGGTGAGTTGAGGGGTGACTGCTGTAAAAATTGAACCAGTGAATTCTGCCTAATTCTCCTTCATCTATAGACACCCCATTTTTTACCACCCTTAACACTTGGGCACCATTGATTGATCACTCGATGATGAAAGTTATGTCGTGCAAATGTTCTATTTCTTCAGCAAGAAGAGCTTCTAAGTCCCAACCATACATCCCATTTTGGACCAAAATTGTTTAGACCTCAAAACCCTATTTTTCAAAATATTTTTCCCAAAAGTTTCTACGAAGTTCCGAGGCTCGCATTTGTTAAATATTGCACTTTTTGGTAAAGTGAGTAAGGACAAAGTGGAAATAAATGAAACAAAGGTGAACTCTTTGAAAAAAATCTTATTTAGAGGTTTGGAGTTGAAGAAAATAGGAGAGGAGGGAAGAAAACTAGTTAGGGAAGAAGTTATGCATCAATCCGTTAGGACAAAACTGAGCAGCCTTCACTAAAATAGGCATATCTCTTTGCACACTTAGAATTTAGATGTGAGGCTGCACCATTGGAAATTATACTTTTGGGGCTTCAATTTAAACTCAAGAATGACCTGAAACAGTGTCTGGATGAAGGAGATATGCCCGTTTGAAATCGGGCCTGAAAACAGATTTTTGTGGCAAACCACTTTAGTGGCTTGCTGGCCAGTAGTGAAACTTTTGCTCCTTTTGTGTCTTGCCATCCACCATTAGTGGCTTGCCGACCACAAGTGTCAAAAAACTACATTTTTTTACAAATATTTGTGCCAGCTATCCCCACATTGCTCCACTTGTCTTTATATAGATATTTTCAACTGAGGCTCATAATTTTCTATATATAGAGGACCTTCTCTTTTGGTTTAAAGGTTAGAAAAATTTTGGGAGCAAAAATATCCTCTCTTTCTCTATAATTCTCTCTCTCTCTCTCTTGCAACTTGCATAGCCTTTGCCCAAACACTCTAAACCAAACCTAGAGAGCTTCTTGCTAAGGTGATTTGAGCTTGAATTTGAGCTCTTGAAGCACTTGAGAGTGTGAAATTGTTGGTTTACGACTTAAGGGTTCATTCCTCTTCAAGAGTTATACCTTCTCTTGTCTTTGTACCATCTTTACACCACTTGTTTTCCATCTTTTCTATTTTTTTTTTTGACTATTTAAAACTTGTATTTTTGGGCTGAAACTTGTGGTTTAAGGCCATTAAAGGTAGAGGGGTTGATAGCCCTTCTTTATACCTTGCTTCTTAGGCTTTTGCCCATGTGTTTCCTACCTTATTGTCAACTTTTTTTGAGCTTTTAAACACTAAATTTCAGAGTTATTTTAGTGGCTAAAAACATGTTTTGAAGTCCAAAATTGGAGGGCTTAGTCTCCCCTCCTTGTGTCTTGTTCACTAGCTTGCATAGCTCCATGTTATAGCTTACTATTTTAGCCATTTTTATCTTAATTCCAACATTTCTTTCGTATGTTTTAAGACTGTTTTGGGATTGCTTTTAGTTTTTTTATTGCATTTGAGCCTTGTATTGCATGAATGTAGTGCAATAATCCTCATAGGATTGGTGGTTTAGGCCTTAGCCATCATCCTATTTGAGTTAATAGCATTTATTTATGGCTTTTCATACTTGTTTTCATCTCTAATCATCTCTGCAGCCTCTCTCCTTTCTTGGCTTTTTCTTTGTTTTGAAAGTTGTTTCAAACTAGTTGTTTGTTTAAAGCATGAGATTGAGGTTTTGTGCTTAATGGTTTAATCCCTTTGGGGGTTCATTACCAATGGCATGACGTCTCTCTCATGCCTAAAACAACTCTTGGTTTATGCTTTTTTCTATTATAGGACTTAAAGCTCACCTTTGGACTTAATGAGTTAAAGAATGGAAAGGTAATTAAAATGGAATGTTAAAACTTGGGCTAAAATAATGCAAGATAATAATTTGGTTAGGGTGCAGTCGGATGTTAATTGAACCCTTGAGTCTTTAGTCGTTTCATTCTCATTAGTGATGAAAACGATTCAAGATTCATTTGTCAACTACTTCTCTTGATCTTTCATGATAGGGAGGTAGTTTTGAGAGTCTTGTTTTGTTGCATTTATTGAACTTGCACACTTGGTTCATAAGCCATCATGCAATGAAATTGCTTCCATTGGTGGTTTGTGAATCGAACTTACTACTCCTTTGAGTTGTTCAAATGGTAAGGAAGGATAAATTGTGTAAACAAACCCTTGAAAATACCCTGTCCCTGCTCTGTTTGCCCTCTGTTGCAACAAGACAATCCAGTAATCAATGGCCGACAGGTCCCTTTTTGTGGCCGGCAGGCCACCTTTAGTGGACAGCAGGCCATCTGCTACCACAATGCAAAATCCAGCAGTGTACTTTTGAAGCAAAACAGAGTTGGTTCTGAGGTGGAAATCAATGCAGGTGTTCTACTGTACAACAGAGGCATTTGGCAGCAGAAACAGTGGCTTTTTTGGGTGAAAAGTTAGTGCATGTATGAGCATTCCTCGTTTCCTGAGGCGGAGTAATTAGAATAACTAGTTGAGTACTCTTTTCATGTTGTATTCATGTAAATAATTAGTTCATTTTGATTTGTTGTAATAATTAGTTAGCTAGAATAGTTAATTAATTCGGTTTGTAATTATTAGTTAAGTAGTTTAGCTAAATTATTCAATTGGGAATGTAATAGTTAATTAATTAGCTTAGTTTTAGCTAGTTAGCTAGTTAGTTCATTCGGACCCTCCTGCGCGAGGGCAAGCAAATGTTGTAATAATGTGTATGTCTTTCAATCCCACGTCTTTCTCCCTTTTATTTAATTGCTTATGATGGTTAAATTAGAACATCATGTTTTGTTTAGCATACTCCATGTTTGCATCCACTTTTTTTGCATTCATCAAGGCTCGGTTCATCATGCTAACTTGCATTGTTAGTTTAACGCTTCTTTGAAAATGTGCTTAGACCGCATGTTATTAGATTGATTCATATGCCATATTAGTAGTCGAGCCTAGTAATGGCATATCGCATGCGTTGCATTAGTCATATTGCATTCATTAAGATCATGCATTTTTGCTAAATTCTTTTGTTTCTTTTGGCTCGGAGTACTAGGTGAGCTTTTACTCGCTTTAGAATAATTGCATGAATATGATTGTTGCCATGTTTAGCATGCTTGCCATGAGGCTAAATGCTTAAATGATAAACTATTTGAATGCCTGTGGATGAAGGATAGTTGCTTGAATTGGGATGGTTTGATTCATGTACATTTAAGCCCACTTTTTCGAGTGGCACATTCACAAACTCTTTTCAAAACAAACATGAAATCAAGTGTTCCAATTTTTGCAAATTAGTCTATACTTGTGTGTATGCGCATCACATAGTAAAATAGACTAATAATCGGAACAAGAGCATAAAATGTAGATAAGAATCACATCATGATTAGTAGAAACCGATCTTTGATCGGGCGAGTGGGGGTGCTCAATTCATGACCTTCCACTTTTGTACCTAAGTTCCCGAGCTGAGACAATCTTGGTGATGACGGACACGTGGCCTTTGGCACGAGTCATGGGTTTCCTAAATTTTCCAAAAATATTTAGTTGGCGACTCTGTATCTAGCAAAGCAGTCCATTTTTGACAATTTGATTCAAAATCAATTTTTCAAAAGATTTTCCGGATTTGGACTTTTTGGTTTTTATGTATTTCACATTGCACGTGTGAAATCATATTCAAAACCGCGAGAGTCCAATCTTGTAAAACTTATTAGATTCTACGAAAGGGGCACGAAATGTCGAGCTACACCGTCTTGTAACCAGTGGGAGTAAGGTAAACACGGACTGTCCCCGAACAAGATCCCCGGCTTTACAAAGTTTTCTTACTCAGGTCCAAAGTACTTGGGGGATATTTGAACTTTCTGAAGCTATGGTGTTAAATTACCTAGCAAAAAGAAATAAAGCAAAAGAAAACGGTAATCAGAAACAGCACAGTACCTCAACTAGGATGCTATCAACACAGACATGATCAAAGCTATAGGACTGCACTCCACATTGAATTCCGCCCCCAAAGCAGATACCAAATTTGCAATCGCACATATTCTGCAGATTTCAGTAAAGCATACCGATTAAGCGAGCCAAAACACCCCTATGAAGGGGTAGAGTTACCCTGTCCTAGTTTTGTTAGCAACTAGGGTTCACTATTCAAACAAAGCGGTTTCATGTAATCTTGTATGTTTGGATGAGCATCCTGTCCTAGTTTGGAACAGTCACTAAGGCTTTACTATATGCAACTAGGTCGAATGGTCAAAAAGTGTACCTTAGCAAGACCACCTAATACACCTCTCGCATCTAACACCGAGAAGTGAAAGGAGGATCAAATGGTATAGCAGTAGTCCAGATCCAAGGGTTGTGTTCCCATCATGGCAGAGCCCATGATGGGTCAGCCTTTTGGTAAGCTTTTAGGCAAGCCTTCGGCAAACCGTCCAGGAATAGCAGATGGCAAACACAGTGACTTATGCGCACTAATTCAAATGCAATGCAAAGAATATATAAGTGTAGATAAAATTTCAGCTCATGAATTTCAAGTCAAGTTCTCTAATTCCCCAGTAGAGTCATAAGAAACTGTAGCTCGACTTTCCGCGCTCCTTTCGGAAGACGAATAAGCCCTATAGTATCGGACTCCTGCAATTTTGAATTTGATCTCACAAGTGCAATGTGAAATAGATAAACACCAAAGAGTCTGAATCCAACAAATCTTTTGGAAAATCGATTTTGAATCAAATTGCAAAAAATGGACTGTTTTGCTAGATACAGAGTCGTCACCTAAATATTTTTAGAAAATTTAGGAAACCCATGACTCGTGCCAAAGGCCACGTGTCCGTCATCCCCAAGATTGCCTCAGCTCGGGAACTTAGGTACGACAGGGGAAGGTCATGAATTAAGTACCCTCGCTCGCTCGATCAAAGATCGACCTCTACTAATCATGATGTGGATTTTATTTACTTTATATGCTCGTGTTTCGATTTATTAGGCTAACTTACTATGTGATGCTGTGGCTTGACTTTTCATACTCCTTTCGGAAGACAAATAACGCCACAGTTCAGACTCCCGCGGTTCTAAATCTGATCTCACAAGTGCAATGTGAAATAGATGAACACAAAAAGAGTCTAGATTCGACAATTCTTTTTGGAAAATCGATGTTTGAATCAAATGCCAAAAATGGACTACTTTGCCAGATTTCAGAGTCGCCCCCTAAATATTTTTGGAAAATTTAAGATACCTGAGACTTGTGCCAAAGGTTATTAGTCCGTCATCACCAAAGTATCTCGGCTCGAGAACTTAGGTACGAGGCAGGAAGTGTAGACACCCCATTTTTGACTGCCCGCAAGACTCAGATGCTTGGTTCAATGCACTCAATGATGAAAGTTGAATTATGAATTTGTAGTGATTCGGAATCAATCAGGCTTCTGAAATAACCTCACATCTTCAACATTTACCTTGCTTGATCCCATGAGTTTTATTTTTGGACCATTTCCTATCCTGACCTGGGTTTGAACCAAAAAAACGAGGCTATCAAGGCCCGGCCATGCATCAATGATGGCCGACCGTGGCTATGAATGACCGGCCGGCCTTCGATGGCAACAAACACTGTTCTGGGCGAGAGGCCACCAGTTGTCCATTTTTGAAGATATTTATCACCTTTCGATCTCGAATTCTATAAAACCGAAGCTCTGGGATTGTTTTGAGGGTTGAACAAAATTCTAGAAGTGATATATACACCTTGAGAGCTCTGGACTCCTCATTCTTCCATTGCAAGTCATCTTTGAGCTAACCTAGCTGCTTACACCACGTCTACACACCATATACAACCTTGTCTTACCACCCTAAAGCCTTAGTTGATCTTGAAGAATTGTAATTCAAGCTTGAGAATACATTGAAACCAAGTTTGAAACATCAAACAACAAGCTTGCTTCTTGAAAGGTATAATCTTGTTTTCTCTTCTCTTGCCTTCATTTCTATCATTTACTTCATAATTCTTGTTGTTTTGGTTTGTTTTGAGATTGTTTTAAGTGTTTACAGTTGGGTTTGAAGAGTTACCAAAAGGGTAGAGAGAGCTTGCTTTTTCTATACCTTCATTTATAACTCAAACCATCTCATTTTCACTCTTTTCCTTTGGTATCTACATTGATTTTCAGAGGTTTGAAAAGGCTAAAAACCATGTTTTGAAGCTTCAAAAATGGAGGGGTTAGCCACCCCTCCTTATCTTTGTTTACTGGCCTTAATTTTCATCTTTATTGTCTAGCTTTTCAACCCCTTTTCTTGCATGTTTTACCTCTGATTTTCTTATATTTAGGGCTATTTTGAGGTTGTCTAGGCTTTTTCAATTGGTTCATGCCTTGTTTAATACACTTGTTTTCTCATTAAGTTGGAATACTTCTTGTTTGACATGCTTTCTTTGTTCATTTTCCATGTTTGGAGACAAAGTTTACTAATCAATCAATCATTCCATATCTTTCATTTATGAGAATGGTTTCAGCCAATTGAGGTTGTTTAATGCATGTAAAGGAGACCTACACTTAATGGCTTAATCTCTTCGGAGATTCATCATCAACGGTGTAGTCTCCTTTTTATGTTTTAGAAGGACCCTTTGTTTAACATCACTTCTTGTTTAGAGGACTTTAACATCACATTTGGACAAATGGACTAATGAATGGCAATGACTAAAACAATTGGTTTAAAACTTAGATCAACACACTTAAAGAAAATGACTTAAATAGCTTGAACTTGGCTGGACATTATGCCAAGTTTCTTGTGTCAAGGGTCATCAAGCATCAATTCATGGTGTTTTTGATGTCCTTGAAGCGTTTCAACTTCTTTTTTTGAGTTCATTCCATGACAAAAAGGGAGGGGTGGTCCATTTACATTTCATTCATTGATTTTTGGTCCAAATTGATATCTGAGATCATTAAGCAATCATATCGCTCATTGATGGTTTTAGAGTCAATCTGAACCTTCTCATGAGGTTTTCGTATGATAGAGAAGGAAGGAAGGACAAACAGAGCTTGAAAATGCTCTATCTGCACTGATTTCACCTCAGAGCACAGAAACAGAGTTTTGCACCAAATCAATGCATGGTCGGCCCTCTGTAGTCCCGGCTGGCCATCAGTAATGCAAGGCTGGCCCTTGGTGTGTGGCCAGCAGTGCAAGTTTATAGAAACAGAGGCAGTGGCTAAAGATGAAACAGAGGCAGTCTAGGCAGACAAAGTAGCTTTCAGGCGATGCGCATGCAACCTCCATCCATCTTCCTTGGTGCTCATATTGAATGTGTTTGATCATTTAATTATTTCATTAGCATAATGAATTCAGTTGTAATATTTAATTAGTCTAATTAGTTGTAGCTAATTAGTTGATGTTGTAATATTTAATTAGCTGAGCCCAGTTAATTTCTTAATTAATTAGCTTAGATAGTTAGTTAATTATTCTTTCAAGTGTTGTAATAATTAGTTAATTAGTTTAGCTATTTATTCAAATTTTGTAATAATTAGCTTAGCTTAGCTTAATTAGTCAGTTAGCTTTATTCATTCGGACTTTCCTTCGTGAGAACGTGTTGTAATAATGTGTATGTCTTCCAACCCCACATCTTTCTCCCTTTTATTTACCCGCTTTTGGGGGTTAGATTTGGGACATGTTTCAATTAGCATATCTTGTGCTTGCATCCATTCATTTGTATTGCATGCACCGAGGCTCGGCGCACCATTCAAATCGCATTGTCATTTCCAATATTTATTTGAATACGTGTTTAACCACATGTTATCAAATCGATTCATATGGCATATTAGTAGCCAAGCCTATTAGTTGCATATCACATGTGTTGCATTAGTCATTTAGCATAGTTAGGAATCATACATTTTTTCTAACTTTGTTTTCTTTTGGCTTGGAGTACTAGGTGAGTTTTTAATGCTTTAGCATATTTGCATGATTGTGAATGTTGCCATATCTAGCATGCTTACCATGAGGCTAAAGGCTTACTTGTTAAACTGCTTGAATGCTTGTGAATGAAGGCTTGTTGCTTGAATTGGAACGATTCAACGAATGTATGTTGAAGCCCACTATGTCTAGTGGCAAATTCGCAGCTTTTAAGCCCACTTTATTGAGTGGAAAATTCGCAAACTTTAAGCCCACTTGAGGTGGCAAATTCAAACCCTTTTCACAAAACAAACATGAAATTAAATTGTTCCAAATTGAGCAAACTAATCTATACTTGCTTGTGCGCATCACATAGTAAAGCTATTAGTAGAGGCTGATCTTTGATCGGGCGAGTGATGGTGCTCAATTCATGACGTTCCCCTTTTGTAACTAAGTTCCCGAGCCGAGGCAACTTTGGTGATGATGGACGCATGGCCTTTGGCACGAGTCATGGGTTTTCTAAATTTTCCCAAAAATAAAATATTTAGGTAGCGACTCTATATCTAGCAAAGTAGTCCAATTTTGGCATTTTTTATCCTAAAATCAATTTTCAAAAACGATTTGCCGGATTTGGACTCTTTAGTGTTTATCAATTTCACATTGCACTTGTGAGGTTAGATTCCAAACCGCAAGAGTCCGAACTGTAGGGCTTCTTTCGAACCTTCCGAAGGGGGGGGGGGCGAAAAAGGGCGAGCTAGAGGAAGGTCATGAATTGAGCACCTCACTTACCCGATCAAAGATCGGCCTCTACTAATCATGATGTGATTTTTATTTACATTATATGTTCTTCTTCCGATTATTAGGTTTTACATTACTATGTGAAGCACACAAGGTATAGACTAATTTGCAAGGATTGGAACATTTGATTTCGTGTTTTGTTTGAAATAGTTTTGTGAATTTGCCACTTAAAAAAATGGGCTTAAAATGGACATTAATCAAACTATCCCAATTCAAGCAACTAGCCTTCATCCACAAGCATTGAAACAGTATATCATTTAAGTAATTAGCCTTATGGAAGTATGCTTGACATGGAAAAACTAACATACAATGCGATATGCTAAAACACAAAATTCCTTACCTAGTACTCCGAGCCAAAACAAAGCAAAATAATTAGAAAAGTATGCCTGTTTATAATTAATGCAATATGACTAAATGCAACACACACATTATGTATTTTATAGGCTCGGCTATGAGCATGGCATATGATTCCATTCAAGACATGCGATAGAGCACACATTCATGTAATAAATTTGAATATTGATATTGGGTTAGTATGATGACCCGAGCCTTAGATGTATGCAAGACAATGGATGCAAAGTATAAGAATGCTAATTTGAAAAATGATGTTCTATACTAACCATCGTAACCAAGTAAGTAAAAGGGAGAAAGACGTGGGGTTGAAAGACATACAACTTATTTCATAATTGCTCTCGTGCAAGAGGGTGCGAATCGAAGTCCGAAAGTCCAAATTAAACTAATTATTGCAAAACCAAATGAATAAATAAGCAAAGAATTAACTAGCTAACTATGCTATTACAACAAGGATAACCATGATAAGTACACTAACTATTTAAGCTAACTAGCCATAACAATCACAAATAAACAATAATAATAACTACAACACTAATAATTAACAAGACTAATTATAACAACAATAAGAAATTTATTAATTAATTGATTACAACAATGATTATGATGTAAGCAAAATTGCACAAGGGTTGCATGCACAACGTCCAAGAACAACTCTGTCTGCCCAGGCTTGCCCTTTTTTACCTTTAGCCACTACCCTCTGTTTTCTACAAAATACACTGTTGACCAAACATTGATGACCGGCCGGCCCTCAATGAAGCCCGGTCGAGCCTAAAGAAGGCCGGTCATGCCTCAATTTCATGCAAAATTCTATTTTGTGCTCTAAAGTGAAAACAATGCAGACAGAGTGTTCTTAACTCTGTTTGTCCCTCTCACACTTCTTTGTCATGGAAAAGCCTCGAGAGGAGGTTGGAATCGTTTCCAAAACCATCAATGAGCATGTTGATTACTTGATGATTTCGGGTACAATTTGGACAAAAATCAATAAATGCAATGAACAACAACCACCCCTCCCGCCTATCATAGAGTGAACTCAAAGAGGGAGGTAGAGACGCTTCAAGATTCATCAAAACATCAAGAATTGATGTAAGACAACCCTTGACACAATGGATTCGGCATAATGTCTGGCCGAACCGCAAGCAATATTACTCATTTTCTTTATATGGGTTAGTCTATTTTAAGCCAAATTCATTAGTTTTTACCATTCTTTAATCCATTAAGTCGAAGATGATTGTTATGTCCACTAGAGATTATGTCCACTAAGTGAGAAATATGTCAAACAGGAGGTGATTCTCAACATGAAAAAGAGACTACGCCATTGGTAATGAACCTTTGTAGAGATTAAGCCATTAAGCATAAATTGTTAGTTCACGTTTTGAATAATCGTCAACCGGTTGAAATAATTCTCAAATGGCAGAGATGAATGGCAAATCAATTATTAAAATGAGGTTCTTAAACATGGAAATTAGACAAAGAAAAGCTAAGAACAATATACAACAAGCTATGTAGGCAAACTTATGAGGCAACAACCAAGCTAATCAAAGCATGAACTATTTAAACAACCTAGAACAGCCTTAAAACAGCCTTGAATGAGTGAAAAACAATGGCTCAATGTGCATGAAAAGGGCCTAAAAGGCTGATCAACAAGAAGAGAAAATAAGGCTATTAAACAAAAACAAGAAGGGGTGGCTAACCCGTCCACTTTTGAACCTCAAAGCATGATTTTTACCTCTTTTTTAACTCTAAAAATTAGTTTAGGGAACAAAGAAAAAGAGTGTGAAAGTAAGGGTTTGAACTATAGGTAAAGGTGTAAAAGAGTGTAAACTTTCTCTACCCTTTTGGTAGCTCTCCAAACCCAAACTCAAACACTTGGAATAGAATAAAACAACATAAAACTACAAGAACTAGATAGTAAATGAAAGAACAAGAAGTAAAAGAGAGGATGACAAGCTTATACCTCTCAAAGAATTAAGCTTTTGCTTATGAATTAAACTAAGTCTCAATACACTCTCAAGCTTGAATTATGGTGTTCAAGGGTCAACCAAGGTTCCTAGGCTAAGGTGTGAAGATGTATATGGTGTATGAATATAGGTTCAAGGTGATAGGTTTGTTCAAAGTGTTGCTTGCACAAGAAGAAGGAGAAGAAGGAGCTCTTAAGAAGGTGTAGAGGCTTTTTAGAAATTAAATAACCCTCAAAACAGAGATATATGATTGTTTTTATATGCTCTTGTTCCGATTTATTAGGCTAACTTACTATGTGATGCACACAAGGTATAGACTAATTTGCAAGAATTTGAACATTTTGATTTCATGTTTGTGTTTGAAAAGAGTTTGTGAATGTGCCACTTGAAAAAGTGGGCTTAAATGTACATTTATCAAACTATCCCAATTCAAGCAATTAGCCTTGATCCACAGGCATTCAAACAGTTTATCACTTAAGTACTTAGCTTCAGGGTGAACACGCTTTGACATGGAAACACAAGTAAAAGTTCACCTAGTACTCCAAGCCAAAAAGATGATAAAGTTAGAATAATGCATGATCCTAACTGTGCAATATGACTAATGCAACACATGCAATATACAATTACTAAGCTCGGTTGCTTAACATGGCATATGAATCAATTTGATAGCATGCGGTCTAAGCACATATTCAAAGAAGTTTTTAACTAGCAATGCAAGTTAGAATGATGCGCCGAGCTCAATGCATGCAAGACAATGGATGCAAGGCATGAGAGATGCTAAACTAAACATGATGCCCTAAACTAACCATCATAAGCAGGTAAATAAAAGGGAGAAAGACTTGGGGTTGGAAGGCATACACATTATTACAATTGCACCCTCGTGCAGAAGGGTCCGAATAAACTGACTAGCTAAGCTAATTACTAGCTATCACTACAACAAAAAGAGTCTTTGGAGACGAAAACTAATGATGAAAATAAATTTTGTCACGAAAGACGTACCTTTTAGTGAAGAAAATAATATTTCGTCTCCAAATGTACAATTTTTAGAGACAAAAATAAAATTTTGTCACTAATCTACATACATAACAAAAAAAATTGGGTGACGAAATTATTTTTTGTCATTATTTTTATTTTTTGTCACCGAAGATTTTCCCGCTAATTTTTTTGGATGGCGCCAAAATTTTAAGACTTTTGGTGAGGAAAAAATTAGTTACCAATTATAAAATTATTAGTGACAAATATATTTTTGTTACCAATAATTTTTAATAATTTAATACCATTTAGTGAGAAAAATGTTTTCGTGGTGAGAAAATAATTTTGTCACCAATTTCGGAAATTAGGCGCAATGAAAAACAGGGTACTAATTTTTTAATAGAACACTTTGGCTTCTGAACATAGAAATTTGTAAGCTGCAAAACCTAGTAGAAGAGAGGGAAAAGAGAGAGGTTTCCAAGGAAAGATTGGTTCATGCTGCGCGGAACTTCAACTTGGAACGGTGCTCTCCATCTGCGGCAGGACTGGTTTGGCATCAACGACGATTGACGGTTCCATTCTTGAGGTATGTTCGGATTCCCCCCTTCATCTCTCTCTCTCTCTCTCTCTCTCTCTCTCTCTCTTTCTCACATTCACTCCATTTTTGAATTTCTTCTTCATAATTTCCAAACACGCCTCGTGCTTTCCCCCACCTCTCTCTTTCTCTCTCTAGATTTTTTCCATTTCAATTGGTATCTCCACAGGTACAAACCCTTTTTGAATTTATGATTTGATACTCGAATTTCATTCTCTGTCATATATGTGTTTGCTAATTTTATTACGTTTTTATAACTATTCATTTGGGTTCACATGTCTTGATTTTCTTCTTGCTGGGTTGATTTGTGCTATTAAGGGCATGTGAAAGCCAAATATTCGGTTGGTGTTGTATTACTAATTCTGGGTTTGCCTTGCATTTTAGTGGGTTTGCTTATTTTTTCATGTTAATCTGATTTTACCTCTGGAAAATAGGCCTATGACTGAATTTGTGTCGAGCGAAGAAGATTGTGTATTGGGGTTATGGAATTTGGCCATTTACGCAACTTCCATTGAATCATTGTTTGTTTATTTTTTGTGAAGAAGCTCAAAAGATACCTTGATGACTTCAATTTTGCTCTGAATTCGATATTTTTTTAGTGGAATTCTTGTGATTTTGGGTTTTGTAGACACCCCATTTTTGACCGTCCTTGAGACTTGGGCGTCACCGCTTGAACACTCGGTGATCGTCTTTGTTTGTGTTCGTCTTGAGTTCCCAAAGGTCTTGGCTGCGCACCTTGCCTCAGGATCTCTCGACTCGACTGTTCTGTGTTTGGTTTTGGCACCAAACACTTGTGTTTTTGCCTTGAAGGGTAGGGAATGGCTTGTTGGCCACCCCCACATCCCACCGGCCTTCCCCTAGCATCACCGACTGTTTATGGGTGCCACCGGCCATGGTTTCTTAAAACCAACGGCCGATCGGCACTATATTTGGCCGACCGGCACTTATTTTTCCGACGACCTCTTTTGCTGGCCGATGTGACTCCTTTGAACCCTTGAGGCATGGTGCATGCCAGCTGTGCCAGCTGGAATGCACCATCACTCCTCCCCGTGCAGTTTTGGCTGGTGTGACTCCTTTGAACCCCCTTTCCTTCTAGAAGCTTGAACCCTTTGGCCAAGCTTCTTGGGGAAGCTTGGCCAGCTATCTTAGCTTCTCCAAGAAGCCAAGAACCCTCTGCACCTTTTGCCCCCCTTTTATTTAGCTTCTTGGAGAAGCCTAGAACCTTTGGCTTTGCCTATATAAGCACCCCTCCTCTCCCATTGTGAGGGGTTAGAGCTTTTGAATAACAAAACCAGAGCTTCTATATCTATACATCTGATATATCATCCTCTCTCTCTATATCTCCCTCTCTCTCATCCTTAGGATGTGTTTGGAAGTCTAAAAGTGTATTTTGACCTTACTTTTGCACTAATACACACACCATTACACCTTGCTCCGAGATTGAGAGGCATTGAGGGTTGTTTGTTGAGGTTTTGGACTGATTTTGATCAGTAAAGGGTGGCTGGAGCATCTATTCTTGAAGTGTTCTTCAAGGGTGAGATTCTTACTTTATTTCCTCCAATCTTGCACTAGTTTTCTACCTATCTTTCATGCTGATTTGAACTTTGTGTATAACATAAAAAAGTCTTGTATTTTCATGTTTAACATCTTTCATTAAGGGTGTTTTGGCATTGGGGGTCAAACTCCCCCTCTTAGGCCTCTTTTGGCCTATTTTGGTGCCTTTTCTTTAAGCCTTGTTTACTTTATTGTGTTGGTCTTCTCACCACTGAAATCTAGTGGATTTTCAGTAGTGATGAAGTGATTTTGAGGTCTTGTGTAGGGGAGGGACACCCCTCTCCCTTTGTTGTCTCATTTGTGCATGTTTTTGGCTCATAAGGATAGCATGCATGAGTAATCGCATTTGGTACCATTTCAGAGTTTTTTCGGGTGTTTTGGGTCATATTATATCCTTGTCCAATGGTGGTTTGTTGGCCCTTAGCATGCATTTTATACTTGCTTTGTAATCCTCAATCTTGCCTAGAAATGTGACATGTGATTAGCCTAGTATATCCTCATGTTTTAGCTTAGCTTATTGAAGCTTTTGGTCATGATTTGTCATGCTTTAGGTGCAGGGCCTTGATTTTGTCATGTTTTACATGCTTGGTATAGTTGTTTTGCATTTTGGCTTGTAAGCCTTAGTTATGTGGGTCACTAACATGCTTAGCATAAGCTTATTATCATCATTTGGCATCATTTGACATCATGTTTCAGTCCATATAATGTGGTCTTACATTGTCCTTTATGTCTATTTTAATGCTTGGAAGTGTTGTGATTTCATGCCTTGAAATGTGCATTGTGTATGCCTATGTGTTTGGATCATTTGGGATGCCATGTGTGTGAGTTTTGGAGCTCATTTTGCATGCTGAAATTCTATTTTTTTTGGGTTGCTTGGTTCATGCCATGAGTGGCCTTGTTAGTGGTAGCAAAATGCTCCATTTTGTGCCTTGGTCCTTAGGCTTATTGGCATGCTTGTTTGCATGAACATTTGTCCACTATTTTGGGCATTTTTGGTCACTATTTTGGGTAGACTGAGGTCTGCCTTTTGTGATTTGGAACCACCATTGCATGATCATGTTGCATTGGATTCATGCTTGCATGATATCATACTTGCATGTTTGCATATTAGTGATTAGTTGCATTTCATGTCTTGACTCACATGTTAGAGTGTATTGCATTGCATCTTGCATGCCTAGAATTGTGCATTTTCATGTTTAGTTTATATCACATTTTGGCATGTTTGTTTACTTAGTCTCATTTGCATATTTGAGCCATGTTGCATAACTTGAGCCATATTGCATACATGCATTACATTGCTTGGTTTGGGGTGTCAAACCTAGTGTGGGGGGTTGAGGGGTGTTTGTACTTCAAGTGACAAAACACATCTCAACCCTTGGTCACCGAAGCCCTTGACTTGGACATGATAGGGTCTTGGTTCTCATTTGTGTGTTGCATGCATTTTACATTGAAAGGCAAGCTTGGTCCCTTAGGCTATCATGCACAATTGATGGCCCAAGGATCGAGGGCCATGCTCCCCTGAGTTCAATACATGATAGAGAACATGACCATGCTTACATGTGCTTGAAATTCTATGCCATGCCCTACCTGTCTTCTATTGCTGTCAAAACTGTTTTCTGCAGGAAGATTTTGCCGACCAGCAACATTTAGTGCCGACCGGCCATTGGTGAATGACCGATAAGTTCATCAGCAGCCGATGGCATTTTACTATGAGTGAGAGAGAGAGAGAGAGAGAGAGAGAGAGAGAGAAAGAGAGAGAGAGACTAATAATATTGGGTCCCAGTGGCTATCTCAAAATATACTAATAGCTATGGTCCCAATGGCTATTAGGGGACTTAAAATATACTGATAGTTTTGGTATTGTGAGTTCTACCACTAGATTGTGGTTGTCTTAATCGGAGTCAACCTGGTTATGTATTGTTATGATATGATACGCACCCTCTAGATTAGCATTATCACTATATATTTGGAAATGAAAATGTATAAGACATTTTCGGCTTCAAATGCAAGCATAGCCATCAAGCTATTGGTATATTCATGATTATCATGTCTTTGATATATCACTAGTCATTGGGCTTTAGTTCCCCCTCTTCCCTATATATGTATGTGAGGATGATATTGCCTGAAAGTTGTATGTTTGAAGCTATGTATTTAGGAGTTCAGAACCATTCAGACCATTTCCACTTTGAAAGAAAAAGTACCTAAATTTGATATATTAGTGATGCTGCAGCTACTATAGTATTAGCTGCTTTGTCTCGTAATTTGTGATCTTGGCGGGGGCTGCTATTGCCGATCCGTCTGTGAATTTGTGGCTTTAGTACTTGGCTGCTTTGTAGTTCTTCTTCTTTGTGCTTGTGGTACCTTGTTGCTCTGCCTTATCAAAAGATCCTATTGTTTATAGCAAGTTCTAAACATGTCTATGCATTCCAGAATATATATATACATATATTTTTGGAGGGATATTTCCTGAAAATCACCGACATGAGATTCTTTTTAGATTTATGGAGCAACTTGATAGTTTTAATGATCAACATAATGTTATAGAAAGCCGACCAACTCAATATTAAATTTGTAATATTTTAACAGTGTTAATGGAGTGATATATCTAAGTGAACCACTTGTTTTTTCCCTGTTGTCACTATTAAAAAAACTTAAAAACCAGCAGATTGTCATGTCTTCAATGTTTTTTCATCAATTAAAAGTGTAGAAATGAAAACAAAAATTTGAGCAAGATGTTATATTTTTCCGTAGAAACTACTTTCTTTTATCAGTTTCAGTTGTTAGGAGGCCTTTTTTGTTCTTAAATATGCAAATAACTTTCTGTGCTTATGAGTGTTCAAACAATTTGGTTTCTAGGAAACATCTAAAAAGTGGTTCCTGAAAACACAATGCTAGTCTCTGTATACTACTAGCAAACAAGCCGAGCCGAGCCAAGTTGAGTTTTGTAGGGCTTGAGATCAAAATTCTAGCTCAAGCTCGGCTGGAAAATTAATCAAGATTGAGCTTGGCTCAGCTCGTTTATACTAATCAAGCTTGAGGTTGTCTTGAAGCTCGATAATGATTTTTTTTGTGGCTATTATTGACATTATTTATTTAGCTTATTTGAGCTAGAGCTCTGCTCATTTATTAAATGAGGTTAAAAGTGTGGGTGTAGCTTGTTTATTTACATAACGAGCAAATTCAAGTCGAGCCCTTGCTGAGTTGAGTCGAGCTCGTGAAGAGCTTGGTTCATGCAGCCTACTAGTCATGTTCATTTCATTCACTTTTCCAGAAACAAAATAGACCTGAATTCAATAAATGCACCTATTCCAAGATAAAATAGAATTTATGTATCGATAGAATGAAATAGTATCTAATATGTGGAGGTAGAATCAGAATTCAGCAGAGAAGCAATTGTATGCCACTCAAGTAGGTGCCATTTAAAAATTTGTCAGAATAGATGTAATTTTTTCTCATATTTTTTTTACTTTTTCTAATAGTTTTCCTTACTAATTTTCTTCAATTATGATGTCTACTCTTTGTTTCTTTTTTTTTTCTTGTTGTTACCCTTTTTTGGCGTAGGCCATGCTTGTGCATCTGATAAGAATATGGGAAGTCCACAAGCAAGTGAATCATTCGAGAACTTCAATGTGCATATGAGGTAAGGGTATATGCCTTGAAATTAATTCTATTGTTAGATTATATCATTTAAAACATATGCTGATGTTGTACCGTTCTTGCAACTTACAATGGCTTAACTTTTCAGGTTCTTTCTGATTCTGTGAAGAAGAGAGACTACGATGAGCACTTAAGGAAGGAAGAATCTAAGCGTGTCTCTCAGATTTCACATAATGCTTCACATCCAGTATTATTATGTGGCTTTGCTTGTTAATTTAATTGCAAGTTTTACCATCAATGTTTGAACTTGTTTATCTTTTGAAGGATGGTGACAACACTCAAAAAGGGAAAGAGAGCGTAGTTTTTAAAACTTATCTTTAAGAGGATATGAATTTGCTTTCTTAAAATATAGGGTAAATTACATTGACCTCCTTTAAGGTTTGCCAATATTACAATATAGGGTAAACTTATTTACATGTTTAACAAAAAAATGTAGAATATGCATTTGACTAATCAGTTGTCAATCTAGCGGTTAAATTTCACATTTTGGAGCCATAAGCTTTGCAGTGGGTTGATTTGTAACAATCTAAGGTGAGGAAAATATCACCACCGTCAACCACCATTGCCACCGTGTACATCCACTCTCGATCAATCCACAAATTATGAAACTCCAAATCCAAATCCATGTATATATAGATACATGCAAACACGTACAATTTTGTTTTCATATAACCCTTGTATCTGTCATTGCATCTGTTGGAATGGATCTATAATCACATTGTACAACCCTTGAATCTGTGGTGTGGTTAGGTTGTCCCTCGTTGACTTGCACTCCTTTGCAAAGGCCAGCTTCGATCATGACTAGTGGTGTACCTATCCCAGCAATGTACTATGTTTGTGGATGAATTGAACAGGAAGGGTGGTAGGTAGCCGTGGTTCTACAGAGAGGGAGGAGAGGATAGGGGTGTCGTAAAGGGGGGAGGTAAGGTAGGTGAGAAGATTGGGTGGGTGGCATGCGGTGGTGAAAGGTAATGTCAATGGTTGCCTTTCAGTCTCCTTAGTGCAACTTTTATGTTGCTTTTGCATATTTCTACTTTGCTTCGTATATTCATCATTTGCATAATATAAGATTTTCATTTACCAATTTATGTCTTGCTATTAGTAAATTGGTTGTGTATTTTCACTATCGTAGTTCATGATTTTCTTTCTAGTTTCCCCATAATGGAGGTCGTTGAATTTACTGGCTTTATGTCTATGTAATTGATATTATTGATTTGTAATCTGCTAGGTTTTTATTTTTTATTTTTTATTTTCTTGCTTAGTTCACCATGTTATTCAATGAACCCTCTACATTTTGATACTACAGCCAAAATCCAATTTGGTGAAAGCGATGAGGGAGACTCTTGCAGTGGGGAAGCTTTCACTAAATCTTACAGGTTTTAACAAGGAAAGTGTATCTATTTTTGGCAATCGTGTTAACCTTGCTTTCGAAAATCTTCTACCTTTCACTTCTTGGTTAGTATATTATGTTTCTATGTTAATTTAGTAGAAAATTTCTTTTTCAACTAGGGTAGAATAAAAAACTACTTTGACCTTTCGGCATGAAAGGTCCTTAAAAAATAGTAAAATACGCATGTAAAGGCCTAGGAAACATCATGAGAAGGCCCGGGGAACACTTTAAACACTTTGGGAGGGACCAATGTAAGTTGTGGAAACTTATGGAACTAGCATGGAACTACCGGTTTGAAAACTAAGTCAAAAAATGCATTTTTCTAACACTTAAGTTTGAAAATAGGCCATCGAGGGCCAAAATCATGTAACAGTCACGAGAGGGCCCGAGGAACACCTCAAACACTTCGGGAGAGACCAATGTAAGTTGTGGAAAATTATGGAACTAGCACGGGACTCCCAGTTTTAAAACTACATCAAAAAATGCAGGCTCGGTTTGTTTGTGTTTTTGAAATATGATTCTACATAGTGATTTGAGAATGGTGATTGGAACGTGTTTTCAAAACACGTTTCCAAAACTCTGCAGAGTTCTCTGCACAGCCGCGCTTTTCAGAAATTTTTTTTTTCAAAATTTTGCTTTACGGGACGTCTTGCCGGTTGACCGGAACAGTAATTTTTTTTATTTTTTTATTTTTTGCAATTGATTTACATAATCGAAAAAAACATTTTCTGAAATTTTTAAAATTTTTTATGTGTGCTTTAAAATAATTTTGAGTTGTATGTTTTGTTATGAGTTGTAAATTTTTGTATCACATATCAAATGTCACATCAATAATTCCCCACTCAAATCAAAACTCTTTTCAAAACTATTTTCAAAACTTTTTACCAAACAAATTTTCTACACTCAAATCATAATTCCACAACACACAAACTCAAAATACAACTCATACTTTCAAATCACATTTACAAAGCTCTACCAAACACTACTGCACTTTTTCACACTTAGGCTAGAAAATAGGTTATCGGGGGCCAAAATCGTGTAACAGTCATAAGAAGACCTGGGGAACACCTTAAACAACTCGGGAGGGACCAATGTAAGTTGTGGAAACTTGCGGAACTAGCACGGGACTCTGGGTTTGAAAAATAAGTCGAAAAATGTAATTTTCTCACACTTAAGCTTGAAAATAGGCCATAGGGGGCCAAAGTCATGTAACAGCCATGGGAAGGCCCGGGGAACACCTCAAACACCTCAAAAGGAACCAATGTAAGTTGTTGAAACTTACAGAACTAGCATGGGACCCTCGGTTTGAAAAGTAAGTCACAAAATGCACTTTTCTAACACTTAAGCTTGAAAATAGGCCATCGGGGGGTCAAAATCGTGTAGCAATCACGATAAGGCTCAAAGAACAGCTCAAACACCTCGGGAGGGACCAATGTAAGTTACAGAAACATACAGAACTAGCACGGGACTCCCGGTGTTAAAACTAAGTCCAAAAATGCACTTTTTCACAAGTAAACTTAAAAATAGGCCGTTGGAGGCGAAAATTGGGTAATAGCCACGAGACGGCCCAGTGAACACCTCAAATACCTCGAGAGGGACCAATGTAAGTTATGGAAACATACGGAACTTGCACGGGACTCCCGAGGTGAAAACTAAGTCCAAAAATTCACTTTTTCACACTTAAGCTTAAAAATAGGCCATCGGATGCCAAAATCGTGTAACAGCCATGAGATGGCCCAGGGAACACCTCGAACACCTCGAAAGGGATCAATGTAAATTGTGGAAACTTATGGAACTAGCACGGGACTCCCAGTTTGAAAACTAAGTCCAAAAATGTACTTTTTCACACTTAAGCTTCAAAATGGGCCATCGGAGGCCAAAATCATGCAACAGCCACGAGACGGCCTGGGGAATAGCTCAAACACCTCGGGAGGGGCCAATGTGAGTTGTGGAAACTTACAGAACTAGCACGGGACTCCCGGTTTGAAAACTAAGTCAAAAAACGTACTTTTTCACACTTAAGCTTCAAAATAGGCCATTGGAGGCCAAAATCGTGCAACAGCCATGAGACGGCCTGAAGAACACCTCAAACACCTCGGGAGGAACCAATGTGAGTTATGAAAACTTACGGAACTAGCACGGGACTCCCGGTTTGAAAACTAAGTCGAAAAATGTATTTTTTCACACTTAAGCTTCAAAATAGGCCATCGAAGGTCAAAATCGTCCAATAGCCACAAGACGGCCTAGGGAACACTTCAAACACCTCGAAAGGGACCAATGTGAGTTGTGGAAACTTACGGAACTAGCACGGGAGTCCGGGTTTGAAAACTAAGTCCAAAAATGCACTTTTTCACACCTAAGCTTGAAAAGTAGGCCATCGGAGGCCAAAATCATGCCACAACCACGAGACGGCCGAGGAACACCTCAAACACCTCAGGAGGGACCTTGAAAATAGGCCATTGGAGGCCAAAGTCATGCAACAGCCATAAGACGGCCCGGGGAAGACCTCAAACACCTCGGGAGGGACCAATGTGAGTTGTGAAAACTTACGGAACTAGCACGGGACTACCGATTTGAAAACTAAGTCCAAAAATGCACTTTTTAACACCTAAGCTTGAAAAGTAGGCCATCGAAAGCCAAAATCGTGCAACAACCACAAGACGGCCCGGGGAACACGTCAAACACCTCGGGAGGGACCAATGTGAGTTGTGGAAACTTACGGAACTAGCACGGGACTCCCGGTTTGAAAACTAAGTCCAAAATTGCACTTTTTCACACTTAAGCTTCAAAATAGGCCACCGAAGGCCAAAATCATGCAACAGCCACGAGAAGGCCTGGGGAACACCTCAAACACCTCAAGAGGAACCAATGTGAGTTGTGAAAACTTACGGAACTAGCATGGGACTCCCGGTTTGAAAACTAAGTCGAAAAATGTACTTTTTCACACTAAAGCTGGAAAATAGGCCATCGGAGGCCAAAATTGTGCAACAGCCATGAGACAGCATAGGGAACACCTCAAATACCTTGGGAGGGACCAATGTGAGTTGTGGAAACTTACGGAACTAACACGCGACTCCCGGTTTGAAAACTAAGTCCAAAATTGCACTTTTTCACACTTAAGCTTGAAAATAGGCCATCGGAGGCCAAAATTGTGCAACAGCCACGAGACGGCACAGGGAACACCTCAAACACCTTGGGAGGGACCAATGTGAGTTGTGGAAACTTACGGAACTAGCACAGGACTCCCGGTTTGAAAACTAAGTCCAAAATTGTACTTTTTCACACTTAAGCTTCGAAATAGGCCATCGGAGGCCAAAATTGTGCAACAGCCACGAGACGGCCCGGGAACACCTCAAACACCTCGAGAGGGACCAATGTAGTTATGGAAACTTACAGAATTAACACGGGGCTCCCGGTTTGAAAACTAAGTCGAAAAATGTACTTTTTCACACTAAAGCTTGAAAATAGGCCATCAGAGGTGCAACAACCACGAGACGGCCCGGGGAACACGTCAAACACCTCGGGAGGGACCAATGTGAGTTGTGGAAACTTACAGAACTAGCACGGGACTCCCGGTTTGAAAACTAAGTCCAAAATTGCACTTTTTCACACTTAAACTTGAAAATAAACCTTCGGGGGCCAAAATCGTGTAACAACCACGGGATGGCCCGGGGAACACCTCAAACACGTTAGGAGGAACCAATGTAAGTTGTGGAAGTGAACGGAACTTGCACCGAACTCCCGATTTGAAAACTAATTCGAAAAATGCATGTTAAATTGTATATTTTATGGATAGGATAATAATTGTCTAACTTGCATTTTGTTTTTGCTTTTTTTGTGTTTCATTTTTTTGCAGATTCGAGATTTGATATCGACATGTTTGGTAATTTGGAGGGCAGGTGGTAGCTCATTTTGTGTTTTAGTTCATATTACCTTACATGTATTTTGGCTGCGTTATAAATTTTATATTTTTGTTGGTATTACAAGGCATGTTTGGTAATCCGCCCTTGATATTTTATTTTTGTTGATATTAGTAGACATGTTTTTTGTTGGATATTAGGAGATGTGTTTGGTAATCCACATATGGTTGATATTATATTTTTGTGGATATTAGTAGACGTTTTTTGTAGATATTGGGAGACATGTTTATAGTCCGCATGCAGTTCATATTGTATTTTTGTGGATAGTGTTGAAATTCGATTGTGATGTTTATGAAAATGAACAGATTTTTGTATTGATTTGTAATAGATATTTTATTGAACTGGTTATTGAAATCCACAGGGAATTGTTACTGAAAAGAAAAAATTTCGAAAGAAAATAGTACCTCTATTTTCAAATTTTTTAATTTTTATTAGTGATGAAATAACAAAAGGTCGCTATTAGTTTTCAAAAAACGTGATGAATAATTTTGTCACTAATTATATAATACGAAACAAATAATTTCTTCACATTTGCTAAATATTTCGTCGCTAAATTGAAATATTTGGCGACAAAATGTTTTTTGTCATTGTATAATTTTCTTTTTTGCTCATTTTAGTGATGAATTTTTTTGTCACCTTAATCCATATCATTGGGGAGGAAAATTTTCGTCACTAAAATATATTTGGTGACGAAATATTTTGTCCCCAAAAACAATTAAAATAAAATATTATTTAGTTTTATTGACGAAATTGATGTTTTAGAGGACTAAAAATTCAACATTTGGAGACGAAACATTTCGTCGCCAAAAATGAAAAATAGACGACGAAACTATTTTTCGCCACCAGGTACTTTCTCTGACGACGATATCGCCACGAACACGGTGATGATTTTTTCGTCGCAGATCACTTTAGTGACGAAAATTTGATGCTTGGAGACAAAATCAGTCTGTCACCAAAAGCCTTTTTTGTTGTAGTTACAAAACGAATTAACTAACTATTACAACAAAAAAATAAACTAACTATACCGGCTAGTTATTACAAAGCCAGCTAATGAACTATTCTACCTAATTGGTTACTCTAACTAATTAAGTACAAATTAGCATTTAACTAATTAATTAAAACATGAATACAACATGAAATAAAGTAACTAAATTAACTAATTGGAGCGAGGCATGCTCATGCTTGCGCGCGGATTTTCCACCCGAAAAAGCCACTATTCTGCTGCTAGAAAGCCTCTATTGCACAGTTGGAACACTTGCACTGTTTTTCACCGCAAAACCAGCTATGTTCTAGGCATCAGCCATTCGAACTCTAGTTTCCACCATCGCAGTTGGTCTCCTAGGAACTCATTGCAAACAGAGCAAAGATACCTCTGGCAGGGAATAGTACTCAAGGAAAGCACTTCTGATCGCCATTCTGGCTTTGAAGCAGGCTTGATCTTGAGCTTGAGGTAGAGGCACACTCATACTTCGGAGCATTAACAAGGCCTGAAAAGGTACACCCGAAATGCAATGACAGAACTTACTGAAGTCGAAACAAACTCAGATGCCCGATATTTTCCCTCTTTTCTTTTGCTTTGCAATTTGGAACCCATATAGCTTCAGATAGGTCCTAGTTTTACTGTTCTCACATGACCTGGGTTGAACCCTACAGTTTTATGAAAGAACAAATCCTGTTTTGCACAAATGTGGAGAATGGCACAGCACTCTGAGCACAAAATGATTTTATTTTGAAATTGAAAAAATGATTTTTCGATCGGGTATTGAGCCTACAACTAACCACAGCGCACCACGACTCAACAAAGGAAAACAAAAGGTAAACAACCTAAAACAGCTATTGACACTCAAAATGACTCAAAACGAGAATCAAGACAAACAAAAACACATACACAACACTCAGATGTATACCACCAGTGAGAGACCTCTCGGTTCACGAGGAGCCTGTTTATTCGAGTATTGTTTCCCACCCTTTCTTATTTGTGAGTCTCACATCACTTTGGCACTCAATCTCTTTTTTTCTTAAAAAGCCATTTTCTCACTTTTCCTCTCTGTACACATATCTCTATTCTTCAATCTCTCTTATTTTTTTGTCCCTCCCCTGGGTGGTTAATGGATAAACAGGAAATCGTGGGCTCTTGCCCCTAGCATTCTGCTAGATTCTTGTTCTTGACATCGGTTGACGATGCACTTGGCCAGTTTGGATGTGATCAGACCTGTCCAGATGAGAGGGTGGATTATCCTACTCCATTTCAGTTTGTGCTTCACACATGGCTTAATACCTCACTGCTTGAAGGATGAGAGAGCTTTCGGCCCTTTGCTGTTAGCTTCAAGTGTGCCCTTTCTGGCAAATATGGTGCCCTTTCTAGCAAGTATGTTGACAACGGGGAAAAGACAAGAAGCTTGACTCAACTATGCCCCTAGTTCATCATTTTGACCATTTTTTTGTTTTGGTTTTCTACTAAAATAATTTTGACCAACATGAAAGTCAGATTAACAAACTTGTTCGATTTTATGATTTGAAATCATGCAAGTCAGGCTATGAGCACTGAAAACTTTCCTTTTTGGGTCCAAGAAATGGTCCAGTTTTGGAAAAATGGAATAATTTTCGAGAGAATTAGTCAACCTCATTAAAAATTTTCAAAAACTATTTTTGCAAACGGCCACTACTCGACTAACACAGAATCTACTCTTGAGATGCACAACCTCAAATCCAAAACAATGGAAAATTGCCCCTTGTCTAAATGGCACAACACGGCAATGGAAAGTTGCCCCTTGTCTAAATGGCATCACAGCGCAGTGCACTGTAATCAGTCCTCAAAGTGACGATCACAACTGAACTCTCGGATATAGAGAAGACAAAGATGATGAGAACCATTACATGGACACAGTCGATTTAGAACTGTTTATGGCTGGACCTCAGAATGAAGTTACCTACGTTTCTCAAAGATGGAAATCAAGCCTGACGTAGTTCCGGGTTAAGGTACACTCGGGTATTAACCTCTCCTTTTGCGCTCTAACTTTTGCCAAGGCCGCCCTTCCAGGTTTTCAACCTTGCGAGCTCTGTTTTTCTTTTCTTTTCATTCTTTCCTTTTTATTTTATTTTATTTTCTTTTCTTCTTTTCTTTATTTTTGTTCTTTTCTTTTCTTTTCTTTTTCTTGCTCTAACTTTTGTCTGGGTCGCCCTTCCGAGTTTTTGGCCCAACGAGCCTCTTAAGGGTAAAAGTTTAACTTGTCCATGTTGAATGGTTTTGAGCTCTTGAAGCCATCTGAATCCAGGAGAATGGCTACTGTTCGCTGATGATGCAGGAGCCCATCCAATCGGGGCTGAATTTGCCCCTAGTATTGTGGATAGGAATTCGATTGTCCTTCAACAAAACTTTCTTCTTTTCTCCATTTTAGGATTTGGCATTCTTGCCGATCTTCGTTAGCTTGAGAAATGTCCCAATTTTTGACTCTTCGACCACATCTTACATTTTTTTTTTTGCCCCTAGTTCAAGGGCTGCTTCTCATCCAGGTTTGCAAGCTTTCTTTTGTTCATATCTGACCTTCTTGCCCCTAGTTCGAGGGCTACTTCAAATCTGGCCTGGCGAGCCTCCTTTGATGTCAAACGACCTTATTGCCCCTAGTTCATGGGATGCTTCAAATCTGGCCTGGCTGGCCTCTTTTGTGGTTGACCATTGAACATTCTGAATCCAAGCTCAAGGTTTGAAAGCAAAAGGGGTTGAGTCTTGAAACTGAGAGTGATCCTATGCTACACAATCTCGAGAGCGATTCCATACATGTCTTCGCAGGACCACGCAAAACATTTTTTGAAATCTTTTAAGAAAGCGACTAATCGCTCGCGTCGAAGACAAAGTGGAACCAATCTGGATGAAGCCGAGATCCTTCTCAGTACTCACATTAACAAGCATGATCTCATTCATTAAGGGCTTAGCATGCCTCTCTTTCTCTCAGTCGATCAAATTTTTACAAATCCTGAGGAATTCCTCCCTCTTTGTTTTCAATACATTGTTCAAAAAGTTTTGAAAAACTTAGGTCAATGCAATGATTTCAAGGCACAGAAAAGTAGATGAAAAGCACTACCGTTTCATTCAAATTTGCTGGCACAACCGACTCCAAGGCAGAAACAAACGCAAAAGAAAGAGTGTAAAAGACAAACACAAAGAAAACAAGTGATGTTCGAGGTAACACCCCTGAAATCACCCGACTCTAACACCACAAGACTGACTCGATACAACAAAACAGACTCAAAACAAAACGACAAGACTCAATACAATACAACACAACAGAACTGACTCAATACCCAAGTCAAAAAGGAAAGTAAACAACATTTGCAAATGCTCAAAATAGTGCGTGCCATCCCCATGTCTGGAGTAAACTGAGCGCCATCCGTAGGTGGTTCATCCTCCGTTCACAGAGTCACATTATCCCCTAAGTTCACTGATCCAGTGCCGATAGACTTTGCAGGACCTGGCGCGACAATGACCTCGTCAATGAGATCTTGTATTGCATGGCAAAGACGAAAACACATGTTAGTGTCATGACCAGTTTGTTGATGGAAGGCACAGTACTTGGCGGCATCATATGACAGAGGGAGGTTATTTGATAATGGCCATGGCTCTAGGGGCTTGAGATGGCCTTGTCCTATAAGGATTTGGAAAGCTTTGCACAAAGTCATTTAGAGGGGATTGAAGACCCTCTAGCCTCGGGGTTGATACTTCGAGGTTTGTGTGGTCGGGTTGATTGTACCAGCAAAGGGATTGGCAGGTGCTGGCTGGGTTTGCTGACCTCTTCCAAGAGTACGATTGGAGCTGAAAAGGGTGTTTCTAGTACGACGGCCCTTCTCCCGGCTTGCCTCTTGATTCAAACTGCTCTCATTCTGAGTGGTGAAAGTGCCACCCATAGTTTTTGCAACAACTGCGAGCACTTGTTGTTTGTTCAGCCCTTCGGCTTTCAATGCTTGAACAGCCCACTGAAGATGTTCATAGGGACCGCTGCTTGCCCCAGCCTTGTTCTTACCATTTGCGTCCACTGTGCCAAGGGATTGAGTCACTATATCAGAGCGAAGACCAGTTGTTGTCGACACACCAACACCTAGATCTGAGATGGCTTTAGGTTGGCCCTTGTCAATCGCCGCTTGCCCCAAGATCAAGGAGCATTTTGGGTTGAAATTTCTGGCCTGTGATGTGGTCGATGATGGAGCCAAAATTCCAAAGGCTAAATTTGCCATCGCTTTTTGAAAATCTTCAATCATGCTCACCAACTCAGCAGTAATGGGTTCACGGGTTTGAGATGATTGGGTTTCTGGTGTACCCATCATGCATAAGTTTATGCTGACTGGAATGAACACCTTAGGCTTGGGTAAATGGGCTGGGGTGATGTATATATTGGGGTCAAACAGGTTGGTCGGTGTTTGGGTGAAGTTTACCTGCTTAGGTGAAGGGTTTTGATTAACATTTGGTTTTTCTGGAGGTGCTATTACCTTGTTGTCAATGAGATCTTGAATCTCATGATGTAGTCTGATGTAGAGGTCGGTATCATGACCGTGTTACTGATGGAAGACAATATTTAGCCAGGTCATGCTTTGGAGGGAGAGGATCGGGTAGAGGCCATTGTTCTAACGGTTTCAGATGTCCTTTCCTAGGTAGGACCCCTAGAGCTTTAGACAAAGGCATATAAAGTGGGGTGAAAACCCTCTTGCCTCGGGGTAGATAGTTCGAAGTTTGGGGGTTTGGATTGGACGTACCAACAAAGGGGGTGGTTGTTTTCGGAGTGGTGGTGACCATTCCAACTTCAGAAGATTTTGTAGCTGCGTCACCACTGGTGGTCGCATTCGAACTGCGCGTATAACCCTTCTTGGGTGACTCCCTTTCACGATCAATCAGACCTTGCTTCATGGCATCCTCAATCTGTACCCCAATCTCGTGTAAGTCAACAAAAGTGGGAAGGGGTAAGACGATCATTTTCTGCATGAGCTTGGGTTGAAGGTTGTGCACAACCATCCTTATCTGATCCTTTTCCAGTGGCCGAGTTGTCATCATGGAGGCCTTAGCCCTCCGTCGAGTGACAAAATCAGAAAAGCCCTCTTTCAACTCTTGCCTAGTCACCTCGAGATCATGAGTCGTGACCTTGATTTCGGTGTTGTATGAATACTGGGCGATGAAGGCCTCAGCCATCTCTTCCCAACTCCTGTTTACTGAGTCCTCCAGCTCGGCATACCCTATGGCCGCAATACCCAACAGGGTCCGACCGAAGAGTGAAAGCTTTTGCAATCTTAAGAGGCCCATTGGCCATAGGATATCCAAGAACAACTGCAGATGTACCATAGGATCTCCAGAACCGTCAAAACGGTCTATATGTGGCATATTGAACCAGTCCGGCAATGTCACTGGTGAATCGGTGTAACCATCCTCTATGTCGGGAATGGAGTTAACTCCCTGGGCCCGTTTGAATAGCTTTTCAAGCTTACTCACTTTCAGCGTGGTTGGGTCCACCTCAAATTCAAACGATGTATCCACTAGATTAGCAGGTGCTTTAGACAATTGAGGCGGGACTAGCCCCGTGGGGACATCCGTATTTTCCTAGACGTGAGCTGCATCCCCGGGTATCGGAACCCTAGGTGGGGGTGGGGGCGGGGGTGGATGCGAAGCAGATGCTCCAGCTTGTTGTGGTTCCTGCTGTTGTTGGAGCCTGGCAATCAGTTCTGCCTGTTGAGCCACAACCTCTGCCTGACGGGCGGTGACCTCTGCCTAGTGGGTAGCATCCCGCTGCATGGCCTGCATGGTCTCTTGGAGTTGACGCATCATGTCCTCTATACCGGCCATAAGATACTGATCTGTTTGAACAAATGTAGGTTCTCTCTCTGAGGTAGAAGCAGATATCTCAGCCCAACTGCGCACAAGTGAGGTGGATAATGACGTGACACAGGAATTGTTTGAGCGGTGATCTATGTCTGACTGGCCTTTTTTGCTTTGCCTCTGGCGAAGGGAACACTAGTTGCTCTGTTGCATTGAATCTCTGACTTGACAAAGTCTATCAACACATGTCCGGTGTACTCAAGGGATATTGGAGCCTTCTGAAGCTATGGTTCCAAGACTACCTTGAAAAAGAAGAAAACAGACAGCATCTCAGCTTGATTTCACCAGAACAAGTATGAGCATAGCTGAATAACTGCACTCTCTATTGAATTCTGTCCAAAATTCTTCCTGAAAACTGATACACTCAGGCCAATACTCAGACTTGCAACTGATACATATATTCCTGCAGAGTTTCATTCTATAAGCACGTATCAAGCAAGTGAGAGCCAAAACACCCTTACAGTAGGGTAGGGTTTCCCTCTCCTATTTTATCAAGAGCTAGGGTTTCACTACGCACACATGCGGTTTTAAACAACCTACATTCGGGTAAGTAACCTGTCCTAGTTTGGAATGGTCTCTATGGCTTCCGATATGCAACTAGGTCGAATGGTCAAAAAAAAGGTGCCTCGGTGAAAACCGAGGTTGTGTTTCCATCGTGGCAAAGCCCGTAACCGGTCAGCCTTATGGCATGTTTTTCCAAGCAAGCCTCTGGCAAACTGTTCAGGAATAGCAGAGGGCAAACACTGTGACTTAAGCGCACTAATGCAAATGCAATGCAAAGAAACACATAAGTGTAAACAGAACAACATATCATGCGTTCAAGTCAAGGAGCTTGAGGGATTATCTCCTCATTCTCTACTAGGCTACTAGGTGCGCCTACAAATAGATCCTCCATCTCATAGAGTTCTACTTCTCTAGTTACCTCACCTCTGTTAGGGAAATCCTCCTCTAGGAAATCCACATCTCATGACTCAATTTCAGTCACACTTCTATCCGGATACTCCCCAACAAACACATAGCCCTTAGAATGCTCACTATAGCGAATGAAGATACACTTCTTTGCTCTAGGACCCAACTTCCTAAACTTATGAGAAGCGTTGTGTATGTAACCTGCAGAACCCCAAGGCCGCAAATTGCCCAAATCAGGCTTTTTGCTAGTCCACATCTCATATGGGGTGAAAGGAACTGATTTGGAGGGCACACGGTTAAGGACATAGGCAGCAGTTAACAAAGAATCTCCCCAATAAAAAATAGGAAGATTAGCTTGCGCCATCATTGATCTAACCATGTCAAGCAATTTGTGATTCCTTCTCTTAGCTACACCATTTTGCTGCAGAGTCCTAGGAATTGTCAATTGCCTGATAACTCATTTTTCCTCACAGAGCACTTTAAATTGCTCAGATAGATACTCACGTCCTCGGTCAATCTTTAGAGCCTTAATGCTCTTGTCTAATTGATTCTCAACCTCATTAACATACCGTCTAAAGCAATCCAATGCTTCTGACTTGTGAGAAATCAAATAGACAGGACCAAAATGCGTGCAATCATCTATAAATGTGATGAAATAAGGGGCTCCATGCCTTGCCCTCACATTCATTGGTCCACATATATCAGAATGAATAAGTTGTAATGGGATAGATGCCCTTATGGCTTTGCCAAATGGTTTCCTCGTTACCTTACTAGCAGGACAGTGCTCACACGTAGGCAAAGTGACTCTAGCGAGTGGGCCTAAAAGACCTTCTCTAGCCAATCAGGTCATCCTGTCTTGCCCTATGTGGCCTAATCTGGCATGTCATCTCATAGAATCATTATCACAAAAAGATGTAATATTAGAAATAGAGCCATTGGCATTTTTATTAAAACTAGAATCATCCACATCCAAAACTAAAAAACCATATGAAAGATAACCAAAACCATAAAATATTGTTCCAAAATAAATGCTAACACCATTATTTTCAAAACAAAAGCTAAAACCAAGGCTCATCATGCTAATAACTGAAACTAAGTTTCGCCGAATATCCGGAGCATAAAGAACATTATGAAGATACAAGGTGTGCCCTTGTCGCATTTCCAGCTTGTATGTGCCAATGCCAAGCACCTTCACACTGGACTCGTTTCCTATGTAAACTTTTCTGCTCCCAACAGGTACTTGGCAATACTCAACGAACCCCACTCTGTCCCTCGCGATATGGTCTATTGCTCTGGAGTCTACAACTCAAAAATGAGAAGAATGAGCAATTAATGCTTGACTAGAAACAAAGCATTGAATGCGAGAAATTAAGTAAGGGAGTTCCTTCTTCTGCTCAGGGCAATCCTGAGCGAAGTGTCCTTCTTTGTTACAGTTAAAGCATGTCAATTTAGCCTTTACCTTCTTGCCACCTCTCTTGCCCCTACGCTTGAAATTTCTAGTGCCATTGGGCTTTAGCACAGCTGCTGCTTGCTTCTTAGGGACACCTTTTGCTTTTCAACGTTTGAACTAAGAAGTCCTAGGTGAGCTCGACTCAACGACCATAGCAGAACTATCAGACATAGCCACCTCAAGGCGCTCAGCCTCTAGCTTCAAATGACGTGATATGTCTTCAAATGTTTTCACACTCTCATTATGCATCATGTTCTACTTCATATGCTTCCAAGAATTTGGCAGAGAGCGAATCATAGCTTGTACTTGCTGCTCTTGAGTCAAATTGTGCCCAACAGCCGCAAGCTCACATATCATGGCTGACATGACCCTCAAATGCTGCTTCATCGAGTGATGCGCCCTTTTCTGATAGGAGTCAAACTTCATAGTTAGCCCACATAGCTTTGCCAAAGAGGTAATACCAAACTTTTGCTTGAGAGCTTCCCACATCTCAAATGCAGTCGGGCAATGCTCAAACTCACTAATCAAGTCATTGTGCATGCTAGTCAACATAGTAAAATGCGCACACCGATCTTTGTTACGCCAAGTCTAAAAGACTTCAAGATCACGACGATGTTGAGCTGTATTGCCCTGCTCTGGCTCAACCATCACTTGTTCAAGTGTGGTCAACACATCTTGCTCATTGAGGAGGTATTGGATCTTACGGCACCATATATCATAATTGTCGCCATCTAATTTCTCTCCCTTAGTTAAGTCTGTCACCACTGTCTTAGCAACCATTTCTACATACAGAGTAAACAAATGCGCAGGGGATATTAATGATAGCAACACAAAAATTTATTTTGCAGCAAAAGAATCTAAAAGAGGCCCTCTCATCCCATTCTAGTAAAGAATGGAGTACTGCAATGGATGAAGAAATAGAGTCTATGAAAAAAAATCATGTCTGGGACTTGGTTGATTTGCCGCCAGGGCACTAGACTATTGGGAACAAATGGGTTCTCAAAATCAAGCGCAAAGCAGATGGTTCCATAGAAAGGTATTAGGCTCGTCTAGTGGCAAAAGGTTACACCCAATGAGAGGGTGTGGACTATAAGGAAACTTTTTCACCAGTTGTAAGGTTTGCCTCGATTGGCCTAATCCTGGCCATAGTAGCTCAGTTGGACTTAGAGCTATACCAGATGGACGTTAAGACTGCATTTCTCAATGGAGAATTGGATGAAGAGATGTATATGGATCAACCAGAAGGCTTTGTGGTAGTAGGTCAAGAGCGCAAAGTTTGTAAGCTTCAACGATCTATTTATGGGTTGAAGCAATCATCCAGACAGTGATCTTCATTGATCATCGTAAACCCATTAGAAATAATGGCTCGACAAAGGAGATGGATTGAATAGATTAGGGACTATGACTGCACCATTAATTATCATCCTGGAAAACTAATTTCGTTGCTAATGCTCTGAGTCGAAAATCTACAGGGAGATTAACTCATATTCGGGGCATTCAATTTGGTCTCTTACATGAAATAAAATCTATTGGAGTTGATCTAGAAGTTGGGAAGTCAGGATCCTTATTAGCTAATATTAAAGTGAGACCTTTGTTGGTGGATCACCTTTGAGAGGACCAAGGGAAAGACTCAATTTTGGGGAAGACCCCAGCTCAAGTGCAAGATGGTACTCTATTAGACTTTATTATTAAAGAAGGTGGTGGATTGATGTTTAAAAATCGATTATGTGTTCCAAATGAGCCCAAGATAAAAAAAAGGAGATATTAGATGAGGCCCATAATTCACCTTATGCAATGCATCCGGGAAGTACAAAGATGTATAGAAATTTAAGAGCAAGTTATTGGTGGTCAAATATGAAGAGAGAGATAGCAGAATTTGTGTCAAGGTGTTTGGTATGTTAGTAGATTAAAACAGAGCATCAATGCCCAGCCAGTTTACCTCAACTTCTTCTTATGCCTAAATGGAAATGGGAGCATATCACCATGGATTTTGTTTCGAGCTTACCTCGCACACAAAAGGGACAAGACTTTATTTGGGTGGTTGTAGATAGGTTGACCAAATATGTACACTTTTTGGCTACTAAGAAAAACTTTTCACTTGATCGATTAGCAAAAAATTATGTGAATAAAATCGTGAGATTGCATGGTGTGTTGGTAACTATTGTTTCAGACAGAGACTCACGCTTCACATCCCATTTTTGGCCTAGTCTTCAAAATGCCTTGGCTACTAAATTGAAATTCAATGCAACTTTTCTCCCCCAAACTAACTGGCAATCCGAGAGGACAATCCAACCTTTAGAAGACATGTTGAGAGCTTTTGTCCAAGATTTTCAAGGTAGTTGGGACGAACACTTGACCTTAATAGAATTTGCATATAATAATAGTTATCAATCAAGTATTGGAATGGCTCCCTATGAAGCTTTATACAAGCGAAGATGTATAACTCCAGTGTGCTTGTAACGCCCCCAAAATAATACAAATAATGCAACTCACAAGAGAAATGAATATAATAGAATTAGTATACTTTCATATATTAGAGTTCATATTACATGTATTATACATTCATAAATGTTCATCCTAAATCTATAACATGTAACACTAGTTAATAACAACAAAATAAATGCCCATCAGGCTTACATCTTTCCAAGACAGTACTTGGTTACAACGAAAGAGAGTCATAAGCTCTATACGTATAAAGCCCTCAGCTTAAATAAATATTTAAGCACAAAATTACAAAATAGAGCCTCTAGCTCCTAAGTCCTCCCAGGCTACATCCTTGGAGAAAGCATGTCACCGGTACTTGAAAATGGTTTCCCAAGTATGGTGAGCCAAAGCCCAGTAGAAACAGTCTATCAAAATATATGACGTTTAATTAAGGTATAAGTGTCAGATAAACATTCAATACTATAACCAACGTACATTCTTCCCATGACCATTCAGTATTTATACTCACATGTCAATCCATTTCCATTAATTCATTTCAAGTTAATTTATTTCATTTCAAGTCATATGCCAAGTGTATAATTTTTCAAATAATCCAACCGAGACTACAACTCAGTGGTTCTCAATCAACATAACTATCATACAGACACTTCAATCTTGTCATTTTACGGAAATTTCGTCCGCAGGATCAGCACCCATGTATGGATAAGATTTCGGGACTTTCACCCTGGACACTCCAGCCAACTTAATTTCAATGGAGTCCATCTCTAGCTCCTCCCAAACATGGAGTACATCCCCTTTTTTCTCCCAAAACGTTATGCATATACAATGTATTTAAAAGCATCATCATATTCAATGACTATCAACTATACATACTCAATGCCTTATCATACCATCATATTCAATGACACAATTTAAATAATTAGTTTCAATTCACCTAATCCTTATGAAATTTCTGCAACAATCATAGTTATCCTCCACTGATAGCCTAATACAGTTATTTCTAAACAGATATACAATCTTTATAACATATAATTCATCAAATTTCCATAGGTGAGTGATTAAACAAATCCAACTACACCATTCATTTATACATCCTCCTAGATTCACATTTCTCATACCAATTCCATTATTTATACAAAATAATTATTTAACACATATTAGGGAAAATTTCTCCATTTTTCAAATATCAATCCAAAGGCTAAATTCCATCATTCTAACACAAGAGAACTTCATATTCAAACCCCATATTCATTTATGTAACCTAACATGGAAACCCCTCTTTTCAATTTGAATCCAAACCCCCAAATTACTCCCAAATCTCACCATGTATACATAACAACAAATAACAAGGTCAAAGATCATAACAAAGTGTAGAATATCCTTACCTCAAGTGTAGAAGAGCAAAGGAGAAGTGGAGAAACCTCAAAGACGCCCAAACTCAATTTTATTCAGATCAAGTGGAAGCTCACGGGATGCTCTATCTTTTCATCAAAGGAAGTAAGGTTGAGAGATCCCTAAATCTAGGTGTATTTATAGAGAGAAGTCAAATTTTAGAGAGAGACAGAGCCGATCTAGGTATGGCTCGCCTTTTTCGCGCCCCCTTTTCGGAGAGCTCGAATTGGTCCTATAGTTCAGACTCCTGTCACAGTTCTAAATCTAGTCTCACAAGTGCATTGTGAAACTGATAAACACTAAAGAGTCCAATCCGACAAATTGTTTTGGAAAATCAATTTTGAATCAAATAATGCCAAAACTGGACTGATTTTCCAAATTACAGAGTCGCCACCTAAATATTTTGTTTTTGGAAAATTTAAGAAAACCCTGACTCGTGCCAAAGCCCACATGTCCATCATCACCAAAGTTGCCTCAGCTCGGGAACTTGGGTACGAGAGGGGAAGGTCTTGAAATGAGCACCCCCGCTCGCCCGATTAAAGGATCGGTCTCTACTAAGCATGATATGTTATTTTATAAACACATGTGTTCTTATTCCGATTATAAGCTAACTTTACTACATGACGCACACAAGCAAGTATAGACTAAAAATCGCAAGAATTGGAACATTTCAACTCATGTTTACTTTCGAAAATGGTTTGAATTTGCCACCTTAGGTGGGCTTAAAACATACATTCGTTGAATCATTCTAATTCAAACAACAAAGCCTTCATCCACAGACATTCATGCAGTTTAGCAAATAAGCAAATAGCCTCATGGCAAGCATGTTATCATGGCAACACTCACACTCATGCAAGTATGCCAAAGCGTAAAACTTACCAAGTACTTCAAGCCAAAACAAAATCTAGTTAGAAATATGCATGATCCTAACTATGTTAAGATGCCTAATGCAACACATGCAATAATGCAATTAATAGGCTCAGCTACTAATATGGCATATGATACAATTTGATAACATGCTTTGAAACACGTATTCAAATAAGTGTATTAAAATACAATGCAGTTTGAATGATGCGCCGAGCCTCGATGCATGCAAGATAAATGAATGATGCAAACATGCAAGCATAAAGTATACTAATTGAAACATGGCCCTAATCTAACCATCGAAAGCAGGTAAATAAAAGGGAGAAAGAAGTGGGGTTGGAAGACATGCACACACACACGCACACTTATTACAACGTTATGCCCTCTCGCAGGAGGGTCCAAATGAATAAGCTAAGCTACACTAAGCTAAGCTAATTATTACAAAACGAATTAATTAACTATTCTAGCTAATTAATTATTATAACAAAACTGAATAACTAGCTATGCTAAGCTAATTAAAATATTACAAAACAAATTGAATGAGTAGTTACGATAACTAACTAGTAAAGCAATTTAAACGGCCTCGAGGGACAAGGGATGCATGCATGCTTGGTTGCTTCCTCTCGAAAATGCTCTTGCCTTGCCAGTGGATGCCTCTGTTTGCACTCATTTGATCTTGGAAAATTGCACCAACTTCCAGATTGCCTCTACTCCAACACAGGAACACTTGCACAAAACTTCACTAGTGGTCGGTCGGTCACAAAAAGTGGCTGTCGGCCACCTTAACTGGCGGGTCGGCTAGTTTAAGTGGCCGATCGGCTACTGCAAGTGGCCGGTCGGCCACCCCCATTTTCTGGACTTCTGCTTTTGCTACAACAGAGAGCAACAAAGGCAAAACAAAGCATTTTCAAAGAATATGTGTACTGCTACACTCCTTATCATTTCTCAAGCTCAAATGAGTGTAACTCTTGGCTCTCAAGCCATCAACTAGGCATTGTCAATGCATGATGGCTAGAAAACCAAGCTTGTACAAAGTCAGTGAATGCACAAATAAGACTCGAAGGACCACCACCTTATCATGCATAATCAAGGGTGTCGGTGACCAAGAAAAATGACACGTTTCATCACCTTGAGTATGAAACGTCACATTTTTCTTGTGTTTGGATTAACGTCCAATCCAAACACATGCAATGCAACACAACATGCTTATCTTACTCCAGTTTTACTTGGTTCATTTTGTTTACACATTTTAGATGACCAATCCATTCCTTAGTTGATTAAGTCCAAAGTGAGAGTCCTCTAATTGGAAAGAGGGCCTAAGCCACAAGTACCTTAAGCATGAAAGAGGCCCCATGTTTTTGGTTAATAGAAACCCTCAAGAGAGGGTTAAAACCATTAGGCATGAGAGCCTCAATTCCACACTCAAGCCAACAAGGGGCTCAAGGCCACTTTCAAAACAAAGTAAAAAGTGAAGAAGATGGGGAGGTTGCAGATATTTCAGTGCTGAAATGGCATGCAAAAAGACACTAAATCATGCAAGCAACACATGCAAAACATGGTTAAGAACCTAAAGCATCAAACTAGTGAAGATCACAACACTATAAGCATGCAACACAAAGCTCAATTGACCAAACCAGCTCTAGACAAAGTTAAAGCATGCCAAAATAATGGCTAAAACATGTTGAGATTGAAGCACAAAAGGCTAGAAAAACATGCTCACATGTTAGTTTTCAAACAAGATTCAAAACACAACTCTCAAAGGCAATGAAAGAGTGAAAAAAGTGAGAGTGTGACAGAGCTATATACACTAAAATCATATGTAAAATGATGCTACAATATGCAAGCCACTCAAACACTTCATGCTTAAAGCCTCAAAACAATGAGCTAATGAAGATCATTACATTATAGCCATGCAATACAAGCCTCGAAGGACTTAACCAACCCAAAAAAGAGTTAAAGTAGCCAAAAATAGTGGCTAAAACAACCTGAAGTTAAGCTACCACGAGCTAGAATAATACGCTAAACCATTAGGTGTGCTAGACTAGTAAGCACAATTGCACTACAAGTACAAAAAGCAAGCAACAAATGCTCCAACCAACCTAAAACAGAGTTGAAACATGCAAAAACAGAGACTAAAACATACTTGAACTAAGCTAACACAAGCTACAAAATCAAGCTAATATGTGAAGCTAACTAGGCATGGAAGCAAGACACAAGGAGGGGAGGTGTGACGACCTAGAATTTTTCCCTCCGCTCGAGCGGAGGAGTTGACGCTCGAGCGGACTTTTGGGGTTCCCAGCAAATTTGCAGACGGCCTGAGATTTTGGGAGTTGTGAATCTCCGCTCGAGCGGAGAAGTTGACGCTCGAGCGGACTGCTTTATTGGTCTGTGTGCGCTCAAGCGGTTGAAGCGACGCTCGAGCGTAAAAAGTAAGATTGCCCTTGACATTGTAGTAGTGTATTTGGAATATTCTTATTTTATTTTGGAGTATTGATTGAGGTGGTAATATGATGGTGAAGTAAGATAGGACCAAAAACTTTAATTCGAACAATTTGTTTATGTTCAGCAGTCAGTCTTTTGCCCTTTTCTTTTTCCACACTTTAAATTTGAATGTGAGGTTAGAACCATTGAAAAGCTTATCTCCGGGGCTTCAATTTGGACACAAGAACAACCTAAAACGGAGTCCGGATGAGAGAGTTACACATGATTGAAGTTTTGGGATCTGTGCTGGGAGTAGGTACGCTCGAGCAGGAATAAGGACGCTCGAGCGAGGTTGGCGAGTACAGCAACGTAAAAACGGGATTTTGAGATCTTTTTCCACATTTTCTTTCCCCTCTCTTCTTTCCTCTTCTCCTAAGTCCGAAACCCTAGCCTCAAAACCTTGATTTCCTCTATTTTGAGCAACAATCTACCATGGTTTTTGCATCAAGGATGGAGAATAAGAAAAGATCAATGTTTTTACCCGATTGGAACTTGGATTTGCGAATGTTTCTCCTCAAGCTTGCTCCTTTGTTGATTCTTGAGGTAAGGGTTTTAATACTCTTCAATACTTACATCAAGAGATAGATTTGTGGTATTTCCATTGTATTAATGTACGAATTTGCATTTTTGAGCATATAGAGTAAATTATGAGATTTGGGAATTTCGGGTTTGAAGCATTGAGGGTTCAATTAATGGGTTAAGGTGATGGGGTATGATCCTTAGTGTGGGGAAGTGATTTTGGAAATACTCTTTAGATCCTAGGAGACGCTCTTGATCCTCAGCTTAGTCACCTGCAAAGACAAACACTCTGGTCGGGGGTGCCGGGGTTAGCACTCCGACGGGCAAGTTAGTACTTGTACTCAAGAAAGCTTGTTTTACTAAGTTTAGTGAAGTGATTCTTACATACCATTCCAAGAACACTGCTTCTTTATTTATATTTGTTCCTCCTGGGGCCTCGGGGCCTAGGCCCATTTTTCAATCATTACCCGTCCGTCTATTCGGCCTTAAAGATCCTTTCTCAATCGGCTAATGTATTGTATTCGACTCATCCTAATCCTGCGGGATGCAGCTGGTTAGTGTCCATAGGATGCGGCCGGTTAATGCCAATCTACTAAAATATCCCCCTTCAGATTCATCCATTTATTCGGCTCCCACAATTGCCCCCCAAACTCCCTATTGACGGTAGTTAATCGGCGTGTTTGGTCTAGAGTTCGAAAAGCTTAGCATAGATCAGGCGGCTTCTCATTACCCAAGGCGTTAGGGGATGTCAGAAGGCGCACACCTTTTCGTTTATCATTACACTTTCCCGTGCCATTCATGTGTCACTCGCATTTATTGCGATTTGAAACCTCAGTCCTTTTGGGTGCAGATTTCGTCTATCATTCGATACGTTTAGACCGCCAGCGCGCATCTCTCTTACTCATATCTTCTGCAACTTTCGCCCGTCTGCCTTTGCCTCATCTGCTCCCCGTAAGTCTTCTTTCATCTTCTTTGCGATCCTATTCTGTTTATCGTTTTTACTTTCGGCGAATCCCTGGGTTCCCGTTGGAATGGCCAAACACTTGAAAGACCTACTTTCTAAGAGTCGCATTTCCGGGTTCCGGCGACATTTTTCCATTCCCGATGACGTCCATTTGTCTCTCGTAACGGACAACACTCTAGATATGGAGAGAGAGGATCAGAATACGATCGTATTCCCCCTCCTGTCCATTGTAGAGGGCGGAGTTCGTTTTCCCTTACACCCATTGCTTAGGGCCATTCTTCGCTATTGGGGTCTGATTCCTTCTCAGCCCAATGTAAATTTCTTCTGAATAATTATGGGGGTCATAGAGCTGAATCAACGCCTTAGGATCAATCTCAGAATTCGCCATTCAAAGATCGCTATGCTTTTAGCCAAATCTTACAGTCGGCTAGGCGGTACTTCCTCGTACAAGGATCTTGACCATTATTTGGTGACTATGCTTGCCGATTCGTAAGAGGGTTGACGATGTAATGGTCAATGTCCGAGGTAACTGGGAGTTCGCCGAAGGCGAAGATCGCCTAGACCCCATTCCCAGACATAAGGGTGATCCAGGTTACCACGTAGTATCTTATGTTTGTCGATCTGTTTTTTAATCGGCTCTCTTTCCTGAAGCTTTCCTTATCTTTTGCATATAACAAATTGTAGAAGACTCTGACGTCAGTTGATGACGCGGTCTTAAGGGACATTAAGATTGCGCTCGCCTACTTCAGTCACCCAAACGTGCAAAAACAAGGGAGAGCCGCCCACATTTTACTCCGGTACGAACCCATCTATACCACATTCTCGGCTGCGGAAAACATTTCAATTCCACTCGGCGATCAGAACCTCTCGGCTCTTATCTTTCCTAGCTACAAGAACCTTAGGCAGATTGGTCTCGAAGCTTCTAATTCGGGGCAAGACGCAGAGTCGGTGGTCGAGGTGGTTGCCAACCCGGCCAGAGAATTCACTCAGGAGTGCAAAGAGGTTGACGAGGCCGTATGTTCGAGGTCGCCAGACTAACCAAATTTTCCTCACCATCCGCTTTGCCCAAGAGTTTTCTTCCGAGGATATTTTCGCGAACTTAGGAGATCTACCCGGGGATTTCTTCAAAGGCATGGCAAAGGAAAGCCTTACGCAGATGGCACATAAGCGAAATGCCAAGCGGATGGCTGCTCGAAAAAAGGCCAAGGCCGTCGAGTTCGATCCCCAGTTGACTAAGGCCTTTGTACCCATTACTGAAGGAATGGCTCAGGTTACGCCGGTTGAAATGGAAAAAGGGGTCGAGCAGCAGGTCGGCGAAGAGCGGCTGACCCCGGAGGGACGCGGCCAAAAACGTAGCGCTGAGGAGGAGGCTAGTTCAAAAATTAGTCCTATAGACAAACGGCCTCGCCTAAAAAAATCGGACATGGTCGCTCCTTTTGTTATTCAGCCCAGGATCAGAGATACACCGATTCCTTCCAATGCTTCGGCCATTGAGGATCCGACCGTTGCATTGAGCCTGGCGGCCTCGATTTCTTTCTTTGCCGACGATTGCAACATTTTTGCGCCGTTTGATATTATGGCGTAGCTCTATCTCAAGGATCGGCACTCTTGGTAGGTATTTCAAATTCGCTTAAATCTATTTTTAGAGAGGTATCTAACGATCGCTTCTTGTTTGCAGACCGTCGGCAGGATCGCCGACTTAGGCCGCCGCCTGCATGATGCTCTTGGCAGAATCGACCGTTTGCAAACAGAAGTGGACGGTCAGAAGAGTAGGGCCGAGTTTGAGAAGATGAGAGCCGAAATGGAGAGCGCACGAGCCGAAGCGGAGAAAGAGAGGGCTCGCACTGCCGAACAGCTTCGTTTTGACGCTGAGGCCAGAGCGAGTGCGAGTGAGGAATTGCTCAAGCTCTCCAAAGACGAACTTGCCGAGGCGAAGAGTCAGTTGGAGGAGCTCAAGGCGGCCCAGGGGAAAGTCGAATCTAAGGCTTTTGAGGCGGGAAAAGGAGCCGCCTTCACGGAATACGTTGATGAAGTTCCCGAATTTGAGAATTGGGGGTTTAAACGCGGGTGCTTGAAAGCCCTTGCCGCCGCTGGGATTACATTGGATTTGCCAATTCCTTACGAGCAAGTGGATGTTGAGCCCCTTGAATCTGACCCCGAGGAGTGATCTAGGAGGTGTTTCCTAATTTACTTAGTTTTTTTATCTTTGTTTGTTAGTTTTTTATTGGTTCAGGGTTGTTTTCATGTATAAATTGGTTATGATCTTGTGCGCAATTTATTAATGAAAATTTCCTTGTAGTTTCATTACTATTCGTAATTAATGAAAATTTCCTTGCAATTTCATTACTATTCGTACCCAATTTGTGTGGCTATGTTGATGAAACAATATTGATTCATCTTTAGAGATTGAATATCCCGTGGCAATATTGATTCATCTTTCTTGAAAATTTGGGGTACTTGAGCGAATAGATCGCCTTGCCCGGCGGTTCCTCTGGTCGAGAATCAATTCGGGTACTGGCTGGGGTATTTGAGCTGAACAGATTGGTGAATATACTCCATTCTCTTTTTGTTCTTCTTATTACTCGTATATTTTTTCTTTCTTCGGATGCCTTGTTTTTTATTAAAACCCTTTCTTTCTTCCTTTGATAACACGAACAAACGATATTGTATGTACAGTTTATTTAGAAGAGTTCTAAATAAAATCAGACTACGGGGCAGTCCGAATTATGAATTATTGATTTGTGAGCCGGCTGGGGTACTTGAGTCGAATAGATTGATGAATCTGCCCTTGCCCCAAGCGGTTCTTGGAGAGGTTGGAACCCTTTCATTCTTCTTTTGTTAACAAGGACAGACGATATTGTATGTACGGTTTATTTAGAAGAGTTCTAAATAAAATCAGACTACGGGGCAGTCTGAATTATGAATTATTGATTTGTGAGCCGGCTGGGGTACTTGAGTCAAATAGATTGATGAATCTGCCCTTGTCCCAGGCGGTTCCTGGAGAGGTTGGAACCCTTTCATTCTTCTTTTGTTAACAAGGACAAACGATATTGTATGTACGGTTTATTTAGAAGAGTTATAAATAAAATCAGACTACGGGGCAGTCCGAATTATGAATTATTGATTTGTGAGCCGGCTGGGGTACTTGAGCCGAATAGATTGATGAATCTGCCCTTGCCCCAGGCGGTTCCTGGAGAGGTTGGAACCCTTTCATTCTTCTTTTGTTAACAAGGACAGACGATATTGTATGTATGGTTTATTTAGAAGAGTTCTAAATAAAATCAGACTACGGGGCAGTCCGAATTATGAATTATTGATTTGTGAGCCGACTGGCGATATTCGAATAGATGGTAAAATCGTGCCCCTGCCGTCGACTCAGCCGGCGTCGGGCGATTCAGGATCTCCAATTAATGAGATTGCCTCGATCGTGCTGCCTCTATAGAGGGTAAATGAACAAGGGTACATCCTTTATGAGCTTGGTATATAACTGACTCGAGCTCCTAAAGGAAGACTGATTGCGTGAACGTCGAACCGACTCTTCTTTAACAGTAAAGGTGAAGCGAAGACCCTAGCTGAGCTGGGCGGAGATATGAACCGAGGTGGTGAACCCTCGCATACAGGAAGTAGGAGTTCCAAGGGTCGAGAGAGGCGCCAATCTCCCCGACGTCGCAGTAGGTCGCCCAGGCGAGACAAGCAATCGCACGGTAAATTTCCACAACCCCGAGTCGAGAAGAGGTCCAACGCAAATCCGTGCCCATTAAGCTTTGCGGTATTCGTGAAGAATAGACCCATGACGGAGGCGGACTCGATCGTTCGAGACCCAGACGTGGCGGTCAACTTTGCCCAAAAAATATTTCCTCATGAGGTTTAGCAATCAATGCTGGGTCGACAGGACTACGATCACGGCGCAGTGAAGGGGCTTTACACTGCTTACGAAGTTGGCATGCGACTGCGCACTGCCCGTCAAGAGATGGAAAAGAAGGAAGAACGTATTCGAAGTTTGGAGGCCCGCATGGAGGCGGCCGAGCAGGAACTAAGGAAAACCAAGGCGGCTCAGGCATAATCCACCGCGCGCGTGAATCCAATTGTGGAGAAGAGGGTTACTAGTCGGCTTATTAGCTCCGCACTCGCCGATCGAGATACGGAAAGTATGTTTGCAATAGAGAGCACAAAAGAGAGGGCCTATGAGAAAGGTTTCCACGAGGGCCGAAAAGTAGGGATCGAGAAAACCAGGGAGAAATTGGTCGAAGAAGTGTGCCGATGTGAAAACCGTGGGTTTCGGCACGGTTGGATCAAGGCATCTCAAGCCGCAGAAGCTCTTCGGGCGTCGGGAATTGATTTGGCATCACCACGCTACAGGAGTGAAGATTTCCCGTTCTCTGCTTTTGAAGTTAAGGAGAGTGAGGATGAGGGTGACGCCATATGAGCTTAGTGATTGTAATTAGAACGCAGGGCGCGTTTGAAACTATGTAACTTATTGTTTTATTGAATAAAGAACGTTTCATTATAACCATTTCGTTGTCATTCGCATTCGGCACATGTGTATTTCGTGTTGCTTAAATGTCTAAGTATTGTCCGATCCAGGTAGCTGTTAGCTGTCTGGCGACATTCGCGACGGCCATTAAGGTTTCAATGGCCGTTAAGGGTTCATCTTTCTTTTGGGTCAGCGCATTGATGTTTGGCCAGTTGGATTAGTGAAATTTGGCGATCGTGGCGAATGTCAATCGACGCCGCTTTTATCCAACGGCGTTTTTGGCGTTAATAAAATTTTCTTGGGACTGGGACCTCGAGATCGCGGTCGTCACTAAGAATAAAAGGAGTAGGCGCTTCGCACCAATAATCCTACTTGACTCACCATTCCTTGCGTGGGATGGTGATTTTGGTTACAGAGGCTCAGACTTCGGTCAAGTTTAGTGTTGAGATGGCTTGCAGCGGAAAGCCTAGTTGTGTGGGGATCAGGTTGTCCAAAAAGCCTGAGATCTGTGAGTCTCCAAGTCGTCGAAGTAGATTACCCCGAAAGGAGAGTCAACAACTGTCAAGTTCATTCTTCCATGTCCTGGATCTTTGCCTTGACATTGTCAATGGTATCAGGGGAAATTTGGTGCTATGCAAGTCGTGGGCTTAAGCATAACTGGTTCAAGGTGTTGCACGCCGTGGAGAGATTTAGGGCGACGCGTTGATCCCATGATCTTTGCTCTGGTAGCGTCTTGTTCCTTTTTTGCTTTCGATATTGTAATGCTCGAATGCAGGCTGTGTTTATGCAACAACTGTTTGATCGAATAAATGGTTTTATTTTAGATCTATCTGCCTGTTACTCTGAATTTTGCTTATATACCAAAGCACATCACTTCGAATATATGATCTGTTCTAGTGTGTTATATAGGATCAATTATCAATATCTTTTGTTCGTGCCAACATTTGCGCCGGATTCAGAGGCGTAATTAGCATTTAGCACTGTAGATCGATTAGTATGGCCGAACGGATTAATGCAATAATCCTCTGCACTGAAGCTGGCTCCGTATTTGAAGGCTAGAACCCAGGGCCCATTGGGCCTCATGGGGATCAATCGGCTCTCTTCCGGAGGCTTCACCATCCCTAAGGCGTTATGCGCCAAAGACTTAATCGGCCCTAAGGCGTTGTGCGCCAAAGGAGGCTCTGAATCCGGAGACTTGATTTGGCCAATCGTGATATCCACGAAGGGCGCTCCGAATCTGGAGACTTAATCGGCCCTAAGGCGTTGTGCGCCAAAGGGGCTCCGAATCCGGAGACTTAATCGGCCCTAAGGCGTCACGCGCCAAAGGGGGCTCCGAATCCGGAGACTTGATTTGGCCAATCATGATATCCACGAAGGGCGCTCCGAATCCGGAGAATTAATCGGCCCTAAGGCGTCATGCGCCAAAGGGGGCTCCGAATCCGGAGACTTAATTGGCCCTAAGGCGTCACACGCCAAAGGGGGCTCCGAATCTGGTGACTTGATTTGGCCAATCGTGATATCCGCGAAGGGCGCTCCGAATCCGGAGACTTAATCGGCCCTAAGGCGTCATGCCCCAAAGGGGGCTCCGAATCCGGAGACCTGATTTGGCCAATCGTGATATCCACGAAGGGCGCTCTGAATCCGGAGGCTTAATCGGCCCTAAGGCGTCATGTGCCAAAGGGGGCTCCGAATCCAGAGACTTGTTTTGGCCAATCGTGATATCCACGAAGGGCGCTCCGAATCTGGAGGCTTAATCGGCCCTAAGGCGTCATGCGCCAAAGGGGGCTCCGAATCCGGAGACTTGATTTGGCCAATCGTGATATTCACGAAGGGCGCTCCGAATCTGGAGACTTAATCGGCCCTAAGGCGTCATGCGCCAAAGGGGGCTCTGAATCCAGAGACTTGATTTAGCCGATTGTGGCGAGTCCGCTACTGGGAATTGACATATGATTTTGAGCGACAAGGAAAAATAGTTCGTATTGCAGAGGCGAAATATATTTACAGGTATCAGAGCCCACAGATCGGGTCAGTGATAGGGTTTTCATCAGAATTCTACCTATGCCGGTTGGGGGGAGCCACGTATTTCTTCAATGCCGCGGGTTGTTGGGAAATGCAGGATCTGATGGTAGGTGCTTGGGACGGCCTTGATGATATGTAGCCAGGTTCTTCCCATGATGGCATTATACGGCGAAGGGAGCTTCACGACCAGGAATTCCGTTTCGACCATTTTGGAACCCGCTCAAACAGGTAATGTGACCTTGCCCTATGGATATTCGGGATTCGTATTAAAGCCGAACAGCGGGTGAGGCACCGGAGATAGGTCCGGTCGTTGAGGCCGAGTTTGATGAAAGTTTGGTAGTAGATGATCTCTGAACTACTCCCTGGGTCTATGAGAATTCGTTCAATGATGAACCGGTTTATGCGTAATCCAATGATCAACGGATCAATGTGGGAAGCCATTGCGCCATTGAAGTCGGAGTCATTGAAGGCGATTGTCGGGCCTCTCTTGGACGGTCGATAAATACGACACCTCAGTAGAGTTGACGCGACGAATTGTGTGTGCATGGTCAGTGTAGTAAGTCAGAAATTACATGGATCACACCAAGTGGAGGGGAGTCCTGCCTCAATGCTAATGCCTTGGTTGGCTTTCCCTGTTTCGCATACTGCTGCAATCGGCCGCCTTGCACCAGTTCTTCCAGGTGATCTTTTAATACGTAGCAACTCTCTGTTTCGTGGCCGTGATCTTTGTGATATTTGCACCTCCGGTCCCTTCGTCGTGTATCGGGTGGCCCCACCATCTTTGACGGCCATCTGAAGAATGGAAGGTGTTGGATTTTAGTCATTACCGCGGCGATGGGCTCTGACAGTTCCGTGTACTTTTTGTTGGCATGCCTCGTGCATCTACTGTCGACTTGCAATTGTTCATTCGTCGGGTGGGAGCATTGATCACTTGATCGGCGGGAGTCTCGTCTTTTATCTCGTTTAGCACGTTGTCGCGGCTCAGGGCTCAGAGTTAGCACGGAACTTATCGGTTGAGCAATTTCAGGAAGTGCCGGTTTGGTGGACACTTGTCTGGCTTTAATCCTCAAGGCATTGTCTTCCACTTTGGAGTACTCTTCGACTTTCTTCATCAACACCCAGACTGTTTTGGGGGGTCTTCTGGTCAGGGAGTTGCGAAGAGCACTATCAGGATGTAGTCCCATTTTGAAGGCTGTGACGGCCATGGAGTCATTGCAAGTGTCGTCAACGAGATTGAAGCACTCCCAATATCGCGCTGAATATGCTCTCAGCGTTTCTCCTGGTTGGATTTGCATGGCCCAGAGAGAGTCGGCCTATTTCGGCTGTACCTCGTTGGTGATGAACCTTGCCCTGAAGGATTTTTGCAATTGATGGAAACTTCTGATCGAAGCCGGCCCCAGCTTGTAATACCATCTGACAGCTAATGGCCCCAAGCTGCTAGGGAATATTCGGCACATGAGGGCTTCATTGTCTGCATGCAACGTCATGGCCTGCTTGTAGTGATGTATATGATCAGTGGGGTCTGATTTTCCGTCGTAGAGAGTAAATGATGGAGCTTTGAACTTCTTAGGCAGGGCCGCCCTCGCAATTCGTCGGATAAAAGGATCGTGCCGGTCCTCTTCGTCTGAACTGCTTCTTCTACGCTTGTTCCTTGTGTGTGGGCATTTTACAGAGGAGCTGGAAGTGTCTGAGCGTCCCTTGTTATGCTCCGTGGATAATGAATTGCAGTCGCTATCGGTTTCTCTTAGTCGGACTCGAGGTCGTTGTCTACCTGCCTTCAGAGGTCGTTCGGGGTCTTGGCGCGCAGCTTCTTTGGATTTTGCTACTTCCAGGGCCAAATCTTGACGGAGGCGTTCATTTTCTGCGATCATATTTTCCAGCCTTTGTTCATTCTGTTTAGCTTGTTCTATAATGGCTTGCATCGTCTCCTACGCTGAAGTCGTTGGCGAGTCAAAATTCAAGACACGTCTCGCGGCGATGGTTTCCTTCCCGAGCATATTTGCCGGAGTGATGTCGTCTGTCTGTGTAGTCTCGTCGGTGGCTATCGGAGGATCTTGCGTCACGCCTTCCATGGATGTGCTTGAGTATTCCCACAGACGACGCCAGTTGTGGGGAAGTGGTTTTGGAAATACTCTTCAGATCCTGGGAGACGCTCTTGATCCTCAGCTTAGTCATCTGCAAAGACAAACACTCCGGTCAGGGGTGCTGGGGTTAGCACTCCGACGGGTAAGTCAGTACTTGTACTCAAGAAAGCTTGTTTTACTAAGTTTAGTGAAGTGATTCTTACATACCATTCCAAGAACACTGCTTCTTTATTTATATCTGTTCCTCCTGGGGCCTCGGGGCCTGGGCCCATTTTTCAATCATTACCCGTCCTTCTATTCGACCTTAAAGATCCTTTCTTAATCGGCTAATGTATTGTATTCGGCTCATCCTAATCCTGCGGGATGCAGCTGGTTAGTGTCCACAGGATGCGGCCGGTTAATGCCAATCTACTAAAATATCCCCCTTCGGATTCATCCATTTATTCGGCTCCCACACTTAGATATATAATCAAGGAGGAAATTAGGATGTAAGGTCATGGTATGAGAAGTATGAATTTTTATGAAAAACTTTATGTTCTTGAAAACCCTAGGTTAATTTGTGATGATAAAGAATGATTTTGCTCAAATTAGAAATAGAATCATGGAATTGGTGGGTTGAATTATACGTGTACAAGTTTAATTGGATTTTTGAGATGTTTCGAAATAATGTTAAAAATTTACGAATGAACCTTGTTATAGGCATTGTAAATCATGTTAAAATGAGAAAGGAAATTAGGGGAAATGATTTAAAGAATTAATGTGTGACTTCATATGTGTGTAGGACACGCTTGGGGAAGAATAAATGCTCCACCAACGCACTGTGAGTAATAGTACTCCATATGTATATTATTTTCCGTTAATAATCCTTGTTATTGACATTCTGTTTTCCGTGGCAATATGGTAACACATATGTGGATTGAGAATTGGTGTAATCCTATGTGAACGTTGAAAGAGTTGGCTTAGTTTTGTGTTTCGATTACGATTCAGGGTTATCGGTAATGTGCTATAACCTATAAGTTACCTTTGATGCCGCATGATAAGTGTATATGAACTATTAGGGTGATGGAATTAGTTAACAAAACAGAGTTCGTGGAAACGATATTCTGAATGGGAGCATGATGTCCCGAGTACCCTATTAGGAATTCCTACAGTCTGTTGGGTACTACATGCCTTATGATATAGGTGTTTGCCTCTCATAGATGAATATAATTGGGATTGCTTACTGTTAACGGTATTATTAACGTTCCGTTATCTGTAAATTATCTGCATTGATTTATAGTAAACAGGAGAAACAATAAAGCTTGTGTACTCCGAATCATTCTGGTTTGTCAATGATGAATCAAGACTGTTATGAGGTAAATTATTCCGTCTATCAAGAAACGTTATTAATGTTCTGATATACATGAGATGATTATGTCTGTTGTAATAAGCCATGAGATGATTTGTGTATACTATGGTGTGACGATATTCATATGAATTTGGGATTGTCTTGTTCTGTTTAGGTATTCTGTCTTATTAATCCGTTCCGTTTGTGATTTAGCATGATACGAATTGTTGGTTTTAAAACTTATTGATTTCTGGTATGGAGCAAAGTACTGTACGAAACTAAGTGCTAGACTTTGGTGGGACCACCTCTAGAATCCGTGCGAGCCACCTCTTGAGTCCATACATGTATATATTTCTGGACCGAAAGGCTGTTCTGTATATATATATATATATATGGCTGGACCCATGACTATTTGAGACATAATCATAGGATGCAGTTAATCATATGCTTCTGCAGTTATATACTTTATTATTCAAGTTGAACATTACATTTTTTATGTACTATTATTCACTGAGTTTCGCTCATTCTGTATTTTGTCTATTTCTGTAGGTAATCAACTGAGAGTCCAGTCCTAACCCTTAATGCTCGTCTCTCTTTTGTCAACTTCGATGTCCAGGCACTAGCTGAAGCCCGTGCGTTTTGTAAAGTCTTGCTAAGTTTTAATTGTACTTTGGTTGTCTATTTATGGGTGATTGTATATGATCCCTTCTTCATCAATATCTTCGTTATACGCCTATTTGAGGGGCTGAGTCGAGGTTTATGTGTGTAGACTTTCTGTATAATATTTACTTAGTGTGATGTTGTGATCTTGGCATAATAGTGGTAGCTCAATGGAATAGATTTTTGTGTTATCAGGTCCTTCCGTCCGGGCCCCATATATTATATATGTCGATTTTTTGTATCTGTTTCTGATGAGGTCATGCCCAAACTTTTAAGGGCAGGTTTGGGGTGTGATAGGAGGCTAACCCCTTCATTTTTAGACTTCAAAACATACTTTTTACCACTAAAATAACTCTAAATTTCAGTGGTTTAAAGGGCCAAAATTTTTGATTTTAATATGCTAAAAGATGGCACAAAAGCTCACACAAACAAACAACAAAAAGGGTGGACAACCCCTTGGGAAAAAATGACTTCAAACCAACATATTAAGGCCTAAAAATCAGAGTTTTTTGTAGTTGAAAACTAGGCTCAAAACAATGTAAAAAGATGGCAAAGCAAGCAACTAAAACAAAGCTTACAAGGCAAGTCCTTTACCTTTTGAAGCATAGCACAAAATCAGTCACAATTCTGAGCTAAAACCAGCCTTAGGAGCTCAAACCAAGCCTCAAAGAACCTCAGCTCCAAGATGAAGATGTTTGGTTAAGGGTCTTAGTGCAAAAGTGTAGAGAATTCCCACTTTTAAGCATAAAATAAGAAGAGAAAGAGAGAGAGAGAAAGAGAGAGAGAGAGACGGAAAAATTTGCTCCAAATTGTGTAACCCTCAAAATGGGGGAGAGACCCCCCCCTTATATTGAAAATCAAGCCAAAGGCTTGCATTCATCCCTCCATACACATGTATGGAGATGAGCATCAGTGAACAACAGCTGGCACAGTTGGCAAATAAATATCGGAAAAAGAAGAAAAATGGTCGTCGGCCATCATTAGTGGCCGACCAGCCATCAACATAACCGACCGGTCACCACTGGTGGCGGGTAAGCACAAGTCATGGCCTGTAGGCTAAAGGGATGGCCGACAGGTCACCCTCTCCTACTGAAGTGAAACAACAAGCTCTTGGCCCACGACTAAGCACAAAACAGACAATATTAGAGGCTCCAAGGCAAGGTGCTCAATTGAGACCTTCAGGGACTCAAAATGAACACGAGCAAGCACAATCATCGGGTGTTCAAACGATGACGTCCAAGTCTTGAGGACGGTCAAAAATGGGGTATCTACACTAGGGTTTTTGAGCAAAAGGATAAAAAAATGTGATGTAAAAATGAGCTGTTGCGAACTGATATACGCGAGGCTCGCTCAAGCGAAAAAGTTATCGCTCAAGCGACCAGACACAATAAGTGACCTCGCTCGAGTGAAAGAAGCGTCACTCGAGCACAGAATACATACCTTCAGAAGTTTTACAGACACACACCGTCACTCGAGCGCAAAAAGCTTTGCTCGAGTGAAGAACATCACCCTCCCAGAATCTCTACAAGCCTGCAAATATGCTGGGAGCTCACAAAGCTTGCTTGAGGGCAAGAAGCCTCGCTCGAGCGAAGAAGCAAATTTCTAGACAGCAACCACTTGAACAACTAGCAACCAACCTATCCTAAACATGCCCAAGGCACTCCGAAACTCTAATTCAAAGACAAATGAGGGAAAACAAGACATGGATAACAATATTAAACCACAAAACCTGAGTCTTGAATATAACAAAGGTCGGGTCAAAACTGAGATTGCTATAACCTCCCCCCCTCTTTAAAGAATTTTGTCCTCGAAATTTCAATACAAGTGCTAAACCATTCAAACTATTCCCAACTATGATAGTCTATCAATTTCAATCATCAAGACTCATTCTCCGGTCATCCATTCTCATTAACTTGATGCTCAAGTTTCGACAGTGAATTACAATTCATATATTTCCAAAACATTTACAATGTTTATGATCAACTCAGGTTCCCAAAATTTATACAACATATACAATGCTTCCAAAGATAATACAACACATATAATATTCCATATTTTCAAGACATATGCAATGCTTATATTGAATTCAAGTTCCCAAGACATCCATAATATATACAATGTTCATATTATCCTGTGTTTCCAAAACATATTGAACATATACAATGTTCTCATACTTAACACATATACAATGTTTTTACATTTCATTAGCGAAACTAAAGTCTCAACATATGCTCAACCATCAACAAATAAGTCCGGATATTTCTCACAGACTTCCAATTCACGCTCCTAAGTTGCTTCCTCAGCCCTATGGTATTTCCACAATACTTTGACCAAGGGAATGGTCTTGCCTTGCAAGACTTGGTCCCGTCTATCCAAGACTCTCATCAGTCTCTCCTCATACGAGGCTTCCTCATCTACCTCTAAGTCGGTCCAATCCAACACATATGATGGATCCGGCTAATACTTCCGAAGCATACTAATATGAAACACGTCATGCACTCCAGAAAGTTGTGGCGGCAATGCCAAATGGTAGACAACCTCCCCAATCCGCTCAAGGATCTGAAAAGGCCCAATAAATCAAGGGGACAACTTCTCACTCTTCCCAAATCTCATCAAACCCCACCTAGGTGATATTTTCAAAAAGACATGATCACCCACCTTAAAAGACAAAGTTCTCCTCTTACGGTCAGCATAACTCTTTTTGCGACTCTGGGCTATAACCAACCTCTTACGGATAAGTGCAACCTTCTCCATCGTTTCCCAAACCAACTATTGGCCCAACAAAGGTGCATCACCCACCTCGGCCTAACACACAGGCAACCTACACGGTCGGCTATACAAGGCCTTAAATGCTGCCATGCCGATACTCGACTGGAAACTGTTGTTATAGGCAAACTCCACTAAGGGTAAGAGCCTCTCCTACGACCCCTTGAAATCAAGGAGACAATCTGGAAGCATATCCTCAAGGATTTGGATGGTAAGCTCAGATTGCCAATCAGTTTGAGGATGGTAAGTAGTGCTAAAGGTCAATCTAGTGCCCAAGGGACTCTGTAAACTCTGCCACAACCGAGCTGTAAAACGTAGATCTCTATCCGAAACAATCGTCATAAGGACCTTGTGCAGTCTCATTATGTCCCTAATGTACAGGTCGGCAAGATAATCTACCAAATCACTTATGCGCATAGGAATAAAATACATTGACTTGGTCAACCGGTCAAATAGCATCCAAATGGCATCACTGACCCCATTGAGTCCACAGAAGGCCCACAACAAAATCCATCGTGCCATGTTCCCACTTCCACTCGGCTATAGGCAAGGGTTGCAACAAACCCGCTGGCCTCTGATGTTCGGCCTTCACTTGCTGACAAGTAAGGCACTTTGATACGAACACGACTACATCCCTCTTCATACCCTTCCACCAAAACTGGTGACTCAGATCATAATACATCTTTGTGCGTCTCGGATGCATTGTAAGGCGTGAATAATGAAACTCCCGGAGTACTTCCTGCCGGCAAGACTCCAGCATGAATAAGCAATCACAGTATCTCACACTCTGGTTGGGATACACAGTCAAACCCTTCTCTACCTTCCCACTGGAGATCTTCTCCCGGAGGGATTCTACCTCAATGTCACCCTTCTACACTTCTAACACTCGGTTCACAAGTGTAGGTTGCGCAACTACTGAAAATAAGGCTGCAAACTCAACTGACTCACCCAGATGCAAGTCAAACTCACCAAGAGTACCCAACATCTCCCACTCCCGGATAGCAATACTAACTACACTGTTAATTGAATTCCTACTCAAGGGATCAGTCACAACATTGGCCTTCCCCAGATGATAATGCAACTCAAAATCATAATCCTCTATGAACTCCATCCATCTTCTCTGCCTCAAGTTCAAGTCCTTCTGTGTAAACAGATATTTCAGACTCTTGTGATCAAAAAACACCTCAAATCTCTCTCCATACAGGTAATGCCTCCGAATCTTCAAGGCAAAAATCACAGCTGCTAACTCTAAGTCGTGAGTAGGGTAATTCCTCTCATGTGTTTTTAACTACCGTGAGCCATAGGGCACTACCTTTTCCTCTTGCATCAAAACACAACCCAAACCTTTCCGTGAAGCATCACAATAAACTAAATAACCCACACCCCTCTCTAGAATAATTAAGACTAGAGCAGTGGTAAGTCTAACTTTAAGCTCTTGAAACGATTTCTCACAAATCTCATTCCACACAAACTTAACTCCCTTCCTTGTCAATCTAGTTAATAGTGAAGCTAATCTAGAGAAGTGTTTTACGAATCAACGGTAATACTCGGACAACCCCAAGAAACTACGGATTTCAAAGGCATTCTTAGGATGTGCCCAATCTTGCATTGCCTCTATCTTGGATGAATCTACAGTCACCCCTTCCCAGGATACCACATGCCCTAAGAACTTAACCTCTTTCAGCCAGAATTCACACTTCCCAAATTTAGCATACAGCTTATGGGCTTTAAGCAACTCAAGCACCACTCACAAGTGTTCCTCGTGCTCCTCCTCAGAGGGTGAGTAAATCAAAATGTCGTCCACAAAGACGACCATAAAACAGTCTAAGAACTCTCGAAAGATTTGCTTCATCAAATCCATAAACACAGCTGGGGCATTGGTTAGCCCAAAATGCATCACTAGAAACTCATAATGGCCATATCGCATACGGAATGTCGTCTTCGGAGATATCCTCCTCCCTTACCCTCAACTGATGATAACCCGATCTCATGTGTATCTTACAAAAATAACAAGACCCTTTCAACTAATCAAATAGGTCATCTATATGTGGCATTGGATACTTGTTCTTAATAGTTACCTAGTTCTACTTTCGATAATCAATACAAAGTCGCAAGGCTCTATCTTTCTTTTTAGCAAAGAGAGCGGTGCTCCCCAAGGCGAAGTACTAGGGCAAATAAAACCCTTATCTAATAATTCTTAGAGTTGAATCTTCAACTCACTCAACTCAGTTGGTGCAAACCAATACGGTGCCATAGAAATCGGTGCCATGCCAAGCACTAGATCAGTAGAGAACTCGATCTCTCAGTGAGGTGGTAAACTAGTAAGATCCTCGGAAAAGACATCTGACTACTCATAGACCATTCTTGGCAACTCAACCAGGGCCTCATCACACTCACTACTCAAAAAGCTAGCGAGAAGACAAATAAGTTCACTCCACCCACGCAGATCATATACCGGTGATAAGACTCTATCCACCCGGTCTCCCAAGAAATAAAAACAACCACCGCTCAAGGTACATACAGCAACCCTCTGATGGTAGCAATCTATAACAGCCCGATATGATGATAACCAGTCTATACCCAAAATAACACCAAAACTAGACATGTCAAGAAAAACAAATGCGAAAGGTAATCAATGACCTGCAACCTCGATGTCACAACCCCGACATCCGTGTTTCCAAATAACTTCACTACCAATAGGTAATTCTACACAAATAGAAGATGCTAATTGTGCCAACTCCAACCCCAAAACCAATGCAAATGCAGACATGATAAAAGAATGGGATGCACCCGTATCAATGAACACATTAGCAACTGAATTACAAAACAAGAAGGTACCTCTCACTACTGAAGGAGCAGGTACAAGATCTGGTGCTGTAACAGCATATACACACCCCGTAGGGCTCTGATCTAACTACTCACCCCTCAGAGCATAGGACTGCTGCACTAACTGAGCCGAAGAGGCTCCCTGATTCGCCCTCGAGGCATGAGCCGATCAGGCCGGGTGACTCGTGGTTCCGCCTTGAACCAGGTGCACCAGATGTGCCACCTAACTATCGGCAAAACCACTTCAAGTTCCTCGCATGCCCACACTGATAACAAATGACCGGTTGGCCTCTCCCTTGACCTTCGCTTTGAGAACGAGCCGAAGATGATGCTGCTCGCTGCCCTCCTCCCCTCTGCGGGCAAGCTGGAGACTTGTGGCCCAACTGACCAAATTTAAAACAAGTGAGGTCTCCCTGACCACCTCTCCCAGAACCCGAACTCAGTACTCAAAGAGTGGACCTCGACTGAGTTCCCTGGGACTGCTGGGAATTAGAACCCCTCTACCTCTTACTGTCCCCCTAATTATACTGACTCCTCCTAAAGCCTCTCATGCTCTCCTCCTCTACATGCATGATAGTCTCAAGATGGGCTGCAGCCTCCACAAGGCGCCCATAATCCCTAATCATGGATCCGGCCACTCTAAACGTGAGCCCAGTCCTTAACCGCTTCTCAAACTCCAGACAGCGGCATTCCTTGATCGCCACTAACTCCGATGCAAACCTAGACAAGCTAGTGAATGTGGCCTCAAACTCGGCCACCGGTGTATTCAATTGCACCAACTTGGAGAATCAATCTCTCAACTTCTCCTTTACTGTAGCAGGTAAGTACTTGTCCTGGAAGGCATCGACAAAAGCCTCCCAAGTCCCTCCAATGCGCCCCTGCACATACTTCCACCACTGACCCGCATCTCCCTTCAATTGGAAGGACGCCAAGGTCACCCTCAAACCCCCGTCTTTCATGCCGAGCATCTCAAACATCTTTGCCATCTGTTCTAGCCACTCATCAGCCTTCAATGGCTTCTTGGGATCACCTAAAAACTCATCCAGATTCAACCAGAAGAACTCTCTCTTCAGAAAAGACAGCCCTGCTTCAACTACTTGGGCCTGGACCTGATTCTTAGCCCTGACAATGTCCAAGGATTCCCTCAATGCTCTGGCCATTTCGTAGGCTAAGGTGCCCATGGCTTGTTGACCAGCTGGGTCATCCACATTGGACTGACCAACTCTTTCCTCCTGTGCTGGAATATCATCCAGTATCGGCATATCCTGTCGCCTAGGCCTACCACACCTACCATCACCACGTCCATGTCCGGACATCCTAATGAAGGTAACAAACGAGATTAGCACGTTTACAAATGTGCCAAAGCTAGTTCACTAGCGTCCTAATGCAATGGACAACACTAATTCACTCCATATAAGCACGTAGTCACGTAAACACATACAAATTTCATTTTCGGATAATGATTGTCCCACGGCGTTGCTAGAGTTCCGATTAGAAACGGCAGTAATCAAGTGCCTTTCCAACAAGACTCCTAGAAACCCGTGGACTCAATCAACATCCTAGAAATTAAATTCCATACCCATGTAATCACATAAGCATACAATAAATACTAGCGTCTCAGTTAAGCGAGGCAAACCCATTGTGGTAATAACCACTTTCCATGTACCCAAAGTATTCAAACCCAATACGCTCTAATACCAAGTTGTAACACCCCCAAAATAATACAAATAATCCAACTCACAAGAGAAATGAATATAATAGAATTGGTATACTTTCATATATCAGAGTTCGTATTACAAAAGATATTACATCCATTATACAGTCATAAATGTTCATCCTGAATCTACAACATGTAACACTAGTTAATAACAACAAAATAAATGCCCAACGGGCTTACATCTTTCCAAGACATTACTTGGTTACAACGAAAGAGAGTCATAACCTCTATACATATAAAGCCCTTGGCTTGAATAAACATTTAAACACAAAATTACAAAATAAAGCCCCCAGCTCCTAAGACCTCTCGGGCTACATCCTTGGAGAAAGCATGTCACCGATACCTGAAAATGGTTTCCCAAGTATGGTGAGCCAAAGCCCAGTAGAAACAGTCTATCACAATATATGAGATTAACTAAGGTATAAGTGTTAGATAAACATTCAATATTATATCCAACATACATTCTTCCCATGACCATTTAGTATTTATACTCACATCTCAATCCATTTCCATTTATTCATTTATTTCATTTCAAGTCATATGCCAAGTGTATAATTTTCCAAATAATCCAACCGAGACTACAACTTAGTGGTTCTCAATCAACATAACTATCATACAGACACTTCAATCTTGCCATTTTACGAAAATTTCATCTGCAGGATCGGCACCCATGTATGCATAAGATTTCGGGACTTTCACCCTGGACACTCTGGCCAACTTAATTTCAATGGAGTCCATCCCCTATCTCCTCCCAAAACATTATGCATATACAATGTATTCAAAAGCATCGTCATATTCAACGACTATCAACTATACATACTCAATGCCTTATCATACCGTCATATTCAATGACACAGTTTAAATGATTAGTTTCAATTCACCTAATCCTGATGCAATTTCTATAACAATCATAGGTATCCTCCACTGATAGCCCAATATAGTTATTTCTAAACAGATATACAATCTTTATAACAGATAATTCTTCAAATTTCCATAGGTGAGTGATTAAACAAATCCAACTACACCATTCATTTATACATCCTCCTAATTTCACATTTCCCATACCAATTCTATTATTTATACAAAATAATTATTTAACACATATTAGGGCAAATTTCCCTCTTTTTCAAATATCAATCCAAAGGCTCAATTCCACCATCTAACACGAGAACTTCATATTCAAACCCCATATTCATTTATGTAGCTCAACATGGAAACCCCTCTTTTCAATTTCAATCCAAACCCTAAGTTTACCCAAATTACTCCCAAATCTTACCGTGTATACATAACAACAAATAACTAAGCCAAAGATCATAACAAAGTGTAGAATATCCTTACCTCGAGTGTAGAAGAGCAAATGAGAAGTGGAGAAACCTCAAAGATGCCCAAACTCGATTTTATTCAGATCAAATGGAAGCCCACGGGATGCTCTATCTTCATCAAAGGAAGTAGGGATGAGAGATCCCTATGTCTAGGTGTATTTATAGAGAAAATTCAAATTTTAGAGAGAGATGGAGTCGATCTAGGGTTTTTGAGTGAAAGGATAGCAAAAAGTGATGTAAAAATGAGCTGTTGCGAACAGATATACGTGAGGCTCGCTCGAGCGAAAGAGTTGTTGCTTGAGCGACCAGACACAATAAGTGACCTCGCTCGAGCGCAAGAAGCGTCGCTTGAGCATAGAATACATACCTTCAGATGTTTTCTAGAGACACACTGTTGCTCGAGTGCAGAAAGCTTTGCTCGAGCGAAGAACATCACCCTTCCAGAATCTTTGCAAGCCTGCAAAAATGCTGGGAGCTCACAAAGCTCGCTCGAGTGAAGAATCAAATTTCTGGACAGCAACAACTTAAACAACTAGCACCCAACCTATCCCAAACATGCCCAAGGCACTCCAAAACTCCAATTCAAAGACAAATGAGGGAAAACAAGACATGGATAACAATATTAAACCACAAAACCTGAGTCCAGAATATAACAATAGTCGAGTCAAAATCAGGATCGCTATAGTGTTGGGGTGAGATTTGAGAGAGAAAATTGTTAGGGCCAGAGATTGTTCAAATTACTACTAATAAAGTGCATAATATTCGAGAAAGGTTGAAGGCGGCTCAAAGTAGACAAAAGAGCTATGCAGATAATCGGAGGAGTGATTTGGAATTTCAAGTTGGACATCATGTATTTTTACGAATCTCGTCGTGGAAGGCAGTAATGCGATTTGGTAAGAAGGGCAAACTACGTCCAAGGTATATTAGGCCATTTGAGATATTAGAGGGCATTGGCAAGACAGCTTATCATTTGGCTTTACCACCTAGTCTATCTCGCATTCACAATGTGTTTCATGTATCCATGCTGAAGAAGTGCATGCCTAACCCATCACACGTGTTAGATTTCCAACCAATCCAACTAAAGGATGATTTGTCTTATGAAGACGAAGCCATAGAGATTATGGACAAGAAGGATCAAGTACTATGTTCTAAGACTATACCACTAGTAAAAATACTGTGGAAGAATCATGCTTTGGAGGAAGCTAATTGGGAGCGGGAGGATGATATGAATATTTGATAGCCACATCTTTTTCAAGGTATGAACTGGACTAAATAAACAAATAAATTTCGTGGACGAAATTTCCTTCAAGGGGTAGAATTATAATATTCCCAACATTCATCCAGAGCCAAACACACTCCAAAGTTAAACTCCACTTGGGATATCAAAATCAAACTCCAAACTTGATAGTAGGTGTGACCAAACACCCCATCTCAACTAAAACAAAAATGCAGATTTTTACTTCATTCTCTTCATTCTTCTCTCTCTAACTTCTCTCTACATTCTCTCTCATTTTTCTTTACTTTCTTGGTGGCCCAACACCCCACCTTTGCTCCACCGTTACACCACCACCTTAACCCACCATCTCCACCACTGCTGGCCATTTTATCTTGCAGGAAAAAGGTCCGATCGGCCACTCCGTAAGTCTATCCGAAAATAACACAATAGTAGTACCAACTCTAGATTTTCTTAATCTTTTGAAGAACCAAAGCTTGGGGTTTATTTTCTTGATGGATTAGAGGCTTTTAATTGGTAAGAATATTTCTTAAAAAGTTTACTTTAAGGTTTTATATATTTTGAGTTAGAGATGATGAATTTTTATTTAGACTATATATGTTGAAATTGATTTGATAAATGGTGGATTGGGTATCTCTATATTCTATAAATGATTTTGAAGGAATTTTATAAATGATTGAAGTGGTTTTACCTAAGTTTTTGAATTTATGCAAATGTTGATTTTTGACTTTTGTGGTTAATTGATGGTGGTGTTGTGCATATAAATTGGTTAGATATTTAAAAAGTTAATAACTCAAAAATGTACAAAGGTTGGGTGTTGTGGAGATTGGATAAGTTGTTTGTTTTGGTGACTTGAAGTTGGAGGAGTTCTTTAGCTTGGTTTTAGCTCTCATTCCATAGCATGTCTTATTTAGAATCAATTTTCTAGATGTTGTAATTTTAATTGAAATCTTTTCCCTAATTTTAGATCTTATTTACTAATTGTTAGGATTGGAGGAAGGCATCTCTACACCTCTTGGGAATTAACTCATAGAGTTTCAAATCTACGCTTTTGCAATTTTAGAGGTGAGTATACTTACCATGGAAATTTACCTTATCTCCATCTGTAAAACTAAGTTTTAAAATAATTTGAATTAAAGGAAGTGAATGACACATTTTATCATGATATATGTATAAAAAGAAAATCTATAAATTTATTGAGATCAAAAGGTTGAGTATAAATAAATGTTTTCATTTGTATAATAAAGCATTTATTTATTTATGAGAATTTATTTAAGTTGAGTCTTTCATATTTTATGATGATGATGATTGAATGACAATGAAACGTTATGCAAAAGTATTTATTTTTATTGATCATATAACCGAATATAGCCTATGGGGCCACAAGGGCCAGAATGCTTTGGGGTCCTGGGGACCAAAATGTATGAAGGACCATAAGGGTCGTTGTACATAAGGGGTCCTAGGGACAGAAATATTAAAATGAGAATTGAAGTGCTACGATGACATGAGTTATGTTCCTATGGATATGTTTTGGGTAACGGTACTGTTACCACCTAAGTCGTGAGGTAATGCAACCCTAAGGCTATGTAGTGGTTCAAATGATGACAATGAGATCATAATGCATTGAAATGTTCTATTTTTTTTGTTTACTTTCCTTATTCAACTGTATTTTTCCTGCATTATAAAATTTTTTTGGGGAAAAAAATCTTTATAATGGTTTATGCAATATTTTTTTCATTTCATCTAAATTTCAATGCAATCAAGCTCTTATGTTTATTATCTTTATTTTGAACCCAATCGGAAGGAACAAATTTTATAATTCCATGGAATTGGTATACACATTGGGCTCTAGCTCATTCTTTTTAAATTAATTTTTTTTAGATCCCTAAACTTTGGCGTGGCTCACCTCAACTTGGAAGATTTGAGTTTTTGGAGGATCAAATGTGGGCATTTGTAGTTGAGGTTTTTGCTTAGGGTCACTCTAGGATGTAGTTTTATCCTTTGTTTTTACGAAGGAGGTTGTTTGTAAATATTTTCTTTATGAAGTTGGAGGTAATGATGGATTCATGAATAGTATTTTTTGGGAGGTAGTGATGCATGGGAACTATCTTAGTAGCATTATGATATTTTGTCTTCGAATGGATCATCTAATATATGTTGGCCAATCAAAAGGTCTTATGCACTATTGAAGATGTGAATATAAGGATTATATAGGTGATTATTGTGTACAGGTGCTATAGTGTTTGAAGTGCACCCTCTTGGCATGGTTTGTCTTGCCGAGATTAGATCGTGGCATTTTTGGTATCGGAGTGTTAGGTTATGAATCGTAGACTTGTTACTTTAGAATTAAAATTGATAGGATATGGCAGTTAGTAATTTGATTATTGATGATGTTTAATAGTGATCTAGTACTGTAAGATTTAATTGTCTTATTATACAGGGACATATGGCAAGGCGAAAAGTTCATAAGAGCCGCCCCCTTATAAAAGTACTTGAGGCTGAGGGAGAGCCACATCTTAGTGTTGGAAATGTTGTTCCACCTCAGGTTCAAGAAGAAGAGATGGAACATGAATCGCATAATGAGCAAACTCAATAGTCAAATGCCAAGCTAGAAGTGGGGCTTTCAGATGGAGTTGTACCACCAAGGACTAATGCACTCCAGCATTTTTAGACCCTAGTGTGCAATGCCTTTTAGAGTCTGTGGCTAGCCTAGCAGAAAGGCAAACCCACATCATTGAACAACATAATGTAGCACAGGCCAAGCCACTGGTGCAATCTATAGAGAACCGTCTCACCACAATTAAGAGGTTTAAGAAGTTAGAGGCTCTATCATTTTCTACATTGCCAAGTCCTATGGAGGAAGAGGCTTTGTTATGGGGGTAGAGCAGATATTTTCTGTGATAGAAGTATCAGACGAGCAACAAGTTGCACTTGTTAGTTTTATATTGGTGAAGGAGGCTGAATATTGGTGGGAGGCAACGCAACGCCTGCTTACGGAAGGTGGCACCAGAGGATTGACCTGAAACCAATTCACTAAGGTTTTTAATGACAAGTAAATTCTAGCTACCTATCGGTATGAAAAAGATAGAGAGTTCCTTCCGCTAGAGCAAGGGGATTTGATTACAGCCCAGTATGAAGCTAAGTTCATTTCTTTATCTCATTTTGCCCCTTCATTTGTGGATGATGAGGAGGTTAAATGTTGTTGTTTTACAAATAGATTGGATTTGGACATCAAACCTTGTATCTAAGTATTGGGAATTACTAACTATCCAACCTTCGTTGATAAGGCCTTAACAGCTGAGAAAGATATCATAGAAATGAAGTTAGCAGAACAATAAAAGAAGCGCCACCTTAATTCATTCCATCATGAGAACACATCTAATAGACCTTCCAAGAGAGGTGGTCATGGTTATGGTTCAGTCAAGAGCTCAAATGCATGTCAAAAAAATAGGGAGTATCCCATCCTAACCCAAAGTATTTCTAATCAGCGTCATGGACAGTCTAGTAGGGCATCATCTCAATTTACTCAAAGTGTTTGCAGGCAGTGTAGACGAGCACATACAGGCATATGTCATGCTGGTACCAACTTATGTTTTCATTGTGGCCAGAAAGGTCATTTGGTGAAAGACTGCACAGTTTCTAAGATGACTAATTTGGAAGATACAAGAGCTTGCTTCAATTGTGGGCAATCCGGACATTTGGCTAGAGATTACACTCGAACCGCTTCATCTGCTAGTACTGGAGTTGGTAGTAATAGAGTTTCAGGTGGAGGCTAAGGGGGAGGCCGAGGGGGAGGGCAGGTAGGGACTAGGTTTGGCAAGCAGAATAAAAGAGGTGTTCAATCTGATAGACAAACCTCATAGGGGAGAATTTTTGCTTAGACTCAGCAGGATGCTCAGGCTAATCTAGAGGTGGTGACAGGTATTATTTATGTGTTCAATAGGGAGGCACATGTACTTATTGATTTGGGTTCTACGCATTCTTTCGTATCTTTATAATTTTCTTTGCATGCTGATAAACCTATTGAACCTCTAGGCTATTGTTTATCCATTATTACTCCAATTAGGGATTGTGTTATAATTGAGGAGGCATATCGAGGTTCTATACTACAGTTGGGAGATAAGGAGATGGTAGCGGATTTATTTCCTTTAGGGATGCTTGATTTTGATTTTATTTTGGGAATGGATTGGTTGGCTTCTTACAATGCTACGGTGGATTGTTATAGGAAAGAGGTAGTATTTTCCAATTTTGGGGAACTTGAATTCAGATTTTGTGGAGATCGATGTGCGTCCCCATCTTATGTTATTTCTGTTATTATCGCTAGAGAAATGCTTAAGAAGAGGTGTCAAGGATACTTAGCCTATGTGGTTGACTCCGAATTGAGTGGTCTAAAGTTGGAGGATATACCAATTGTGTGTGACTTCATAGATGTTTTTCTTGATGAATTACCTGGATTACCCCCAGATCAAGAAATTGAGTTTGCTATTGACTTAATTCCTGGAAATACCCTAATTTCTAGTGCACCTTATCATATGGCCCCAGAGGAACTTAAGGAGCTTAAGATGCAATTACAAGAGTTATAAGATAAAGGCTTTATTAGGCCAAGTGTCTCACCTTGGGGATCACCGGTGTTATTTGTGAAGAAAAAAGATGGCACCATGAGATTGTGCATTGACTACCGGCAGTTGAATAAGGTTACGGTGCGTAATAAGTATCCTTGGCCTCGTATAGATGATTTGTTTAACCAACTTCAGGGAGCATGTGTGCTCTCCAAAATCGGTCTCAAATCAAGATATCACCAACTTAAGATTAAGGAAGGAGACATACTGAAAATAGCTTTTCGAACTCGCTACGGGCATCATGAATTTCTTGTTATGCCTTTTGGTCTAACTAATGCCCTCGCCACATTTATAGACCTTATGAATAGAGTGTTTCAACCATACCTTGACTAATTTGTGATTGTATTTATTGATGACATACTTGTTTATTCAAAGAGTCAAGCAAATCATTAACAACACTTACTGGTGGTATTGAAGACTTTATGAGAGAAAAATTTGTATGCAAAGTTTAGCAAATGTGAATTTTGGTTAGATCGTGTCGTATTTTTGGGGCATGTGGTTTCGAGTTAAGGCATTTTTGTGGATCCGAAGAAAATAGAGCCTGTGGTGAATTGGAATCGTCCTACTAACATGATAAAGGTGAGGAGCTTTTTCGGGTTGGCAGGCTACTATCGTAGATTTGTACAGGAGTTTTCATTGATTGCAGCACCATTAACATGTTTGACCCATAAGAATACCAAATTTGAGTGGACGGAGAATTGTGAAAAAACTTTTCAAGAAATAAAGAAGCGATTAACTTCTGCCCCAGTGCTTACTATTCTGCTAAGTGGTGAAGGATTTGTTATTTACAGTGATGGCTCTCATCAAGAGCTCGGTTGTGTGTTAATGCGGCATGGAAAGGTGGTGGCCTATGCATCTAGACAATTGAAGAATCATGAATTCAATTATCTCACCCATGATTTAGAACTCACAACAGTTGTTTTTGCTTTAAAGTTGTGGAAACATTATTTATATGGGGAAAAATGTGAGATATATACCAATCATAAGAGTTTGAAATATTTATTCACACAAAGGGATTTAAATTTGAGGCAAAGGAGATGGATTGAACTGATTAAGGACTATGATTGTACCATTAATTATTATCCAGGAAAAGCTAATTTGGTGGCTGATACTCTTAGTCAGAAATCTACAGGGAGATTAACTCACATTCAGGGCATTCAATTTAGTCTCTTACATGAAATAAAATCTATTAGAGTTGATCTAGCAGTTGGGAAGTCCGAATCTTTGTTATCTACAATTAAAGTGAGACCCATGTTGGTGGATCACATTTGAGAGGCTCAAGGAAAAGACTCAATTTTGGAGAAAACCCGAGCTCGAGTGAAAGAAGGTACTCTATCAGACTTTATTATTAAAGAAGATGGTGTATTGATGTTTAAAAATCGATTATTTGTTTTAAATGAGCCCGAGATAAATTGGAGATATTAGATGAGGCCCATAATTCACCTTCTGCAATGCATCAGAGTACAAAGATGCATCAAAATTTAAGAGAAAGTTATTGGTGGTCAAATATAAAGAGAGGGATAGCAAAATTTGTGTCAAGGTGTTTAATATGTTAGCAGATTAAAACAGAGCATCAATGCCCAGCTAGTTTACTTCAACCTCTTCTTCTACCTGAATCGAAATGGGCACATATCACCATGCATTTTGTTTCAGGCCTGCCTCGCACACAAAAAGGGCATGACTCTATTTGGGTGGTTGCAGATAGGTTGACCAAATATGCGCACTTTTGGCTACTAAGAAAAACTTTTCACTTGATTGATTAGTAAAAATTTATGTGGATGAAATTGTGAGATTACATGGTATGCCAGTAACTATTGTTTTAGACAGAGACTCACACTTCACATCCCACTTTTGGCCTAGTCTTCAAACTGCCTTGGGTACTAAATTGAGATTCAATACAGCTTTTCACCCCCAAACTAACGGGCAATCCAAGAGGACAATCCAAACTTTGAGAGCTTGTGTCCAAGATTTTCGAGGTAGTTGCGATGAACACTTGACCTTAATAGAATTTGCATATAATAATAGTTATCAATCAAGTATTGGAATGGCTCCCTATGAAGCTTTATGCAAGCGAAGATGTAGAACTCCAATGTGTTGGGATGAGATTGGAGAGAGAAAATTGTTAGGGCCAGAGATTGTTCAAATTACTACCGATAAAGTGCATATTATTTGAGAAATGTTTAAAGCAGTTCAAAGTAGACAAAAGAGCTATGCAGATAATCAAAGGAGGGATTTGAAATTTCACGTTGGAGATCATGTATTTTTACAGATCTCACCATGGAAGGGAGTGATGCGATTTGGTAAGAAAGGAAAACTAAGTCCAAGGCGTATTAGGCCATTTGAGATACTAGAGCGCGTTGGCAAGACAGCTTATCATTTGGCCTTACCACCTAGTCTATCTCGCATTCACAATGTGTTTCATGTATCCATGCTAAAGAAGTACATGCCTAAACCATCACACGTGTTAGATTTCCAACCAATCCGACTCAAGGATGATTTGTCTTATGAAGAGGAAGCCATAGAGACTGTGGACAAGAAGGATTAAGTACTACATTCTAAGACTATACCACTAGTAAAAGTATTGTGGAAGAATCATGCTTTGGAGGAAGCTACTTGGGAGCTGGAGGATGATATGAAAATTCGATATCCACATCTTCTTCAAGATATGAACCGGACTAAATAAATAAATAAATTTTATGGATGAAATTTCCTTTTGGGGGTAGAATTATAATATTCCCAACATTCATCTAGTGCCAAACACAGTCCTAAGTTAAACTCCACTTAGGATATCAAAACCCAACTCCAAACTAGATAGTAGGTGTGACCAAACACCCCATTTCAACTAAAACAAAAATGTAGATTTTTACTTCATTGTCTTCATTGTTCTCCCTCTAATTTCTCTCTACATTCTCTTTCATTTTCCTTTACTTTCTTGGTGGCCAAACACCCCACCTTTGCTCCACCCTTACACCACCACCTTAACCCACCATCTCCACCACCGCTGGCCATCTTATCTTGCCAGAAAATGGTCCAGTCGGCCACGCCTTCACTCTATTCGAAAATAGCACAATAGTAGTACCAAATCTGGATTTTTCTTAATCTTTTGAAGAAACAAAGCTTAGGGTTTATTTTCTTGATGGATTAAAGGCTTTTAACTGATAAGAATTTTTCTCTAAAAAGTTTAGTTTAAGGTTTTACATATTTTGAGTTAGAGATGATGAATTTTTATTTAGACCTATTATGATTTGGGGTTTGATTGTTGAGTTTTATACTCTCAATTAGTTTCTATGAATGTTTTGCATGTGGAAAAATGATCAATTTGATGGTTGTTTTGGAGATTGAGATTTGGGTTAATCTAGGGTTTGAACGTGATGTAAAAATTGGGAATTTTGGTTTTAGGAAATTTATATGTTGACATTGATTTGATAAATGGTGGATTGGCTATCTCCATGTTCTATAAATGATTTTGGAGGAATTTTATAAATGATTGAAGTTGTTTTACCTAAGGTGTTGAGTTTACGCAAATGGTGATTTTTGACTTTTGTGGTTTAATTGATGGTGGTATTGTGCATATAAATTGGTTGGATATTTAATGTAATGCTCTAAATTTCTAGCCCAAATGATAATACAACAATCATGGCTCTTTCAAGGAAAACCGAATATAAGTCTCCAAACTTATATTACATGATACAATAGTTCTTCATGCAACAATACATTAATCCAACAACAAGTAGATAAACAAATAAATACCTCCAAGGGTTTACAAGTTTCCAAGGCTTGAGCCTGGTTACACAAAACGATTATTCAAACCCACACACATACATCCCTTGGCTTATACACAAAGTCAGAGCAAAATGAGAGTCTCGTACTCTCAACACACAATTCCTCGCCTTTAATTAGGCGACACCACCACATCTGTTCCTGCACAAAAATCTCGTAGGGTGAGCATAAAGCCCAGTAGGAAATCCTTAACAAAGTATATACATTTTATACAACTCTCAACAGATGAAATGCACATGCCATGCTATGCTCCTTTTTGAAGATAAATCACATTTTGATCTTTTAAAAAACATCATGCTCAATGATGTCATGCAATTTCAATTGTTCAAAACTTAACAATTTATTTCAAGGGCGGTAAATACAACTCTGGTAGTCCCTAGGTCGATGTCTGCAAGTGGACTATACAAGTACTACCTGTGATGCCCCAAACTCGGTTCGTTAAATACACTAAAATAGCCCCAAAAAAATACAAATGTTGCTCCCAAAAATAATAACTACAAAATTATCTCCAAATGGTACAATATCCTCCAACTATTCTATAGCACAATTACCTCCAAAATAAACAATATTATATCTATCTCCATATTTAATAATTATAGCGGTGGATCCCAAATCTCTGTATTAATAAATCTTTCTAATCTCAATTTCGAACTCTGCTAAAATCTATTTCGCACCTGAAAAATAAATTAATTCGGGAAGTATATAATACGATAGGAATATAAGGCTCGGATACAGAATAAATTAACAGGAATCCAACAATTTATGACGTTAAATCAATGATACAATAATCAAGCAATTTACCAAATTGCACAACAAATCAACTATAATTTATCTAGGACCAAATACCCAGTCCTACTCAGTACATGACTAGTGAATAAATTCATTTATTCACCCACCTCACCCAAGCTCCACGCTTATCCGGGCATATTGGTGTAAACAATTAATAAGATTCACTTCATCCATGTACGGAGTATTTCTATGTCATTCAGTCAGACAAATCACCATTTTAATACTGAAATATTTGTAGAGAATTTTACCAAATGATCAGAATATCAATGATTCGACAACAAATGATTTTACCACAATAATCAAGTAGATTACAAATTGAGGATAATTTAAAATAAGAGAACTCTTTGCAAAGAGGTTTAAATAGAGCATATTGTATACCACCCGAATTCACCTCAAAATAATTAATTTCATCACCATAAATCTGAAATTGCTCTATGGATCTCCAAAAATAACTTTCATCAAACTTCTAAAACATAGAGTATGTATAAGTTAATAAAATCTACAACTCTCAATTTATATATTTATTTTATAAAATACTCATTTTCACTCTAAATACTATCATATCTAATCTTAATATTTCTATTCTACACAATCTATGAGAGGGGAAAAGTCGAATGCAGATAATGAATGAAGAAGGAGGGAATGTGAGGAGCTCCCTCACTCTACCCGTTTATATAGGAATAAAGGACAGAAAAAAAGATTAAAAAAATTAAAAGTAAATGAAATGATGGAATGGTGGATTGGTGTGGCAAGTCAGGAACTGTGGGTTGTTGCCCACAGTTTGTTTGATTTTTTTTTTTTCGTATGTGATGGGGAATGGTAAAAAAAATTAATTTATTATTATAAGAGAATAAATAATAATATGATAAATATAAAAGGGATAAGATAAATACAAATAAATAATTTAAAATTAAATTCTTATCTAAAAATCTCACTACTAAATTAAAATAATAAACCATTAATACCACTCACTAAATATTAATACCTCAAAATACGAGGTGTTACACTACCAAATTGTCATTTTTACTAGTATTAACCGGAAGGCTCAACACTAATCCACGCGGGTTTTCGGTCTTTCACCCCGAACTCTCAAGCCAACTTATTCAATATCATCTACACCACCTATCAAGACTTACCAATGTATTTACCCCAAAACCATTTCATGAAAACTTGTTTCTCAACATTCTTTTCTCAATGTAAGTTTTCAAATCAACTTTTAAAGTTTAATGTAATCAAATGAATTGCTATGCCAATAACATAAGATAAATATAAATACTTTTATTCCAATTCATCATCAAAGGAACAACACAATTCCCTCTTCTCAACTATCTTCAACAATTAGTCATTTCAAGACTATTTCAACGTTTTGAACAATAATTTCCAAAATGAACAACAATTCTCATATTCCATGAAATTCATCATTTATATAAATATAAACTAGCATATCACCCATGCTATGCACGGATTGTGTTTACAATTATCTATATATGTAAATTGTAATTTTTAAATGTTTTTTTTTTAAATGTCTTCTTTTTTCCTTTTTTATATTATATTAAAGTTTAATATTTTAATAATAATCATATGTGTTGGACTTTTCAAGGAATTAAATGTCCTTTTTTATATTATATTATATTAAAGTTTAATATTTTGATAATAATCATATGTGTTAGACTTTTCAAGAAATTTTTTTTATGTTTGTTCTTAACGCATTAAAATGTTATTATTAGGGATAATAATCATATGTGTTGGGACTTTTCAAAGAATTCATGTGTTGGATTTCAAAGAATTTTTTTTATGCTTGTTTTTAATGCATTAAAGTGTTATTATGAGGGTAAGATTTGGGAGTTGGGAGAAGTTAATAAATGTAAGATTTTTTTTTAAATCAAAAAATCAGGAAATTTAGATTGGGAGATTGGAGCTCCCACAAGGCTTGGGTTAAAAACCCCTTTTTTCTTAATATATAGTATAGATAAGAAATTTTCCAAACATCTATTTATTTTGACACACAAAATAAATACAACAATATCATTCATAAATTTTCAGTCTGTTTTAAAAAAATCCTCAAATTGTAGGTTTTCTCACCAAAACTATACAACTCAAATCCTTTGAAAGAAAACTTTTCAACATCATCTTTTCTTCAATCAACGAAGATCAAAACCCATAAGATTATTTTAAAAGAACCAGAGATAAACTCACTTTCAAAATCACTCAACTTCTTGAATCAAGAATCAATTTTCAAAACTATCGAAAGATGATTTCGAAAATCATATAGATTTTGCAAATATATATATATATATAACTCTAAGAAAATCCCTACCTCAAGTTTTGAAGAAGAAATGAGATGAAACCCTCAAAATCAACGGTGACGAAACTCGATTTTCAACGCACACAACGAAGCCCTCAAGAAGTTAACCAACTTTGATGAAGACCTTTTGGAAAAACTCTAATGGATCTTCATAAATCAAGGTTTTGATTCAATTTGGCGTAGGGAAATGTAGAGAGAAGGGAGAGGAAAAGGGTTTTTAGAGAGAGATATACAAAAGTGATCTAAATAATCAGATTCACGAATTGATATAACATGGTCTGCACGAGCGTGGCAATCCCCGCTCGAGCGTCAAATACACTTTTCTAGTACTTTTGCAGACAGGTCAAACTTCTGAAACAAAACATTCTCAGCTCGATCCCCGCCCAGGCATTGCCTTGATTCAGTAGGCACTACCTCGACCTCATGAGTGACCGCGCTTGATTCCCAACATTCTCAACAAAGTGGCAAACCGATCGCATAACCCAAACAGAGGGTTTCTAGCAATCAAAACCACGCTATTTCATTTTCAAATTACAATACTAACTCTCAACCAAATTCCACCATTTCTACCATGGTTATCTCATTAACAACAACCTCTCAAATACGCATAAACATGAAATATTCCAAAAAGTAATGGCAACTCTAAACAACTTTATGCTTAAAACAATAAAGCACATATCAACAAGTGGTTAACAACTTTATATATGTTTCCTCAACACTTGGGAATATTACAAAGAAAAGCAACTTAAGCATTTTTAAATAAATCCGATATTTGAACGACTACCGCCTCCCTTTCCCACGTCACTTCTTCAACCTCGTAGTGTCTCCACAACACCTTTACTAACGGCATAGTTTTTCCGTGTAGCACTTGCTTCCAGGTATCTAATATTTGAACCAGTCGTTCTTCGTAAGAGGCATCCTCATCTACTTCCAAGTCAGCCCAATCAAGCATATGAGAAGGGTTGGGTTCATCCTTCCCAAGCATAGCTACATGAAATATGTTGTGAACTCCCAAAAGTTGTGGCGGTAAAGCTAACCGATATGCCGCTTCCCCAATTTGCTCTAAGATCTCAAAAGGCCCAATTAACCTTGGAGATAATTTACCACACTTACCAAATCTTATCAAACCCTGCCTTGCTGAGATTTTTAGAAACACATGGTCACCAACTTCAAAAGATAAAGGTCGCTCTCTATCTCAGATAACTCTTTTCGGCTTTGGTCAGAAGCTAACCTCTTCTAATGAGAACAACTTTCAGCTTGTCTCTAACAATTTCAACCCAAGATCGGCATCACCCACTTCGACCCAACAAACTGGTGATTTACAAGGTCGGCCATACAAGGCCTCAAATGGTGCTATCCCAATACTAGCTTGGTAACTATTGTTGTAAGCAAACTCAATTAATTGTAAGTGCCTTTCCTAAGGCCCCTTAAAATCAAGGACACAAGCTCTAAGCATGTCCTCCAAAATTTGAATGGTACGTTTTGACTATCCATCGGTTTGAGGATGATAAGCGGTGCTAAGAGTCAACTTAGTTCCCAACACTTCTTGAAGGCTTTGCCATAACTGGGTAGTAAAACGAGGATCCCTATCTGACACAATAGTCCAAGGACTTCATGAAGTCGAACTATCTATCTAATGTATAACTCGCCAAGCTGCTCAACCCAGTCAAGCAGAACATCAGAATGAAATGGTAGACTTAGTCAACCTATTAGCAATCACCCAAACGCGCTATTGCCTCATTGTGTTCTTGGAAGTCTAACTGCAAAATCCATGGAAACACGCTCCCATTTCCACTCGGCTATCGATAAAGGTTATAACAAACCCGCTGGTCTTTGGTATTTGGCCTTCACTTGTTGACTAGTAAGGCACTTTGATACAAATAAAGCGACATCCCATTTCATACCCCTCCATCAAAACTGACGACTAAGATCATGATACATTTTAGTGCCTCCTGGGTGTAACGCAAGGTGTGAGTGATGGAACTCCCAAAGTACTTCCTCTCTACAAGATTCTGGTACAAACAAACGGTCTAGGTAACGTACACTTAGATCCGAGTGAACGTTCAAACCTTTCTCTTCATTTCTATTTGAAATCTAAACACGAATTGATTCCACATCACGGTCTCCTCATTATGCCTCTATGACCTTACTAACCAAGGTAGGTTGAGCATTCAAAGTAAACAAGGTAGCACTCTTTGACTCACCCAAGTGCAAATCAAACTTGCCACTAACATCTAGCATATCCCATTCCCTAATGGCCACACTTGCCAAACTACTCACAGATTTGACTAAAACATCGCCACCACGCTGGCCTTCCTCGATGATAGTGTAACTCAAAGTCATAATCCTCCATAATTTTGAGAAAACAAATATTTTAGACTCTTATGATCGGAGAAGACTTCAAACTTCTCATCGCATAAGTAATGCCTCCAAATTTTCAAAGTAAAATCATCGCAGCCTAATTCTCGATCATGGTGGGGTAATTTTTCTCATGAGTTTTCAATTGTCGTGAACCGTAGGCCATAACTTTTCCCTCTTGCATCAAGACACAACCAAGTCCATCCCTGACGCATCACAATAGACAAGGTAATTCAAACCCCTTCCTAATTATCAAACCGTGCAAGAGTTAATCTAGTCTTAAGCTCTTGGAATGACTTTTCATAAGCCTCACTCCACAAATTTGATACCATTTCTAGTCAACTGGGTCAAAGGTGCAATTTAGTCTAGAGAAGTCCCTTACAAATCGCCGATAATACTTCGCTAATCCCAAGAAACTTTGAATTTCAAAACATTATTGGGTTGTTCCTAATCCTATACGGCATCTATCTTTGAGGAGTCCATCACTACTCCTCTCTAGACATTACATGCCCCAAAAACTTCACCTTGTTAACCAAAACCGTGATTTTTCAAATTTGGCATACAAAACGATCCAAGTATTCCGAAAAATTATGTTCATCAAATCCATAAAGGAAGCCTGCATTGGTCAACCCAAAAGGCATTACAAGGAATTCATAGTGGCCATAACGAAAATGAAGGCCGCTTCTCAATGTCCTCCTCCGGACTCTCAACTAATGGTACCGATCTCAAATCTACTTTGAGAAGCAACGAGACCTCTAAGTTGGTCACACAAATCATCTATTCGATAGAGGATACTTGTTCTTAATCAGAATTCTATTCAACTTGCGGTAATCAATACACAACCGCAATGACCCATCCTTCTTCTTCGCAAAGAGAGCCGGCGCTCCCCAAGGCGATGTACTAGGGTGAATGAAGCCCTTGTCTAAAAGTTCTTGGAGTTGAATCTTCAACTCATGCAATTCAGTGGGTGCAAATCTATATGGTGACATGGAAATCGGTGCAATGCCAGGCTCTAAATCAATGGAGAACTCGATCTCCCGGTGAGGTGGTAAACTAGTAAGATCTTCTAGAAAGACATCCAGGTATTCACAAACTACCCTTGATAACTCAACACGAGCCTGTCACTCTCACTATCCAAGAGAGTTGTAAGAAGGCCACTAAGCTTGCTCCTACTACGAGAGTCAACAATTGGCGACAAGGCTCTATCAACTCGCCTCCCTAGAAAATAGAAACGATCACCAATTCAAGTGCTCATCAGAACTCTCTGACGATAACAATCAATCACAGCTTGATAAGAACACAACCAATCCATGCCCAAAATGACATCAAAACTCGACATATCTAGCAACACAAAAGCAAACGGAAGTCGACGCCTGGCAACCTCTATTTCACCATCACGACAATCCTTGCCTAAATCAACTGCATTCTCAACAAGTGACTCTACATTGAGTGGAGGCACTAACCATGCTACCTCTGACCCCAATGCAGAAACAAATGCAGTAGATTTAAATGAATGAGACGCAGCCGTCTCTATCATTACATTAGCCAAAGAATTACACACAACAAAAATACCTCTCACAACTAAGGATTCTCGACAACTACTCGCACGGAATAAAGATACACACGCCTGCGGTCTTGATTAACTTGTTCTCCTGAGCATAGGCCTATTGTACCGATTGAGCGGAAGTGGCTCCTAATTAACTCGTGAAGCTTGACCCATTGAGCCCTGGTGGCTCGAGTCCGCCGACCCTAATGCGCCAGATGCGCCCGCCAACTATGGGCAAGTTCTCTTCATATGCCCCACCGATCACATCGAGCAACAATTAAACCCTTGACCTTTATTCTCGAGACTAAGACCGACTTTGAGATCGCTTAGGATGGTACTATTAATCGCCTCCTCCCTTCACAGGGCATGAGAAGGCTTTGTGACCGTTGGCTATACTTGAAACACGAGAAGTTACTTGATGCACTTTTTCCCTAACCAGACTAGGCAAAGGAAAAGTGGATCTAGACTATTGTGGTTGGGATGGGATAGGTGTTCTTGCTCTTCTTATTCTCGCCTATAGTCTCCTTGTGACTCTTGGCCCCTAGCCCTCAAACTTCAAGCCTCCTCCTCACCAGGTATGGAAATTTCTATGTGTGTCGCCGCTCCACAAGACGGTCATATTTCAATCATATTTCCGGCTGCTTAAACATAATTTTTGTTTTCAATTTCTTTTCAAATTCAATGCAACGTCGCTTCTTCCGCTACACCAACTCGTGCAACTGACAAACTAGAGAAGATCGCTTCAAACTCGACCACTGCATGTCGAGTTGTTTGAGGTCTTTAAACTCTTGCCTTAATCCCTCCCTAGCAATGAGAGGTATGTACTTATCTTGAAAGCAACCGCAAAGGCTTCCCATGTCACCTTTACTCTACCCTTGGCATATTTCCACCATTAGCTCAAGGCTCCTTAAGGTAGTAACTTACTAGAGTCACTCTTAGTTCACTATCTTCGATGTGAAGCATGTCAAATGTCTTCACAGCTTGTTCGAGCCACTCATTCGCTTGCCTCGGCCATCATGGAACTCATCCGTTTGGCCCACAAGAACTCTCTAGTAAGGAAACTCGCCTTGACTCATGGTGTTCTCAGCTTAATTCTCCACCCTCAACAAGTTCACATACTTCTCAAAGCCCCCGCACTTCTCAAGCTAGAGCCCCCATTACTTGACCCGCTTGTCGACCTGCCGGCCATATTAGCTTGTTATGCTTGCTCGGCCATATTAGCTTGGTCAACCCTTCTTTGCAATCAAACCCTATGGACCAGACTATGCACACCTCATGAGCCTTACCATGCCTCCCGCCTACCACCAAGGACTTGACCCTTCCTAACATCCTAATAAAGGACACGAGAGAAATAATTTAGCACATTAACTCATATGTGCTCAAGCATTTGACTAACACGCTCAATACAACAATTCTATATATTTCTACCATATACACAATTCAATTTCACTCCACATAAACACTTAGTCATGTAAACACATACTGACTATTCTTTTACGATGAAATTGGCCCCATGAAAAAATCAAGAATTCTTAGTCGAACAAGTATTGATCAACTACCCTTCTAATGAGACCTCAAGAAATTTAATGATGCAAACAACATTCCAAAAGTCCAATCCCATACCCATTTAGTCACATAAGCATGTTATCACATAGTAACAAAAATGCATAACACTTCCTAAACATGCTAAATGAACCCATTGTGGTTAAACAATCACTTCCCACGAAGCTCCAAGTATTCAAACCCTAGAGCTCGATACCAAGTTATAACGCCCAAATTTCTAGCCCTAATGATAATACAACAATCATGGCTCTTTCAAGGAAAACCGAATATAAATCTCCAAACTTACATTACATGATACAATAATTCTTCATGCAACAATACATTAATCCAACAACAAGTAAATAAACAAATAAATACCCCCAAGGGTTTACTAGTTTCCAAGGCTTGAGCTTGGTTACATAAAACGGTTATTCAAACTCATACACGTACAGCCCTTGGCTTACACACAGAGTCACAAAGAAAATGAGAGCCTCAGACTAACACACATTTCTCGCTTTTAGTTAGGCGACATCACCATATCTTTTCCTGTACAAAAATCTCATAGGGTGAGCATAAAGCCCAATAAGAAATCCATAGCAAAGTATATACATTTTATACAAGTCTCAACAGATGAAATGCACATGCCATGCTATGCCCCTTTTTGAAGATAAATCACATTTTCATCTTTTGAAAACCATCATACTCAATGATGTCATGCAATTTCAATTGTTTAAAACTTAATAATTTATTTCAAGGGCGGTAAATACAACTCTGGTAATCTCTAGGTCGATGTCTGCAAGTAGACTATACAAGTACTACCAAATTGTCATTTTTACCAATATTAACCAGAAGGCTCGACACCTATCCGCGCAGGTTTTCGGTCTTTCACCTCGGACTCTCAGGCCAACTTATTTAATATCATCGACACCACCTATCAAGACTTACCAACGATTTACCCCAAAACCATTTCATGAAAAACTTGTTTCTCAACATTCTTTCTCAATGTAAGTTTTCAAATCAACTTTCAAAGTTTAATGTAATCAAATGAATTGTTATACTAATAACACAAGATGAATATAAATACTTTTATTCCAATTCATCATCCAAAGAACAATACAATTCTCTTCTCAAGTATCTCAACAATTAGTCATTTCAAGACTATTTCAACGCTTTTGAACAATAATTTCCAAATGAACAACTTCTCATATTCCATGAAATTCATCATTTATATAAATATAAATAAGAAATTTTCCAACATCCATTTATTTTGACATATAAAATAAATACAACAATATCATACATGGATTTTCAGTCTTTTTTAAAAAATCCCAAAATTCTAGGTTTTTTCACCAAAACTATACAACTCAAATCCTTTGAAAGAAAACTTTCCAAAATCATCTTTTCTTCAATCAACGAAGATCAAAACCCATAAGATTATTTTAAAAGAACCAGAGACAAACTCACTTTCAAAATCGCCAATTTCTTGAATCAACAATCAATTTTCAAAGCTATTGAAAGATGATTTTGAAAATCATATAGATCTTGCGAAAATATATATATAACTCTAAGAAAATCCCTACCTCAAGTTTTGAAGAAGAAATGAGATGAAACCCCCAAAATCAACGGTGTCGAAACTCGATCTTCACCGTACACAACGAAGCCCTCGAGAAGTTAACCAACTTTGATTTAGAACTTATGGCAGAACTCTAATGGATCTTGAGAAATCAAGGTTTTGATCCAATTTGGCATAGGGAAATGTAGAGAGAATGGAGAGGAAAGCGTTTTTAAAGAGAGATATATATACAAAAGAGATCTGAAATATCAGATTCATGAACTGATATAACATGGTCCACTTAAGTGTGGAAAGCCCTGCTCGAGCGTCAAATAGACTTTCCTAGTACTTTTGAGGACAAGTCAAACTTCTGAAACCAAACATTCTCAACTCGATCCCCGCCAAGGTGCCGCCTTGATTTGCCAAGGGCGCCTCGACCTCATGAGTTGACCGGGTAGCTCAATCTCGACATACCCAAAGTGAAGTGAAAATTGGGATCTCTACATTTAGGAAGTTAATTACTCAAAATATACAAAGGTTGGGTGTTGTGGAGATTGGATAAGTTGTTTTTTGGATGACTTGAAGTTGGAGGAGTTCTTTAGCTTGGTTTTAGCTCTCATTCCATAGCATGTCTTATTTCGTATCAATTTTGTAGATGTTGTAATTTTCATTGAAAGCTTTTCTCTAATTTTAGATCTTATTTACTAATTGTTAGGATTGAAGCAAGATGCCTCTACACCTCTTGGGAATTAAATCATAGAGTTTCAAATCTACGCTTTTGCTATTTTGGAGCTAAGTATACTTACCATGGAAATTTACCTTATCTCTATCTCAGAATACCGACTTTGAAAATAATTTGAATTAAAGGAAATGAATGACATTTTTTATAATGATATATGTATAAATAGAAAAGCTAGAAATTTATTGAGGTCAAAAGGTTAAGTTTAAATAAATGTTTTCATTTCGTAGATGTTGTAATTTTCATTGAAAGCTTTTCCCTAATTTTAGATCTTATTTACTAATTGTCAGGATTGGAGGAAGGTGCCTCTACACCTCTTGGGAATTAACTCATAGAGTTTAAAATCTACGCTTTTGCTATTTTGGAGGTGATTATACTTACTATGGAAATTTACCTTATCTTTATCTGTAATACAGATTTTAAAAATAATTTAAATTAAAGGAAGTGAATGACACATTTGATCATGATATATGTATAAATAAAAAATCTATAAATTTATTGAGGTCAAAAGGTTGAGTTTAAATAAATGTTTTCATTTGTATAATGAATCATTAATTTTTATGAGAATTTATATAAGTTGAGTCTTTCAAATTTTATGATGATAATGATTGAATGACAATGAAACGTTATGGAAAATATTTGTTTTTATTGATCATATAACTAAATATAGCCATGGGGCCACAAGGGCCTAATGCTTTGGGATCCTCGGGGACCTAAAATGTTTTAAGGACCATAAGGGTTGTTGTATATAAGGGGTCCTATGGATCAAATATTGAAATGAGAATTGAAGTGCTACGATGACATGAGTTATGTTCTCGTGGATATGTTTTGGGTAACGGTACCATCACTCACCTAAGTCGCGAGATAATGCGCACTTAAGGCTATGTAGTGGTTCATATGATGAACACAAGATCATAATGTATTGAAAATGTTTTTTTTTTTTTTTTGTTTACTTTCCTTATTCAAATGTATTTTTCTTGCATTATGAGATTCTTTAAAAAAATAAAAAAATAAATAAAAATCTTGTTAATGGTTTGTGCAATTTTTATTATTTTTTTTTCATTTTGTATGAATTTTAGTCCAATCAATCTCTTATGTTTATTATCTTTAATTTGAACCCAATTGGAACGAACAAATTTTATAATTCCATGGAATTGGTATACTCATTGGGCTCTAGGTAATTCTTTTTAAATTAATTTTTTTTCAAATTCCTAGACTTTAGCATGGCTCACCTCAACTTGGAAGATTTGAGTTTTTGGAGGATCAAATGTGGGCATTTGTAGTTGAGCTTTTTGCTTAGGATCACTCTAGGATGTAGTTTTATCCTTTGTTTTTACGATGGAGGTTGATTGTAAATATTTGCTTTATGAAGTTGGAGGTAATGATGGATTCATGAATAGTATTTTTTTCGGGGGTAGTGATGCATGGGAACTATCTTAGTAGCATGATGATATTTTATCTTCAAATGGATCATCTAATATATGTTGGCCAATCGAAAGGTCTTATGCACTATTGGATATGTAAATATAAGGATTTTACATGTGATTATTATGTACAGGTGCTTTGGTGTTTGAAGTGAGCCCTCTTGGCGGTGTTTGTCTTGGCCGAGATTGGGTCATGACATACATTCAGCTTTTAAGTGCTAAATCAAGTTACTAAACGCTTCCCAACTTTGCCAATGGCCTAGGTCATTGGGTGGATGACAGAAAGTAGAAAAATCTAAAACTCACAATCCTAAGATGATCATGACCAAATCACACGGTTTGGATTGATTTTCAACACTCGATTTGTCATAAAATAGGCAAACCGTAATTCATGGTTCAAATCATGATTTTATAGCTACTTAATCCAATTTGGAATTGAACGACAATTTAAATATACACACACACGCACACATATATTGTTATTTACTATAAACATTTAAATATCTTATTAATATCAAAATATATATACATAAGTTGTAATTTTACTTTTGCAAGTTTGTTCTTGTATAATGGTAGATTTAGTTGTAAACAATTTTAAGTTGTGAACAATATTTTGTGGTCATATTCAAATTGATGACAATATTTCTTAAAATTGTGGTTTTAAATTGAGTCGAATCGCTAGCCATCGGGTTCAAGATGGTTTGATTCCAAGATTTTATGGTCTAATTTGGTTCCACAATCGATTTACTACTAAATTAAATCAATTCAACCATATTCACTCTTGATGGATGACATGATCATCTTCAACCATCTTTAATCAAATTTCCCAAAGATCATAATTTGTCTTAATAGTCAAATTCTTAGCTATAGACTTGACCCACTATCTTAGTTAGGCGTAAGATCGATCGAATTCACCTCATCTATCTTCTTTATGGAGTTTCATTAATTAAATGTATCACGCTTAAATGTCACAATAATATCATAGAAATCCAACTACTTTTATATGTAGTTTTATTAATTAAAATGTATCATGATTAAATGTCACAATAATGTTAGACAAGTACTAAATAATTGTCCCTATGGTTCTATATTGTTGTTTCTCAAGTATTAAATAATTTTCCTTATAGTTCTATATTTTGTTTCGCTTTTAATGACATTATCATCTTCAAGACGTCACTACAAAAATTTGATATTTTGCAACAAAATGCCGCAGTAATACTCAAAATGCCTTCACAAAACATTTTTATGATTTCAAGAATCGACTTTTTAGCGATTAAGAATCGGAGGTCACAACAAAGGGCGTATAAAGGTTTTAGCGACGATAATGTCGTCGCTTTTTTTTTTAAGACGGCAAACTTGCCTTTTATGGCGATAATTCGCAATCGATTACTATGTCAAAATCGAGATTTTTGAGACGGCACTATGTTGTCGTTAAAAATGTCGCCCAAAAAGTGTTTTTATTACGACTAGATGCCTCGTCATTACTAAAAGATTATTTGAGACAAAGACGACATGCCGCCGCTAAAAGATTATTTTATATAGCTTAAGAATACCGCCACGAAAGGTTTTTGTTTCGACTTTGCCAATATCTTGTGACGCATTGCCTATGTCGCAAAAAAAAAATTGTTTCTATTGTTTTTGAGACTGTGGTGCAGCTCAAAAAAAAAAAAATCAATAAAATTATTAAAAATATGAAAATTACTTGTATTAAAATAAAAATAATCAAAAAGAAACCAATAATTACATAATAATATAAAATTTTCAATATAAAAATATCAATTTATCCATAATAAAAATATTCTTACATTCATAACAATACATTAGCAAAATTATCCCACTACATAATATTGCATAATACATATACAATGTTTAAATACGTAATGTTGTTCACAATTCAAAATAACGTAAATCAAAAACAAAAGTTTCCCTCACGATTCTTCCGTGGGTAATAAAAAAACAAGTTAGTCCCAATCTTCATTACATTCCACAAGATTCCACAAGAAGCAAAACCAAGATAATACATATACAATGTTTAAATACATAATGTTGTTCATAATTCAAAATAACGTAAATAAAAAAAGTTTCATGATTTTTTCTGGGTAACAAAAACAAAAGTTAGTCCCAATTCACATTAATTTGCATTCCACAAGAAGCAAAACTACTACTCGAACTTTCAAAACAAAAATAAAAATAATTAATGACAATATAATTATGTGTTAACATTTTAATTACAAAAAAAAAAACATAAAAAATTAACTACTATATAATTACAAAGATAATTATAAATAATTTTGAGAGACAAATTGATTTAACTCCCAAATCGAGAACCCGATTGAGTCCGATCTTTCTCCCACAAGTCTTCGTTCGTTGTATGTGCCAAGTTTAAGTATAAACCGACGCTTGGTGCCTTTAGGGCGCCAACACAATTCAAATTTCTTAAGGAACTAGTTTCTTCAGACCCAAATCCGCTCTAACTCCCAAACCTAAAACCCGATTCGAGCCCTCTGCTTTCCAAGTCTCTTGTGCCTAGGCAACGGTGCAAGTTTCATGCTAATCCGACTTATTTGGTGATTTTGGGGCGCTAACACCTCAATTCAAGTTTCTTAAGGAACTTGTTTGCCTAGAGGAAATCCAAATTTAACTCCCAAACCGAACCCGATTGAGTCCCCGCTTCTTCCACAAGTCTTTGCTCCTAGAAAATCGTGGTGTGCCAAGTTTCGCAGTTAAACCAACGCCGCTTGGTGATTTTGGGGGATCAACACTCTAATTCAAAGTTCTTAAGGAACTAGTTTGCTTAGACCAAATCGCTCTAACTCCCAAATCGAACGCGATTGAAATCCGCCTTCTCCCACAAGTCTCTCGTGCCTACGCGGGTCGCAGGTGTCAAGTTTCGTGCTAATCCGATGACGCTTGGAGATTTTGGGCATCAACACTCGAATTCAAATTTCTTAATGAACTAGTTTGCCTAAACAGAATCCGCTCTAACTCCCAAACCGGAACCCGACTCATCGCCTTCTCCCACAAGTCTCTCATACCTAGCGTCAGGTGTGCCAAGTTTCGTGATAAACCGACACCGCTTGGTGATTTTTAAGTGTCAACACTTCAAATTCAAGTTTTTAGGAACTAGTTTGCTTCAGAGTGAAATCAGTTCTAACTCCCAAACCGGGAACCCGATTCGAGTAACATCTTCTCCCACAAGTCTCTGTGCCTAGGCGGTTGTGTACCAAGCTTCAGGCCAATCCAACTCCGCTTGGAGATTTTTGGACGCCAACACTTCAAATTTAAATTTCTTAATGACCTAGTTTGGCTAGACCGAATGCGTTATAACTCCCAAACCGAACCCGATTGAGTTCCGTTTTCCACAAGTCTCTCATGCCTAGGCGGTGGTGCATGCCAAGTTTCGCGGCCGATCTAACTCATGGTGATTTTTGGACGCCAACGCCAATTCAAGTTTTAAGGAACTAGTTTGCCTAAAATGAAATATGGCTCTAACTCCCAAACCGGGAACCCGATTCAAGTCCTCCCTTCTCCCACAAGTCTCTCGTGGTTCTAGGCGGTCGTGGTCTACCAAGTTTCATTCTAATCCGACGCTTTGGAGATTTTGGGATGTCAACACCTCAAATTCAAATTTCTTAATGAACTAGTTTGCCTAGACCGAATTGCCTAACTCCCAAACCCTAACCCGACAGAGTCCCGTTTTCTCCCACAAGGCTCTCATGCCTAGGCAAATATGCTGCGCTGCTGCTCAGGCTAATCCGACTGCTTGGAGATTTTGGGACGAGCAATACCTCAATTCAAATTTCTTAATGAACTGTTTTTCTAGACCGAATTGCCTCTAACTCCCAAACCGAAACCGATTGAGTCTTGTCTTCTCACATGTCTCTCATGCCTAAGCAACAAATGCAAGTTTCATGCTAATCCGACCTGCTTGGTGATTTTGGGGCATTAACGCCTCTAATTTAAGTTTAAGGAACCACTTTGCCTAGAGGAACTGACTCGCTCTCATACCGAACCCGATTGAGTCCTGCCTTTCTCCCACAAGTTCTCGCGTCAGACGGTCGTGTGTGCCAAGTTTGTGCTAATCCACTGCTTGCAGTGATTTCCGAAGGCCAACACTGGAATTCAAGTTTCTTAAAGAACTAGCTTGCCTAGAGTGGAATCCCTCTAACTCCCAAACCGAACCCGATTGAGTCTCATCTTCTCCCACAAGTCTTTGTGCCTCGGTGGTCATGTGTCCTAACTTGTCTGCTAATTCGACGCTGTTTGGAGATTTTTGGACGCCAACACCTGTAATTCAAATTTCTTAATGAACTAGTTTGCCTAGACCGAATTCAAATTTAACTCCAAAAATTTGGGAACCCGATAGAGTCCTGGCTTTCTCCTCACAAGTCAGTTCGTGGTCAGGGAGGTCGCATGCCATGTTTCATGCTAATCTAGCCCTGCTGGTACTTTGGGGGCACCAACACACTCGAATTCAAGTTTTCTAAGAAACTAGTTTGCTTAGAGTGTAAATCCCTAACTCCCAACCTGGAACCCGATTGAGTCCCATTCTCCCACAAGTCGCTCATGCGAGACGGTCTGTGCAGCAAGGCTAATTGACTGACCGTTTGGAGATTTTGGGGTGTCAACACCTCAATTGAAATTTCTTAATGAACTAGTTTGTATAGACTAAAATCCTGCTCACTCCCCAAACTAGGAACCCGATTGAGTTCCATCTTCTCCATAAGTCTTTGTGCCCAGGCTAGGCGTCATGTTTGCCAAGTTTTGTTCTTAGCCTCTATCCTTGAGTTGTGTATAGTTAATTTTATGGTTATTCTTAAATTAGAATGCAAAGATACATTTTATACCGATCTTCTGGGTAGCGTGATATAGGATTTCATCTTCTCGGCAGATTCCTAGAATGTCTGCAGTGGCCACTGATGCATGAACCTATGATAGTCAATACATAATGTGTTAATCATATTCAATTTTATTATATATGTACATATATGTTGTGTGAAAATTTAACTATCAAACAATTTAATTTATATCAAACCCATTCATAGATCCATATCAGCCCCATGTGACATAAAGGCCATCATCTCTCGCCTCTCATCTGGTCAGGAAATGTGTAGAGAACTCACACATCTCCTCTCTTCTCAGCCTCTCAACTCATCCCTTTAGCTCCACACGAACTCAGGTGATTCAACAATAGTTGATGGTCTGTTAATCAGGATGGCTCAAAGACTATCTTTATACACCGCTTCTCCGAGGCACGCTTCTCCATATGTATGACAATATCCATGTCCGTCTATGACCTATCAACTCATGGAAAAATGCCATTCCTAGCCTCCAAAATCTAATAATCCTCGTGTAGTATGGAGAGTCAACGATTAAACTCATCCTCAGACTGAATAAGACATACGGTATATGTCAAATTAAGATGGTTGACACACAAAAATTAAAAAAATAAACTTTAAATACAATGTTAGGTGTTTGAACTACTAAGGTTCTCGATAACCTCGTATATTCTCGCTCTACACGCCATAAATCAAACATTCATCTTATCAAGAGACTTCCCCTTATTGGTCATCTAGATTTTTTTAAATATGAAAGAAAATTAGAACTAAATAATTTGTAAATATGGGCAATGTTTATTTATATACAAAATAAAACAATAAAAATGTAAACCCCTATGTCAGATTCGAAAGGAAAGTAGTATTCCTATGGAATGAGCTTATGCCGTGGAGTCGCCTATTTTTATTGCCCTACTTGCAATTTTTTATACTAAAGTTCAATTTTAAATGTAAGTATATAAATATGATTTGTATGTTTAAATATCATACATATAACTTATTTGTATGTACTCAAAGATCTGAAGTACGCCAATCCACCACACAAGTTCTTTCCCATTGGCTTAAGCATAATGTGCAAAGTGAACATCATCCCTTCTCGATTAGGGATCGTACTTCTAGGCTTGAACATACTTAGTCTTAATCTTATTCTTGTGATCCTTCCATATGCTATTGCGTGTTTTCATATGTAGATTAGTTTATACTCCTTCTAGACATATATTCAAATTTGTTCTATAAAACACAATTTCAAAGCTTTAAATAATAATACAACACAACTAAATTTGAATTTTTGACAAAATATACTTTTACCTTCACATCCTTCCGTATAGCATCAAGAATATCATCATCAGCAAAGTGTAGTTGTTCCACCAAGAAAAAGTAAGAGAGAAACCATGTTACCATTCCAAGCACAATAATGCTGTTGAGTAGTTAACTTAGACACCTTATCCCCACAATTGGGCGCAATTTCTTTCATCAAATTGTATGTCCAACTTTGTACCAAGACTTCCCTACCCCTTGGTGCCCTTGGCACATCCTCTACCACACCTAGTCGAGGTTGATTGAAGAACTAACATGACCTCATGTAGATAGTTATCAATACAATAAACAATATGTAATTATAATAAACAAATGCAAATTTAGCTAATGTCAATAATAAATCTAATTTTATACCCGAGGTGGGATGTGAAGAAGTCAAGTGTCTGGAAAATACAATGAGAATAAACAGTGATAAGTATAATGAAAAATAAATAAATGTATATTTAAATAATTTTCATTCAAATCAAAGCAAATTTATATACCACGTAATGGCTCATGAGATGATGACTCTAGCTCTGGATGATAGCTACCTTTGAAAGCCACTGACATGCAGGATTTAATCGATGGTAGGCGGAGGTTGAGTACATGATAGCTATGTAGACACCCATTTTGATCGACTCTCTCCACTTAGACGCCATCGCTTTGTGCCCTCAATGATTACGCGCTTTGTTTGTGCTTATCTTGAGTGCGCCCAAAGTTCTCGGCGGAATGCCTTGTCTTTGAGCCTCTAAACCCCTCTATGTTTTGTGCTTGTTTTGGGCCAAACCTTGCCCTAGCCCTCTGGGGAGGGGTAATTTACCATTGTCACACTTGAAGTGGCTTTACTCATGCCATTTTTTCTCCTTTTTCAGATATTTTCAGCCAGCTTGTGCCGTACCGTTGTTCATCGACGCCATCTCCATACACGCAGTATGGAGGGATGAATACAAGCCCTTGGTTGATTTTTCTATATGATATTGGGGGTCTTCTCCCCATTTGAGGAGGTTAGATCATTTGTGAGAAATTTTCCTCTCTCTCTCTAGAATTCTCTCTCTCTCCTATTTTGTGCTTGATAGTTAGAATTTCTTACACTTTTGCACTAAGATCCTTAACCAAACATCTTCATCTTGGAGCCGAGGTTCTTGAGGCTTAGCGGCTTGAGCTCCTAAGGGTGGTTTAAGCCTTCAGAATGTGACCGCATTTTGTGATGTGCTTCAAGAGGTAAAGATTTACCTTGTAGGCCTTTTGTTTTAATCAATTGAATTGCCAACTTTTTACACTATTTTTGGCCTAGTTTTCAACTATAAAAAACTCGATTTTTGTTCCTTAACATGTTGGTTTGACATCATTTTGTGCAAAGGTAGTCCAATCTCTTCTTGTTGCCTAATTCGTGAAGCTTCTTAGATCATCTTTAGCATATTCAAACCAAACCTTTTGGCTCCTTTTTAAAATGACTGAAATTCAGTAGTTATTTCTGCTGGTAAAAAGTATGTTTTGAAGTCTAAAAATGGAGGGGGTAGCCCTCCCTCCTCTGTGTCTCTCACTTTGGTATGCCTAGTTAGCATCCAATGGTAGCATGTTTTATGGCTTAAACCTAGATTAATCAAGCATGTTTTTGCCTCTCGATTTGGCATGGTTTAGCCTCCTTATTTTGGGCTTTTTAATGGTCATATGAACCATGTTTTGGTATAGTTGTAGTGTGAATGCCTTCACTAGTTTAGTGGTTTTAGGCCTCTAAGTATGTTTTATTTGGAGATGATTGCATGTCAGAGTGTCATTTTAACATGTAATTTCACATGTATACAGCCGGTTACATGCTCTATTTACGTGTCACCTCCTTTCATTGCTTTTTAAGAGTTGTCCTTGAGTCTTGTTAGTTGTAAGCTAACATGTGAGCATATTTTTCTAACCTTTTGTACTCCTCAATCTCAACTTAAAGCCACTATTTTAGCATATTTAACTCTGCTTTTGAGTTGGTTTGATCATATGGGACTTGCTTTGTATGGTTGTAGTGCAATTTGTGCTTGATAGCCTAGTTTGTGTTATGTATTAGCCTTTCGTTTCTAGCTATTCTTGGCCTTTGTTTCAAGCATGTTTCTTAGGATTCATTTTAGGCTATTCTTTAGGACCTGCTTTTTAAAGTGTTTGCACCTTTTGGAGTTTTGTATTGCATGGCTATAGAGTAATTGGCCTCACTAGTTTGGTGATGTAAGGTTCTTAAAGCATGACTCTCTGTATGTGTTGCTGTGCATGATTTAATGTCATTTTTCATGCCATTTCAAAGACCGAAATATCTCAAGAACTCCCATATTCTTCTTCTCTTTACTTTGTTGTGAAAGTGGCTTTGAGACTCTTGTTAGCTTGAGTATGAATTGAGGACTCTCATGCCTAATGGTTTAATTCCGCTTCTGAATTATTAACAACAAAGATGAGCTTCTTTTCATGCTCAAGGTACCATTGGCTTACGCCCCTTTTCCTTTAGAGGACACTCACCTTTTGGACTAATCAATTAAAGAATGGATTGGTAATCTAAAAATGAGTAAAACAAAATGAGCAAAGTAAAAGAGGCAAGATTACATCATTATGTTGCATTGCATGTGTTTGATTCTTGACGTTAATCTAAACACAAAGAAAATGGACGCTTTCATACTCAAAGTTATGAAACATGTCACTTTTCTTGGTCCTCGCCACCCTTGGATCATGCATGATAGGGTGGTGGTCCTTGAGTCTTATTTTCAGTGCATTCATTAAGCTTGTGGCCATGCTTGACTCTTTGGCAATCATGCATTGAAAAATGTTTGATTAGTGGCTTGAGAGCTAAGTGCTACACCCTTTGAGCTTCGAGAAATGATAATCTAGGGTGGTAGTACACACATTTCTTGAAAAATGCATTGTTTTTGCATCTCAAGGTTTCAAAGTGCTGAAAAACAATGTAAGTTTGGAAAAAGGGTGGCCTAATTAGCCACTTAAATCCAGCCGATGGGGCTTATGGTAGCCGATAATATTTTTAGGCC